>JAPXFQ010001405.1:0-663300 GCA_028564705.1 Apricaphanius iberus | reverse complement strand
TGTATGGAGGACCAAAACTGACATAATTAAAAATAAAAGCAGAAATAAATGTATTTGTTTTTCCTCTTACTTATGTGCGCATTTTTGCAAAACAATACAGGTGGTATTTGTTTTTCCTTTTCCTTGTGGATGCATTTTGGCAAAGAAATTGATATATTTTGTTTTTCCTTTTCCTTATTACGTGTGTTTTCATTAAAAATTATGTATTTTGTTTTAACTTTTCCTTATTACTTACATTTTCTTAAAAATATATATATTTTGTTTTTACTTATCCTTATAACATGCATTTTCATCAGGAAATATATACGTTTTGTTTTTCCTTATCCTTATACTTGCACTTTTGGAAAAACAATATGTATATGTTATATTTTTCATTTTCCTCATGTGTGCATTTTTTTGCAAAGAAAATATATATTTTGTTTTTTCTTTTTCTTATACATGCATTTTTGTCAAAACAATGTATATTTTGTTTTTCCTTTTCCTCATACATGCATTCCTTGTTTTTACATTCCCTCATCTCCTCTTTTTACATTACCGTATGCATTTCTGCCTCATTATGCAAATGAGGAGGGCTGCTCTTTTTGGTCCAAATGCTACTATTGGTCAGTATACACGAAGGAGCAGGATTCACGTCCAGATCGATTGTGCATGCCTGGCTTCAGGTTAGCAACCAACATACCCTGCGGTCATGGATGTAGTGCAGAGACGGTCGGTGGCGGAGTTGTTAAGAGAAGCTGCAAATAGACTGGATGAGTTGGAGGGCGGTAAGTAATCAACTAGTTAGAGTTTTGTAATTTTGTTGAATGGTTTATTTATTTTGTTATCTCATTAGCATCCACTGGTTCTACTCCACGAGTTCAAGGACCCATTGTAAGTCCAAGGAGCAACACAAGTAAGTGACCCCCTTGCCGTTGTTTTACATGCAAAACATGTGTTCTTGTTTTAATGTTTGCCTACGAACGGGTTTTCAAAGTTTCAAAAGTTGGGGATTGTATTTAGCCCATTTTCACTCATTGGCATACACTTTTTTTTATCAGGTGTAGACTTTTATTGAGCAGGTTGCTCGCAGAACAGCTAGGGAAGCTGTTTGTGGTAGTTTAACACATTGGCGTAGCAACGGGTGTGCCAGGGCCACCCACAGAGCCAGCTGTTTTATACGGTCTATGGCTGACACCCAAAAAACTGAATGCATTTATGGAGAGCGAGAGAGAGAGAACGGTGACGAAAATCTGAAGGCTGTCTCTCATTTTTACATATCAGTTTCTACACCTCTCTCTGACCACTTTATGTGATGCACAGATGTTTTTGTTTTGTTTTTCAACTCAAATGCAGGGAGTCCTGGTAAATAACGTCCATCCATTATTTATCCCGCTTCTCCTCGAAGGGTCGCGGGGGTCTGGTGCATTTCTCCAGTCATTATCGGGTAAGAGTGAGGCGCCGTGCACCTTGGACAGGTTGCCAGACCATCCATCCAGTGTGCCGGTGTAGTGCGAAAATCTGTTCCCCTGAAATATTCTGTTTCCCCCGTTAGGTTTAGGCACTGGTTCTCGAAGAGTAGGGTTGGGAAAATTGTCAGTTTATGGTTAGGTAATGCTCATCCAATATTAGGATTAGAAAACGATTTAGGGTTAGGTAATTATTCTCGAATGTTAAGATTAGTAAGAAATCAACCGGTCAGCCAATCAGAAACGACAAAAGGTTAAGGAAAAAAATACCACGTAACACCAGGGGGAACAGAATATTTCAGGGGAACAGATTCTCGCACAACACCTGTGTTACACCATCTGATGGGTCGCAGATTCTGATGTAACACCTGTTACGGTTAGATACGTTCCAGCCCGATATCTGCCTCAGGTTTGCGGCGCCTGCATACAGTTTAGGAGGCCCTGCTCCAGTGTCAGGAAACGAGTCCTTCTGAGAGTCTTCATCTTATGGTCGCTACAATGGGAGAAATATTTCTTCTTGTTACACATTTTGTCTGAAGTTAATAACGTTGAACTCGCAGTCTCCAGTGGAGTGAAGCGCGGATTCTGCCTGCAGATCAACAGCTATGACTACCCATGGGGGTAATGTGTTCTGTCCGCTGAAAAAAAACTCCCAAAACTTAAGGCCATAACCTCTGCAAAAATCCGACTATAAGATTACAAAAAAGAAAAGTGATATTCTAATAATAGCGCAAATATTACATTTTACTTTTATGTGTAGTTCTATGGTCAGGCTGTTTTGATTAAATACTAAACAGCTATTTAATATGTATTAATTCTTAAAACAATTGCTTGAGATGGCCCACACATTTTCCCCAAGATGAACAGTTTGCTTCATATTGTCATTTCCCTGCCTGTTAAAATTTGCTATATAGAGCGCATTTTTGCCGGTGGTGAACAGGATTAAAACCAGCAGCAGAACTTCAATGCTCACTGAGAGACTTAACAGCATCTAATGGCTCATGTTAGAAAAAGAGCTTGCAGACAAACTGGACTCTGACGAAATAATAAACCTGTTTAAGGCCAAGCCTTGCCTTATGAAGCTGCAATCAGTTGGGAAGTTCAGATGCTTAAATAATATGTACATGTGATAGTGGGATTAAGAAATAAATAGTATAAGATAAA
The DNA here is from genome assembly GCA_028564705.1 of Apricaphanius iberus. NCBI lineage: Eukaryota > Metazoa > Chordata > Actinopteri > Cyprinodontiformes > Aphaniidae > Apricaphanius > Apricaphanius iberus. The sequence continues at coordinate 660,691 of JAPXFQ010001405.1, read as the reverse complement.
CAGGTTTACTTATAAATATTATAGGAAATACATTTGAAAATTGTTAACAACAAATTGCGTTAAAAACTTGTGTTTAAAGGCTGCACATTTATTATGATGTATTTCACAAGTTGAGAATGTGTTTGATTACAAAAGTTAATGCCAGCTAGTGATTTTGAATGTTAGTCTGAAATGATTAGTTTTGCCTGCAGGTAGGGGGAGACCTTGCTGCTCCGCTTGAGGCAAATTATGAAACTGGCAACATTTTCCCCCTTCAGAGTGGCATTACATGCACACAGTAAAAAACAAAAATTGTTGTGAATAAATTTGTCACACCCATTGTATGCTGATGCACACCCACTTTCTTTTTTCTGGCTACGCGACTAGTTTTACTGTACAGATAGTAGTGCTTTCACAGCGCACGCTTTGTCAGCATGAAACAACGCACACAAAGAAAGAGACTCTGCCCCCCCCCTCCCCCCACTGATAATCTCAATCATCAATCAGGATGAATATTAAAAAGGGAACCCTCATAGTAAAGACGTAAACAAGGAGTTTATTACAGAAACTGCATGGTGAAAGTGCTGCATGAATAGAGAATGATGAATACTTGTATGTGTCATACTTGGCCATTAAAACTGATTCTGAAGAGATGACCACCAATTTCAGTTTGCATTTCTTTATCTTTGTTATTACTATTATGACACTAACTACAGCATGGAGAGAGACATCCCTGCTATTGGAGATGCTTTTTTGCTGTGAAATTTTGAAAAAAATATTTAAAGCGAAACCGCAACTGGTTTAATGTTATCATTATATCATACTTATATATATTTAATTCTAAGGTTGTAATTCCCTGGTTTTATTTCAGAAATATGGTCACCTTAATGTACGATTTACAGCCACTGTTGCATTACTGAACACTGCACTACTGTGTGATGGACTTGAAGTATTCAGTCTAAACTGATACTGGTCTCATTTGAATAGTATGACCAACCAAAGCAGCAACAAAAAATAACTTTCAGGCAAAAAAAGTTGAATGAGCTTTAGCAACTGCAAGGTGATTGTAGAAAATCTGATACATTTTTGGCTATGTCCATGTATTCCTTTATGACAGGCTTAGGTAGCTTAAACTTATACATTAAAATATTTGGAAGAGGTGTTTCAATATTTCTTCAGCTCTATATATTTTTCAATATATTCACAGTATCAAGAACACCAGGAATGCCAAATGTTGCAGGACGACATCCTGTTGATGGTAAGCAATTATATGTGTGGAAAATATTTTATTGATAAGAAATGTAACTGTGGTGCCTGTAACAGTTCTTTATTGCATCCCCAGCTGAGGTGTCAAGACTGTTTACAAGCAGATCAAGTTCAAGGCATCAAAGGCGCAGCAGTCCAACTCTCAGCTCATCCACATATACACACATGTTTTGTTGCCTTGGGAACAAAGATTCAACATTTGTTCCGAGGCGACCTGAGAAGGACCGTCTCCATAGGGCAGGACTGGGTGAGCGACGCATATGTTTCCGAGGTATGCTTAAAAAACAAACACTGTATTGGTATAATAACATTTTCTGTTATTTTCAGAGATATCGAGAATATTTCGCTTTCAGCGCAAAGTTGGAGGGCTTTTCAGGCATGCACTCTCCACAAACACAAGGGAAAGATTCTATTTGGGATTCTAAAAAAAAACAAAAAAACAACATTAATATTTTTTGACAATCCGTAGTGAATAAACTTCCGCTAGACCTATTACATTTAGATTGTGTTTTTCTTCATTGGTATCTGCTACACTGCTGGACTCTGCACTGAACATACTTGGAGGAGACTCGGAGTCTTTATCTTGACAGCAGCATCTGCGCAGAAATAAAACATGATTGCATAAGGAAGTGGATTGGATTGATTCAAATAATAGTCCATTCAGATACTGAGGGTATGTGGAAATTATGTTGGGAGCACAAGTGGATGTTAGATCGGTTCTGGTAAAGAATTCACGCAGTAAGTTCGGTGAGGACAAACCTGTCAATCATAAATTGTGCTGCGAACCTGTCCCTGGTGTCCCCGGTTAAAGTTACGGCTATGATGGTAATCCATACAACAGTTTTTATCAAGATTTTCTGAAACTATTTTGTAAATCTTCTGCTTTTTCTTTTTCAGACCAGTTTGTATTGAATGCACATACACTGGAATGTGTTTTTTATTTAAGCCACTTATTTTAAATTTAATATGGACAAATATGAAATTTATTCTCCTTTTCTTAAGTGGAAATCAAAGACTCCAATGATAATAGTTTGTCGAACGACTGGTATTTCTTAACTGCGTGCATTATTTTTCAGGTGACTTTCATAACTCTGGGGAATTCACAGATTGTCTTTATCAAAACTTTCCGAAATTGAGGACTGGAGGTGGCTATGAGTTGCTCAAAACTTCTGGTAATACAAGGAGTCGTCAGCTTTGTGTTATACAATGCCCAAACGCAGGGTACACTGTGGAATATTTGAAGGACCCAAGCACTATGATTTGCCACTCTACAATTTACATTCGCCCACTACAGTGCAATATCAACATGGAACAGGTGAATATATCTTTTAATCATTTACTGTTATTGCAACTGTCATTGAGCTTGCACTACAAATCTTTGTTTTCGACTGTACAGGAGCAATATGTATCTTTTTCACTGAGAATGTTATAGCTTGTGTGTTGATAAAATACACACAGTGAGGGTAGGGAAAAAAACATATATATGCATACACACACACAGATATCATTACATTACAATTATATTGATATATGTATATATATATATATGTATATATATATATATATATATAATTTGTACCTTTTGTTTTACTTCTGTATATCACATTGTTTTTTATCTTTTTTTTTTCTTTTTTTTTACTTTTAGGAAGCTAATCGGGGACCTTCCAACACATATGTTGGACCTCTGACACCTTGTATTCTTTGTGGACAGGAATTTCCTGTTTCACTGATAAGACAACACAATCAGTCTTGTTCAAGGTACTGATCTAAATATAAAGTACTAATCTATATACCTGTTTAGCTTTAAAAGTGTAAGTGGACAAAATTTATACTTTTCTTTTCCAGACATAATAACCACTTAAGGCTCTTCACACTGGAGTCACATTAACCCATTCACAGATTCATATACTAATATGCAGATTGGCAGGCTTCATTGTGCTATCCCTCCGCACACTTTGTCATTGTAAAAAAACACACAAAAAAAACACATGTAGTCTGACGCATATGAATTTTTAAGCTGAAGCTTGCAAAGCAAGTGGGCGGACCATTCTCTGGCGGATATTTTAAATACTAGTGGATCGTGGTTGGCTAGACAACGTTGAAGTCAGGCCACGTTACTACAATGAGACCCTCTGATTGGTTGGCGGACTACGTCACAAACATTAAGACCGTCAAAAGTTCTGCTAGCTGAACTTCCCCGTTGCTTGCATTTGCTGCTTGAAACACGGAAAAGCTTGAAAAACCGACACAGCAAACGAACACAAAGCGCTCCAGAGATTGATGCCCCTTTGACAGACTAAACCATAGACTTTAAATGGAATCTTGCTGCTCTTGACGCTGTGAGTGAAGCATTAGTCATTCAAATGAAATAATTAATAACTGCTTACAGCTGCTGTAGGTAACTTTAATAAAATTCACTTTTTGTGATTGTTGCTAAAACTGCCCATATGTCCTGAAAGTAGGAAATTATATTAGTAATTTGTGAAAAACAATCAGCTCCATTGGTCACGCCTACTGCTCCTACTGTGATTTGCAAGAATCCACCGCTCCCGGTAGAAAACACCCAATCTGACCCAGAGCAGCGTCTGATGGAGTGTCTGACATCTGTCTGTCACTCCTCACACACACCACGACCCGCCCCTCGCTCCGCTACGCAATTATGTACACAACCGCCTGAGCTCTATCAGACAGCTATCGACACAAAGCTAGGAGTAAGCTATGGCCGAGCAACAGCAACCTAAAGCTAAACTGCCCGTACCGTGGAGGTGAGTTTATGTTTTGCTCTTGTTTTTGGTCATCTGAGGAGCAGGAGGGCCTTGGAGGCGGGGCTTGGAGGCGGGGCATGAGTGCACCGGAGAGGGATGGGGAGTGCTGTGAAGCTTGTTTGAGTTCAAATTTTCAAGCAAAGTCTGCTCTCCTCTCAGAGTTACCTACTGCAGCTTTAATCAGAACAGATCTTATTTGGGAAAGTGATACATCAAACTTGTATATACATATGGTTAGTTCATTGCGATAATGCATTCCATGGATCTTTTATAGCTTCACAATCCACGAAAATTTGTGCCTACAACAAGCTATCACATGTAACACATTGTGGCGAAAGGAGTTAGACACATGGGGAGGAGGTTTACCTGAATATAACAACAAAAAAAAAGTTATTATGTGCCAACACCTTGTTTGTGAATCATTTTTCTTTTTCTTTTTTTTTCTTTTTGAAATGTTTCTATTTTTTTTTGAAAAAGTAGTTCACTTATCTAATGTAAATTGATTTTTTAAAAATTGATTCTTCAGACCATCACAGGATGACAGGGAAAGGCAGACTGAAATTGAGAATGGAGATGAATCTGTTCCTTCCATCAGTGGGTCAAGTCGCAGTTCTTCACAGTACCAAGTTTTAGATTTAGAGGAGACACTGGAGACAGGTTCAGATCAGGGTTTGTACAGTGATATCTACAACCACAAGCAACAACCTATGTAGATTTGTCTTTCTGTGCAGTGCAATTCCAAATTTAAACAAACCTATTTGTGTTAAAAATTATATTTATAACTCTCGTGTTATGCCTGTGTTGTATGTCTTTAGCTGGTCCTTCAACTGCTCCTAGCACACAACAGCCTAGTCCTCAAGAGATTGAGGGGGAACTCAGAAATGGTAAGTAGCATGTACAGGTTTGACTTAGGACTCGAGTGTATTACTCAATAAACACATTAGTAATCTGTTTAAATCCATGCAAACTAGTGATGCCATATAATGTTGCATTAAAAGGCTGCTTTCCAGTTCTCAAAATTATGAGATCTGGATCTAACTATAACTTCTTTCTTATTTTTACTTCAAGATCTTGAAATTGTCATTTTTTTCTCATATTTTTTTATTTTTTTTTGCTATGAATGTACTGCGCTTCTTTAGTTATTAGTAAAGTTGAGAGTTGTATATGTTGAGTGCTTGCTCTCAGTAATTTTGTATTCCATACTGGGGTTTGTCTTCAAGCAACTGTAGGTCTTGAAGCTTTATTTTCCATGAAACTCTTTTAAAACACTGCCCCAAATGCATTTTTATTTAGTAAAAGGGTCCTAGATGTATGAATATTTCTTTTTCTCATTTGTCTGTGTTTTCAGGAGATAAAAGGCAACCTGGCCAGTTTGTATGTAGTATGTTTTTTTCGTTGAAAGGTGCTTGGTTTCAAGCTACCTTATACGAAAGAATCCGGTTTAAAAATTCTTTGTTTTGATGGGATGGTTTTGATAATTCCGATTTTTCATTTCTTGTAATGTGTATAGAATCTGAAATTTTAATACATTAAGAATCTGAAATTTTAATACATTAATCAGTAGGTATACACTTTTTGTCGTTCACATTTCTTTTCAGCTTGGATTACGGAAATGGATCCATCCAAAGCTTCCGAGATGTACACTGAGTCAGTTCGTAAAGCAAACCAGGATAAAGAAAGTATTTCATTTACCCTGAGTTTGAGAGAGACTCTGAAGGAAAGGAACCGTTCCATTCTGAGATTCTACAAAAGGCCACGGGTACAGTGGACTAATCCACTGCAATGTCATCTTGTAGGTAAAGTATAAATTTTATTTGAAAAAAGTACTCTCTACTCCTTCTACTGTCCTTATGAACTCAAATGGTTTGCTTCCCCAAAACATGCTTAAAAATAGTCATCTTAACTTTTTTATATTCTAAAACGTAAAATTTACAGGTATATTAATGTTGGCCCCACAAACTGTAGGTTAGATTAGTCATACATATTCAGAGAGAGTACAACAAAATACAGTTATTGACCTATACAAAGTACGGTATGTATACATTCTCGTTTAATTAATCTACAAATGGATTGTGACAGTGTCTCACCAGAGGTTGCTTTCATTTTTGGACACAAAATGTCTTATGTCATTTTTAGGGGATCCTGCAATTGGAGAGGGTGTTAATAGACATGTACTTTCAATAGTTATGTCAAACCTTCAAAATGGATTCCTACTTGATGACGACACTGGTATGGTTGGTCATTGTTGCTTTTTCATTAAAACCTGTTTGGGTTAATATTCTAATCAATTGTTAATTTACAGAAGTGAAGACACTGCTGTTTGAGGGCGAGCAGGACCATCTCACTCCTTCTACATCAAGGTTGCTTTTAGAAAGTGACTTTTTTGTTGTGGCAGGACGAATTATTGGCCACAGCTTTCTGAATGGAGGTCCTCGTCTGGTTGGTCTCAGCCCTGCAGTCATGCATGTGCTGTTTGGAGGGGACCCAGAAACAGCTACTGTAACTGCTTACGATTGTGCTGACCAAGATGTCCGGGAGGTCTTAAGACTGGTTTGAACATTTTTTGTGTTACCTTGAAAATACAATGACACATCCAACAAAGGATTCTTTCTTTAATTGACATACTAACAAACGATCCCGTCTGTTCACACTCCTACCTCTCCTTTCTCTTATCTTCTTCACCATTTTTCTTTTTTCTCAATTTTTTTCCTGTTCCGTGACCATAACTTCAAGACATTAAACCCACAGAAATCTTTAATAAAGATTTTACACACCTATACATAAGTGGAGTACTATAGCAAAAAATTTAATGCTATGCTTAAAAAAGTAACTCTGTTCGGGACCTTCTTGGTATTCAGATACCAGTTCGGAGTACCACACTGTCAGACAGGATACGTTAAAAAGAATTTGTTGTCCATGACATTGCCTGTAAAAGTCATGAGCTACAAATTGTTTCATTTTGACTTTTTATTAAACCATTGATAAGCACTTTAGTCTATGTATTTTGGTTTGCATATTGATCATGTGATTTCATACGGTATTAATTCTAAATCAAATATATAGTTACAGGGAACAAAGGACTTGTCAGAAGAGGAGAAATCCCAAGTTCTCGCATTGACTCTGCCCTGGGATCTTCCTGGTGTTACTTTAACTAATAGATTTTGGCTCCATGACAAGATACTGCTCCATGCTGTAAGTTATAATAATATCTTTTGAAAAATGTCTCTGATAAAAGGTTATTCACAATTTCTTGACTGTCAAGGTGAATGTAGACTGGCATTGTTTTAAGTGTCGAATGACAAATTGAGAGACAAAAGGTAAATTCATGCAAGATATTGTCCTTTTTTTAAAAATGGGAAAATCAACATCTTTGTGGTGCGTATTGAAATAGTCAACTGTATATTTTTTTTAATGGGATATTAGATTAATCAACTCAAGAATTCTTGAGATCCACTCAATAAACTTTATAATGTTCATTCTTATAAACACAATTTTAGAAAACTAATTCTATGTAAAGAATTCAGAACCTCATATCTTCCACGCACCCAGAGCTTGAGAACACGCTTAATTTATGGCTCTTGAAAGTTATGACCACAGGACAATAATTGCTTTGTAACTATAAATGCTCCTACTGTAATTACAAATTAAGAAACTTTGCTTGATTTTCAAATGTCATTGTCTCCATCACAACAAATTTATAACACGCGTTTGCTGCTCATGGTTTCCACAAACTTTTTCTTTTTCTATTGAGTAGGTTTTTGGACGAACAGCACAGCAGGTGAAACAAATCCAAAGAGGACTGAAAGACTCAGGCGTGTGGGAATTTTTCAGTTCAAGACCTGATGCTGTGCGTGTACTTTTTCCAAGGGTTAGTGAGGCAGAGATAACCCCACAAGTAAGTTTATGTTGCTAAGATTAGAATTGTCCGCTGCATGCAAATATCCATCCGTAGTCTGATTGTCAGATTCATCGTCAGATGCTGTCTATATCCAGCATTTGGGGGTGAGAGGTGGTCAACACTTGATATGGATTGCCAGTACATCCCATTGCATGCAAAGATTTACACTTAAACTTATGTTCATAATAATAGTCTTCTTTAAGAAGTTGAGTAAATTTCCAAATTATTCAAATCAATTGTATTTTGATAAACACAAATTCACTGGGGACAGTGAAAATTCTATCTCAAAGCAGGAAAATTGTAAAATTTAATTCAATTTGATATTTTACAGAAAGTCAAGCAATGTAATTTGCCAAAAAATAGCAGTGTTGACATGTTTATTCACAAACTCAAAAATATACTGTATAAACTAAGAGGCTTGAAGATTCAACTTTCCTGAGAACATAAGCACAGGTTTTGATAACTGCTTTACATCTGAGTTCCATGGAGTCAACCAATGTCAACCGGTCAACAGGTATTGCACCCCAGGACAACTGTACTACGTTCAACAGTTCCGCTGCAATTCTTCGTTTTGCCTCAACAACTGGATTCTTTATGTCAGCCCACAAGTATTCTATGGGATTAAGGTCTGGAGATTGTGCTGGCCACTTCATTGCTTGAATTGTTGTTTTTCTGGAACCAGAAAAACTCGCTTACTGATGTGTTTGGGGTAATTGTCTTGAAACACCCATTTCAAGGACATTTCCTGTTCAGCATACGGCAACATGACTTCCTCCAGTATACTCATATACTCAAACCGATCCATGGTCCCTGGTGTGCAATAAATAGGACCAACACCATAGTATGAGAAACATTCCTATATAATGATGCTTGCACCACCATGCTTCACAGTCTTTACTGTGAACTGTGGCTTGAATTCATGATTTATCTTGCTAGTAATGTGGGACAGCTATTGTTTTGAACACAATTGTATATTTCCTGTCTTGCAAACATCTGTAGACCTCAAAAGTTCTACCTCTACAGTTTTTTCTTCTTCCGATACCTACATTCAAATTGATTTGCATTGCTGTTTTTTTAGATGGTTATAGATAGCATCAACTGGCCTAAAGAGGAAGATATAGATGAGGACATACTCTCCTTGGACGATCACTGTCTGATAATGAGTTTCCTCCGGAGATTTATAGAAAATGGTAAACAAAAAGTATACATTTTTCAGTACATTTCACATACGCTTATGCAACTGAATTATGAATATGTATATTAATTTAGCTTTTCTCTTTATCAGAGTCACTCTTAACAAATTTTCATTTGTGTACATTAAAGCAACATCTGACATCCTGAAGAGTTTACTGACATTCTGGACCGGCTGGGGTGTGGTGTCCCCCAATCTCGAGGTGGAAGTTATTGATTGCACTCTCCCACAGTCGTCCACTTGCTTCCTGACTTTGAAGCTATCGAAAAACCACAAAAACTATGAAGATTTCCATCAAGACCTAATGGCCAGCGCATCCTCAGCCTACTCTGGTTTTGGTCAGATTTAAGCCCAGGAATTTAAACAACGTGGAGAATGTTCTATGGATGCTGTCGGTCATCTGTTACTTATTTTACATGTCTTGAACTTGTTCACATGGTGGTTCATTCTCGTTAGACCTTTTGGGACCCATTTAACATGTAAAATTAAGCATAGTCCCCTAATAGCCATATGTTGCTATGATCAAATATAAAAGCAGTTCAATGTTGTAGTAGTAGTTTATTTGTAAACCTACAAATTTTAAAGGTGTTATAATGTGGTTCCCCTATTAGGACAAAATTGTCACACATGTTCCGGAAAAAAAAAAGTTTGTTAAAAAAATAAAAGATCTTACACCAACAAAGTCAATGATAGATATAGCCTACCTACAAAGTGTTAAATCAGTTAGGAGTGATTTTGTAATAAAAACTGAAATGGCTCATTAATGAAAGTGATTTTTTTTTTTTTACATAATGTGTACATATCTGTGTAAAACAGGTATAATTTGCTTACCTTTTTGGATAAATATTTATGAATGTCAGAATGTCACATCTATACTACTACATATTTGTTTGCTGACATAGGTCTGAATAAAAAAACCCAAACTGAAAAACTTTGATCTCTGTAACAAAAATTACTCATGTGCTATCTTATCTCTCCCCTAACACATTTCTTTGCTAGCTGCAATTTAAATATTTCCAAATATTATGGTCAGTACATCAATTGTCTGACAATAAACATTTATTACATTAGAGAACAAGCCAGTTGGATCTGGTAGTGTTTCAAATTCCGCCTGAGTCAAAGGCCGTGGAAGCTCAACTTCTGGCACAGTCACTCCAAGATGGCGACCATGTGGACTCTCCCAATCAATACCGTATTGGAGGTCAACCTATACAATATTTTGAAAAGCATGATATTATACAAATCAGAATTAGACTTTTGTGTGTTTGGACAAAAAATAAGTTTTATTTTGTGAAAGGGTATTAATAACGCCGACCTGTGCGGGGTCGTGACCTTCACGCTGGTTTTGAGACCATAACTGTAGTGGTGATTGGTTCCCTTCTGTGCGTAGCTTGTGGTTATTCCAGCCGTCCTTGAAAAACTGCAGATGTCTATTGATATGAGGTACAAATGTCCAATGCAGTGCATATAAGTGCATCTCATTGTCTGTGTGAAGTAGGCCCTCTGTCTCCAGGTAGCAGAAAGTTGTGTAAAACAGATCCAACACTCCTCCAAATACGTCTCTCCACAGCCTCTCAATCCTGGATAGAAAAAAAATACTAATGTTATTTTTGTGAAAAGGAGCAGAACTGTGTGGTCACTGTGCACTTGTATAAAGAACTACAACTCTTAAAATGTTAATAGAATTTGAATGGAATTTTATTTTAAAATCTTTTAATTTAAATACTAAAATTTTTGGAAATTATAAAAAGTACAGTAGTTGTATACATTTCTACAACAACCAAGTTCAAATTGCTTTTCACTATAAAAACATAATCCAATTACCATATATAATCAAGCAATAAACAGAGTTTTTTTTCAAATATCTTCATCCAAAATAATCCACATGAAATGTATTAATTGATGTTAGTTATTTTTTAATGGAATTCTAAGGAAGCTCTAAAAGGTAAAGCCTTGGTTTAAAGGAAATTAGTGTTTCATCAGTTATACAGTTTGTTCAAGATTAGTGGAGCATAAATCTGAGTCCTGCTTCTTCATGTTTGGTACTGGGGATGCAGACCAGAACTAGAGGACAGGGTGGTCTGGAAGGTTGCTACAACACTTCTATAATGACTTTTGTTGCTAAACCAGTTAGGGATTTTTAAACTAACACAATTATTTTTAATGTAATTACTTTTTAGTGTAATCTCTGAGCTACAGTGAGCCAGTGTAAGGACTTAAGAACTGGAGTGATATGCTCAATCTTCATGGATACCTCTGGTTATGTGTGCTTCTTCCAGTTAGATGAGAATTTCTATTTGGGCCTCTGGTTGAGACCATGAAGTGTGCCACTTGTACATTCTCTCCTCCTTTGTCAGAACGAACACGTGATGGCACTCCATATGTATCCACAGCTCCAAGAAAGCTGTTAAGAACAGTTGTGGCACGATTGTTGGTGGCAGCAGTCAGGTAAACAATGAGGCGACTAAAGCCGTCAATGCCCCCGTGAACAACAATTCGCCATCTGTATAGACAACAATAACATATTTGATTAGTACTGATAGCAGTAACAGAGTTTAACAGTCTTATGTTTGCTGAATTTGGGCCTGAGATCCAAAGCTCTCATTCTCCAGTGTCCATCGCTTAACAGGGTAAGCATGCACTCGCCAAGCCACAGGGTTATTCTCTTAAGAGTCAATTTTTCACCATAGAAAAGAAATGTTAACTGACTATTTTTATTGGGTTTTTTGGTCTCCCTGTTAAGCATGTTATTTTAAGGTGAGTCATCATTGTAGTCATAATCACTTCAGTTCCTCATGCACTATAAGAATGGAAAAGCGCTGACCTATACTTTAAAAGAATCCAATTTTCTTTTTTTTTCCTTAAACATTACATAAAATCCCAGACCATGAGCACTCCCAACATTTTTATGAGCCCAGTTTATCTTTGAAGTTCACATTTAACTATCCTGCTTTTCATTATGTACTTGCACAGAAACCATCAACAAAACTTTTTCAAACGTGAATCTAATGTATTTTTCTTAATTGTTTTAAATCTTACATACAAACAATAGGTTTGACCAGAAGCAGATTAAAATCATTTTCAGAACCAAAACTGTTTTATTTGAGATGGTTGCTACAAGACAGATGAATTTTTGGCCTTCATTTAGGATGATTAACTTGTTACCCACCTTATCACTAATAAACCACTCCAGAATTTCTCTTGTTTATTTATGTTAGTAAAGATGGTATTTCTCAATCAAAGAAGTAAGTCTGACCTTATGAGTTTATGGTTTCCATCAATGTGCCACAAACTGTTTGGAGCTGGAACAGAGTATCTTCTACGCTGAACAGGTCGAAGCTGGAAAGTCCGCATCAAAGTTCCCTGCTGGTCCACTCGGTGCATTGCTTCTTGCACTCGTCTCCCTTGAAAAACGATTTAGAACATGATTAAAAGATTTTTTATTCAGAGGTGATGAATAGAATCAAAAATAAAACAACACATTAACTATCACCCAAAAACCTAATTTAATGGGGACACTGTTGTCCTTAGGACAGTTCAGAGGACATTAGGATATCACCATATGATTACAATACATTTGAAAATATTTTTTTTTCTTTAAACCACCTAACTTTTTTTATATTTGGTCTCCTTTTAACTTTGCATTGGATTGATAAACAATCAGTAAGTCTTCCTTACATCACATGATTTCTACAAATACAATAGGGTGTTTATCAGCACATCTGTTAGACTTACTTTGGATTTGAATACCTTGAGCATTCAAATAGCCCAACATCATCTTGTATCCTGTATTGGGATGGTATCTCAAAATTTCTCGCACAACTCCATCGAGCTCATCATCCAACAAGTTGCTGAATAAATCAGATACTCTATGAGAAAATACACAAAGTCTGGTTAGAAAAAACAAATGATTATGTTTCTTTAGCAAACACATTGCTTACCCAACATTTGATCACACAGCTTATGTAATTAAATATACCGCTAATTTACATGGAAAATACTTTGAAAGCTCAAAAATACAGGCCCACACTGATGGCAAATTTTAGACTGGATTCCTGACCAATTTATTACACATTTTAAGAGAATTAGTAGCCTACCATCAACTCTATCTGGAGTATTTTTGCCGCAAAAAAATGGCTGTTAACACACATTTGTAATTACTCTGCTTATTCCGTCTACACCTGTAGACCAAATTAATATATTTTGATTAGTAGTAGCCTACTAGACTACAACAACAACAGAATGTTTTCAAACAGTGAAGGTAAGAGGATTACAACCGAGCTGACAACCGAAGCAGGAGGTAAGGATAAGGAACATTCCCACCGAAAAATTTAGTAACTTAATCATATCAACTCAAAGCTAATACATCAAAAAATATATAGTCACATTACACTTACACAAACCTGCGCGCGCTGCTGCACAACAATCCGCATGTTGGCTGGTTAGGGAGGAGAACTAATGTTGTTCGGCAAGGCAAGGCAAGGCAATTTTATTGTTGTTTAATGTTGTTCGGCAGGATGAATTATAAAATAAACGGACCGTATTAGGTGCATGCGTTAATACAAATGAATCCACCCAGTACAGGTTAAATACTTACCACATTAGTAAGTCACTATGTATAGAATTGAACACAAAACAGATGTTCCGTTACAATATGGAAATATTATGAAAGTAGAACATAGGCCTACGGCTGAGTTCAAAGTAGAAACAGAAACAACACACATGCGTACTTACCTAATACCATAATCTGACATTCGCCGGTGAACTGTTCTTTCACTGACCCCAAAAAGTTCGGCAATATCCACGACTGACACACCAGCAAGCAAAAACGATTCTAAGGCATCAGCGGGCAGCAAATATCCAGGTCTCCCAACTGCTCTTGTGTGGTAAACAGACTTGTGCAAGCGACAAGCCACTTCCTCCAAAATTTGGAGAACTAACGGGTCAGGTTCATTATCTGTATCTGCAGCTAACTGGAGTAACCTCTCACTTAAAATACCTACGCGAAACAGCAAATAGTCATCACTGACTGTGTTACTTTCAGCTGAGATAGCAATGTGCCTCAATTCTTCTGCGATCGCATGAGACATCTCTGGTAGGACTTCACTTCCTATTAAACAAGGCGTTATCCAGGCATGCACAATCGATCTGGACGTGAATCCTGCTCCTTCGTGTATACTGACCAATAGTAGCATTTGGACCAAAAAGAGCAGCCCTCCTCATTTGCATAATGAGGCAGAAATGCATACGGTAATGTAAAAAGAGGAGATGAGGGAATGTAAAAACAAGGAATGCATGTATGAGGAAAAGGAAAAACAAAATATACATTGTTTTGACAAAAATGCATGTATAAGAAAAAGAAAAAACAAAATATATATTTTCTTTGCAAAAAAATGCACACATGAGGAAAATGAAAAATATAACATATACATATTGTTTTTCCAAAAGTGCAAGTATAAGGATAAGGAAAAACAAAACGTATATATTTCCTGATGAAAATGCATGTTATAAGGATAAGTAAAAACAAAATATATATATTTTTAAGAAAATGTAAGTAATAAGGAAAAGTTAAAACAAAATACATAATTTTTAATGAAAACACACGTAATAAGGAAAAGGAAAAACAAAATATATCAATTTCTTTGCCAAAATGCATCCACAAGGAAAAGGAAAAACAAATACCACCTGTATTGTTTTTGCAAAAATGCGCGCATAAGTAAGAGGAAAAACAAATACATTTATTTCTGCTTTTATTTTTAATTATGTCAGTTTTGGTCCTCCATATCAAACAGTTTAGCCCCCTTAAAAAATAAGGTTATCAGCCATAGGAGGTTGGCTCCCTGGTTTAGTGCAGCGTTGCATTCTTTAAAGCAGAATACTAGCAAACTGGAGAGAAAATGGACCTCTGCACATTTAAATGATTCTTATCTAACCTGGAAATATTGTCTACTACTTTATAAAAACGCCCTTCGACAAGCTAGATTATAGCTATTTCTTGTCATTAATACTGTAGACGTACATAAAAACAAATCTAGTCTTTTTTTTACAGCTACCAAACTTACACAGAGTCATAGCTCTGTTGAGCCAACTATTCTCAAGTATACTGCTGTAGTGATCCATTGTACAGAGATCAATTAGTTTGGCTGGCTGAGTTCAGTGTACAGCTGGTTATGTCTTGTGAAAAGGTACTTCTACAGCACATGTGGAGAAAGTTAAATAAAGGTTACATGCATGGTGCTTTAAGGAAGTCTCTGAGGACTTGTTTCTTTAAAAATACAAACGCAACATGGTGAGTCACCCACTGAGGACGCATGTCGTCTTTGATTAAGAGCTGAAAATGTCATGATCGTGACCTAATTATAGATCAGTTCAAGCCTCCTGTGCCGCTACACCTCACAGACAATTTAAGTGAAAAATGGCGAAGGTGGGAGCAGCATTTCAAGCTGTATATGACGCCACAGGTGTGTATGAAAAAGACGAACCAGTACAAGTTGCCATCATGCTACACAATCACTTCCTCTGGATGGCATTAATTTGGCCTCTGGTAATAATGTAAAGAACCTCAGTGTAATTATTGACCAAGAAATGACATTTAAATACCATATTAAACAGGTTTTGAAGACTTATTTCTCTGGAAGTCCACAAAATGCAATTAAAAGCCTTCAGTTGATCCAAAGTGCTGCAGCAAGATGTCATGTGTAGTCCAGATGGTTAAGTGTTGTAGAAGTGTATATCTGGTTTTGTGTAGTTTTTGAAATTCCTGTTTTATTTTGTATACTAACTTCCTGTATCGTTTCAGACAGCTTGGGTTTTCTCAATGCCTAGGAACCTCGCCTTGATGCATTGGTCCCGCCCCGGTTGCCTAGGAGATACATCATCAGGGACCGCCAAGGCGTGTTCATGTTTCACCGAGTAATCTGTCCTCCGTTTTTTAGCCGTTTAGCTAACTAACGAAGGATACATCAGACGTGCCATTATGGCTTGTCTTGGTCAAACATTTCCCAGAATACAGCGTGGTAGGAGCCGACAGCACCTACTTCGGGGGTAAATTTCTATTTTAAATGTAAGTTAAATAATTTTAACCATCGGGCTTATATCTAAAATGTTTGCTTTTTTTTATTAATTTTTTTTTTTTTAGAGCCAAATAAGTTATATAGGGTTCGTTAGTTGCTTAGTAGTTGTAGCTTCCGTGGCTACCAGGTACCAATTCGTTTGCACATTTGATTTAACTGACATATAAAAACAAATTTAAACTCTTGCTATACATTTCCAGTTCCCCGGTTGAAGTAATACTACTACGCTACAATGCTACTACAATGGGCGGGACCTCAACAGAGCACGTAAGCCGGCAGCCGCAGTCACGTAAGGCAAAGTCTGTTCCAAACCCTTTTTTTGACCGAGGAAGGACAGTGTCCTCGTAAGCAAGGCGCTTCGCCTACCGAGGCAGTGCCTGGATAGGCGAGGCGCCTTGCCATTGAGAAACACCACTTCACTTCCTGAAATTCCCTCCTAATCAGCCACTGCCACACCTTAATATCATCCACCTGTGTTTTATTGTGTTTCCTTGTTAGACCATTTATAGCTTACCCTGTACAGATCCCCTTTGCCAGTTCGTCTTCGTCCCTTGTACCAAGCGTTCTAGCGTTAATACTAACTGTATTGCTAGTGTTATTTGGACCTAGCCTATATTTTTGACTTGATTCAGCTTTGGATTTAGAACCCTCAGATTTGATGTAATTTTTGTAAACCGACCTTGGATTGTAATAAAGGGTTGCCGATTTCATGCCTCTGTGTTGAGTCCTGCATTTGAGTCCTCTACACCTCTGCCGTACGACACAAGAGTTTTAATGAATATTAAAAAGGGAGATCACATTTCTCCTGTTTTGGCTTCGCTCCATTGGCTCCCTGTTAAATCTAGAATAGATTTTAACCTCCTGAGACCTGAGCATTGTTTTGCTGTGCATTTTAATTTTTTTCCAGCTGTTTCAATTTAGTCAGACATTATAAGAATAATACCAAAACTTGGTCTTTGTACAGGAATTAGTTTTTTGAAAAAAATATGTCCCCATATGGGGACAATAGTTTTATCTTTGCATTTTAAAATGTTCTTCATTTTTTGAGATCAGAAGGTCTCAATTAGTCTAAAATTAGAATTTCAGCATTTTGTGATAAGCAGTTCTCTCAAAAATCAATGTCCACATATGAGTACTATAGGTATATCCTCATGTTATGACACAAAAGACACAACTGGTTAAAAACTGTGTAAGCCTTTTTATTTTAACCTTGGAACATAAGGAAATAAAACAACACAGCAAACAGCTGTTTGTGTCATGCCCCTAACATGACGATACAAAAAAGTGCAAAACATATACAGTTGTGGCCAAAAGTTTTGAGAATGACACAAATATTAGTTTTAACAAAGTTTGCTACTAAACTGCTTTTAGATCTTTGTTTCAGTTGTTTCTGTGATGTACTGAAATATAATTACAAGCAGTTAATACGTTTCAAAGGCTTGTATCGACAATTACATGACATTTATGCCAAGAGTCAGTAGTTGCAGCGTGGGCCCTTCTTTTTCACGATCTATGCAATTCGACTGGGCATGCTCTCAATCAACTTCTGGGCCAAATCCTGACTGATAGCAACCCATTTTTTCATAATCACTTCTTGGAGTTTGTCAGAATTAGTGGGTTTTTGTTTGTCCACCCGCCTCTTGAGGATTGACCACAAGTTCTCAATGGGATTAAGGGCGCTTTCACATGGTACGGGAGTCCGTACTCGGGTACGGTATTTGGTCAAAATCCACTTATTTCGTACCATGTGAACACAGACTGTACCGTGCCAGGATACGGCCAGAGAGACCTGCCTTGGAGGTAGTATCCGAGTCCAGGTACGGGCGGCCACGTATCATGTGAACACAACCCGTACTCTGGCCGCACTCAAGACAATAGACGCGCTCCACGCGGAAATGACGACACCGCCGGCCGAAATTACAGAATCACCTCGCGACCATACAAATACCAAAACAACGCGATTCAAGCATCCCACAGCAACACAGCAGGTTACAAAACGGCGGGTTTACTACAACACTCACCCTGTAGATGGCTTCAGGTAGCAGCTGACCAGTAGACCAGTTTGTTTACATTCTAGCCTGTCGCTCGTTTTATGACGTCGGTACTTCTCACTCCCTTGTTTGTTGGAGAACTACAGACTTATTTGTATACCGCCACCTGCTGTTTATTTGTAGTAAAACACTGGATTCAAATACGGGCAGAGATCCGTGACATGTGAACAGAAAAAATTAGCATTTTCTCTGGCCGTTTTCTGGTACGGCCACACATGTGAAAACGGCCTCAGATCTGGGGAGTTTCCAGACCATGGACCCAAAATTTCAACGTTTTTGTCCCCGAGCTACTTAGTTATCACTTTTGCCTTAAGACACGGTGCTCCTTCGTGTTAGAAAATGCATTGTTCTTCACCAAACTGTTCTTGGATTGTTTTAAGAAGTTGCTGTTCAGAATCAGAATCAGCTTTAATGGCCAAGTATGACACATACAAGTAAATTGACTCCGGCAACTTTTCTCTCCAGTACAGAACTTAAATAAGTGAAATTAAAAGACGGAAAAAAAAATATATAAAATAAAAAAAATTATTGAATAAATAAATACAAATAAAAATAAAGGATAATATATACACCAAACCAGGGTTATTGTACAGTAAGTATATACAGTAAGTATATACAGCAGTGCAGAGTGTTAGTTTATTGTTCATGTGAGTGGACACACACTCTGTGACTATTCAGAGTTCATCAGAGCGACAGCCTGGGGGAAGAAACTGTTCTTGTGTCGGGCGGTTTTGGCGTACAGCGCTCTGTAACGCCGGCCTGAGGGGAGGAGCCTAAACAGATTGTGGCCAGGGTGTGAGGGGTCAGTGGTGATTTTTCTGGCCCACTTCCTGACCCTGGCCCGGAACAGGTCCTCAATGGAGGGAAGATCAGTACATATGATCCTCTCTGAGGACCTGACTGTTCTCTGCAGTCTGTCCCTGTCTTGCCTGGTGGCGGATCCGAACCAGACAGAGATGGATGAGGTCAGGACAGACTGGACTATTGCTGTGTAGAATATGGTCAGCAGTTCCTGAGGCAGGTTGAACTTTCTGAGCTGACGCAGAAAGTACAGCCTTTGCTGGGCCTTCTTCCTTATAGAGTCAATGTGGGAGGTCCACTTCAGGTCCCGTGTGATGGTGGATCTAGGAACCTGAAAGACTCTACTGTGGGGACTGGCCTGTTGGTGATTATGAGAGGAGATGTTGCAGGGGGTCTCTTCCTGAAGTCGACTGTCATCTCCACAGTTTTGAGCGGGTTTAGCTCCAGGTGGTTCTGACTGCACCAGAGGACCAGCGTTCCACCTCCCTTCTGTATGCAGACTCGTCGCCGTCACGGATGAGTCCAATGACGGTGGTGTCATCTGCAAACTTCAGGAGTTTCACAGAAGGGTCTCTTGACGTGCAATCAGTGGTGTAAAGGGAGAAAAGCAGTGGGGAGAGAACACATCCCTGGGGGGCGCCGACGCTGAGGGACCGGGTGCTGGATATGAAGTTACCCAGTTTCACCTGCTGCCTCCTGTCGGTCAGGAAACTGGTAATCCACTGACAGGTGGAGGGAGGCACGGTGAGCTGGGACAGTTTTTGGTGGAGGAGCTCTGGGACGATGGTGTTAAATGCAGAGCTGAAGTCCACAAACAGGACCCGAGCGTAGGTACCTGCACCTGAGTCTAGGTGGTGCAGGATGTAGTGGAGAGCCATGTTGACTGCATCGTCCACTGACCCGTTTGCTCTATAGGCGAACTGCAGGGGGTCTAGCAGGGGATCCGTGATTTCCTTCAGGTGGGACAGCACCAGTCGCTCAAAGGATTTCATGACTACAGATGTCAGGGCAACTGGTCTGTAGTCATTTAATCCTGTGACAGGGGACTTCTTGGGAACCGGGATGATGGTGGAGCATTTGAGGCAGGAGGGGAGCTCACACAGCTCCAGGGAGTTATTGAAGATCTGAGTGAAGATGGGAGCCAGCTGGTCAGCACAGACTTTCAGACAGGACGGAGACACTCCATCAGGACCTGATGCCTTCTTAATCCTCTGTCTCTGAAATAGTTGGCGCACATCCTGTTCACAGATCGTCAGTGCAGGCAGGGGTCAGGTATGGGGATGGTTTGGGGTGATGCTAGGCCTTTTGTGATGGAGATGGTGGGGGAGGTGGAAGGTGTGAAAGTTGTTTCAAACCTGGAGAAAAAGTCGTTGAGGTCCTCAGCCAGGCGGGGGCTCCCCACAGGGTGGGGGGATGGTCTCCTGTAGTTGGTAATGGTCTGCAGGCCCTTCCAAACTGCAGAAGAGTCGTTGGCAGAAAAACGCTCCTTCAGTTTTTCACTGTAGATCCTTTTTGCTGCCTTGATCTCCTTTGTCAGCTTGTTCCTGGCCTGCTTGTACAGGTCCCGATCCCCACTCTTGTAGGCCTCCTCCTTGTCCTGGCTTAGCCGTCTCAGTTCTGCAGTGAACCATGGTTTATTGTTGTTGAACGTGCAGAAGGTTTTGGTCTGCACACACATGTCCTCACAAAAGCTGATGTAAGATGTCACAGTGTCAGTCAGTTCGTCCAGGTCTGAGGCTGCTGCTTCAAAGACGCTCCAATCAGTGCAGTCAAAGCAGGCCTTTAACTGCATCTTTGACTCATCTGTCCATCTCTTCACAGTTCTTACTACAGGCTTAGCAGATTTCAGCTTCTGCTTGTAAGATGGGATGAGGTGGACCAGGCAGTGGCCAGAAAGTCCCAAAGCAGCACGGGGGACAGAGCGATATGCATTCTTTATTGTGGTGTAGCAGTGGTCCAAAGTGTTCATGTCCCTGGTGGGACACGTCACGTGTTGTCTATATTTAGGCAGTTCAAGTTTGAGATTTGCTCTATTAAAATCCCAGAGAATGATTAGCAGAGAGTCCGGGTGAGTTTTCTCCACGTCTGTGATCTGGTCGGCGAGGTGATGTAACGCCTCCGTTACACACGCCTGCGGTGGAATGTATACAGCGACCAGCACAAACGAGGCGAACTCCCGCGGTGAATAAAATGGTCTACAGTTTATGAAGAAAGACTCTAGGTGAGGGCTGCATGTCTTCTTTAACACTGTGACATCTGTACACCCACCTTCGTTAATGTAGAAACACGTTCCTCCTCCCTTTGACTTCCCAGACAGATCCGCGCAGCGGTCCGCTCGGAACAGCTGGAAGCGCGGGAGCTGTAGTGCGCTGTCCGGGATGTGTTCACTGGACCAGGTTTCAGTGAAGCAAAAGGCGGCAGAACGACGAAAGTCTGAGTTCTTGGATAGGAGAAGGAGCAATTCATCCATTTTGTTAGGCAGAGAGCGAACGTTCCCCAGGTGTATGGATGGGAGAGCGGTGCGTAATCCCCGCTGTCGCAATTTAACGAGCACACCAGCTCGTTTCCCTCGTCGGCGTCTCCGTCTAAATCCACAGAGTGCTGCTGCTCCTCCAGTCAGAATCTCCATAAAGTAGTCTGGTTGATTAAAAACCGGTGAAAAAAGTCCGGCATTGGATAGCCCTATTTGTAGGATTTCCTCTCTGCTCATTTTAATATCAGAGGGAGTGCATGAAACTACGCAAAAAAGTAAAATTGTATCAAGTACTAGGGAGCGAAGTACCGAGGCGTCCATCCGCGGCGCCATCTAACAGTTGGGGGGAGTTTTGGTACCATTCTTTATTCATGGCTGTGTTTTTGCACAAAATTGTAAGTGAGCCCACTCCCTTGGATGAGAAGCAACCCCACACATGAATGGTATCAGGATGCTTTACTGTTGGCATGACACAGGACTGATGGTCGCGCTCACCTTTCTTCTCCAGACAAGCCTTTTTCCAGATGCCCTAAACAATCAGAAAGAGGCTTCATCAGATAATATGACTTTGCCTCAGTCCTCAGCAGTGCATTCACCATACTTTCTGCAGAATATCAATCTGTGCCTGATGTCTTTTTTGGAGAGAAGTGGCTTCTTTGCTGCCCGTCTTGACACCAGGCCATCTTCCAAGAGTCTTCTCCTCACGTGCATCATCATCACATGCGTGCATATGCGCTCACACCTGCCTGCTGCCATTCCTCAGCAAGCTCTGCACTGGTGGCACTTCGATCCCGCAGCTGAATCATCTTTAGGAGACGATATTGGCGCTTGCTGGACTTTCTTGGACTCCCTGAAGCCTTCTAACAAGAATTGAACCTCTTTCCTTGAAGTTCTTGATCCTATAAATTGTTGATTTAGATGCAATCTGAGTAGCCACAAGATCCTAGACTGTAAAGCCATTTTAATGCAACGCAATGTTGGCTTCTCGCGTTTCTTTGCAGGTCACCATGGTTAATAATGGAAGAACAATGATTTCAAGCATCACCCTCCTTTTAACATATCAAGTCTGCCATCTAACCGTATCGGCCTGACATTATGATCTCTAGCCTTGTGCTCGTCAACATTCTCCCCTGAGTTAACAAGACGATTAATGAAATGATTACAGCAGGTCCTTTATTGACAGCAATGAAATGCAGTGGAATTTTCATGGCAAAGAAGGACTATGCAATTCATAACTTAAGCAGCAACTTTTCCAATTTCCAATACTTATGTAATTTTCAAAACTTAGGCCACGACTGTAGTATTGATACTTTAAGGGCAGCAAATAGTTTGAAAACTTCTATCACTATATGTTGTTGAGCAATTGTCGCAAATTACAATAAATGAAAAATGTGTTTGCAAATGCAGCAGTCACATGCAAGGCAAGATAAGGGCATGACGAGGGTATCAATCCATCCTTGCAATGATTGTGGCCCCTATCCTTTGTTTTGAGAGTTAATTGGAGACCATCTGTTGTTCCCAGGGCCATCAAGATTGCTGACATGGAACAACAGACGTGTTTTCAAAATATTTTTTTCAGCATTGTTTTTTGTGTATCTGCATTTTTTATGTGTACAAGCTGCTGAATATCTTAACCTGATAAGCCCTGACCCGATTTTCTGTGAAAAAAGCCCAAAAGACGTACCCAAAGTAAATGAAGAATTTCTCCATATTAATAAGGTTAAAATACATGTTTTTTGTCTAAAATACAGCTTTGGTCTTGTTTTGTAAACATTAGGGTCTAAACTTTGAGCAACAATTGAAAATTAACACATTTGTCCTGTTTATTATCCTTTTATCGAAGATTAATATATCTGCAACTCGTTGGGCCCATAGAAGGGCCATTGGGGCTTAAGAGGTTAACTTCTTTCAGGATAATTAAAATATCTAATCTGCAAAAGTCACCTTTGGTATGCATTTGCCACCGTACCCCTTGAAGAAGGTCTCGCCGTTGAGCCCGCAGCTTCACTTGGTGGTCGGTGAAAGGAGAAGTGTGTGGAGTTGTGTGGTACGAGCCCAGGTACCTCCTCGGCATCTCAGCTCTTCCCATGCACTTCGTAAAGAACCCTTAACATTAGGTCTCAAGTGCTGAAGTGCCCATGACTTGCCGGAAAATACGGCCACATTGGAATCATCAGTAATATAAAGACTGAGTGAATGAACCATTTAAAACATATTAAGTAGCCTAATTTAAAAAAAAATCCGCACATATTACATGATTTAAAGTACAGAACACATGCAATTTCAGCCAAAAAACATTTAGGGAAGCTACATATGAGTCAATTACCTGGAAGATCCTGCTTATTTTTTCAGTTGTCATGTCTTCTTTTTAGATTCAGCCGATTTTTTCCCCTGAACAGCACATAACTCTCCATGTTTGATGACTGGTTGGAAGTGCCATGTGAGTAGTGAATGGCCTGCCGCTCGCTAGCTCACTGAAACAGTAGCTAGAAAAAAATAATCTTAGGGAGACACACAACCCAGCAATTAAATATTAAAAACAGATTTTTTTTTTGTTATTTGATTTTGAATCAGAAACGACAAATGAAAATGGTCTTGGTTTTCATATTTTAAAATGTTGTTTTGGATCAAAAATACAAAACTGAAAAAGGGTCCGCATAGCAGAATCTGTTTTAATATTTAATTGCTGGGCTGTGCGTGACCCAGAAATTCTTATTTTTTTGCTAGGTACTGTCGAAGCCCGGAGAGTGTCCGATGAAAAAATTATTTCTGAGGGGTAAGAATACGTACCCTCGGTTTATTAAAATGTGTGCACGGATCCGTAATAATTTAAATCGATTATCAAAGTGTGTGACCATCTTGGGGGGGGCGTCCTGTCCGCTTGATAATATTCTCTGGTTGTTTTTAGGGAGGAAAGTGCCACTTTGGCAGAGTGGTTAACATACATGACCGTCACCAGGCTTATAGTGGTTTGAATCTTGGTCAAGTCATCATTGTGCACTTTATCAAATCTATTTTCGGGGGTGCGCGCAGGAAAGTAGGCTATGAACATAAGCGTTTAAACCGGGGACATTTCCACTGCAGTATTTATAAATTATAGTTTTGTCCCCACCTCACAAAAACCAGATGTGGAACACTGCAGGTCTAACTTCCACTTATGCTCCAATTTCTATTTTTCATATAATCAGTTTCCCAACTGATATACCACTGTCTTAAACAGTTTATTTATGTACGGATATTGTAGCATTCTTTGCTGAGATTCATGTTATGTCCAATAAAGACTTGCGTTCAAAGTGGGCACTGTATCAAGTAAATAAGTTTCCTCTGCAACCAATAAAGTCATTTTGATCATAGTGTGCTCCGAAGACTGGATTTCTTCCGACGATACCCAAGTGCCAAACGTGGTTGTTAACCACTCTGCCAAAGGAGCAACATTTACTATCTCGCCAGAGCCCATTATCAACAGGACATATGATTTATGAATCCGTGCCCACGGTTTAATAAACGTAGGGAACGTTTTATGAATCCCTGCGCACGCAGTAACCAGAGGTTACCTGACCCCTGCCCTTTGGCCATAGAAGATAAATTCTAATAAAGAATAGAATGGATTTGGCCATTGCTTCCATAATTTTTTTCTTTTTTTACGATTTATTAATAATTATAGCGGAAATTATAGCGTAATACAATAACATAAAAACTGCTATAAGCCCACCTATTTGCTCGCAGAAAATTTCGTTTCCACGCACAACTCAGCAATTAAATATTAAAAACAGATTCTATTATGCTGACCCTTTTTCAGTACTGTATTTTTGATTCAATTCAATTCAGTTCATTTATATAGCGCCGTTTCACAACAGATGTCATCACAAGGCACTGTACAAGAAGAGTTATTACAATACAATGTTTAATGTAGAAATTAGAGAACCACAGAAGATTGCGTCGTGTAATTTTCAGCAATCCCTCACACTGAGCAAGCATGAAGCGACAGTGGAAAGGAAAAACACCCTTTTAACAGGAAGAAACCTCCGGCAGAACCAGGCTCAGCACAAGCAGTCATCTGCCGAGACCGTCTGTGGTTTGGAGAATACAGAACAGAGATACAGAACAGAGACACAGAAAGAGCAACAGAACTGATGCAGAAGTTTGTTGCACGACGTGGAGAACTTTCCGTCACTGCAATGCCATCTTAGTCATGGTCGTCAAGCAGGGCGGGTCAGGAGCACCTACTGTAGGAAGAGACTAAGAGAAAACAGGTTAGCGCTTGAACTGACAGATCATCATGCAGTTGGGGAGAAGTAGGAGAGAAAGTAGGAACAGACCCTAATAATGTCCTCCAACAGCCTAGCCTAAAGCAGCATAGCTACTAACATTAACCTGTCTCCTAGCTACTAGGAGACCTAGCTACTAACACTCTCTACCTGGCTTACATTAATCTATCTCTACCGAGCTGCTCTACCTCTTCCTATCTCTTCCTAGCTTTTGACACTCTACCTGACTACTAACGTTAACCTGTCTCTTCCTAGCTACCTGTCTAACCTGTCTCTAACTGCCTATTAACATATCTCTAACTGTAAGATTTGTCAAAGAGGAAAGTTTTAAGCCTAGTTTTAAAGATAGGCAAATTGTCTGCTTCAAGAACCAACCCTGGGAGCTGGTTCCATAGGAGGGGAGCCTGATAGCTGAAATATCTGCCACCCATTCTACTTTTAGATATCCTAGGAACTACCACTAAACCTGCAGTTTGAGAGCGAAGGGCTCTGTTAGGAACATATGGAACAATCAGGTCTCTTATGTATGATTGAGCTAGATTATTAAGAGCTTTATATGTTAGAAGGAGGATCTTGAATTATATTCTAGATTTTACTGGGAGCCAGTGAAGAGAAGCTAAAACAGGGGAAATGTGATCTCTTCTTTTAATATTCATCAGAATCCTACCAGCAGCATTTTGGACTGACTGAAGACTTTTAATTGTATTTTGTGGACTACCTGATAATAAAGAGTTACAATAATCCAGCCTTGAAGTAACAAAGGCATGGACTAGTTTTTCAGCAGCACTCCTGGACAGGATGGTTCTAATTTTTGCAATATTCCTAAGGTGAAAAAAGGAAATCCTAGAGACTTCTTTAATGTGAGATCTAAATGACATACTGTATCTTGGTCAAAAATAACACCAAAGTTCTTTGCTCTATTACTGGAGGCTAATTTAATGCCATCCAGGTGAAGGGGTTGACTAAGTAGTTTATTTTTCAGAGCTTCTGGTCCAAAGACGACAACTTATGTTTTATCAGAATTCAGAAGCAAGACGTTTAGAGTCATCCAAATTTTTATGTCTTCCAGACATGCCTGTAGTCTACCCAACTGATTGGATTCATCTGGATTTATGGATAGATATAGCTGTGTATCATCTGCGTAACTATGAAAATTTATCCCACGCTGCCTAATTATTTTACCAATAGGAAGCATATATATAGTAAAAAGAATCGGCCCAAGTACTAAACCCTGTGGTACTCTGCAAGTAACTATTGAGGTTGAGGAAGATTTATCATTTACCTGAACAAACTGAAATCTGTTAGACAAATAAGATTTAAACCGGCCTTGTACTGTTCCTATTATACCGGCACTTTGAAGCCTTTCTATGAGAATATTGTGATCAACAGTGTCAAAGGCAGCACTGAGACCTAAAAGGACCAGAATGGTCATCAGTCCATTGTCTGAGGCTATGAGAAAATCATTAGTAACCTTCACCAGAGCTGTTTCAGTGCTGTGATGAACTCTAAAGCCTGACTGAAACTTCTCAAACAGCTCATTATTGTTTAAATGCTAACATATTTGGTTTGCCCTATTTTCTCAAGAATTTTAGACAAGAAGGGAAGATTAGATATTGGTTTGTAGTTAATTAAGTCGTTTTGATCAAGAGATGGGTTCTTAAGTAGAGGTTTAATTACAGCAATCTTAAACTCCTGTGGTACATATCTATTGACTAAGGATAGATTCATTATATCTAAAATTGGAGCAGCGATCAGAGGGAAAACTTCTTTTAAGAGTTTACTTGGGATTGGGTCTAAAACGCAAGTTGAAGGTTTAGATTAAGCTAATAATTTTAGTACATCAGAAAGTTCGGCTGCATTAAAGCAGTTTAAGCATATATTAGGTTCAACCCTTTTTGATGCTGGCTCATTAACTAAGGAGGAAGCAAGCATATTGGGAAGGTTCCCAATTATTTTATTTTTTATAGAGTATTTTATTTATAAAGAATTGCATGAAGTCGTCACTACTAAGAGCTGGGGGAATGGTTGGCTCGATAGAGCTATGATCCTGTGTGAGTTTGGCAACTGTATTAAAAAGAAACCAAGGATTATTTTTATTCTCCTCGATAAAGATGAATAATATGCTTTTCTAGTTGTTCGGAGGCTCTTTTTACATAGCAATAGACTATTTTTCCACACTAAATAAGAATCCTGTAAATGCGTGGAGCGCCATTTTCTCTCTAGTTTTCTAACGTTCTTCAGGGTACGTAGCTCTGAATTAAATCAGGGGCTAATCTCCTATGGCTAGCTACCTTCCTTTTTAAGGGGGCAATTTTGTCTATTGCCAGATGCAGGGAGGAATTAACGCTATGAACTAGAGCGTCAAGTTGTGAGGGGTCACGAGTTAAATCACTGTTATCTATTGTGCTTTTATTTACTGAGGAAATTAAAGTTGGATGAGCTCTCAAGGAAATTTCAATCAAACGCAACTGGACTTGGTAATTTGTCTTGGAAGACGTTTCACCTCTTATCCAAGAGGCTTCATCAGTTCATGCTCGCTGCTGACCAGGCTGGGACTGGTCCAACTAACTGGTGTGGAGACTCAGCTATTTAACCTCTTGAACAAGAATCATTATGTCATTGGATCCTTTGTGCTCCATGTCTTAACGACGGTCGTTGGCGTGCCGCCTATTGGTGGAGGTTAGGTTTCGGCTTCATTAGTGCCCTATTGTGTTATAACGACAGTCGTTGGAGTCACAGTTGGAGTCACAGTTCAAGAGGTTAAATAGCTGAGTCTCCACACCAGTTAGTTGGACCAGTCCCAGCCTGGTCAGCAGCGAGCATGAACTGATGAAGCCTCTTGGATAAGAGGTGAAACGTCTTCCAAGACAAATTACCAAGTCCAGTTGCGTTGTGTACCATGCCACACAGGCATTAAAGTTGTTTTTAACGTGTCTAAAGTCCAGTCCTTTTCAATGGGGGCCTAGCGGCCAAATGGAGGTACTACAGCAATGGAGGAGCAATGGCGGCCTCCAGGGTATGCGGTCACAAAGCAGAGCAGCCAGCGGCCATTGTGTCTGCCCCCTATCAAAACAAAATCATTTACAATTCTAGTTCATTTAGCTTTTAAGCTGTCTCATGCAGCCTTCTTTTTTTTGTCCAAGACATCAAAATACATAATAAAGTTGATCTGCTACTCCGCAGTGTCATATTTCTGTAACATTGACATACTTCCTAAACACGTAAATGGACTTGGAAGTTTTAATTTTACATTCAAGATTGTTCCAGAGAGCGACACTATTGATTGATATACATCTTTCCTTTGCAGCCGATTGAAACCTGGGTTTTGTAAAAACCTCAGTACCTTTTAAGTCATATCTACTTCTCTTACTGAATCTGTTTTGCAAATTTTTTGGTAAGTTTTCCAGATGAGCTTTATACATGACTTTAGTAGGTTAAACTCTACTAACTCATTAAATTTAAGCGTTTTTAGTGGTATGACTAAAGGATTGGTATCGTCTCTGTATCCTTTTCCAATGACGACTCTAATCGGTCTTTTCTGTAAAAGAAAAATTGGATTAATGTATGTTTTGCAGGCACTTCCCCATACTTCAATGCAGTAGGTCAGATATGGAACAATCAATGTGTTATAGAACAAAAACAATGCACTCTTGTTTAGAGAATTTTTGACTGTATGCAGCACAGCTATTAATTGGGATACCTTTGCTTTGACATTATCAATAAGTGATTTCCATGTCAAGTGTTCATCAATCATAATACCTAGAAACTTAATCTCATCTGCCCTTTCAATTTTTTATCCATTAATAAACAATGACGATTCGACATATTTCCTTTTGCCACAAAAAATCATAAACTTTGTCTTGGTAATATTTAGGGACAATTTGTTGGCATTGAATCACCTCATAATTTTGTTTTAGTCATTCTCTACAATTTGTAAGACATCTTTAATATTTTTTCCTTAATAGAATAAAGTGGTGTCATCCGCAAATAGAATACTCCTAAGTAACTGAGACACAGACACAATGTCATTTACATATAGAAGAAAAAGTATAGGTCCAAGGACCGATCCTTGTGGTCCCCCGCAAGTTATGTTACAATTTTTAGACCTTATGCTTTTAATTTCAACAAATTGACTTCTGTTTATTAAGTTCTGGTAATCCATTGGTGTGCCACACCTCTGATACCATATGCATTTAATTTTTGCAACAATATCTTTTGGTCAAATTTATCGAACGCTTTTTGAAGATCTACAAAGATGCTTACTAAATAGTGCTTTTTGTCTATAGCATTGGCAATTTCTTCAGTTGGTTCCATAATTGCTGTAGCAGTTGAGTGATTAGGACGAAACCCATATTGGCTGTTACATAAAATCTTGAATTCAGTTAGAAATTTATTGAGTCTAATTGCAAATAACTTCTCCAGAATTTTAGAGAACTGTGGAAGTAATGATATTGGTCTATAATTAGAAAATTCAGATTTATTTCCTTCTATAAAGAGTGGAATTACTTTGAATATTTTCATGCGGTCTGGAAATATTCCTGAAGTAAATGACAAATTACAGATGTAGGTAAAAGGCTCAATAATTACATCTATGATTTGCTTTATCAATACCATATTCATATCAGTATAATCATTAGATTTTTTATTGGACAATTGTCAATATGTCATTCGCTTGTACACTTTGAAGTAAAATAGTGGCAACATTATCTGGTACTTTTTAGCCATTGGGCTGCACGTTGGCGCAGTGGTTAGCACTGTAGCAAGAAGGTTGTGAGTTCGTATCCTGGCCCAGGGCCTTTCAGCATGGAGCTTTTATGTTCTCCCTGTGCATGTGTGGGTTCCCTCCAGGTACTCTGGCTTCCTCCAACAGTCCAAAAACATGACTGTCAGGTTAATTGATCACTTTAAATTGTCCTTAGGTGGTGCGTGCATGGTTGTTTGTCCTGTCTGTCTCATTACGGCCGTGTGATGGACTGGCGACCTGTCCAGGGTGTACCCTGCCTATCGCCCGTTGACAGCTGGAGATAGGCACCAGCCCCCCCGCGACCCCTTGAGGAATAAGTATGGATGGATGTTCCACCATTGTTGTTTCCGTCTGGGATTTGTTGTGACAAGGTAGGGCCAATATTTACAAAATAATCATTTAATTCATTCACAATTTCCGCTTTATTGTATTGTCAACATTATTCTTTGTAAAATAATTTGGGAATTTTGTTTTTACTTTACCTTTTTGCATGACAGTATTTATTACACTCCATGGTACAATTTTTATTTTTTTCTAGCAATTTAGTGTTAGTTTGATTCCAACTAATTTGTTTTTATATTTTTTATACCCATCTACAGCATCTTTAGTTCTTGATCTTAGAAACAATATATACAATAGTTTTTTTTTTCTTGCAGGCCTTTTTCAGTCCATTTGTCATCCATGGATTGTTATTTTTCCTGATAAAAGTGTTTGTTTTGGTTATTTTACAATTTTTATCAAATAAACTAATTAATGTCATCATTAAAGCTTCATAGGCAGAATTAACATTATCTGTACATACTCTATCCCAGCTCTGTTTCTTCAGATCTTCTCTGAAGGCCTCTAAAGCCTTACTAGATTTTCTTGCGAATTAATGTTGTAGTTTCATCTTGTATAGTATCATGACATGTTTTCTCATAAATTATAAATATAGGGAGATGATCACTCGCGCCTGTCATAAAGATACCACTAATTAATTTACCACGTACTTTTGTAAATATATTGTCAATGATGTTGTGCTGTGTGTAGTCACTCTTGTTGGTTTGGTTATCATTGTATATAGATCTGTACTCTTCATGTAATTCCTAAATTCACTTGATGCTATAGGGTTTCCCAGATCTATATTGAAGTCACCACACAACATTAATGATTTGGTATTAATTTGTTTAAACATCGCAAGTAATTTATCTGTAAATGATTCAACACCCTGCTGCTCTATACACACAACTGATCAACATGTTTTTACCAATCTCATTTGTTATTTCTACAGTAAGCATTTCCATCAAATTTTTCACAGCAATTGTTTCTTGTTCAATAATTTTACATATTAGATGAGTATCAATGTAGAGGGCCACACTCCCTCCCTTTTTACTTACAATGTTACCGTTAAACATGTTGTATCCTTCAATCTAAATATCATTGATATCAGAGTCCTTCAACCAGCTTTCAGTTATAGCACTCACTTTAAAGGTTTTATCTAACTGACAGAGTAGTTATTTTATTTTTAGAAAGTTACACTTTTTAAACTTCGACTTTTAAAGTGTATGATAGATAATGTTTCATTAAGCACCTTACTGATTTCAGCATTATATTGTTGTACAGTATGGTAATTTCATACATTTCATGATTATTAGTGTCTGTATGTGTGTCCATAGTTCAGTGTATGTCCAAGTGTATCCAACCTGTTGTCTCCGTTATCAGTCCGTCCAAACACGGGACTCCAACACTCTCACTGTGAATGTCCCATATTATACTTCTCAAGTTCCTTCAAAGTCTTGATGACTTTCGCTGAACCATCCTGTTTCTTGATCCACAAGTTTCCATTCCATGTCCATGTCCCAGTAATTTTCTTCCATTTCCTTAGCATTCTCTCCTCCCTTGCGATACTTCAATTTTTCCTCGTAAGATGTTCGTTTTTATACACCTTCGTTTCTTTCAGTTTTTTTAGCTTGGATTAGTACATTGTTCCTATTTTCCCTGCTTACGAATCGAATTACTACAGCAGGTGCAGAGTTCTCAGACTTACTGGGCAATGTTTGGCAAGCAGATATCGCCTCTTTGCGAATGTTTATGTTATTCTTGTTAAGAAAATCCACCACCTGTTGCTCCAGTGGCTGCAGCTCTTCCCTCGGAGCGTCCTCCGTCGTCTCCGCTCTAGCTGCCGCCCTGGCGTAGGTACGGTGTCGAATCTTGATCCAGTAATCACCAGGTCGTCCCTCCGCGTATACTGTTCTTGTTCATCAATCCTCATCTCCAACGTAGAGATCCGTGTGTCCTTTTCTCTCATCATGATTTTCAATGTTGTCACTTCATTCACAGGTTTGAGCAGTCGCTCCTGTTGTGAAGTCACCTTTGCCAGCTCACTAGACATTGAGTTTATTGATCGCTTGATCTCCTCCATGTTGTCTCCCGCTAGCATGTTTTTAGATTTGTGTTTAATGTCCGGTCGGTTTGCCAAAGCTTTAGCTCAAAACAGTTCGGGCTAGCAAGGATTACCTCCGGCGCTTACACTTGTAATACCATACTTTTTCAGCAAGATCAGTTAGTGGAAGGAAGAACTGTGAGCTTCTCAGCGAGATCAGTTAGTGAATAAAAACTCTGAGCTTTTTTTAGCAAGATCAATCAGTGGAAGGAAGAACTGTGAGCTTTTCAAGAGGATCAGTTATCAGTTAGTGTTTTTTTCTCCTTACATTGTTGTATTTTCTTGATTATTGTTTTATTGTAATTTCTTTCTTGTATTTTAATCATCAAATTGATTTATGCTGTGTTCCAATTTTAACCATGTAAAAGCACCTTTAATTGCCTTGTGTTGAAAGTGTGCTATACAAATAAAATGTCCTTGCCTTACCTTTGGTGCTTTTTGTTAATTTTCCTTCTTGATTATTGTTTTTTTCTCCCAGGCGTGTGACTGGACAGCAGCATACTGGGTGTTGAAAACAGCAGACAACAAAAGGACAGAAGTTGATATGAAACTGAACCAGGGGATGAAGAAAAAATATGCAGCCAGCCAGTCTATGTTGTTATTAATATTTTTCTGTGTGTGACCACAGAGAGGGAGATGACATCTGTCCTCCATCCAAGATTGTACGAGAACAACAGAAAATAAGGGAAAAACCACTATTGCAATGATTGGCAGACTAAATCTGAACTTAAAGGGATAGTGTGCGGTTTCCAGTAGCTGCAGATGGACAAAGCTAGTCTGCTTATATGTGGGCAGGAAGATGCCCAGCGCGCCTTGTGCCATGGCTGAATTCCAGGACGCAGTCCAGGCCAGAAATCTATTGGGGTAAACTTTCAAAAATCACCATAGATTAGGGACAGACAGTTATTTCCATCTTTTGGGTGTTGGCATTCATTTTCCATAAATCATATGCCATCTCCAGCATCCTTTTGCATGCCCTAAACTCAACGTCATTGGTCTATGACCAGTGAAAAAAACAGAGTTTGCACCGCCCTCATCTCATCCTAATTGGTCTGTGACTAGTGACTACAAAAGAGCTCGCAATGCCCTCAGTGTATTCTCATTGGTCTTTGGCCTGTAATCACAGGCAGAGCTCTTAAAGGGACTGTGCTCAAAGAAGCCATCGTCTTTCCATGCCTACTAGGCGACGGGGACATTCAAATCTTTGCTAGCAAAATCTCCCCCTTGGTTCCAACCTACAGGCCAGGACAGGAGCACTTCCCTAAACCTCCGGAGCATTATTTTTGCCGTTTCTGCAGCCAGGAGGTCTGCTTGGCACCTGAGCTATACCAAGATGGCTCTGTAAAGACAGGATCGACTGAAGTAGCTGCCTGCATCTGAATGCATTCTTTTAAAATCAGCTTTGCGCAGCTGTTCCTCAATGGACTTGGCCCGTTTGGATTGCTCCTCCTTCTTCCTTCATCATTCGCCTAGACTGGCAGCGTGGACGAAGTCATCACCAGCAGGATAAATTTAGTTTGTCTTGGTAGGGTGTAGGCTTCTTTAGGAGGCAAGTTTGTGTGAAATGGTTTAATTGATTCTTCTGTAATTGTTAAACCATGATTTGTTTGTTAGTGGTAGCGTCGCCGCACGCTGGCCTTTGCTGTTGTATGCTTGTTTTGTGTTCACTGGTTCTTGCTAAAGCGTTTTTATATCTCCTATCTTTTAGTAACTTTCATTTTGTTGGTACGGTATGGTTGCATGTCTTGTTATGAAAGAATACTATTAACCCTGTGTCTCCAGATCACCCACTGTGGACACACATAAACACACACACGGACATCCCACTTATGTTTGAAGCTGTTTTTTCTAATTCTGGTAGTGTTAGTTCTTGGTTGCATACGTTATTCCTTTTTTAAATAGTTTGTAGACTGCATGATTTAGAGTAGATGGGCTGTTGCCAGTGTTCATCTGTAAGATTAAAACAACTCTGTTAACCCTCTAGGCGCCAAATTCGCAATATTGCGACAAGCAACATTGCTCACTTTAACGAGCCACAGCTGGAGATAGGGCCACTAATTTAATTACTACTTTACATCAGGAGATGGCGGACATGTGTACTTTTAATCTTGGACACCTTTTTGGGTGTGTTACCATGGAAACTTTTGGAGTAAATCGGCCTTTAAGTCAGCGCCGCGAGCGGGGGACGCGAGGTACAGCTGCTGCGGTCACAGTATAGAGAACGCGACTTTTAGAACGATAAAACTTATGAGGCCGAGATGTCGGAGTTCCCCGCCGTAAAGTATTGGCCTATTCAGATTCTGAAGAGATCTGTTCAGTTGTCCCGGGGGAAAGTGAAACTAAAATGTCCCGCAGCAACAGCCAGTCCCGTTTCGCCATGACGCTTCACAAGCAGCACATTCCAGCTCTGCATCACGTTCTCCCGGTGAGAGAAAGGTATGTGTTCGGGTAGCAAGGTGGTCATCACAACGCTAATTGTGACCAAGGTGGGAGGGATGTAAAAATCAGTGGAAATAATAGCAGATGCGATCGAGAACAGGAGAGAAAAAAGACCGCTTATAAGCAAGTAAACAGCAGTAAAGTGTCCCCCTGCAAGTGAGGATGACGATGATGATGATGATTTTGGCGAGGATTGCTTGACAGATGAGTAAGAGTAGAATCACCAGTGGATCAGACAATTTGATGAGCCTGTTAGTTATTTTTGGGACGGATCTGTAAAATTGTGTGGCCAATATTTTCTTTCTGTTGATTTTATATAGTGAACAGAGTAACGAAGCCACATAAGAAAGGATATAAACAGATATATCCACCTGTTCTTGAAAAAAAGCCAAAAAAAAATTAAACATATAGTCAAATATGTCAAACAATGTCAAAAAGCAAAAAATTGTAAAAGTCATGCAATCCAATGGTGCCAACGCCTGATGACGTCATAATATGCAAATTAGATGTGTGATTTTGCTCCTATCACAAACTTTGGATCATACTGAAGATTTTTCTAATTCACAGTGTACCTTTATCTATAACCATATTAAAGCTACAACATTTCTAACTAGTGATAACAAAATGGAATATTTTATAGAAAAAATTCATTGCATGTGAAATTATTTTTACTGCGTCCGAGTTCCCCCATAGAAAAAAGACTGAATTTGTCTGGCTTATGTTAATGTGCTCCTGGATTTTCTGGAGTTTTGCCCCAACTTTATTTAATTAATTAATCAATTCAATGTCATTAATAGCCGTGTTAATATTAAATTATTATTCACGACTACTGCTGTTGATGTCAAACAGACAAATTGCATGCACATTGCAGTTCCATTATAAACACATATATACACACAACATGGGGATTGAATATAATTTGATTTTTCAGTAATATGCTGATTTAAAGGGGGGAATGTTGTGCACAACCGGCTTTTAGAATGTTTAGAACATTAAGTTTATAAACACTTATGCTCATGAAATGAAGGCATTGCTTGCTACTGATACACTATTTTAAAATAGGATGAATCACTTATATGAAGCGGATGATGCAGATAATAGCTTTGAGGCAATATATGACTTTGTTTTTTCAATTGTATTGTTTTTTTTCCCTCCTTGCAATAGGAGGGAACTTTCTCAGTGGCTCTCAGCAAGGACACACGCTTTTTCTCTCCCTCCTCCTCATGTGTGTTATCCCACTGCTCTATATCCTGTGCGTCTATCTGGAGTTTCTTTTTTGCATTTTTCTCCGAACAAAAACTGAATGAGCAAAGGTTGGAAAAGGTCAGCTGGTGTGGTGAATGCTATTGATAAAATCTACTCAACTGTACGAAGCACCGGAAAAGGGCATCCGGGTTATGGATATCTGGCTATTTGGATTTATGTGGATCGGGTTCCTGCTGATTGGAATGGGCATGTACTGGATCTGCGGCAAAATGGAGCAACAAATACCGAAATTGGAGACAGTTCTGGAAGCGATTGGAAGGCTGAAGGAGCAGTCTGAAGCGGGGATTTGTGCTGATGGAAGTCAGAACCTCACGCTTGGTGAGCTCGAGCACAGGCTAGATGCTGCAAGAGGCGATCTAGCTGGCGCTTAGGGACTCACTCGCGAATTGTCATCGGACTTGGAGAAACTGTCAGTGCGGATTGGTGCAATTGGAAATCAATGGAGTAATCTGGAATTTAATTTGGATGAATTAGACTATAAAAGAAACCGCTGACAGACTGAGACTAGACTAGAGACTAGAGAGGAAATTTGCTCTCCCTGTTATCCATATAATTATTGTTCTGGCTCCCATGCAGACCTTTGACTTGGTCCACAATTAAATGCTCGTGAAAGGAATGTAAACAGAGTATCCTCCCCCCCTTACACCTGCATCTACTGACGCACACACTGACATGGATTCAGACACAGACACTTAACACACCGTCTCGCTGTATCCTAAGGCTCTCTCCTGCACCAGGAAGCTGGATAACAGCGCGCCTCGATGGCAGCACGTTAACCTGTGGACTGGAGCTCATACCCGCCCATTCTACCTGATGTGTCAATGTTAATGTCTGAATAAGTGTTTAAATGTTTAGGTGTGTTTTTTTTTTCCTATTACCTGTTTTTTGACTCTTGACTAAGGATCAAAACACATGTGAACGCTTTTTCCCCCCACCGTGGAACCCCCTCCCGACATGGGTGGCTGCATGCCCAACAGTGACCTGGAACTGCAAATTCCTTGGATGTTTGTCATACTTGGCCATTAAAGCCGATTCTGATTCTGAAACGCCTAGATCGAGGGTGGCCAAACATATATTACTGCATCAGATGTATTTCATCTAATGGGGTTAAAATATGAGAAATGGCGTGCCTAAGTCTCCTCCCCTTCCATCGGCTCATGAGTCAATGGAGCGATAAAAGTTATTTTCTGGTCCGCTTTGTCTTACGTCCTGAATCACACATATGTTCTACTTAGATCTAAATGATAACTAATGGTGTACATTTCGAATGTGTTTGTCTAGTGATTTGGGATGTATTTGATTGTAAAAATTTGCATTTAAAATGCCTACAAATCAGAAGTCGCCATTTGGCTAACGGTAACTAGCACTAGCTATAGCACATAAAACACTCACCTAGAGCTTGTAGAGCTTCTCCTCCATGCTTGCTCTGACTCCACCGGCTGCTTTACCCCCGACATAGCTGCTATTTCCACATGGTCAGGTTTATAGTGGTTTTCTCCGTGTTTAATGCTCCTTTCTTCGTCCTGAAGGTTTACGACTGTCACTCTCCTTCTTCTTCTGCAGTTGTAGTCCGCCAAACGATTTCACACAAAAACTAAAGTAAGTTTTGCCTCCGGTCGAAAATCAGCGTTTTCTCTGCATAACGTAACCTCCACTAATAGGCGGCACGCTAACGACCGTCGTTAAGACGTGGACCACAAAGGCTCTAACGACATAATCAGTCTTGTAAAAGCCCTCCAAGAGGTTAAATAGCTGAGTCTCTACACCAGTTAGTTGAACCAGTCCCAGCCTGGTCAGCGGCTAGCATGAACTGATGAAGCCTCTTGGATAAGAGGTTAAACGCCTTCCAAGACAAATTACCAAGTTCAGTTGCATTCGATTGAAATTTCCTTGAGATTTCTCATCAGGTTTGAAAAATTATAATATCATCAGGCATTGGCAATATTGGTTTGGAATACTTTTACAGATGTTTATCTTTTTTACATAGTTTAAAAACTTACTTTATTTTCAATATTTATATTTTTATTGATCTATATAGGCCTGTGTATTTTCTACATATGTATTTTTAGAATTATTGGCAGGTGGACATATCTGTTTATTTTTCTTTGTTAGGAGGCTCCATTAGTCTATCTATTCAATACATAAGACAACAGAAAGGACATTTTTGGGATCAAAATTTTTCAGATCCAACAGGCTAATCAAATTGTCTGATCGACTATTGATGCTCTTCATCAAACCTCACCATCATCATCATCATCATCTGCAGCGGGAAAGTGAACTTTACTGCTGTTTACCAGCTTAACAGCAGTCTGATTTCTCTCACGTTTTCCACTGCGTCTGCTGCTATTTCCTCTGACTTTTACATTCTTGCTTCTTCTTTCACAATTAGTGTTGTTATGACCACCCCTGCTACCCGATCACTTACGTTTCTCCCAGCGGGAGAATGTAACGAACACCATCGCACCTGTTGCTGCTGTGGAGCGTCATGGCGAACGAGACTGGCTGTGCACTGTTTGAGTTTCACTTTCTTTCTCCCTGGACAACTGAAGATAGACAGACAGACAGACGTGCTCTTATATTTACAAATACATCTTACATTGGGAAAAAAGATAAATAATAAAAATGTAATTTAGGAAACAGGTTGGATGTCTTTGTTGAACAGTCTTATGGCTGCACGATCACCTGAACCTCTCAGTCCTACATCTCATTGAGATCAATCTTTCATTCTCTGGCTGGTCAGGACATCATGGAGGGGGTGTTTAGTATTATCCAGAATCCCCTGCAACTTCCTCCTCATCTACCTCTGCAGTCCAGTGTCCCAGAAACACATCTCCCCACCCTGACATATTGAGGTCTGGATTTTAGGTACTCCATAATCCAGGATGTCAGGGAGGGGGCTACACCCATACCCACAAGTTTGTTGCTCAGTATGGAGGGCTTTATGGTTTTAAAAGCGCTGGAGAAGTCAAAGAACATTATCCTGAACATTATCCTCAACTCCCATCTCTTGTACTGTCATCAACAGTCGGAGCAACTCAGGATGCAGGGGAGGGGGGTCAGTACAGGTGTGTAAAGTGGAGTGAGAGTACCCACAGAGGTGGAGAAAGCAGCCTCAAACGTGGAGGTAGAGGAGGCAGATGTGGAGGTGGAGGAGGCAGCCATAGACATGGAGGTGGAGGAAGCAGCTGCAGACATGGAGATGGAGGAAACAGCTACATAGTTGGAGGTGGATGAAACAGCCGCAGAGGTAGAGGAAGTAGCCGCAGAAGTAGCCACAGATGTGGAAGGAGCAACCACAGAAGTGGACGTGGAAGGAGCAGCTGCAGACATGTGGGTGGAGGGAGCAGCCACAGATGTAGCCGCAGACGTTGGATTGGAAGAAAAAGTTGCAGATGTGGAGTTGGAGTAAGCAGCCACAGACATGGTGGAAGAAGGAGCAGATGTAGCCTCAATTGTGGAGGTGGAGAAAGCAGATGTGGAGGTGAAGGGAGAGGGAGCAGCTGCCGATGTGGAGGTAGAGGAAGCAGCCTCAGATATGGAGGTGGAGAAAACAGCCGCAGACATCAAGGGGGAGGGAGCATCAGTGTCAAACCTGATGTAGTACTGGTTGAAGGAGTTAGCTATGTCTATATCATCTTCTATAGACCGGGCATTATTTGGTCTTGTAGCCAGTGATGGTCTACATCCCTTTCCATACCTCTTTGATGTCATTATTCTCCAGCCGTTTCTCTATTTTCCTCCTGTATTCCACCTTAACATACCTCAGAGTCTTTTTCAGGTCCTGTGGCAAACGCTTCTTTTTCTCCTTATCACCATCCTTGAACGCCATCTTCTTCTGGTTAAGGAGGCTATTGATGTCACTGGTGATCCATGGATAGGATCTAACACTTCTAACCGGAATCACAGTGTCCCTACAGAAGGTGATGTAGTCAGTGATGATGTCAACACTCCTGTCTATGTCCATCTCGTTTCTCCAGCAGCACGTGAATGAATGTGAAGCCATTTATGTTCACGCATGAGTCCGGTGTGTTGTCATTCAGCCAGGACTCCGTTTGACAGATCAGACTGCACTCTCTATAAAACTGTTGGTTTCGCACAAGCACCTCCAATTCGTCACTCTTGTTTGGGAGTGATGACAGAGCTTAGAACCGGCTTATAGCTCCACCTATTGACACTAATCTTTTCATCTTTAACTTGGCTCCAGCTCTACATCCACGAAACGTCCTCTTTAATTCTGCTGGAATGGGATGTTTTAGTCCATGTTTTGTCCTAGATAGTTCCAACACATAGTTCCTTTGTGTAAACGACTTCATCAGATGCTGTAAAAATTATATTGATAAAAATATATTATTTACAACAAAAATAGTAAAGTAAGAGTATTTAAAAAGTTTGTCGGCTACAAAAAAATTTGAAAAAGTCATTAAACTATAAACACATTAAAAAAATTCAGGAACTACTCTGCCTTGCTGACCGGCCCATAGCAACAGAAAAGAAGAAGAAAAAAAAACATGAAAAAGAACATGTTGATCAGAGGGTAATATTCCTCATCAGAATCTGAATCAGACATTACTTCACGGCAGGGAACTCAGACGTCTAGGCATCATAAGTTTTATCTTTCTAAAACTCGCTCTCTCTATGCTGTGACAGTAGCAGCTATCAAAAATGTGTCTTAAATTAAATTTACAGATGTCTGACATCTCCTGACGTAAAGTAGTAATAAAATTAGCAGTATTGCCTGTCACAAAATTGCGACCATGGCGCTTAAAGAGTTAATGCAATTAACTAACTGAAAAGTGAGGTTTTGTTGAGGGAACAGATGACTGCATGAAAATTGGTTGGCCCAAGGTATCAGGGAACATGTGGGCCTGGTTTTCAAGGGTAAGAACAATGGAATTTAATGCTTTTTGGTCTTTCAAGTTAACAACAAAAAACAAAATACCCTCTTGGGGGTCCTTTAAGATGAAATTAGCCTCTGAATCTAGTCTAGAGGAGTAGAGAAATAAAAACTGTTTTATGATAACAAGAGGGTAGCTGGAACTTGTGAATTCTACCTAAGTTGTTGGAAATTGAAAGGGGAGCTAGTATTAAATGGCTTAGAGGATTTTAAAGGTTGTATTGTCGAATGTCATTTTAAACATACAATTTTCAAAATGGGGAAGAATATTCATTGAGCTTCAGAATATCTGACATTCAAGGAGGTGTTTATTGACAATAGAAAGGTGCTTATGAATCTACAGGAATAAATTAAAAAGTTCAAAGAAATTAATGGAGCAAATAAATAAATAAATAGACCACATTGAATAATCCTAGTGCTCTGCTGTTGAGAAAAACAAAAATCTATTCCTAAAACAACCTTCCTCTGATAACACAAAACCTGCAGTACAATCTAACTACGAACTAACAGAGACTTAAGGGGAAGAGAATAACACCAATTCTAACTCAATTTGGTTTATGAATCTTGTTATAGGAAAATGTAATATTATACTGATAGTTACTGTGTGCGTTTTCATTATGATATGGTAGCCAATCTGATTATATGACACTGTATGACTTTAGGTCAGGTCAAATGTACGGATTTAAGTCCCAACATCCTGGTTTGGCATAGTACCTCCTCTTACATCTGAGGACATCCTGTCAGTACATAGATTATGGCTCACTATCAAGCAGGGGCGGATCTAGAAAAATATTTCTGGGGTGGCAGGAGGGTGGCAAGGATATCTATGCAATACAGAAGCGCATATATATGCTTCTGTATTGCAGCTGTAGATTCTTATCATGATATGCTGATAACAAAGGAGATAGCTGTCACACAAAGAGCACAAGTATTTGTTAGAAATCATATTCCTATACGTTTTTGGCAGTTTTTTGGCAAACTTCTTTTTTTAAAATTTCTTAAATGGAAAATTAAGTTAATTTTTTTTTTACTATGGTTTCACATTCTAAGAAAAAATGCAAATAAAGTGGTAGTTTAAAGTCTAAGCAAGTGTAATAAACAAAGGTATAGCACCAATTTGATTGTTTACCTCAACAGATTTTAGGTCTATTTCTTTTGG
Organism: Apricaphanius iberus; assembly: GCA_028564705.1. NCBI lineage: Eukaryota > Metazoa > Chordata > Actinopteri > Cyprinodontiformes > Aphaniidae > Apricaphanius > Apricaphanius iberus. Next base: position 618,001 of record JAPXFQ010001405.1, on the reverse strand, counting down.
ATTGTATATACTGTTAGGATTTGTATAATGTAAGGATGAATAAAGTCCAGAAATCATGTATTTTTTTAATTCCCTTTAATTTTAACTTCATAATACTCAAAAATCTTTACTTTCTAATATAAAGTAAACTTGGTAATTAGGATAAATAAATTTAAATATTTATTTGGAGAGATTAGATCAAAACTTCCTAAAATGTTTTGTCTGGAACAGGACAGAAATATCATTTATTGCCTCATCGGGGGTGTGTTCCTAATTTTTTTTTTATCAAAATATAAATTTATTCTAAAATAAGATGTAAGTAACTATGCTGTGTTTCCCTACCATCTGGACTAACTCGTCTGGATGTGCTTGGTGCTGTCTCAGACTCTGTCATGTTGTCACTGGCTGAGCCCTCCATGTTGCCCTGCCTTTCTCTTTCTCCCTCTTCATCTCAGTAATTCTCTCCCTCCTCCATCTCCTGTACGGTGTGTCATTCAAGCACTGTCTCCTGTCCCTGATCATCTCGTCCTTTCCTCCATCACTTTTCTGTCGCTCCTCTCTCTCTTCTTCCACGTTGTCCCCTCCGTCCACTTTACTCACCAGGTTACTCTCTGTGTTTCTCACCTTTGTCTTTGGTGAAAAAAGGAAAAAAAATACAGAGGCTTTGTTGTCGCTTCATTTCTGTAGAATTTAAAGTAATTTTACTTTTTTTTCTGGACAAACATAAAGATTTCACCTTCTCTGACTTAGTTTACATGTTCCAAAAATTACGATTTTAAATTTTTATCGTCTCGAATAGTTACAAAACTATCAGCATTGAGCTAGAAATGATATTCTATTTTGTAAGACGGCATTGTTTCCTCTTTCCTGGTGTGCTCTTGCCTTCTGTGCAGGTTGGCTTCTCTCTCACTTCCCGCCTCTCAGAAGCGTCTAGAGTTGGTGTACGGTTACGTCGTGCTGCATTCAATGTCGTCGGAAAAATTAGCCTCATGCCCTTAACACCCGACTTTAGACAACTATTTATTTATATGTCTGTCTCCTGGGTGCAGGGGCAGGGTGCTGTATTGGGGCGTCTGTCCCTGGGCCTGGGAGTATGGAGTATAGTGTACGTATGGGGGGTATGAATGAGTGTATAGCGTCCTTTTTTCGTATGTCCTGTATTTGTAAGAATGTGTACGCATGAGAGGGAGGGTACGTATGAGTGTCTCTGTCTGTCTATGTCTACCTGTCAGGTTGGGTGTTTGGCTGCTCTCTGGCCTGATGCATCTTCGTCCCTCCCCGTCACTCCCCGTCGGTGATGGATGCTCCTGCCCGCTGGTTGATGATGGCTCTCGATGCCTGGGGCCGGGGGTCCCGGTTGCGGCCCGGCTCGGTCCTGGTGCATGTCTGGCGGGTCCTGGGTGGTCCGGTGTGTCGGGCGGCCGCTGTTTCGGGCCGACGTCCTCCTTGGATTGACTGGGGCACCTCTTATGGGGGTGCCGGGGTTGTAGAGTAGGTTGGTGCCGTCCGGTGGATCGGTGGGGACCGTGCCTGGCGCCCAGGCCTCCTGCCGGTTCCAGGACTTCTGCTGGCTGGTCTGTTCACCTGGGGGGGCTGTCCGGCATTGGCTGGGCCCCTGATCTTGGCGCCCTGCGTGGGGCGGGATCTGGACCCAGGAGCTGGAAGATCTGGATGTCCAGGTGCCGGCTGGGCGCGGCCTGGGGAGGGCGTACATCCGCTGTGGCTCTTGCTGTGGCTCCCTGGCGTGTGGGTGTGTGGGGGCGGGCCGGGTTGTTGGCGATGGGTATTGGTCCGGGGTGGCGGCGGCGTGTGTTGTCCGTCGGTTGGCTGCGGATCCCCCTTGCCTGCGGCGGCGGGGGGGGCCCTTGTCGGCTGGTCCCTGGTTGGGGCCCCGCTGGGGGGCGGGGTGCCCCTGGTCCCCGTGGCCTCCGGATCCTGATCCGGGCCCGCCCTGGCGTAGCCGGTTTCCGGCGGAGCCCGTGGGCTCGTCACTGCGATCTCTCGGGCCCCAGCATTGCGGCTGGTGGGTGTTCCCCTGGGGCTTCCATCTGTTCCTCTCTTGGTGGGTGATCGACCCTGCGCTGATCCGCCTGTGGCCTCTGTACTCTGTGGGACCCTGGATGCATACATCTCCTGCCTCTTCCATGTCTGTGTCGATTCCTGTAGGACGGATTGACGGTTCCTTACACCAGCTATCAATCACTTGCATGGGGAAACCTTATTCCGACCTGCATGCTCGCACACACACATAGGTGTGGGGACATTGGTGTGGACGGGCATATCTTAAGCTGAGGTTATCATCATTAGTTAGTTGTTCACAGGAGCTTACCAGAAACATTTGTATTATGTTCATTAATCCATGCTTGTGTGTAGTGAATATGTAATTCTTAGTTTATTCTACTAGATCCGAACTATTGGTTTGGTTCTGTACAGTTTGTTGTTTTTGTTTTTTATTACTGTTTCTCTGCCGTCCGGCAGAGGTGGAGGACTGGGATGTTTTCTTGTGTTCTTTGTTTGCCTCCCTGTCTTGTGTCGTCAGTTCGCGCCTCTGTTGGTCCGGTTTCTTTTCTTCACCTTCTTCCTTTCTCCCTTCTTGTCTCGGTTTAGTGTCCATGACGTCAGGAAATTGAACCCACAGTAATCACTAATAAAGATTTTTCATACATATACATCAAGTGGCGTACTACAGCGAAGCTGTAATACTCTGCTTGGGAAAGTAAAACTGTTGGGCTTGTACTTGGTACTCAGACACCAATTCTGAGTAGCATACTGCTAGACAGGACACGTAAAAAAAAAAAAAAATAAAAAAAAATAGACAACTATTTATTGATTTCATGGCCGCTGCCTGGGATGGCAGCTGGGGTGGCAAGGCTTTCTTTTAGGGTGACAACTGCCAGAGGGGTTTGATCAAATAAGTCTGTGATTAAAACTTCCTAAAACTACTGAAGTAATCTCTCATCCTTCATTTATAACTTCCATTACAGCCTATTAATGGGAAGGATGGAATAAACTATTTTAATATGATAACATGAAGCTGGAAGAAATAACCCAAGAATGGACCCTTTTTTGGGGAAATAAAATACAGGACTCTTTAGAGATCAAATATTTGGAAATGGGGTGTAATTGTTGAGTCCAGGGTTTTTCCTGGTTCAAATTGAGGCAGAGTTGGTACCATCCTAACCATGTGTCAACACATGGAAGAATTCTGTGCATTCAACTGACTCACTTTTTTTAAAGGCAACATACTTTTTAGTTAAGTGTTCTAATAAGAATATGGTATTATCATGTTAAATCATTCTTTTATTAAAACAATATTCAATTCAATTCACTTTTATTTATATAGCACCAGTTCACAACAAATGTCATCTCAAGGCACTTTACAACAAAAGTCATCTCAATACAATTATACAAACATTCCAATCAGTTAAGTTTTCTATGTAAGCAATCCCAGCAGATTGCGTTGAGTCATCGGCGTGAGGTTGTGCCCGGATCATGCAGACTCCAACCACAGCAATTCCTCAGCAAACCCTCATACTGAGCAAGCATGTAGCGACAGTGCAGAGGAAAAACTCCCCTTTAACAGGAAGAAACCTCTGGCAGAACCCTGCCTCAGTACAAGCGGTCATCTGCCACGAGCGTCTGGGGGTCTGAGGAGACAGAGAAGAGACAGCATGGGGTGACTTTGAGCATCATCTGGACCAACGCTCCCCATCCAGCAGGGGGCATTATAGCTGAGCAGGTTACCAGACCGGGTAGCGCTTCTATAGGGAGAAAAACAGTGAGAGAAAACTGGGTAAACAATCGCAATAACAACAGAAAAAAATATATATCTGGAGAGTAGTAGAAAAGAAAAGTAGAAGGTGTGTTAGGGTCAGTTGAGTCTGAAACAGGATATTTTTTTTCCTAATTCTTAAGTCTATTAGCAATGTACGGTGTGAGGGAGATGGAGTTGAGGAGGGCTGCTTGACCGGGCTGCATCCTCCCCTCGCCGGATCGGGCTGAACACTCCATCTCCCTCTACTCCGTGCCTGGAAATCCAGGAGGAAAGAGGGAGGTAAGTGGGTAAGTATTGTAGTGCTTATGCATCTCTCCTTGCTCATAGGACTGCGCCCTCTCCAGAATCTATGTATTAGAGAGATAATATTATTGGTAAGTGATACAACTGGAGTAGATAAAGGCCCGGTCTTCCGAAGACTCTGGTATTATTTACCAGAGAAATAAGGAGCCAACTTTTAACTAAAAGTGCATTAAGTTGTAGGGATTTATCCACACATCTGGCAGCCGGACATTAACTATTATTATTGATTTTAATTATTTAAATATTAACTATTTATAGTCTATTATTCTGTTCCACGTTTTATCACATAAATCACTGAAGGTATAAACAGGTGTTGAAAATCACATCTTTATTCAATTAATAACAGTTGATAGCCAAAGGATTACGTGTTTTGTTTCTCAAATGGCAGACATTAAAAAAACACATATAGCACAAGATGGCAAATGTATACGTATCCGCCCCAGAACAATATGCGCAACATTTCTGTTTTTGTCCGTTCTGTGCAGAGAAACTTCAACTTAATTTACAGATCAGAGTCCTGAAATATAACGGGTTCCTGCAGCTCATCCGCTGTTTCATGTGGACATATCAAATCTCTCTCTGGGAGCACTGGATGTTGAGATAGCGAAAATATTCTGCATTCATCGCAAAGTTGGAGAGATTTTTAGACTCTCTCCATACAATGGAAAGTGGGAGCCAACCAAAAATTCTATATAAATATTTTTCACCCATCCACAGTAAAAAAAAAAAAAAAACTTCCGCCAGACCCATGACATTTAGATTATGTATTTTTTTCCATCTTTAAACGGTACCTGCAACATTGCAGAAAGTTTTTGGAGCAGAAAGGAGCATTTAAAAATCCTGAAAGTAGAATCTCCACAGTCAGAAAACCTGACAGTGCATAGTAGTAGAGAGGAATATTTATTGTTGAAATGCACATTTGTTTATCTACTCTTCACATTTAATAAATATATTTTCTCTTTCTGTTTCCCAGTGAATTAGACAGGAGGAAAGATCTTAATAGTATCTCTATTGTATGTTTGGATTCATAAATGTGATCGCATTTTTAATCTGCAGTACTATATTTAGCTAAATTGCCTTTAGTTTCCTGAATGACAGGATCGCTCACGGAAAAAGTAGGTCAGACACCGAAACGATCACATCACGGCGCTGTTTGGTGGAGACAAACTCGTCATAAAAAGTGTCCCGTCCTGCATTCTGACCATGATTCTGACCCTCGCCAGTCCCTCCCTGCAATTTTCACATCTTGTCACAACCATGATTAGCCTACCTTTTAACTGCTTGTTATGATAATTTGTCTGGAGTTTCACCTGGATTCCTGACCATCCTCGCGAGTTTTTTTTTTTTTTAAAGTAGTGGCTGATTTTCCCAGTTCATATCTGTAGCGCTAAAATCTATTAATGTTACTATGAGACGGAAAACGTTTTTAAAAAATAAACATGACATGCTCGGATTCAAAAAACAAAACATGTACGTGGTTGAAGAGCCGAGGAAAACAAGGACACCGATAGCACCAACTAGCGGGAAAACCCAATTTTTACACTCTATAGAAAACAATTTTATCGTCTTTTTCTGAGCTTCCCTGGCACACCGCTGCTGATACAGCACCCCATAGTGGCACAATGCTGTAACGGCAGTTAAAATAACATCCATATAGCTGGCGGAAAGCAAATTACCTGGAGGCGGCCGACACACAAATTTGAACGCAGGAAGAACCCTGGAGTCAATTGTTACCTGAGATCGAATCAAAGATAAAATATGGTTGAAGTTGTAGTTAAAAAGCAATAATGGGCACACTTGATTAACTTAAATTAACATATAAAATACAAGTACAAGAGTTGTACTCAATAATTTGTTCAATGACCAGAATCCCACACTGCACTGTAATCGACTGTTTATATAGCCACTGACTGAACACATAAAAGTTGGACAACACAACTATCATATGAAAAGAGGAGCATGTGGAGGAATAACAAGGATTAAAATAGGATGCAAACTGGGATTGACCTAACTGAATACATTTTAACAAAATAAATAAATAGCATGACATCAGAAGATGTTTCAGGAAGCTATAGATTTGTTCAGTAATTTCACTTAATTTGGACTAAAATAACACCTCAAAATTAGCCTTGGCTGCTAATTTTAAAAGGCGTCTCATTTGTGTTCTCATTAAAGGCTTATGAAAGCTTGGAGATCACGTTCAATTTACTTATATAGCACATTTAATTACAACATTGTTGACCAAAGTGTTGTACAGAGTTTATAAATGACAAAAAAAAACCTACAAACTGATATGGCATGATGGACTTTTAAAAAAATATTAGAGGTTACAAGCAAAACCACCCTGGGCCCACACCCGGCCCACAATCAATTTGATTCCAATCACCTGGCCTATTACCAGATGGGCCACTTCAAACATGTCCATCTCACCGCACTAAGACTTAAATGAAGGAGCCCCCTTAATTAAGAGACAGTGAATGTAGATGCATTTAAGCAAGTATTCTTCAGCTGAGGGCTTGAAAGGAAACCTGTTAGACAAATGAGATCTGAACTACTCTGGTGGGGCCTCTTTGATGCAATGCTGAAATTATGAGATCAGGATGCCACTGTTGGTTCTCAGAGTTTCATCAAGTATTAAAAAACACAGACACAGCCTTAGAGAACGGATATGCAGCGTTGGGCCAATTTTTAATCAAATGCCACAAAATTATGACAAAATATCATACCTTAATACAGCATCAAACGATCGTACCGGGGACTCTCACTCAGATTGGGGTGTACAGATTATTAAGTACTTTTCTGCGCACAGGGGAACGTGCACGTCTTGCATTGAGCCGTCCTGCAGGTCAGTCTCATGACAAACAGATCTGTGTTGTTGTATTTTCTGCTTTGTTTTCTGGAACAGGAAATCACTCTGTCGACCCTGCGGAGGAAAGCTGGATCCTCAACCGTGAATAGAGCTAATTGATAGTTTTGGAGTTAATCCACAATAGAGGAACACTTTAATATAGAATTTACAATCCAGCAACTTGGTGGAGGACGCGGGCAGTGATTTTCCAGGAGCAAAGTAGAAAAGTAAGTTGATTGTTGATTAAATATTTTGAGGAAACACTGAAGTGAATTACTGATCTGAGTTAACAGAATGATGGGGAACTGAGGACTGACCATTGACAAAAGGACCCGGGTCATTTTCTCAGTAATCTGGCAAGCGCTACAACAAATTAATAGGTAAATGTTGGTCTGAAAATTCTCCATTTTAATGTTAACTCTGTCTCTTTAAAGGAAAAGAGGAACGTGCGAGACAAGTTCTGAGTCTGGGCTGCTCTCGCTGGGGAGAGACGTTTCCCCAGCGACAGGTCTAGTGGGAACAAAGGATTCCTAGACCAGCCTGGGTGACTGCACAGCCCGTGACCGAACATCACAAAGTGTGCATAGAAAAAAGGTCTGCGTTCCTAAAGAGATAAGGTCAGTGTGTATGGATGACTAAGACTTAAAAGGAAATAAATTGCCATGGTAATATAAACATAGTTGTGGTGTGAATGGGTGCGTGTTTGGAGAGTAAAGATACAGATAAATAGTTTCCAGGAAACTATTTTGCACATCTGGATTCAAATAAACTCTCATTTAGAGGATAGTAGCTGGGTTGAATCTAAAACTCGGGTTGTCCGGTGAATCTTAAACACCTAGTGGATGTCCGCTCCCACAGAACTAGTCTGGGGAGTAGGAGATTGACATTCAGGGACAATCTGGGGTAATATCATTTTCACCTGACTTAATCCTACATACTTTAAGGAAGAGAGCAGATTGACATAGTTGCTGAGAGCATGGACTATAAACCCCGCATTCCCCTGCCAGGGAACCGCTGGTGCAACTTAAGAAGACAATTAACACTGTATTTGGATAAAGTACTACCAATGATAGAGACTAGTCTCAGCAAGGCAGATAGAGATAAAGTAGAAAGGAGGGTCAGAAGTATGTGGAAAGATGAGGGACTAGACGCACAGGAGAGGAGATGTTTGTCCCAGTTGTGTTTCAAAGAAGCAGGAAAATGTGGAGATAAAGCAGAAAAGGCCAACGTGGTAACTGGAGGAAAGGCAAAATGGAAGAAAAGACAGGCAAACTGGAACCAGTTAGGTATATTCGGGCAAGGGACAGATCATCTTTGTCAGGAACCAGACTATGACGAGGAAGACAGCTCGAGCCCTCCCCCTTATACAGGGATTTATCCCCCGATATCCCGGACAAACAATATGTATCCTGTAGTTAGAACTGCAGATGGGACTGAAATTCATTGGGAACTCACTAGGACAGATGCTACAGACAGAGGTATCTATGAGGAATATGGCCCAGAACACAGGTCACACCCACACCCCAAATGCACACCCTCTGCTCCTCCGGTAGCTCCCCCATCTTCTCAATACCCCGTCCAACCCAGCTCTCGGGACGGAGCCACACAGTTGTGACAAGTAATGAGCAAGAAGAAAGTAGGTCACTCAAACACTGGTCCAAAACCCCCTCAGGTTAATACACCCCCTCAGGTGTCCGGCAGTCAATCAGGAGCCATAGAGATTAAAAATGAGGACCATGAACCCACACATGAAATTTTAATTGCTGTTAAGGCTCAGGGTACACTAGGACACACAAGTGATGAGGAGGATTATGTAGAAAAAGAAGTGAGGAAGAGAGTAAGAGAGGAGTTAGAAAAAAAACGAGAGGATGAGAACAGACGGGGGCCAATAGAGCCAGAGGAGGGCTTAAAGGGCACACCACCCCTGGGACAGACAGGAGTAACGACTAGATTACAACTCAAACAGCAGAAAAAACATCAGGAGGAAGAGCCGGAGGGAGGTCAGTAACAAAACATGATGCCTTTAGTACAAGCACCAGGGGGAGGAGAACTGTACAAACCTCTAAAATTAGCAGACCTTAGAGGATTGATCCAATCTTTGCCATCTTTATCAGAAGGAGCTAATTTGTGGTTAAACAAGCTGTACCAGCTTACAGCTAATCAAACATTGGCCCTAGGAGATTTAAGGGGAGTAATGGGGTTAGTAATGACAGCTACAGATTTTAGAAATATGCAGGAAGAAAATAATTTCTAACCTCCCAGATTCTACACCTTTAGCAGGACTAATTAATGGAATAGCCACCTGGTTGAGACAGAAATATCCAGGAACCCATGCCTCAAAAGTGCCAAAATTCATGTGGAAACCTAGGTGTCACCCATTGATTATTTATCACAAAGCAAGGACACCTGGGTGGGACAAACAGGGGAATATCCTGATCAGCAGGGAACAAACAGAACTTGGTTCAGGGAAGCGGTGTTAGCAGGGGTGCCGGAGATTGTACAACAGAAATTAAAAGAAAATCCGGATCTACTAAGTGCTGACCAGGGTAGATGGGACTTGCATTTAATTCATCATCTTCAGAAAGAGGCAGATCGGTATAAGAAAGGATCTGAGGAGACTAAGAAAATGGAAACTGCTTTGTTAAAACTACAGTTAAAAGAAGCCCAATCTAAAATAGCTGAACAGAAAGCTGGTTCAAAGAAAGCGAAGCAAATGGTGGCAGAAATTGCCCCAGCTGCAGCCCTAGAGGCTCCTCCCCCTTCATTTCCCAAAATTTATGCTGGAGCCCCCCCTAACCAGTCACCCGTTGCCCCCTATGGGCAGCAGTGGCAACGCCCCTGGAGAGCATGTGGGAGGGGAAGGGCCCGTGGGTTCAGAGGTGCTGGGGGAAAGCAGCCAAGCACTAACGGTTGTCATCGGTGTGGCTCCATTGATCATTGGGTGAGAGAGTGTCCTTACCCACTAACCAGGAACCAACCACAATACAAGCCTTCTCACCACACAGCTCCAAATCAGCACATGGCTCCTCCTCCGTATGGCAGGGGAAGAGGAGGCCAGCACTATTGACAATGCCCACAGATTTTCCCAGTGGGCGGGACTAAGGGAGATCCCTTGCTCACATTGAACATTTCTGGACATTCCTTAGCTTTTTTGGTGGATACTGGGGCTAATTTCAGCACCATGGACAAATCATTACCACAAACAGTCTTATCTGGAGAAAAAGTGTCAGTAATGGGAATTTCTGGGGCTCCTATGATTCTCCCGGTAACTCAACCTATGTCTGTGTCAGTGGGAAACCAAAGAGTGAACCATCCTTTTGTGATAGCACCCACCACTCCAGTGAATCTTCTTGGCAGGGATTTACTTATTAAGCTGGGAGCTACCATACTATGCACAGCTGATGGACTTGAAGTGACTTTTCCCAATGGACAGAAACACTGTTGTGGTTCCATGAATGGACAATATCTGCTCAGAGATGACGCCTCACAAATGGCTGACATATTCTGGGGCAGGCTTACCACACCTCCTGAACATGAACACTCTGCAGCCACATTCTTGGCATGCTGGAGGCCTTGGCTGCTGGAACTACAACCCTTTGTCCCACCGCCTGACCCTTTACATGTTACTCTCCTGTATGAAAGGGGCGATCCTACTATGTATCAGGAACCATTTGAGAAACAGCTTGAGGGCCACACGTGGTCTGTGACTTCCGGTCCATGCTTTGTGGGGAAAGAGGGAGTAGCACTGTTTGCTAATCTTACATCTGATCAACTGAAATGGTACATGATGGAGACTGAAGCTCTCCCACATGTGTCATTTTTACTACACCCTAAACATCAAGCCAAGGATCTGGGGGGAATGGTAAAGAGGGGGGTCACAATTACAGATTGGATTCCAACCCAGATACCTACAGTCTCCTTTTCTCCTTCTACTCAGATGTATAAAATAGACACGCAAGTAACAGATCAGACTCTGTTAAAACACCTCCAGTTGTCTAGAACTCATGGTAGAGAAAAAACAGACCACCCTAAGGCCATAGAGACGTTACAAATTCTCCCCGATTACCTCTGGTCAGACGGTCCCACAGATGTAGGATATGTTCACACCACACCCATCACTTTTGAATTAAAACATTCTGATCGAATTTGGCGTACCCTCATAAACCTGAAGCTGAGGAGGGAATAGCGGACACTATTGCAGGTTTATTAAAGGCTGGAGTTTTGGAACCTTCTTACTCGCCTTACAACACACCAATCTTACCTGTAGAAAAACAAGGTACTGGCAAATACAGGATGGCACATGACTTAAGAGCAATTAATGAGGTACTTAAAACAGCACCCATTGCAACCCCTAATCCCTACACGGCTCTGACATCCCTGACACCTGATTTGAAATGGTTCACCTGTATTGATTTGGCTAATGCTTTTTCTCTGTTTACCGCTTCACCCATCAGTGAGGGATGTGTTCTCTTTCACTTTCAGAGGTAGAAAACTGAGATATACCAGACTTCCCCAGGGCTTTTCTCTATCCCCTGGCATTTTCAATCAGGTTCTCAAACAATCCTTAAGCACCTTACTCCTCCCACCAGGTTGTGTTCTGATTCAATATGTGGATGATTTAATTTTAGCCACGCCCACTGCGGAAATATGCATTGAAGCCACATTGGCATTACTCTCTCATTTAGGAAAAGAGGGTTATAAAGTCTCACGTGACAAATTGCAACTAGTCAGACAAGAAGTCCAGTTTTTGGGGAGAAAAGAGACAGCACAGGGTTCTGGTTTACCAGAGGCCCACAAAAACTCCATATTGACACATCCAAAACCTCTTATTGTAAAGTCAATGCTGTCATTTCTGGGACTTACTAACTTCTCCAGACATTACATTCCAGGTTATACTAACCTCACTACACCATTGAGAGCATTGGTAAATGAAAATGGCATGAAGAATTCACAGGCACAGTTACAATGGAATTCCGCAGCAGAAAAGGCTTTCATTCAGCTCAAACAACTACTAGCTCAGGCAGCAGACTTAGCTACACCTGACTACAGCTGTACCTTTTTTCTAGATACATCAGAAACCAATGGAGTGGTTAATGGTATTCTTTTTCAGAAAAAAGGGGGCCAAAGACACATCCTTAGGTATCTTAGTGTCAAACTACAAGCCATAGAGAGGAGACAACCTCCATGCACTAGACATGCAGCAGGCATTGCACATCTAGTTGAGAAAACAGCACATGTAGTCAGAGGATACCCACTCCACATCCTCACATCCCATGGTGTTATGGCTCTGATCAAATCTGAGGCCTTCACTTTGTCCACCCTGCGCCAGCAACATCTCAGTAAAATCCTAGAAGCACCAAATCTGACTTTCATCCATGATGGCATAAACATGGCAGATCAGTTCAGCGATACTGGGGAACCTCATGACTGTGTTGCACTAAATTTTGTGGCCCAAAAAATAAGACCGGACCTGTTGACAGAACCACTCCCCACAGGACTGACCCTGTACACAGATGGTTGTTGTTTTAGGGACCGTAAAGGTGACTTACAATCAGGTTTTGCTGTGGTGTTGCAAGATAACAATACTGAACAGACAGTGGTGTCAGGAAAACTACATGGCAAACAGAGTGCGCAGCGAGCTGAGATCAGGGCTCTGATTGAAGCCTGTAAGTGGGGAACAGGAAAAGAAGTTACCATTAGGACTGATTCTAATTATGGTTTCTCTGTTATTCATTATGAGCTACCACAGTGGAAAAGGGCAGGATTTGTCACCACCACAGGCAAGCCTATTCAGCATCACTCAGATATCATGGAGCTTTTAGAAGCAGTGCAGCTACCCTTTAAATTAGCCATTTTAAAGTGCAAGGGCCACAGTAAGTTAAACACAGCTCAGGCTAGAGGTAACGAAGCTGCAGATCTGGCTGCAAAAACTGCTGCAGGTTACCAGCCACAGACAAATACACAGCTAGTGGTTACAGATTTACAGGAAATATCAGACAGCTTTGCAGAGGATGTGAAGCTAGCTCAGCAGAATGCAGCCCCACAGGAGAAATCAGTTTGGAAAGACAGAGGTACAGTTTTCTCAAATAACTACTGGAGAGGCCCAGATGGGAGACTTGTGTTGCCAGCCAGTTTAAACCCACACTTTTCCAAGAAGCTCATGGACAGGCACATGTCTCTTTTAATCAGATGAAGAGGAACCCGTGTTTCTGGTGGCACCCATATTTATCATACTGGGTAAAGAATTTTTTGAGTGAATGTACGGTTTGTGGGCAGTTTAATCCAAAACCCACTATCAAGCCAGAGATGGGAACTTTTCAGAACCTGTCTCGGCCAGGGGAGGAAGTGTTTATTGATTATACAGATATGGTAACTCCTATTAGGGGTTATAGGTATTTGTTGGTTATAATAGACCGCCTGACATCATGGGTTGAAGCAGTTCCTGCTAGGCGCGAGGATTCTAAAATGGTGGTTAAGTGTTTAATTAACCACTGGATCCCGTTCCATGGCTTTCCCACCAGAGTGAGATCTGATAATGGCACTCACTTTAAGAATGAACATCTACAATGGGTTGAAAAGCATATGGGGATCACCCATAAATTTGGCACTGTGTATCACCCCCAGTCGCAAGGGGTGATTGAGCGCTCAAACCTAAATTTAAAGTCAAAGCTAGCAAAAATATCAGCACAAACAGGGCTAAATTGGCTGTACGCCGTCCCTATTGCTCTAATGGCCATTAGATCATCAGTCTGCAGAACAAAAGGTCTTACTCCTTATGAGATCCTTACTGGCAGGATCTTCCCTGGTCCCTGGGCCGGCAGGGAGCCTCAAGTCTCTTCTCATCTTGCTCCCGACCCTCGTGGTGAACCTCAACAGCTGAAATCTCTGGTGACCTCCTTCCTACCATTTCAACACGTCACTCACGGTCCAGCTCCGGCACCCACAGAGGCTGAGTGGGTTTGGCTGAAGGTGTTCAAAAGGAAGTGGCAGGAACCTCGCTGGTCTGGTCCATTTCTGGTTTCTGCGTGCACCACCCACGCTGTCCAGCTTAAAGGCAAAGGATCCACCTGGTTTCATTGGTCACAGTGTGCCCTGGCTCCTGATCCATCCCGCACACTGCAGCAGATCTCTAATAATCTAAGGGAATCTATCTAAAGAGGGTGAGAAAGATTTTGACCAAGCGGGAGCTTAAGCCACTGGAGGCGGGGCCTGACTCACCCAGAAGAAATTGGTTGTGGGGGGAAATGGTTAATTAATGAAGTAATTACCATTTCCAAAGAGGGAATATATTATTTTAGCTGAAACAGCTGAAAAAAGCTGTTACATCGCTCTCGCAGCTGCCAGGTGCCATTAGAGGGCTCTACAACGAGAGTGAAGAACGAAAAAAGATTAAAATTATACTGAAGGACTAAAAGACTCGCTTAACCATTTATTGCATTTTACAGGGTTTTTTTTAACCATTTACTTAACCATTTCTATTCACAGGTGCAGTTTCTTAACACTGCCTAAGAGGGTTTATTAACACCCCAGTTAACTAATTTTTAATCATTTAATTTTCAGGATTTCTTAACATCCAAGTATTTTTAAGGTTTTCTTAATAAGCAAAAAGGGTCCTTTAGATAGAAAGATATACTAGCTGAGGTAAGGTTACCTGAGGTAAGTTTTCCTGAAGGCGTGGTATGACCCAGTGTACAAGGTATTACAAGCCAGACCTAGGGAAAGGAAAGACTAGAGAGATTCCAGAAGTTAAATAGGTTTCTTAAGATTTTATCAAGGTTTCTTAACCGTTACATTATTCTTTCAGTTTTATTTAGTTATTTACAGCACAATCATGTTAACTGATGCTCAATTGTGTTTTTTTATTACATTCTGGTCTTGTATTTGCATTGTGGTTCTTTGAGATCTGCTTATCATTGCCAGGGTTTTCAACTTTTAATAAAGTTCAAAAGTAACTTGTGCTTCTCACATTAAAACCTTAACAAAGTGAAGACTAAACTAAAAATAGCACAACAAACATTGAAAACATGCAACTCTGGGGCAACACAAAGTTGCTGTGTGGCCTAAGACTATGCAGCATAATCATAGTTAACATCATTTTCTACTGCTGTGGGGATTGGCCCTATAACAGTTCCAAAAATCCGACACAGGTCTCTTTTAGCTCACTCCCACTAAGTAATAGGCCAAGGAGACATGTGGTTGCCAAACCATCCCCTAACTCTAAGTGTAGCGACACACAAGGACCATATTACGCACCAGGATGGTTTTCCACTTTCTGTATCCCAGAATGGAGGATCGGCAGTAATTACCATCCCACTTAACACTCTAACATGGAATGGAAAACAAGAAATTTGGTATAAGGATTATCCCTCCTGGTACATAACTAATGACCAAAAGGATACGAGTTGGTCCACTCTGATTGCTGACCCACCAGGATATGATTGGAGCAGTTACACCACATCAGCTTTTGCAAAACATATGCGCCCCCTGGTGAGGTTAGCTAAAGCTGCAGATAAATTACTCATCACTGTTAACCTAACTAAAAGCCATCTTATCCCCTCACAAAATAGTATCAGTGGCCAAGGGTGTGCGCTTTTCCTGATCTGGGTACACAAAGGTGGAAAAGATGTTCGATTTCCCATTAAAGTATGCCAAGACCCCTGCAACGTATCTTCCTCAGTAAGCCAGAATCAAGCCTCGGTATCACGGGGTAGCATAGTTAAAGAACATCCTACTCCAGATGATTATTTTGAAATGATGACATGAATTGGAGGATCCACTAATAATTCGTTGCTTATGGCTGAGAAAACAGGTAATACAGTAGGCCAAGATTGTATAGTTTGTATGGGCCCCAGGCCTCTTTTAAAAGTAGTAGCCACACCAACTGAATTTAACACATCATGTTTAGTTTCCTTGCTCCCCCAGGTGAATCCAGTCTCTGAATGTACGCAGTGGGAAGATCAATTTCCCATAGCAGATAACTGAGCTACCCCTCCATTTTTCGACAGCAATGTAGCTCTAAACAATTTCACCTGTTTTAACAACAACTCCCCAGGTAATAAACCGGTAGGTACAATGAACTCCTCCTATTGCTCTTCGATCCAAAACTTTACTAACCCATTCCAGGCTAGAGAAGACATTTGGTGGTATTGTGGTGGAAAAACGTTGACAGAATAAATTATATTCACTATAATGTCCAGAAATTAGCAAATAACACTAGAGATGGATTTGAAGCCATACATGAGCAACTTAGCGCAACCTCCCTTATGGCCTTCCAAAACAGGATTGCAGTAGATATGTTATTAGCTGAAAAAGGTGGTGTATGCTCAATTTTCGGTGAGCAGTGCTGTACTTTTATCCCCAATAACACAGCCTCCGAAGGAAAACTAACTAAAGTAGTGGAAGGACTTAAAACACTCTCAAATAGGCTGAAAGAACAGTCTGGCGTTGACACCTCTATGTGGGATGATTTGCTAAACAACAAGTTCGGTAAGTGGAAAACTCTGGCAATGTCCATAATGGTGTCATTAGCAGTTTTTGTGTCAATTATGGTTCTTTGTGGATGCTGCTGCATCCCCTGTCTCTGTTCCTTAGTTAGCAGGTGTATTGAGAAGGCAGTGGGTGATAATTTACAGGGTGAATACCTATTGCTACCCCTCCAGGAACCTGTAGGAGACATTCAGAGAAATTAATTCATTCGTGTTTGAACGAATGAAAAGAGGGATTTGAAGTAAAAACAATCTTAAATGAGTACCAGGCTTTTACAACAGTCATAAATACCAAGTTGTGTTTAGGAAATTGCCCAGTTGTGTAGAAACAGGAAGAAAGATAGTTTAGGTTAAGACCCCCATAAAAGCGGGTGTCTGTAAATCATTTTGGGGAAAAAACAGACTTAGGGAAGTAGATGATAAGGGGCACACAATGAATGTTTATGTACTGGGAGTGACCATGTCATGTGATTCTTTTTGTCTTTGTGTTCAATAAAAAGAGATGAGGTCTGTGAGTCAGCGCGCACACTTGGTGAGCCGTCCTGCAGGTCAGTCTCATGACAAACAGATCTGTGTTGTTGTATTTTCTGCTCTGTTTTCTGGAACAGGAAATCACTCTGTCGACCCTGCGGAGGAAAGCTGGATCCTCAAATGTGAATAGAGCTAATTGACAGTTTTGGAGTTAATCCACAATAGAGGAACACTTTAATAAAGAATTTACAATCCAGCAATACACACAAGTGTGGTGCCTAAGTGATGGATTCCAGCTGTGCTTTCCTAGACTGGAGTCAGGTCAAGTCAACCTCTATCAGATTCTGACCAATGTTTTCTTGGAAATCCTCAGTAAGTCGATGTTCTGCCAGATCTTCGCACAAACAATCCTTTTGGCCGTATCAAACATTCCTTGCTAATGGGGGAAATCTTGCAATGTGGACTCTAGTTATATAAACATTCATCCTAACAGTATAACATAATATGAATCTGCCTTCTACACCACAATTGACAGTGTCAAACGCAAGGTTAATTAATCTAAAGAACATTATGTTCATTTCAAACGGATTGCAACTGAACGAAAACAAGCCAGATGGTCAACGTCGTTGGAGTGGTAACAAGCCACCCTCTGCGCTCGTTAGAATTATACAGACTCTCTAAGAAAGGGAACTCACTGTACTACTTCTTCCTCCAGCTCCGATCACTCTCCTGGATTCGTTGGCCGCCCTTCGTGGTCATCTCCTGGTCCATCCAATCAGCTGATTGTGACTCCTAGCATCTGCCTCCCTGATAGCTCTCTCCTCACGCCCCTCTGGCTGGATTCTGTCCTCCACCTGCCTGTCCACCCTGGTCCTCCCTCATGAAGATCTCAAATTCCTTGATTGATCCCCTCAGAACAATTAGCTGCGGACACACGCTGCATCAAGTCTTTTCCCCCACTTTGTGACGCTCCATTGATTCAATTAAGAAACTCACTCTTTTGTTGTCCCTCAGTAAACTGTGCCTTCACCCACCTTTTATCTCCACTCGCCTCCAGTGGCATCCCAAACTCCTAGTCGGGTTCCTTGGATTTCCTCTTCGAGTCTTCTAACTCCTAAGCCTCTAATCCTCGGGCAACAGAGAAAGAATAAAAT
Organism: Apricaphanius iberus; assembly: GCA_028564705.1. Lineage (NCBI taxonomy): Eukaryota > Metazoa > Chordata > Actinopteri > Cyprinodontiformes > Aphaniidae > Apricaphanius > Apricaphanius iberus. The sequence goes on along the minus strand of JAPXFQ010001405.1, from coordinate 599,986 downwards.
TATTATCTTAGAACTCATCACTGAGTCCTGAGAGTTCGTGTCACCACTAGAGTCCTGCAACTTCAGAACATGACAGAGGGGGGAAATGGACTCATTTACCTAAGGGAAGGTAAAAACCCTTTGTCTCCTTAACTGAAAATCATGTTGAAAACTGTTTTTTGGTAAGTTCTGTTGATCAAGTATTTGTTATTAAGATAATTTTTGGTTTAACAAATATTTGAGGTTTGCGTACTTTAAAATCCTCTGCATTATATTGTTTTTGCGTTCTGATTTAGTTGTCCCAAACCATTATCAGCACCTGATAATTCACGCTGCTTTACATGAAGAAACTTTAAATCCTATCCTGACAGCTGCTTCTAATTTAAATGAATAATTAAAGCTGCTACATGAATGTATGCTTCTCCAAGACTGGATTTATTTGATTTATTTAAAGAAAAAAGAGGAATTGTGCAAGCGGTGAAATTCAGCTTTTCGCAAGAGACCAGACACCACTGAATTACTAAAGTAACAGGACAACTTATACAATTTCCATGAATAAATAAAGAAAGGCAATGATCAATGAGTACTTACCCAGCTTTGCAGTTGTGTTAAAGATTTTGCTGTTCCCTTTGGCAATCGGCCACAGGTGATGCGAATCACGCTATTTCTGCTTGTCTGACCAACTTTTAGCACAACCTCGGCTTTCTGGTTCATAAAGAGTTGCCTAACTATCCTTGAAACAACATAACATCAGGGCTTCAGACTTTTGAAAGCCATAAACTTTGTATTATTGAAGTGAAGTGGTTGACTTTAGGACTGGGTATAAATGTCTTCCCAGCAGATTTGTGGCCAGGATACTTGGAAATTTCTTCTTTCATCTTTCACATATCTAAAAGGGGCTTTAAATAACACATATACATATATATATATATATATATATATATATATATATATATATATATATATATATATATATATCACTGTCAATAGAGATTTTAAGTTTCTCTCTAAAACTCTCTCAGTTTTCAGACTTTAAAGTGGTTATATATCGGGGATTTCGCCCACTAACTGTCTTGGAAGTGTTTCTTGCATCTCTATAGCTACCGTTCATTTCGTTTGCTTTCTGCCAAAACCACCAATCACCACCAATCGTACATGCGCAAAAAGATGTCAAAAAAGATCCTCTTCTAAGGATGCTGCATATGAGTATTTTCTCCAAACTCAATTTTCTGCATCAGTAAGTGAAAATTTATATGGCAAAATTAACCAAGTTTTGAAAAAGCCCCGCATTGAAAAGTAAGAATGCAAGGTACCACCCAGCGCCATCTCACTCAGTGGCCTCCTAGAAGGTTTATTTTTGGTCAGGTAGCATAGCTCTAGCAGTTAGAAGCTAACAGCCGGCAACTCTAAAACACAGCAGACTACCTATTTTTTACCCAGGGGGAGGTTATTTTTTTTTGTTATTTTTTTTTAAGTCACAGTGAAAAGACAAAGAGGTTTGTGGAGCTGCATGCCAGGAAGGACTCAGAGATGAGCTGCTGAGGAGGATGAGCTGCTGAGTTCTCGCGAGAGCTGTGCATAGGTGAACATGGCGGTTATGTGGTAATGTATACACCCAGGTAAAATAAGACAATCATTTTGAATCAAACGCAGCTTCTAAAATAACCATCAAGTTACTTTTTTTTTCTCTAAACAACCTGGACGAGGAAACATTGGATTCGCTGGAGTGCTACCTAGACGAGTGCTTTGATAACATCGTTATGGGTAAGTCACGGAAACCTGCTTCAGATACAACAACGAGCACACCGTCGCAGAAGCGCACTCGTTCCGAGGCTAGCACATCCACCGACTCGCCAGATAGAAGCTACGGCGACATCCTGGACTCAATAGACAAGAAGCTAACCAGCCTGGACGCCCGTCTCGCGCTGGTTGAGGTTCTTCATAAAGAATTTCAGGCTTTGAGGGAATCGCTGGAGTTCAGCCAACAACAGGTAGCTTCGCTAGTTACAGAAAATCAAACACTAAAAGAAGACGTTAAGAAACTCACCGAGGGGATGAAGCAGCTGTCTGGAGAAAACAAAAGCTTCAAGGAGTCTATCCTAGACATCCAGGCCCGATCAATGAGGGACAATCTTGTTTTTTCGGGGATACCAGAGCAGCCTGAGGAAGATGCTGAAGTAGCCGTGCGAAAGTTCATTCAACACCAACTGAAACTGCCAGACGACACGGTTAAAAGCATAACCTTCCATCGGGTTCACCGACTCGGAGGTAAGAAGCCCAACAACACCCGCCCGCGACCAATTGTTGCAAAATTTGAACATTTTAAACAAAAAGAACAAGTCAAAGGACGCGGGAGAGAGCTACGGGGGACGAATTACAGCGTTAATGATCAGTTTCCGAAAGAAATCCTGGACAGAAGACGCGTGTTATTTCCAATTAGAAAAAAACATATTAGTGAGGGCTGTAGGGCTACGGTTAGTGTGGATAAACTGTATGTTAACGGTCAGCTGTTTAGGGACCCTCAGGTTACTCCTTGGCTTTATTAGTCATATTTAACAGAACCAAGACAGAATTAGCTTTATCAGACAACTATAGTTTAAAAAAAAAAGCACAGCTCAGCAGGCTGTTTTTGTTTGTTAATGTGGGTAGGGGCAGGGCTGTGCACTTTTTTTTTTTTTCTTTCATTTTTTCTTTTTCACTATTATCTTTCTCACATGTGTACAACCAAATCTCTTTATCACCTTTTTTCCTTTTTCTCTCTCACACACACAGACTTTTATCATGGCATATTCATGTTTTTCCATCATTCTTTCATTCTGTACACACCTGTATGGTGCATTATTTGCCTCGCTTTATCTCTGCTTCTGGTTTTTTTTCAATCTGGCAACCCCATGGACAAACCAAAATTACACCTATATTCATCCTTGGCGATAGTACATATCTAAGGTTTATCTTAGCTCTATGAATCCTGTAAAATTTATAACATGGAATATTCGCGGCGCTAGCTGCAGAGATAAAACCATTAAGATTTTCAACCATCTTACAAGACTGAAGGCAGATGTCGTCTTACTACAGGAGACTCATAAATCAAGTTCAACAGCTAATGATTTAAAAACACCAGAGTATCCTAATATATTTTCTTCATGCTATAACTCTAGACAACGAGGAGTAGCAATATTAATAAATAGAAATACTAATTTTAAAGTAATAGACACAGCTACAGATCCAGAAGGTAGATTTATAATATTAAAACTATTTATAAATAACCAAAAGTTATGTATAGTTAGTATATATGGTCCAAATGTTGACGACCCCTCATTCTTTCATACTTTCTTCTCGGTTCTGGCTAATCACATGGATTGCTCACTTGTTCTTGGGGGAGACTTCAACTTTGGACTAAATGAAGAAATAGACAGGCTCAGTACAGCAGGGACTCAGCGCAGATGGCAATCCATAGATATAGTTAAACAGTACATGAGCGATTATGGACTCTGCGATGCATGGCGATCGCTTCATCCCAACGACAGAAAATACACTTTTTACTCAAACGTACATCATTCTTATTCTAGATTGGACTATTTGTTAGTCAGCAGCTCACTGTTGAATGACATTTCAGACACTGAGATACATCCTATAGTGATCAGCGATCACGCTCCTGTTTCTTTAAATTTAGCAAATAAAATTGCAACCCTTCAATATAAAAATTGGAGATTTAATACATCATTACTTAAGGATAAAGAATTTATTAAATATATTGAAAAAGAATGGGCTTCATACATGGAATTTAATGATCTCCCTGGTATGTCGCCATCCACTCTATGGGAAGCAGGGAAAGCTGTGATTAGAGGTAAAATAATTTCATTCTCATCAAATAAAAAGAGAACAGAAAATAAACATGTTCAGGAATTAGAAGAAACTATTAAATCATTAGAACCTTCCCTGGATAAAGAGAGCTTAAGTAAAATAAGGAAAGCAAAATTAGAGTTAAATGAAATTATTAATAAAAGGACGCAGTTCTTAATCCAAAGACTTAGAATAGAAAACTTTGAACATAGTAATAAATCAGGTAGCTTCTTAGCTAATCAGTTAAAAATAAATAAAGAAAAAACAACTATATCTGCAATCAAAGACAAAATTGGGAATATAATATATGACCCTGAAAAAATAAACAACACTTTCAAAGAATTTTATGAGACGTTATACACACCAGAGATAAACCCTTCAAATAATGATATTGTACAATTTCTGGATAAAATAACTCTTCCTAAACTTTCAGACAGTCAAGCAAAGGCCCTGGATTCACCGCTAACAGTGTCTGAACTCCAGGAGGCCCTCCAATCCATGCCTAATAATAAAGCTCCAGGTCCAGATGGATTTCCAGTAGAGTTCTATAAAGAATTCTGGAATATTCTGGCACCAACATTTTACAAAATGTTACAGGAAACAAAGGAAAATGGTCGAATACCACCAAACATGAATTCTGCCTACATCAATCTTCTATTAAAACCAGGAAAAGACCCTATGTCTCCTACCAGTTATCGTCCCATTTCTCTTATCAATGTGGATCTGAAAATAATTTGCAAAGCTCTTGCAAGAAGGATAGAGAAAATAACACCTCTAATAATCCACCCTGATCAAACAGGTTTTATAAAAGGTAGGCTCTCTTCAACAAATTCACGTAGATTAATAGATTTAATAGATTATTCCCACTGTAAAAACGTCCAAACCAATATATTATCTTTAGATGCAGAAAAAGCATTTGATAGAGTTAACTGGAAATTTTTATTTGCAGCCTTAAATAAATTCGGATTCAGTAATTCTTTTGTAAACTGGTTAAAAATATTATACAGCTCACCAACAGCATGTATTAGGACCAATAATCAAACATCATCAAGGTTCTTTCTTCAGAGAGGTACCAGGCAGGGATGTCCACTTTCTCCCTCCCTCTTTGCTATTTTTATTGAACCATTAGCAGCAGCAATCAGGCAAAATAATAATGTTAAAGGTATACAATGCAACAAAATAGAACATAAAATCAGTTTATACGCAGATGATGTACTACTTTTTCTACAGCATTCACAAACTTCCTTGTATCAGGTAATTGAGTTAATAAAATCTTACTCAAGAGTTTCAGACTATTCCATAAATTGGTTAAAATCTACAGTCCTTCCAATCAACTGTTCTTACCAGAGTCCTGTTGCTTTACAGCTCCGGTCCGGAAATATTACATATCTAGGTATCCATATCTCACCAAGACTGGCAGACTTATCTAAGCTAAACTACGTCCCACTTTTAAAAAAAGTGGAAGATGATCTGGCAAGATGGAAATCCCTTCCAATATCACTTATTGGAAGGGTAGCTACAATAAAAATGATGGTTTTGCCTAGAATCAATTATTTATTCTCAATGATCCCAAGCAAACCATCACCTGATTGGTTTAGATCTCTGGACTCTTCTGTTTCTAAATTCCTTTGGAAAGATAAACCCCCACGTATCAGCTTAAAAACACTACAGAAGTCCAAAGATAAAGGAGGTCTAGACCTACCAAACTTTCGTCATTATTTCTTAGCCAACAGACTCCAATACACATCAAGATGGGTAAAACACAGTTATATCGATGAGTGCTGGGTAGATGTAGAACAGACACTATGCAATAAGATAAAACTTTCAGATCTACCTTTTGTTAGCTCAAATATAAAACAAAATGAATGTTTTAAAAGTATTAATATCAGCTCCTCTCTGACAGCTTGGTGGGAATTTCTTAAAATGACAAAGACCTCACTAGTCCCATGCAGGCGTACACCCATCTGGAATAACCCGGATATCTTACAAAAAAAATGCATGATTAACTTTCCAGGCTGGAGTTGTAAAGGAATTGAATACCTGGAGCATATATTTGATGGAACAGACTTTATCCCCTTTAATACATTGGTTACACAATTCGGAATTAACAAGAATAAATTCTTAGAATACCAACAAATTAAATCAATTATAAAAAATAAATTTAGGCTCAATACAGTTGATTTACAAATTCCAGGAAAAGTTTTAGACTTCCTTAATCTTAACCCTCCCAAACTGCTATCTAAAATATACAAAACATTAAATAGAATAGATGAATCAATAGCCCTTCCGATTTCAAAATGGGAGATGGACTTGTCCATCTCAATAGACCAAAACCTCTGGTCTCAAATTTCATTAAGAACCTTCAAATTTCTTAAGAATCCTAATCTACGATTAATACAATATAAAATCCTTCATAGAGTGCATTATACAGGGCAACGGATGTTCAAGATGGGTTATACGCCGTCTGATACCTGTTTACAATGTACAAGCAATCTACCAGACAATTATATTCATGCTCTTTGGTTCTGCCCACCTGTTAAGAAATATTGGTACCAGATATGTGAAGATCTATCAAAGTGTCTGAAATGTAATATCACACCTGCTCCCAGAGTTTGCTTGCTGGGAAATATAGATGAAGTTACCATGGATACAAAGTCTATGCAATTATTTTACATCGCCTTATGCATCGCTAAGAAAAATATCCTCTTGAACTGGAAAAATAAAAATACTCTGAATATTAATCAATATAGAGATCTCCTTCTGGATTACATTGGTCTAGAAACGGCATCTGCCTCCACATCTGATCAATCTTTCTGGTCACCCTTGATCAGTTCCATCACCTAGTGGGGTCGGGCCCTTGATTCCGTTCTGTGGGACACGGTTGCCGATGTGGAGCTTAAGGGTTGGTGGTGACTGCGGGGAGGTCCTTGGGGGTGGGTCCGCTTGCGGTTCGGCGATAGGTGCCGAGACCCTCGCCTGGGGTGGGACTTTGGGGTCTTTGTGTGGTGACTCCTAGTGGCTGCATGCGGCGCCTTAGAGGGGTCGTGCTGGCGGACACGGGTTACTGGCCTGGTGCTGTGCTGCTCTGGGGGGGTCTGGACTGGGCCTGGGGCTCGGGGTTCTGGGGCGGCGCGCCCCCCGGCTGGGGCCCTGGCGGGGCTTGGCCGGGGGGGGCCGCTGCCGTCGGTGCCGGCTGGGGGGGGGCTGTGGTCGGCCGGTGGTTGGCGGGCGCTGCTGCCCTTTCCATCTCCCCGGGCTGGTTCCTGTCGCTTGCTCCCCGGTGGCCGCTTGCCGCGTCCGGGCGTCGGCGAGAGGCCGTGGCGGGTGGCCGGCGTCTCCGGGCCCGATCGGCTATATTCACACTGGACATGGCTCCTGGGTCTTGGTCTTAGCCCTCGCGGGGGTGCTGGGGTGGGGGGCTCTGGCCGTTGTTGGTCGGCCTCCACAGTGACAGACCAGTTGGTGGGGTGTGGGCTGGTGGGTGGACGTGCTGGGTTCTGTTGCCACCCGGCCATCGGGCGGTAGAAGCAAGGCTGGAGGATGTCGGCCTGGGGATTGGCCGCCCGGGACTTCGGTCTGCTCACGGGCCTGGCGCGGCATGTCCGGGGTACCCGAGTCGGTGGTGCGCCGGGTTCCGGCCTCGGCCCGGGGGTCCTCGGACGCTGGCGGTGCCTGGGGCGTCTCTTATTGGCGGGGAGGCTTTTTACCATCTAGCACAGGCGCTCTTTTTAACGGGGTGCGCTTGGGACGGGAGGGGGGAGGGCGTTGAGGGTGAGGGGGGGCTAAACTCAACCTGGGTGTCTAGTGACATGTGTTTTGTTAGCAGTGTGAATGTTGGGGAGGATTTAGGTATGCCCCTGGCATGGGGGCTGGTGGATTGCCGGGGCCCCCATGGGGCTCGGCGGTACCGCTGCCGTGGGCCCCGACTGGACGTGCTGGGGCCTCCCACCCCTGGTGGATCGGGCCGAACGGGGGTGCCTATTGGAGTCAGCAGGGGAGCTGGCTCCCTGGGGTTGGCAATGGTCACCCCAGTTATTTTCTCCCCATCCCCATGCCTCTGTCCACCTGCTCCTTCATTCTACCATTCACAAGGCCTTGGGACGTGGGCACGTCACTGGGGTGCGGGATGGAGCTTCCGTCTTCGCTACCCGGTGGCGGCCTGGGTCCCGATTTTATTGAGCAATTTAGACACTACACTTGCAACATTTACAGGGAACGCACATGTAGGGACCTGGCGGTGTGGCGCCACAGGCGAGGCCCCCCCGTTGTGGGGGCCTCGCCTGTGGTGCCGGCACCCACTGGTTAAACGCATCTAGACACTGAGGGCCCGGGGGGGGAGATGGGGGTACCCGGCAGTATTCCCATGTCCCCCCCCTCTGTTTTAAGTGCACATTAGAACAACACGCAACAACACCACATTGAGCTGGGGGAGAGAGGCTGGGGGGTCTTTCCACACCCCTGTTCGTTGGACCATCAGGGGTCGGAGCCCGGATAGAACATCACGCCGTCTGGTCGGGGTCCTGGGCTGGTGGGCTGCTCTTGCCGGTGTGGGGCCTTGGCGGTCTACTTGTCCCCGTCCTGGTGGGCAAAGGGGTCTGTCTCCTGGGTGCAGGGGCAGGGTTCTCTACTGGGGTGTCTGTCCCTGGGCCTGGGAGTATGGAGTATAGTGTACGTATGGGGGGTATGAATGAGGGTATAGCGTCCTTTTTTCGTATGTCCTGTATTTGTAAGAATGTGTACACAAGAAAGGGAGGGTACGTATGAGTGTCTCTGTCTGTCTATGTCTACCTGTCAGGTTGGGTGTTTGGCTGCTCTCTGGCCTGATGCATCTTCTTCCCTCCCCGTCACTCCCCGTCGGTGATGGTTGCTCCTGCCCGCTGGTTGATGATGACTCTCGATGCCTGGGGCTGGGGGTCCCGGTTGCGGCCCGGCTCGGTCCTGGTGCATGTCGGGCGGGTCCTGGGTGGTCCGGTGTGTCGGGCGGCCGCTGTTTCGGGCCGATGTCCTCCTTGGATTGACTGGGGCACCTCTTATGGGGGTGCCGGGTTTGTAGAATAGGTTGGTGCCGTCCGGTGGATCGGTGGGGACCGTGCCTGGCGCCCAATCCTCCTGCCGGTTCCAGGACTTCAGCTGGCTGGTCTGTTCGCCTGGTGGGGCTGTCCGGCATTGGCTGGGCCCCTGATCTTGGCGCCCCACGTGGGGCGGGATCTGGACCCTGGAGCTGGAAGATCTGGATGTCCAGGTGCCGGCTGGGCGCGGCCTGGGGAGGGCGTACATCCGCTGTGGCTCCCTGGCGTGTGGATGTGTGGAGGCGGGCCGGGTTGTTGGCGGTGGGTACTGGTCCGGGGTGGCGGCGGCGTGTGTTGTCCGTCGGTTGGCTGCGGGTCCTCCTTGCCTGCGGCGGCGGCGGGGGACCCTTGTCGGCTGGTCACTGGTTGGGGCCCCGCTGGGGGGTGGGGTGCCCCTGGTCCCCGTGGCCTCCGGTTCCTGGTCCGGGCCCGCCCTGGCGTAGCCGGTTACCGGCGGAGCCCGTGGGCTCGTCACTGCGATCTCTCGGGCCCCAGCATCGCGGCTGGTGGGTGCTCCCCTGGGGCTTCCATCTGTTCCCCTCTTGGCGGGTGATCGACCCTGCGCTGATCCGCCTGTGGACTCTGTACTCTGTGGGACGCTGGATGCATACATCTCTTGCCTCCTCCATGTCTGTGCCGATTCCTGTAGGACGGATTGACGGTTCCTTACACCAGCTATCAATCACTTGCATGGGGAAACCTTATTCCGACCTGCATGCTCGCACACACATAGGTGTGGGGACATAGGTGAGGACGGACATATCTTAAGCTGAGGTTATCATCATTAGTTAGTTGTTCACAGGAGCTTACCAGAAACATTTGTATTATGTTCATTAATCAATGCTTGTGTGTAGTGAATGTGTAATTCTTTGTTTATTCTACCAGATCCGAACTATTGGTTTGGTTCTGTACACTTTGTTGTTTTTGTTTTGTATTACTGTTTCTCTGCCGTCCGGCAGAGGTGGAGGACTGGGATGTTTTGTGTTCTTTATTTACCTCCCTGTCGTGTGTCATCGGTTCGCCCCTCTGTTGGTCCGGTTTCTTTTCTTCACCTTCTTCCTTTCTCCCTTCTTGTCTCAGTTTAATGTCCATGACGTCAGGAAATTGAACCCACAGTAATCACTAATAAAGATTTTTCATACATATACATCAAGTGGCGTACTACAGCGAAGCTGTACTACTCTGCTTGGGAAAGTAAAACTGTTGGGCTTGTACTTGGTACTCAGACACCAATTCTGAGTAGCATACTGCTAGACAGGACACGTTAAAAAAAAAAAAAAAATAAAAAAAAAAAAAATAAAAAAAATAAGTCACAGTGAAAAGAGTGATTTCATAGCTATGAAGCTTTGCCTCAAAGCTGAATTTAAAACCTGGATCTGTGCCAAAAGGTGTTGGAGGACATTATTAGAGTCAGTTCCTACTTTCTATCCTACTTCTCCCCAACTGCATGATGTGCTGTCAATTCAAGCGCTAATCTGTTTTTTCGTAGTCTCTTCCTACAGTAGGTGCTCCTGACCCGCCCTGCTTGACGAACCTGACTAAGATTGCATTCCAGTGGAAGAACGTTCTCCTGGTCCTGCTACCAGCTTCTGCTTCTGCATCAGTTCTGTTGCTCTTTCTGTGTCTCTGCTGCCTTCTCCAAACCCCATACGATCTCGGCAGATATTCGCTTATGCTGAGCCTGGTTCTGCTGGAGGTTTCGTCCTGTTAAAAGGGAGTTTTTCCTCTCCACTGTCGCTTCATGCTTGCTCAGTGTGAGGGATTGCTGAGAATTCACGACACAATCTTCTGCGGTTCTCTAATTCCTAAATTAAACATTGTATTGTAATAACTCTTCTTGTAAAGCGCCTTGAGATGACATCTGTTGTGAAATGGCAGTATTAAATAAACTGAATTGAATTGAACACCAGCTCCAACGTAAGTGAAAAATAAATTGTTCTCTCTGTGTTTTACTTTTTAAGTGATGTGTTAAAACGTGCCATGACAAAAAAAATATTCTCTTGGCTAACAAGCTGACCACACCCACCCAGAGGTGTTATTTGTTTTACTATCCTCAAAAGTAATTTACGCTTCCAACCACAAATGAAAATATTTGCAGCTGAATCCAACGACAGTTAAGTCTCCTGTTGGGTATGAACCTTGAATATTGAAATTAACAAGGTTCTATTTATAAGAGCGGTCGGCATTCCATTGATGCGGGATCCCTGCTATCCAGAACGGAACAGACTTTCCCCCACAGCCATTTCGCCCGGCTGAAAAACGCTGGTGCACCGTCTCTCTCTCTCTCTATACACTGATGTCGGCATCAGAACTCACTTCGCCTTTTCAAACTGGCGGTGCTCTGAAAGACATGTTGGCAGGAGCGCCAAACCCTCCTGTCTTCAAACCGCCACTGAAGACACCATCGCTCTCTTTTCTTTCTCTCCCTTTTGCACAGCTGACTCGCTGAATGCCCAGTTTTTCTCTCCTTTTTTGCGTTACTAGCTCTGAACGGATTTTTGGTTTGCTGCAACGAGCCTTCTCAAAAGTGAGACCAAACAAATTATTTCTTAACCTGGGTGGAGCGACTTAGGAATCTTTTTTCTTATATTTGTATGCATGCATGTTTCTTAATTCTTAATATTTGTTTTCATTTGAGCGCTTTGTGTTGAAATGTACTGGTTTTGTTTGTGTTGAGTAATCTGTGAGCCTTGTGTTGGATTGTAAAGGTTTCGTGTTTATGGTACTGCTCGTTCTTTATTAAGTAGAGGATCTGATTGTAGGAAATGATTTTGCTTCTCTTCCTCACTCCGCTGGTTGGTGTTTAGCGTTGGGCCGCACGGACCGCTTCTAAGAGGTAGCGCTGAATGTAGTAATTCATTCTCTTTCTACCCGTGATCTCAAACCAGAGTAGAAAGCTAGATCATTGATAAAAGACACGAAGTCTTTTTGTTAAAAAAAAAAACCACGCGGCACCTCGCCCTAGTAATAAAAAGTAATAACCCCCCCCCAGTTCGGCAAGCTGCACATTCACGTCCGTGCACCACTTCCACGTGTGCACACCAGTAGCTGCGTATGGATGTAACTAGGAAGCGCATAAAGCATAAAGAATTTCAGGCTCTGAGGGAATCGCTGGAGGTCAGCCAACAACAAGTAGCTTCGCTAGTTACAGAAAACCAAACACTAAAAGAAGATGTCAAGAAACTCACCGAGGGGATGAAGCAGCTGTCTGGAGAAAACAAAAGTTTCAAGGAGTCTATTCTAGACATCCAGGCCCGATCAATGAGGTACAATCTAGTTTTTTCTGGGATACCAGAGCAGGCTGAGGAAGATGCTGAAGTAGCCGTGCGAAAGTTCATTCAACACCAGCTGAAACTGCCAGGCGACACGGTTAAAAACATAACCTTCCATCGGGTTCACCGGCTCGGATCTAAGAAACTCAACAACACCCGCCCGCGACTAATTGTTGCAAAATTTGAACATTTTAAACAAAAAGAACACGTCAAAAGACGCGGGAGAGAGCTACGGGGGACGAATTACAGCGTTAATGATCAATTAACCAAAATAAATCCTGGACAGAAGACGCGTGTTATTTCCAATTAGAAAAAAACATATTAGTGAGGGCTGTAGGGCTACGGTTAGTGTGGATAAACTGTATGTTAACGGTCAGCTGTTTAGGGAACCTCAGGTTACTCCTTTGCTTTATTAGTCATATTTAACAGAGCCAAGACAGAATTAGTTTTATCAGACAACTATAGTTTAAAGAAGCACAGCTCAGCAGGCTGTTTTTGTTTGTAAATGTGGGTAGGGGCAGGGCTGTGCACTAAATGGACTGAACTTATATAGCGCTTTTCTAGTCATACTGACCACTCAAAGCGCTTTACATTGAAGCCGCATTCACCCAATCACACTCGCATTCATACACCGACACCCAACATGGCTCGGTAGGACAATGTAGAATTTGGGGGTTAAGTGCCTTGCCCAGGGGCACTGGAGGCTGGAATCGAACCTACGACCCTCCGTTTGCAAGTCAACTACTCTACCACTGAGCCACAGTCGCCCTTAAAAGAGAACAGAAAAATAATGTTCAGGAATTAGAAGAAACTATTAAATCATTAGAAGCTTCCCTGGATAAAGAGAGCTTAAGTAAAATAAGGAAAGCAAAATTAGAATTAAATGAAATTATTCATAAAAGGACGCAGTTTTTAATCCAAAGACTTAGAATAGAAAACTTTGAACATAGTAATAAATCAGGTAGCTTCTTAGCTAATCAGTTAAAAATAAATAAAGAAAAAACAACTATTTCTGCAATCAAAGACAAAATTGGGAATATAATATATGACCTTGAAAAAATAAACAACACTTTCAAAGAATTTTATGAGACTTTATACACACCAGAGATAAATCCTTCAAATAATGATATTGTACAATTTCTGGATAAAATAACTCTTCCTAAACTTTCAGACAGTCAAGCAAAGGCCCTGGATTCACCGCTAACAGTGTCTGAACTCCAGGAGGCCCTCCAATCCATGCCTAATAATAAAGCTCCAGGTCCAGATGGATTTCCAGTAGAGTTCTATAAAGAATTCTGGAATATTCTGGCACCAAAATTTTACAAAATGTTGCAGGAAACAAAGGAAAATGGTCGAATACCACCAAACATGAATTCTGCCTACATCAATCTTCTATGAAAACCAGGAAAAGACCCTATGACTCCTACCAGTTATCGTCCCATTTCTCTTATCAATGTGGATCTGAAAATAATTTGCAAAGCTCTTGCAAGAAGGATAGAGAAAATAACACCTCTAATAATCCACCCTGATCAAACAGGTTTTATAAAAGGTAGGCTCTCTTCCACAAATTCACGTAGATTAATAGATTTAATAGATTATTCCCACTGTAAAAACGTCCAAACCAATATATTATCTTTAGATGCAGAAAAAGCATTTGATAGAGTTAACTGGAAATTTTTTATTTGCAGCCTTAAATAAATTCGGATTCAGTAATTCTTTTGTAAACTTGTTAAAAATATTATACAGCTCACCAACAGCATGTATTAGGACCAAAAATCAAACATCATCAAGGTTCTTTCTTCAGAGAGGTACCAGGCAGGGATGTCCACTTTCTCCCTCCCTCTTTGCTATTTTTATTGAACCATTAGCAGCAGCAATCAGGCAAAATAATAATGTTAAATGTATACAATGCAACAAAATGGAACATAAAATCAGTTTATACGCAGATGATGTACTACTTTTTCTACAGCATTCACAAACTTCCTTGTATCAGGTAATTGAGTTAATAAAATCTTACTCAAGAGGTTCAGACTATTCCATAAATTGGTTAAAATCTACAGTCCTTCCAATCAACTGTTCTTACCAGAGTCCTGTTGCTTTACAGCTCCGGTCGGGAAATATTACATATCTAGGTATCCATATCTCACCAAGACTGGCAGACTTATCTAAGCTAAACTACGTCCCACTTTTAAAAAAAGTGGAAGATGATCTGGCAAGATGGAAATCCCTTCCAATATCACTTATTGGAAGGGTTGCTACAATAAAAATGATGGTTTTGCCTAGAATCAATTATTTATTCTCAATGATCCCAAGCAAACCATCACCTGATTGGTTTAGATCTCTGGACTCTTCTGTTTCTAAATTTCTTTGGAAAGATAAACCCCCACGTATCAGCTTAAAAACACTACAGAAGTCCAAAGATAAAGGAGGTCTAGACCTACCAAACTTTCGTCATTATTTCTTAGCTAACAGGCTCCAATACACATCAAGATGGGTAAAACACAGTTATATCGATGAGTGCTGGGTAGGTGTTGAACAGACACTATGCAATAAGATAAAACTTTCAGATCTACCTTTTGTTAGCTCAAATATAAAACAAAATGAATGTTTTAAAAGTATTAATATCAGCTCCTCTCTGACAGCTTGGTGGGAATTTCTTAAACCCATCTGGAATAACCCGGATATCTTACAAAAAAAATGCATGATCAACTTTCCAAGCTGGAGTTGTAAAGGAATTGAATACCTGGAGCATATATTTGATGGAACAGACTTTATCCAATTTAATACATTGGTTACACAATTCGGAATTAACAAGAATAAATTCTTAGAATACCAACAAATTAAATCAATTATAAAAAATAAATTTTGGCTCAATACAGTTGATTTACAAATTCCAGGAAAAGTTTTAGACTTCCTTAATCTTAACCCTCCCAAACTGCTATCTAAAATATACAAAACATTAAATAGAATGGATGAATCAATAGCCCTTCCTATTTCAAAATGGGAGATGGACTTGTCCATCTCAATTGACCAAAACCTCTGGTCTCAAATTTCATTAAGAACCTTTAAATTTCTTAAAAATCCTAATCTACGATTAATACAATATAAAATCCTTCATAGAGTGCATTATACAGGGCAACGGATGTTCAAGATGGGTTATACGCCGTCTGATACCTGTTTACAATGTACAAGCAATCTACCAGACAATTATATTCATGCTCTTTGGTTCTGCCCACTGTTAAGAAATATTGGTACCAGATATGTGAAGATCTATCAAAGTGTCTGAAATGTAATATCACACCTGCTCCCACAGTTTGCTTGCTGGGAAATGTAGATGAAGTTACCATGGATACAAAGTCTATGCAATTATTTTACATGGCCTTATGCATCGCTAAGAAAAATATCCTCTTGAACTGGAAAAATAAAAATACTCTGAATATTAATCAATATAGAGATCTCCTTCTGGATTACATTGGTCTAGAAACGGCATCTGCCTCCACATCTGATCAATCTTTCTGGTCACCCTTGATCAGTTCCATCACCTAGTGGGGTTGGGCCCTTGATTCCGTTCTGTGGGACACGGTTGCCGATGTGGAGCTTAAGGGTTGGTGGTGACTGCGGGGAGGTCCTTGGGGGTGGGTCCGCTTGCGGTTCGGCGATAGGTGCCGAGACCCTCGCCTGGGGTGGGGCTGTGGTCGGCCGGTGGTTGGCGGGCGCTGCTGCCCTTTCCATCTCCCCGGGCTGGTTCCTGTCGCTTGCTCCCCGGTGGCCGCTTGCCGCGTCCGGGCGTCGGCGAGAGGCCGTGGCGGGTGGCCGGCGTCTCCGGGCCCGATTGGCTATATTGACACTGGACATGGCTCCTGGGTCTTGGTCTTAGCCCTCGCGGGGGTGCTGAGGTGGGGGCCTCTGGCCGGTGTTGGTCGGCCTCCACGGTGACTGACCGGTTGGTGGGGTGTGGGCTGGTGGGTGGAGGTGCTGGGTTCTGTTGCCACCCGGCCATCGGGCGGTAGTAGCAAGGCTGGAGGATGTAGGCCTGGGGATTGGCCGCCCGGGACTTCGGTCTGCTCACGGGCCCGGCGCGGCATGTCCGGGGTACCCGAGTCGGTGGTGCGCCGGGTTCCGGCCTTTGATGCGCCGGGTTCCGGCCTCGGCGTGGGGGCCCTCGGACGCTGGCGATGCCTGGGGCGTCTCTTATTGGCGGGGAGGCTTTTTACCATCTAGCACAGGCGCTCTTTTTAACGGAGTGCGCTTGGGACGGGAGGGGGGGCTAAACTCAACCTGGGTGTCTAGTGACATGTGTTTTGTTAGCAGTGTGAATGTTGGGAAGGATTTAGGTATGCCCCTGGCATGGGGGCTGGTGGATTGCCGGGGCCCCCATGGGGCTCGGGGGTGCCGCTGCCGTGGGCCCCGACTTGACGTGCTGGGGCCCCCCATCCCTGGTGGATCGGGCCGAACTGGGGTGCCTATTGGAGTCAGCAGGGGAGCTGGCTCCCTGGGGTTGGCAATGGTCACCCCAGTTATTTTCTCCCCATCCCCATGCCTCTGTCCACCTGCTCCTTCATTCTACCATTCACAAGGCCTTGGGACGTGGGCACGTCACTGGGGTGCGGGATGGAGCTTCCGTCTTCGCTACCCGTTGGCGGCCTGGGTCCCGATTTTATTGAGCAACTTAGACACTTACACTTGCAACATTTACATGGAAAGCACATGTAGGGACCTGGCGGTGGGGCCCCTCATGGGGGGGGCCCGTTGTGGGGGGCCTCGCATGTGGTGCCGGCACACACTGTTTATACGCATCTAGACACTGAGGGCCCGGGGGTGGAGATGGGGGTACCCGGCAGTATTCCCATGTCCCACCCCTCTGTTTTAAGTGCACATTAGAACAACACGCAACAACACCACATTGAGCGGGGGGAGAGAGGCTGGGGGGTCTTTCCACACCCCTGTTCGTTGGACCATCAGGGGTCGGAGCCCGGATAGAACATCAGGCCGTCTGGTCGGGGTCCTGGGCTGGTGGGCTGCTCTTGCCGGTGTGGGGGCCTTGGCGGTCTGCTTGTCCCCATCCTGGTGGGCAAAGGGGTCTGTCTCCTGGGTGCAGGGGCAGGGTGCTCTATTGGGGCGTCTGTCCCTGGGCCTGGGAGTATGGAGTATAGTGTACGTATGGGGGGTATGAATGAGTGTATAGCGTCCTTTTTTCGTATGTCCTGTATTTGTAAGAATGTGTACGCATGAGAGGGAGGGTACGTATGAGTGTCTCTGTCTGTCTATGTCTACCTGTCAGGTTGGGTGTTTGGCTGCTCTCTGGCCTGATGCATCTTCTTCCCTCCCCGTCACTCCCCGTCGGTGATGGATGCTCCTGCCCGCTGGTTGATGATGGCTCTCGATGCCTGGGGCCGGGGGTCCCGGTTGCGGCCCGGCTCGGTCCTGGTGCATGTCTGGCGGGTCCTGGGTGGTCCGGTGTGTCGGGCGGCCGCTGTTTCGGGCCGACGTCCTCCTTGGATTGACTGGGGCACCTCTTATGGGGGTGCCGGGGTTGTAGAGTAGGTTGGTGCCGTCCGGTGGATCGGTGGGGACCGTGCCTGGCGCCCAGGCCTCCTGCCGGTTCCAGGACTTCTGCTGGCTGGTCTGTTCACCTGGGGGGGCTGTCCGGCATTGGCTGGGCCCCTGATCTTGGCGCCCTGCGTGGGGCGGGATCTGGACCCAGGAGCTGGAAGATCTGGATGTCCAGGTGCCGGCTGGGCGCGGCCTGGGGAGGGCGTACATCCGCTGTGGCTCTTGCTGTGGCTCCCTGGCGTGTGGGTGTGTGGGGGCGGGCCGGGTTGTTGGCGATGGGTATTGGTCCGGGGTGGCGGCGGCGTGTGTTGTCCGTCGGTTGGCTGCGGATCCCCCTTGCCTGCGGCGGCGGGGGGGGCCCCTTGTCTGCTTATCCCTGGTTGGGGCCCCGCTGGGGGGCGGGGTGACCCTGGTCCCAGTGGCCTCCGGGTCCTGATCCGGGCCCGCCCTGGTGTAGCCGGTTTCCGGCGGAGCCCGTGGGCTCGTCACTGCGATCTCTCGGGCCCCAGCATTGCGGCTGGTGGGTTTTCCCCTGGGGCTTCCATCTGTTCCTCTCTTGGTGGGTGATCGACCCTGCACTGATCCGCCTGTGGCCTCTGTACTCTGTGGGACCCTGGATGCATACATCTCCTGCCTCTTCCATGTCTGTGTCGATTCCTGTAGGACGGATTGACGGTTCCTTACACCAGCTATCAATCACTTGCATGGGGAAACCTTATTCAGACCTGCATGCTCGCACACACACATAGGTGTGGGGACATTGGTGTGGATGGGCATATCTTAAGCTGAGGTTATCATCATTAGTTAGTTGTTCACAGGAGCTTACCAGAAACATTTGTATTATGTTCATTAATCCATGCTTGTGTGTAGTGAATGTGTAATTCTTAGTTTATTCCAATAGATCCGAACTATTGGTTTGGTTCTGTACAGTTTGTTGTTTTTGTTTTTTATTACTGTTTCTCTGCCGTCCGGCAGAGGTGGAGGACTGGGATGTTTTCTTGTGTTTTTTGTATGCCTCCCTGTCTTGTGTCGTCGGTTCGCGCCTCTGCTGGTCCGGTTTCTTTTCTTCACCTTCTTCCTTTCTCCCTTCTTGTCTCGGTTTAGTGTCCATGACGTCAGGAAATTGAACCAACAGTAATCACTAATAAAGATTTTTCATACATATACATCAAGTGGCGTACTACAGCGAAGCTGTAATACTCTGCTTGGGAAAGTAAAACTGTTGGGCTTGTACCTTGTACTCAGACACCAATTCTGAGTAGCATACTGCTAGACAGGACACGTTAAAAAGAATTTAAAAAAAATAATAATAATAAAATACATCAGAACGCAGTGGCACACTTTGGATCCTAGGGGGCACTCTATGCCCCTGCTTGAACCGAACCGGAAGAGCGGAACCGGAAGGGCGGGATTTATTTTGCAAAGTTGATGGGGTTTATTTTGACATATGGGCGGGGCTACGATGTAAGGGGCGGTGCTTATTTTGAAAGGTGACGGGGCTATGGCGTCACGAGGGGGCGTGCTACCTCCTTAGCATTTTGACAGGTAGTGGTCTAGACAATTCTCTAGTAATCCTAGGAACTGCTGGTAGGTCTGCTGGAACCACAATACTAAGCAATCCCCCTAGATTTTTTGACAATCAGTTGCTCAGTCAGAAATGAATGCCGAGCTGGATGTTAATTTCTATCTATATCATCTTTATCATGTATTGATTTCTTACTTTTAACTATCATGGTGCCACAGAGGTTCCTGGTTCTCTACCACAGAAGACCTGCATTCTGAGAACGAAGTGCTCTGTTAGGAACATGTACGTTGGAGCTTGTTTATTAAGGGCTTTATAAGTAAGGAGGAGGATCTTAAACTCTATTCTGGATTTAACCGAGAGCCAGTGGAGAGAAGACAAAACAGGAGAAATGTGATCTCTCTTTTTAATATTCATCAGAACTCTTGCTGCTGCATTTTGGATCAACTGAAGGCTTTTAATTGCATTTTGTGGACGTCCTGATAATGAGGAATTAAAGTAGTCCAGCCTAGAAGTAACAAATGCATGTACTAGTTTCTCTGCATTACTCCTGGCAAGGATGTTTCTGATCTTAGCAATATTCCGGAGGTGAAAGACAGAAATCTTAGAAACCTGTTTAATATGGGATTTAAATGTCATTTCTTGGTCAAAAATTACCCCAAGGTTCTTTACATTATTACCAGAGGCCAAATTAATGTCATCCAGAAGAAGTGTTTGATTTAGCAGTTTCCTTTTTAAAGGATCTGGTCCAAAGACAACAACTTCTGTATTGTCTGAATTTAAAAGTAGAAAATTCAGAGTCATCCAGGTTTTTTATGTCTTCCAGACATGCTTAACTGATTGGTTTCATCAGGTTTTATGGATAAATATAATTGTGTATCATCAGCATAACTGTGGAAATTCATTTTTATGTTATCTAATTATTTTACCAATTGGAAAGCATATAAATAGTAAAGAGAAGCAGTCCAAGCACAGAACCCGGTGGTACTCCACAAGTAACCCTTGATTGTAAAGAAAATTTATCATTGACATGAACAAACAGGAATCTGTCGGACAGATATGATTTAAACCAGCCTAGTGCTGTTCCCCTGAGCCCTACAACATGTTGAAGCCTTTATAATGGAATATTATGATAGACTGTGTCAAAAGCAGCACTTAGATCTAACAAGGCCAGAACAGTCACAAATCCATTATCTGAGGCCATTAGAATATCATTAGTAACTTTTACCAGTGTTGTTTCAGTGCTATGATGAGCTCTAAAACCTGAATGAAATTCCTCAAACAGGTTGTTGCTGTTTAGATGCTTACATACTTGATTACTTGATACTTGATTGATAGCAACTATTTTCTCAAGAATTTTGGCTAAGAAAGGAAGGTTAGATATAGGTCTGTAGTTATCTAAATGATCTTGATCCAGGGAGGATTTCTTAAGTAAAGGTTTAATTACAGAAACCTTAAATTCCTGATGCACATATCCATTTATTAAAGATAGATTTATTATGTCTAGAATAAGGCCAGTAACCACAGGGAACACTTCCTTAAATAATATGTTTGGTATTGGGTCTAGCATACAAGTTGAGGGTTTAGACTAAGCTAATATTTGTGATAATTCCGAAAGTTCAACAGAATCAAAACGGTACAGACACAGACATGGTTTTACAGTTCTCTCTGATACTGCCTCATTTACTGAACGAGAGTTAATCAAGTTTCAGAGAATTACACTGATTTTATTTTTAATAGAATGTATTTTGTTAATGAAGAATCCCATAAGTCATCACTACTGAGAGAAGGGGGAATAGTTGGCTCAACAGAGCTATGACTCTGTGTAAGTTTGGCAACTGTACTAAAAAGAAACCTACGATTGTTTTTATTTACCTCTATTAATGACGACAAATATGCTGTTCTAGCTTATCGAAGGGCGTTTTTATAAAGTAGTAGACTATTTTTTAAGGTTACAACGGAGATATGGCGGTTCTGAATATGATTTCAGTTGTCGGCAGACTCAACCATTTTACAGTAATCAAAAGGGGGAGAGGGTCCCACGGTTGTTAGTACTTCTAAAACAAATACATTTTTTGACACCAGAAAAATGCTAATACAATAAGTTAAAGTTAATATTTTTTTACTATCAAAGTTTTTTTAGCACCACTATTTTAAGGGGCTTCCCTGGTCCGCTCTCCCAGACACGGGCCCCTTAAATCACTCAAATCATGCTGAAAATGACATCGCTCAACTGATTATTTCCCAACAAAGGTTGTCATCATTGCCTGTTAGAAATATCTCAGTTTTTGATGGTAATCCTTTCACATATCTGTCTTTCATGAATGCATTTGAAAATTTGATCGAAGGAAAGACTGATAATAATCATGATAGACTGTACTATTTGGAACAATTTACATCAGGTTTGCCACGTGACCTTGTTCGTAGTTGTCAACATATGGATCCAAATAGAGGTTATGGTGAAGCTAAACGTCTCTTGAAAGAATATTTTGGAAATGATATAAAGATTTCACAAGCTTATTTGGAGAAAGCTGTAAACTGGTCTGTGATTAAAGCTGAGGATAAAGAAGCACTACATGCATATGCAATGTATTTGAGAGGATGCTGGAATGTGATGCAAGATCTGAACTACATGGATGAACTTAACAATTCCTGAAACTTAAGATTGATCGCTTCCAAACTGCCCTATAAACTTCGTGAAAAATGGCGTACCGCAGCATGTGAAACGCAACAAAGATCCCAAAGAAGAGTGAAGTTTCAACATCTAGTTGAATTTGTGGAGAGACAAGCCAAATTATTGATGGACCCGTTGTTTGGTGACATTCAAGACCAAAACATTGCAAAAAGGACACTTTCAAGAAACAAAGTGGTGGAAACAAAAATGTCAAAACCAAGAAACAGTAGTTTTGCAACATCTGTGGCTGTGAATCCTGAAACAAAAGACACACCAGCAAAACAAACTCGATGAACAAACAAGATGAACAAACAAGATGAACTCAAAGTGCTGCCATCTTGTGGTTACTGTCAAGGAAATCATGTATTAAGTGACTGCAGAAAACTGAAATCTCAAAAGCACGAAGAAAGAGTTGAGTTTTTGAAAAATAAAGGACATTGTTTTGGATGCTTAATTAAAGGACATTTGAGCAAAAACTGCAAAAAGAGACTAACATGTCAAGTCTGTCAAATGAAACATCCAACACTTCTTCATAAAGAAAATGTAAAGACAAAAGAAGAAGAAACAATGACAAAAGAAACTTCAATAAGTAGTGCTCTTATCTCAGCTCAGGATGCAATTGGGGCCGGAAAAGATTTTGCACTAGCAGTCGTCCCAGTTCGTGTCAAACTAGCAAGAAGTAAGAGGAGCATATTCACCTATGCATTCCGAGACCCTGGAAGCACAGCAACGTTTTGTACTACAAAACTGATGAATCAACTCAATGCTAAAGGATGCAAGACAACGATTATTGTGCAGACAATGGGACAAGAAACACCAACGAAAACCCATGAAATCACCGGACTGGAAATAGGAAATATTGATGGAGATGTTTATTTGGATCTGCCGAAAATTTACACTCAAACTCAAATCCCAGTATCCAAAGACAACATCATCACTGAAGGGGACTTAAGGAAATGGCCTCACCTCAGTCAAGTCAGGCTGAAGAGAATTCATGCTGACATTGAGCTTCTGATCGGAACCAATGTTCCAAAAGCAATTGAACCTTGGCATGTTGTGAACAGTGAAAATGATGGACCATTTGCATGGAAAACTTTGTTTGGATGGGTTGTCAGTGGACCATTGAAGACAAGTCCAACAACTGAACCTGTTGCAGTAACATCTAACCGAATCTCTGTTTTGTAACTGAAAGATCTGCTGGTGCAACAGTACAACCAGGATTTCTCTGAAAACAAGTATGAAGAAAAATGAGAAATGTCAGTCGAAGATAAACAATTCATGAAGATTGTAACAAATTCTGTGTGTTACAAAGATGGACATTATTACTTACCTCTGCCACTGAAGAGCAAAGACAAGGCCATGCCAAACAATTACACAATGGCCAAGGAACGCAATCAAAGTTTAAAAAGACACTTCAAAAGAGACTCTGCATATGTGTCTGAATATTCAGCCCTCATAAAGGATATGCTGAGGAAAAAAAATATGCAGAGAAGGTGCCACAAGATCTAGTTGCCAAAGATGATGGACATGTATGGTATATACCACATCATGGTGTTTACCATAAGAAGAAACACAAACTGCGAGTCGTGTTTGACTGTACTGCATCCTATCAGGGAACTTCTCTAAATAATGAGCTTCTTCGAGACCAGACTTAACAAATACGCTCATTGGAGTTTTGCTGAGATTCCGTCGAGGACAAATTGCAGTTATGGCCGACATTGAAGCAATGTTTTACCAAGTCCATGTCAACAACTCTGATAAAGACTACCTGCGCTTTTTGTGGTGGCCTGAAGGAGACACCAGCAAAGAACTGGAGGTGTACAGGTTGAACGTTCATCTTTTTGGAGCAGTGTCATCTCCAAGCATCGCCAACTTTGCTCTACGTCAATCAGCAGAAGACAACAAATCCGACTATGAGGAGGAAGTGTTGCAAACAATTAAGAACAACTTTTATGTGGACGATTGTCTCAAATCATTGGACAAAGTTGATCAAGCAAGCAACTTCTGCAAAGATCTAGAAGAGGCTTGCAGAAAAGGTGGATTTACTCTGACAAAGTGGGTCAGTAACAACATTGAGGTTCTGGAAGCAATTCCTGCCAGCCATACAGCTCCCCTGATGCAAGAGATTGACCTGGATAAAGAGCATGGTCTGATTGAACGTGCACTTGGATTGCAGTGTAATGTTAAGGAGGATACGTTTGTTTTCAAAGCTGCTGCAAAAGAAAGACCTCCCACGAAAAGAGGAATCCTGTCTGTTGTTGGTTCTGTTTATGAGCCGCTTGGTTTCCTCGCACCATTTGTACTCAAAGCCAAACAGATCCTTCAAGAACTTTGCAAATCCAAGTGTGGATGGGACGAAATCATTCCTAAAGAGCACGCAAAGTCTTGGCAAAGATGGTTGAGCGAGTTGAACCAGCTTAGTGGATTCCATATCAACAGATGCATGACTCCAAAGGACTTTGAGTCCATTAAAACTGCTGAGCTTCATCACTTTTGTGATGCAAGTGAATCAGGTTATGGAACAGTGAGTTACATCAGATTCACAAATAACCAAAACCAAGTCCATATTGCCTTTTTTTTTGGAAAAGCTCGAGTGGCTCCAATCAAACAGGTCACTGTTCCTCGGTTGGAGCTCGCCGCAGCAACACTGGCTGTGAAAGTAGATCGGATGTTGGAAAGAGAACTGCAAATGTCACTCAACAACTCCACCTTCTGGACAGATAGTACGTCTGTACTTAAATACATCCACAACCAAACCTCGAGATTCCACACTTTTGTGTCCAACAAACTTGCAGTGATTCATGACCTTTCACTTCCCAGACAATGGCGACACGTGAACTCAAAGGGGAATCCTGCAGATGATGCTTCTCGTGGACTGCATGTGGACTCATTCTTGAGATCGAGATGGCTTAAAGGACCAACGTTTCTGGAAAAGAACAAAACTGAATGGCCAAATACATCATATGAAAAGAAAATTTCAGAGGAAGACCCTGAAGTAAAGAAAGTTGTTACAGTTTACATTGTGAACATAGAAAAGGAAAATCCAGTGAATATGTTGATCAGCTACTTTTCTTCTTGGAGCAAACTTCTAAAAGCTGTGACATGGATTCTCAAAGTAAGAAAAAAGACTGCACATAATAAGTCAGAAAAAATCTGAAAGAAAAACTCAAGATAAGTCTTTGAAAAAGAAATGGCAAGAATGTCAGAAGACCAGTGACACAGGACACTTGGACACAGAGAACATCAAAGAGGCTGAAAGAACACTCATTTGCTTTGAACAACATCAATACTTCAAACAGGAGATTGATCTTCTGGAACAAAGAAAAACTGTGAGTCTGAAGAGTTCCATCTCCAAGTTGGACCCTTTCATGGACAAGGGCATCCTACGAGTAGGAGGAAGGATAAATAAAGCTGCACTCTCAGAGGATCAAATCAATCCAATCATCCTACCAAAGACCTCACAAATATCAGCTCTCATCCTTCGACATGTTCACCACCAAGTAGATCACTCTGGAAGAAGTCATATGTTGTCTCATTTGAGGCAAAGGTTCTGGTTGCCACATGCAAATTCTCTTGCCAGAAAGATAATCAGAAATTGTGTTTACTGCCGCCGCGTGCAAGCCAAACCTCCAGTGCAAAAGATGGCAGATTTGCCTGAAGATCGCATAACATCAGATCTGCCACCCTTCAGTCATGTAGGGATTGACTACTTTGGACCAATCGAAGTGAGAAGAGGAAGATCGCATGTGAAGCGATGGGGGGTCATCTTCACCTGTCTGGTGAGTCGAGCTGTACACCTTGAAATGGCACATTCTCTCACCACAGACTCCTGCATCAATGTGATCCGCAAATTTATTTGCCGAAGAGGACCTGTTCTGAGCATCAGAACAGACTGTGGAACCAACTTCGTGGGAGCACAAAGGGAGCTTCAAGATGCAATAAAAGAACTAAATCAGCAAAAACTCAAAGATTCACTTTTGTTAGAAGGTGTGAAGTGGACCTTCAACCCGCCCTTTGGAGCACATCATGGAGGAGTATGGGAAAGATTAATCAGATTGGTCAAAAAGGCTCTCACGTCAGTCTTGAAACAACAGTCATTAGATGATGAGACTCTACAAACAGTGCTGTGTGAGGTTGAGGCCATTCTAAATGATCGACCAATCACATCAGTCTCTAATGACCCCAAAGATTTGGAACCTTTGACACCAAACCACCTACTCCAACTGACAACTAAAGCGACTTTGCCACCAGGACTTTTCAGGAAAGAAGATCTCTATGCAACGAGAAGATGGAGACAAGCTCAATATCTTGCTGATCTTTTTTGGAAAAGATGGATTAAAGAATATCTCCCCCTTATGCAACAACGAAGCAAATGGCACCACAAGTCACCAAACCTTCAACCCAACGACCTTGTCATCCTTGTTGATGACAACGCACCAAGAAGTTCATGGACTATGGGACGTGTGATGAAGACCTTTCCCGATGCCAAAGGCTTCGTAAAGAGTGTTTTGGTGAAAACCAAGACCACTGTCCTTCAAAGACTCATAAACAAGTTATGTTTGCTTATGGAAGCACGAGACTGACTGACTGACAGTAACGACAGACAGTAAAAGCACTGGGACATGAGTCAATGACTTTTGACCTGGATTTAGTTTAGATTCAGATATTCAGAAATTTAGAGTAATAATAATTTGTTATTGCACTTTGTTTATTCTTTGATTAGGAATTTGAATATATGGCTCTCTTAGATAATATTGTTTGGTAATTGTTTTATTATCATTGCAACAATTAGGGGCCGGAATGTTGGAGCCATATGTGTATCTGATTTTTGCTCCTCCCTGCAATCAGCGGTCACCTGCAGCCAGGCGGGCCCATATAGGGCAGTCAGGAAATCAGCCAGGAGGAGCAAACCGTTTTCAGAATTCGCAAATTCCTCAATTCGCCATCACAAACCTGATCCCGATCCCTTTCCCTGACCAGACTGAACTTTCAGATCCATTTTCTTTCAGTTACAGGAAGTAAACAACGGACTCACCTTGAACAATAAATCTCATTTTATTTTTACAAAGTGAGACCCGTCAGTGCCTTTTTTTTCCTCGATTGCGAGTCAAAACTACGCTCCTCAATTGGAAAGGCCAAGGTGGCCGCAACACCCCCATTTACACACTTCCCTGTTGCCCTGATCCATCTTACGGGAGTCATCCTACACTCTGCCCTTATAGCTAACCAACAGTAAAAACTGCAATAGTTTTGTTTCATTGGGGGTATAGATAAAAATGTACAAACCTGAAATAACATTTGCTAATGCCAGATTCCCTAGCAAGTAACCTTAATTATCCTCCTATACTTACATACCCTGCACTTGTCTGGGGAACTTCCACCTGCTCATGCATCTGTCTGTCATCTCTCTTTCCCAGTGCTGCGGCCGCAGACTCCTGCACAGCCGTGAGGCACAGCTGTGTGACAAGCATTGAAGAGTGAGTTTGCGCATCTATGGGCCTACAGGCGCATTGTTGCCACCTAATCATTCTGGACATGGAACCGTCGATTTTAAGCAATAAAAGAAAAACAAAAAGACAAGAAAAATATATGTGATGGCTGCACCAGCCGGCGGCTGTCCTATTGCACTGGCTGTTCTGGTATTCTTCAGAACGTCCAGACGGCCAGTCCGCCACTGGACAGGGATAATGGTGAAATCTGTTTTTCCCAAAGGGTAGTACACGCATCCAAAGCTGGAGGAAAAAAACATATTTCACGGACAATGATTGTACGAGGCCTCCTCAACATGACCAGACATAGACATGGTTTCACAGTTCTCTCTGACACTGCCTGATGCAAGGCACAGCCCTCCCACGGGAAGCCCTTGGGCCTAGGGTGGGTGTGACCACAGTGGGGGAGCGCGACAGTTAAAGTGTTCCCTGTGAAAACTCTGCCCCAAATTCGTTTTTCCATCTGCAATTGATAGCCACACTGGATCTGAAAATTCCCCCCACATTGCATACTTCCCAGGTTAAACCATTTATTCCTAGTTTACTGTGTCCCCCAGTAGATTCCCGACTGTTGTAACAGTAGTCTGTTGTCTGTCTTCTTGAACATTGTGCTTACTCTGTGTCCTAAATGTTCGGAACTGTTTTACTGTTTCTCATTAACTGGAAGGGTTGCCCTCCCCAGCTCCCATGTAAGCAGCTTTCTTAGCTTAGTTTTTACTTAAATAACTGTTAAATAATTTATTCAAACTACTTCTTTGTGTACATTTTGGTGTCAGTGCCTAACAGTCCATTTGTAAATATGACCGTGAGGACTTTTAGGTTACTTGACGTAAATTAAGATTGACTAAATCTAGTCTTGGTTTCCTTCATAAATATGAAGGAAACCAAGTTAGTATGACTCAAGCTGTCCTGAGCTGATGAAGATGCTTGATCTGGTGAATGGACTATAAACACCAGGAGAACTGAGCAGTCCTAATCTGACTTCATGGTATAATTTCGATTATCTGGATAAAGTCATGCAAGAAAAAGAAGGAAAAAATGTGTCCTTGTTTTGGTTATCACTTACATATATAACCATTCTATCAAAATCCAGCCAAAATAAAAAAGCACCTCCAAATAATTTTCTAAATTCCAGTTGTACTCTGGCAGCAGAGATGACTGAGTAAAGAGTTAAAATCATGACAATAAAAGAACATAAATGAGTGCTACTGGATCAATAGTGTGTTCTGACGTGTGGGTAATTTTATATGAACAAACAACACCCATATCTCTAAGGGTGATTAGACCTCATTAGGGAAGTCAGTGCCAGTAATTTTATTAAGATTTCAGGAAGTCAACAAAGAAATGCAGCTTGATATTTTGAACTCAAACTCAATGTGTTGACACAGTAAACAATCACAAGGTAAAGTGCGAGTGAGCTCTATCAGAAGGTCGATAGCTGAGGTGGTACAAAAGGAGGCATGATAGGCCGAAACAGGCAGTCTACAGTTCTGATTCAGATTTTGAAGCAGCAGTGATCAAGGTGAGCTTGATTTATTTTGTGATTCAATATATATTTATATTGTTAGGCTGTTTGTATTTACCAGAGTCTGTATACTGCAACAGAACAGATGTAAAATGTTAGTTTGCCTGAGTTGTCTTTCAAGGATTTTTGTGCAATGGCGATGCTTCGATGCCAGCATGATCCTAAAGCTTCATTATGCAAAACCTTACAGATTATAGCAAGATACCCGAACAAGTCCTACAGTCACTATGAAGCACATTTTAGAGCAATATTTCATGTCGCATATCCTATTAGAGACTCAGATATATCACAGCCGCTCTTACACCTTAGTGTTATTATTTTCAAGGAGCAGGAAATCTAAGGAATTGTACATTTCTCTGTAAATATTCCACCTGTTTGATTTAAATGCCATTAAAGTCAGACATGGAGAAAAGTGAGACATAATAATGTATTTTGTGCTTTTAGCTAAATGAAAAAGTTCCAATTAACACAAGTGAGGTTTTGAAAAAAGTTTTTTTCAATATCTGTTTGGATGTGTTCTTCAGCTCTCAAGTCAAAGCTTTCCTTTCAACTATTTCATAGTATATTTAAATGTTAATAATATAAATTTTGTGATTCAAAAATAACTAATATGCTGAAATGTTAATGTTATTTATACAAAATGTGATCATGTTGAATTAGTACAAAAATCTGTTTCACCCTCAATATCAGTATTGATGGTATAAAGTGTTACAAAAGTATTACAATCATGGTTTGAAAATATTTTAAAGCTATTTAATATATTTATGAATTATTTAGTAACTATTCATTTCTTGAATTCTGGACAGTGAAGAGTTAGTGAAGAGTTTTGAAGATATAGAGTTTCAGTCAATGGATTGGGCTATGTTTGCTACTGTTAAAAGGTGATCCTTCCCAAACCAACTTGCTCTTCAGGATACACAAAATCATGGTTTAGAGCAGCACAGCAACAACATTTCAAACTAACATTCTGCAAATGCAGACACGAGTTTACAGTTTTTATGGTGAGTTTAGTGATAAAATCGTTGGTAAAAAAAACTAGAAGCAAGTGGTTTTAAAAGGTAAGATATTACACAAATATTTATTTTATATATGCTTATGTGTTGCCATTTGGATCTCTGCTGTCTCTATACATAGATAAAAATCATCCATCCATTCTTTTCATATTCTTGCGGTCAGAAACCTTTTGCTTATATAAGCCGTTTGAGGGCCTTATTGTGACATCACGCTCAATAATTTGCATATAAACACCCCTTATCTCTCAAACCTGGCCAGTTTCTTGTCTTTTTCATGCTTGTCAAACCCGTTGCCTAGTAACAGCATGGGTTTGATCTGCACCTGCTAATTTGTGTATTACACAGCACATCGCTCAAACGGCGCATTCTTAAATGGACCAAAATTGTCAAGACTTGTGCTGGTGAGATCACTTTATGTGGGAGTGATCTTTTGCAATGACAGCATGCATTGTACATACCATAGACCTACTATAACTTGTTTAAAAAGAGGTGATATGTCTCCTTTAAGACCAGTTGTGATATTCTAAAATGGCTAATTCAAAATCACAGGGGATCTCAGTTACTGAAGACTTTTTTCATGAGGGAATATATCATTTGTAAGATTCTTTGCAACTTGGTCAAAATAGATTTGTCAAATGTCCTGTTAACTCCATTCAGTTTCATACATAAATTAAAACATTACCTAGGTCTAGGGCTTCACAACTTGGAGAGTTTAGAGGCTACAGACATAATTTGAAGAAAACGTGATCAAATTAAATTGCACATGTCTATGCCTGCATTTAGAAACTAGTTATTGTATTTATCAAGGGACTTGATAAGTCAACATGTCTCCTCAGGAAAGCATTGTATTAATGCTCGTCATGATGCCATCCGTCAGTGTCACTCAGACTTTCCTGCTGGCTCTTCTCTACCTCACTCTCACTGCAGCACTTCCTGTCAGGTATCATTACATCAGCAAAGAAACAAGAAATCCAGACACAGAATTGAATATAAAGATGAAATCTAGACTGGAAAGCAGACAGGTTTCCAGAGTGTTTTGGTTAAATGGTGTGTTTTACTTGCAGGGATCAGGAAGAGATGGAGGACTTCCAAACTGAAGTGAGTCAGCTGAGCACACCATGGTGTTTTCCAGGAACATCAGCAGAAACTCTGCTTGGGGCCAAAATCAGGTGAGTTCTCCTTAAGGTCAAAGCCATTTTGCTGTTGTGATAATGTGCAAGACCAGAGTACTTGACCTAATACACACTATATACATCTCAAAAACTCAGATGAGTAGTCGCATTTAAAAGAAAACAAATCACTTTTTAATTGTCGTAATTTGATGATTGGACCCAAATGCGAGGCATTTTGAGGTTAGAAACCTTATTTAATGATGATGGTCTAAAGCCAAACTCAGAGGAACAGGTATTCAGACTGCAATGACAACCAACTGATGGGAAAAAATGACAGCTAGGACAATGACGATGATCTGACAAAAGACAAGGAACAGAAAGGGGTTTAAATACACTCCCTCATAGGGAGTGTGTTTAAGACAAGGGAAACAATCAGTCAGGTGAGCTGAGGACATACAAAGACACAAGCCCTGATAGAGACACAGAAAGATGCCACATTGTGACAGTAGAAGACCCCCCCCCCAAAAAAAAAATAAAAATAAATATGTGCACAAACAAAGAGCTACCAGACCAGAGGGCAGTAGGGGCCCAGAATGATAAGCAAAAATTTCACTCAAACCCATATAAAGGGTTTGGGGGTCTGACGTGCGATTGTGGTAAAGGGGTCTGTGGTAAATAAATCCATGAAGAGCAGCTCGGGGTCTGTGGCAAAGAAACCCATTAAGAAGCAATACGTTGATTGAGATTCTCAATCATACAGGTCATTATATTCTTGAGAGTGTAAATGAAGGCAACTGGACCTTTTTGTTCTTGTCTTGAAAATGTTTGGTCTCTTATCCAAGAGGGTTTTTCAGTTCTGAAAACACTGGATTTGGAGTATCCAACATGTAGGTATAAAAGTAAGCGTTGTTAATACTAATTGATGAAGCTATTGTTAGACCTAATTAGGCTATCAAGTTTATGTAGGCTCTAAGCAACGTTGGCAGAAAAGTGAAAATGACCCTAATTAGGTACATATTCACTGTTTTTAAAATGCACTGAGGTATTCTGTTTCTGAGAAATTAGGAATTATATTTTATAAACAACATATCAGTGCATTATAAAGCAGGTAAAAATCTCAGGCAAAGAGTGGTTCATCCCAAGGACAAAAAACCAAACACAAGCGCACTTCCAGTGCAGCGAAGAATGTTCAGAGCTGTACATTGGAGAAACTAAATTAGGGTTATTCCTAGGTCAAAAAGGTCAGTGTTGGTACCCAATTCCTTTCGTAGCCAATTACAGTGAAATATTGCGGACTCTCTCAAACAGAAAGTAGCTGAATTTGACCCAAAAATGTGGTAAATGTCAACAGATGACAACACATGCTAATTAGCATGTTGATAATTTCTTCACGTCACATCATCAATAATGTACAAATAAAACCAGTTTGCAATAAAAAACAGTCTGTAAAACCAGTGTGCTCAGACATGTCAAAAATAAAATAACCCACAGAACAGCCTCATAAGGTCAAAGAAAGATTTGGAAAGTATGGGGAAAAACAACTGGTAGGTGGCTTATAACAATCAAAGAATGTTATAAAGCAGAAAGGAGGAAATTGTTATATCTAGATTAGGATTTGTTCATGTTAGTTAAATTAGTTATAAATTACTTAAACAGAGGAAACATGCTACAACGGGACATTCAAGAACTTTTAAACTAAACTTTTTGTTCTTAACAAAATTATGACATATCTTAAAAAGATTAAATTAATGGAGTGAATATATTTTGTATTTGTTTTTTAATAATTAGTGAAAATAAATTGGGCATAAATAGTATGCATCGAACTGCTTACCATTCGCAATTAAACTTGAGTTTATGGTTTACGTTCAATGTTTTTTTGTTGTGTTAAATGTCCTACATTATTGAACTCACCATACATTTTGAACGGTACTTGAATGTGCCGTAGGTGTGCAGATCGGAGCAACTGCAACGTAGTTACAG
This sequence comes from Apricaphanius iberus, assembly GCA_028564705.1. Taxonomy (NCBI): domain Eukaryota; kingdom Metazoa; phylum Chordata; class Actinopteri; order Cyprinodontiformes; family Aphaniidae; genus Apricaphanius; species Apricaphanius iberus. The sequence continues at coordinate 566,955 of JAPXFQ010001405.1, read as the reverse complement.
GCAAGTTTCTGTAAAGTGGAGAATGATGTTTGTGTTTGTCTTATAAAACAAAGATCTTATATCTTATTATATATAAGATCAAAGGTCTTATATACCTGCAGATTTCTGTTTAACTTTTCGGTAAATTTTAAAGATAAAACAAATTTGTTTGTGACTAGGTGAAATCAGTGTCTTCTCTCTGTATGGCTCTGGGTGAAATTGCGCTGCATGCACTGTAGGACAGCGTGGTTGCAGAGCAAGGCTCTTCTCTAATCTGCAGGGAATAAAGGCGACACAGTTTGACAGAAAATAGATAAGGGTGGTAAGAAATATCTCTAGATTTGTTGCCAGGTGGTTTTTGGAAAGGTGGGGTCTGAAAAGTAGGTATGAATAGTGACAAAGTCACAAAGTTGGGAACACTGGACTTGCATGCATTTGTTCAGAGTAACTGCAGTTAAATTCCAAACACTGAGCTCATACACCTAGACAGGCCTGAAAGTATGTATGTATTTATATCCCCATCAAGAGCTGGTGGTGGCAATAAATTAGACAGTGGTGGCTACTACTGAGATCCCTGTGTAGGAAAAACCCTGTAAATAGCAAAAACCATAAAAGAATAGCTCAACACAAAAGAGCAAACTCATCAGGTCAGGACTCAGCAGTCTATGTACTTCAGTCCATTTACCCCCAAAGGACAAATGTCACTCTGAAGACAATGATGTACACATTTTATTTAGGAATGACAGAGTTTGAGAGAGGAGTGAAATAAGCCATTTATATTAAACATATTAAACCAACCTTTAAAAGAAGAGGTGACCTCAGGTTCCCCCTATCCAACACATATAAAACAGCTTTGAGTTGTTTATCTTGGAAGTTTCATAGAAACTCTCACCTTAAGGCAGGTGATCAAAGCAGTGCATAGGTACCTAATTTTGGTCATTTCACTGTTAATGACACTTACTGTACCTTACCAATGTTGTGTTTACATTAGAGTTTACATAACCCTGATAGCCTCAGTATGGAATAACGATAGCCTCATCAGTGAGCCTTAATTCAATTCAATTAATTTCATTTATATTGCGCCAATTCATAACAGATGTCATCTCAATGCACTTTACAAGAAAAGTAATTTCAATACAAATATACAAACATTCCAAACATTTAAAAGTTTTTTATGTATGAATCCAACAGGATTAAGTTCTTTAACTTTTAGACTTATATATTGGATACGCCGAATCCAACTGAAGAACCCTCATGGATGAGAGACGAAACTTTTTAAGAGAAGACAAAAAGTCCAGTTATCTTCATTTAAACTCGCAAGACCATGAAGAAACCCGTTAGGTCTATGGCGAGGAAACCCACAAAGAAGCGCTGGGGACGCTCAAAGAAGACTTGGAGGTCTGCGTGAGGAAACCCACGAAGGCATCCATTGGAGGGAGTGGAAGCTTGGAACTGAGGCAGATCTGCTCAAACCCCTTGAAAAGAGCTGGGGACCAACAGGTGGAGCTTGGGACCAACAAGAAAACACTGTAGGCAGGAGAGCTTAGTTTGACAGCCAGAAAGACTGCAGCCATAGTAGACACTAGGGGCTAAGGTGGATAACCGATGACTTGAAAAGAGCTGGAGACCAACAGGGAAATGCTGGAGATTGGGACCAACAAGAAAACACTGAAGGCAGGAGAGCTTAGTTCGACAGCCATAAAGACTGCAGCCATAGCAGACACTAGGGGCTGATTACCTACTTGGAAGAATTGAAGACCAAGAGTGTCAGGGCACTGAAACCAGAACTAGAGAGCGATGGGACGCTGAGACCTTAGGTAGGGGCCAATTGGGCGCTTGGACCTAAACTATGGAGTACAGAGCACTGGGACTGGAGCTCGAGAGCAATAGGGCAAAGGGATCAAGGTGAGAGAGTGAAAGTGCGCTGGCACCTACATCTGACGAGGAGCCATGTCAGAGTCCCCAGAACCTGACTTTGCCTCCACGGTGGCCATGTCCTGTGGCCTGAATTTCATGACGAGGAGAAAGGTTCACAAGCCTTGAGTAAAAAGATAGAATGGCGTCTTAGAACCATGGAAAAGAGCAGAGCCATTCTGAGAGCTGGGAAGTTGACAGGGAAAGACACCAAACTGACATTTATTTTCTCATTAAGACTGCTGCATTTTACTTTTATTACAGTTATTTCAGATTTTTTTAATTTTTGTCTAGCGCGACTTAAAATATAAACGATTATTGTTGATAGTAAATTTTCCAGTTCACGTCAATTATTTATTTCCAGAAATGTTTTTCACTTTTTGTTCCTGTGAAAGTCTGTTTGAATATCTTTATTTAACTATTCTTTCCAACCAAATAGAGAATGCACACTTTAAATATGTTAATATATTTGAGTTTGAGCAAGACTAGGTGTATGATGAGTGAGGTCTGCATATTGATCTTCTTGAACATTATGCAAACCACAGCCGAGGGGCAGTTTACGGGACAATGTTGCTGTTTTTGTTTGAATTCATGGTGAAAACGACACTTCGTTTACTCAAAAAACAGTGAAAAACCTTTGTTTTGCTGTAAAATGTTGTGTAAACTGCGCCTTAGTTGCAGGTGAGGTACTTTCCTGTATAGATCTGTGCAACATGATAATACTGTTTAAACTTATGCCAGTATTACATTTCAATAACACAGTATTTAGTTATTTAGTATTAATTTTTACTTTAAAGAATGTACACTTTATTTGTTTACTTGTCTACTTGTTTTTTGTGACTGTATCATAGCAACTTCCAAATGAATATCAGGTAATTCATTGTTCTATTGTCATTATCTCTCCACTGAGCACATCGTGCTGTATGAGGTTCAATATGCAATAAGTACTGAATTCAAAGGTTTTCTATTGTGAAATAAATTAATTTTTGTTTTTTTTATTTCAACTGTTTATTTTCGTTTTTTTCTTTTTATTGCAGAATTTGTACATATATCAATATTTTTTTGTCAAATTTTATCACTTAGTACTCAAGGATCCACCTCTGCCGGACGGCAGAGAAACAGTAATACAAAACAAAAACGACAAACTGTACAGAACCAAACCAATAGTTCGGATCTAGTAGAATAAACTAAGAATTACACATTCACTACACACAAAGCATTGATTAATGAGCATAATATAAATGTTTCTGGTAAGCTCCTGTGAACAACTAACTAATGATGATAACCTCAGCTTAAGATATGTCCGTCCTCACCAATGTCCCCACACCCATGTGTGTGCGAGCATGCAGGTCGGAATAAGGTTTCCCCACGCAAGTGATTGATAGCTGGTGTAAGGAACCGTCAATCCGTCCTACAGGAATCGGCACAGACATGGAGGAGGCAAGAGATGTATGCATCCAGGGTCCCATAGAGTACAGAGGCCACAGGCGGATCAGCGCAGGGTCGATCACCCGCCAAGAGGGGAACAGATGGAAGCCCCAGGGGAACACCCACCAGCCGCAATGCTGGGGCCCGAGAGATCGCAGTGACGAGCCCACGGGCTCCGCCGGTAACCGGCTACGCCAGGGCGGGCCCGGATCAGGAACCGGAGGCCACGGGGACCAGGGGCACCCCGCCCCTCAGCGGGGCCCCAACCAGAGATCAGCCGACAAGGGCCCCCCGCCACCACCGCAGTCAAGGAGGATCCGCAGCCAACCGACGGACAACACACGCCGCCGCCACCCCGGACCAATACCCACTGCCAACAACCCGGCCCGCCTCCACACACCCACACGCCAGGGAGCCACAGCAAGAGCCACAGCGGATGTACGCCCTCCCCAGGCCGCGCCCAGCCGGCACCTGGACATCCAGATCTTCCAGCTCCCGGGTCCAGATCCCGCCCCACGTAGGGATGCCGGACAGCCCCACCAGGCGAACAGACCAGCCAGCAGAAGTCCAGGAACCGGCAGGAGGACTGGGCGCCAGGCACGGTCCCCACCGGCGAAGCCCCAGCCAGGGCCCCAGCCGGGGGGCACGCCGCCCCGGAACCCCGAGCCCCGGGCCTAGCCCAGACCCCCCCAGAGCAGCACAGCACCAGGCCAGTAACCCGTGTCCGCCAGCACGACCCCTCTAAGGCGCCGCATGCAGCCACTAGGAGTCACTACACAAAGCCCCCAAAGTCCCACCCCAGACGAGGGTCACGGCACCTACCGCCGAACCGCCAGCGGACCCACCCCCAAGGACCTCCCCGCAGTCACCACCAACCCTTAAGCTCCACATCGGCAAACGTGTCCCACAGAACGGAATCAAGGGCCCGACCCCACTAGGTGATGGAACTGATCAAGGGTGACCATAAAGATTGATCAGATGTGGAGGCAGATGCCGTTTCTAGACCAATGTAATCCAGAAGGAGATCTCTATATTGATTAATATTCAGAGTATTTTTATTTTTCCAGTTCAAGAGGATATTTTTCTTAGCGATGCATAAGGCGATGTAAAATAATTGCATAGACTTTGTATCCATGGTAACTTCATCTACATTTTCCCAGGATCGTTTTTTAAACAAATATGTTTTTACTGCTACTTGAATCACAGTCTTTATGAATACTTTTTTTTTTACTGAAAGAGATATCCCACCACTGAGTGAAATTTAGTCTGCTGTCATTTTCCCCAGAGTTTGACAAGTGAGAAAAAGCATTTTGTGACAAGCCCAGTCATTCTCTTAATCCAGTAGACGTCTGTTTGCTTTAGGTCAGCATAAACAATGTAAGTGCATGGTAACAGCAAGCATTTTGTCATGAAAGTGTCTTAATAATTATCCTAATTATTCCTGGTGACCAAGTGAGAGTGGTCTGTAATCAGTGGGTTTGCACACTATAGTAGTATTTTGGCCCATTCTTCCTTGCAAATCTTCTCTATGACTGTGATGATTGGGTTAGTCCTTGGGCAATACAGACTTTTAAATCTCTCCACATTCTCCATTGGATTAAGGTCTGAAAACTAGGGATGGGTACCAATATCCAGTGCCATAATTGCACCGGTTCTGTCATAAACGGTAGTAACCAGACCGAAAAGCAGTGCACATTTCAGTGCTTTATTTTGGTTCTTTTTTTTCCGGAGATGTCAAACACTAAGGATTCTGGGCATACCGTCAGCCAAGAGCAACTCCCTATTTCACCAGAAAAGGCTAAAATTGCTATTTTCTTTGCACACAAAAAAACGCTAAAAGTTAGAGCTGTCAAGATTAATGCGTTAACGGGGGTCGGTTAATTCCTAGAAATAATTCAGTTTTTTAAATACAATTAATGCATACAAAGAACACGGCCCTATTTATAATTGAGCAGCACATCAGTTCTCCTTCCTAACCAGCCAAACTGTGGATTGTTGTGCAGCAGCATGTGCGAGCATTCAGTAGTTGTCTGTGGGAATTGTCCTTACCGTCCGCTTGGGATGTCAGCTCGCTGTGCATGGTGCAGAGTATAAATGTGCCGTCTTTATGTTGATTTATGCATGTTGGTTTACTGTATAGCTTCAGTATATTTTTTATAGCGAGTTACCACTCCATTATAAATATGCATTACTCTGTTACTGTAATGTTTTTGGACGTAAATTTGTGCAAATTCATTAGTGGAAGCTGCTGTGTAAATCTTCACCATTATGGCAATCATTTGCTGATGTGATAAACTTGAGAGATTTATCTGTCAAGTGTTTTCTTACGGGAAAATGGTACATTGTGACATTTGATTTATGTACCGGTTTGGCACTGGTATTGGATAAAACCTAAACGATATCCATCCCTATAAATAATATCTCTTTGAAAGATAGAATAAAAACTATGGACTCTGAAAACAAACTGAAATATCCCTGAATGTGGATTATGACATTTTACTTTTTATATGGTGACAATAGTCTGAAAACCCAAAAAGAGGATCTTGGCAGTGGCTGAGAATAGTACGATCCTCAGCTTCAAAAGTTTGTCTCACCTGCATGTGTTTCTTGACCGCTTTCTCTAGATTTCAGGAGATTTTATCTGACTTGTGGGCATCAGGGTGCTGCTATATAAATCCAGGAGACTTCTGCAACTTGGGACTTGGGGTGTCTGGTAATAGTTCATTTACACTTCAGCATTTTCTTTCTGAGGCCATGTCCACACTTGTCCAGATAATGCCTTAAACGTAGAATTATTTAGTCTACCCCCCACTATCATCCACACTAACCCAACTTGTTTAAGGTCACTGGCGGGATAATTATTAGCTCGGTAAGAGGACCGTGTAATTCTTAATTCAACAGCTAAATGAGCAGGTCTGGACAGCTTCCCCAGATAATGAAAGGAAGTGACGTCAGTGAAATTCTGCGTTGCAGACATTCAGCCATTGTTCTCTTCGGTGGGACAAACAGATATGTACTGTTCTGTACAGCTGTGGACATGGCCCGGGAGCACAGTGCAGCAGTCAGAGTATGTTTTCTGTTCTGATATGAGAAAAGGAGTGGCCTCGGCCTTTCAAATCATGATGCATGCAGTGTGCAATGCAACATCTTGACAGGTAGATCAGAATAATGTTAGTGGCCCAGTGCAGCACTTTATTATACATTTTTGAGCTAATGAGATAATCAGCTAAACCGCTAAACTGTGGTTTAACTGTGATACAAATTATAGACCTCTCTCAACTTGCACCATCAGTAACTCCCAAATACTTATTTTTCCCCACAGTATAAGTCTAATGCCAGTAAGTGGTTCTTGCTTTAATAGCAAAGAGTTGTTGAATCTCATCTAATGTGGAACAAAGATCATGGCTTGCTGCATTGGAATTCCTCCATCAACACCCCTGAGGGAAATGAATCAATATCTGGTTTGGAAGGAGCATGTCACACAGAGCACTACGAAGAACAAATTTAAATATTCTACCAGAAAAAATGTACTGCGTCTAAAGAATACAGAAGTCTCATTCATTTTTAGTTCAGATACTGAAGGAAGTGCATCATCAATCACTTGGATGTTGCTGGGCAATTATGACCTACTATATTTGTTATGTCTGGCTGACATTGTCACCTCCATGTTTACTGTGTAACATTTACAACATTTCACCCTAATGACTATAAACATTGTTTTTGTATGGTAAATCATGTTTAGGTGGTTTTTGCGTGCACTGCACCATGTCCTTGCGCCTTGCAGTGGCAGCTTACAGCAGTGCTTTGTCATAATGTAGTTCCAAGTCTGAAGAGGCTTATGTAATTCCTTTGTGTTACTTATTATTTTCATTTGCAACTGATATGATTACTGAGGTCACCAGAAATAATGAGAAACATTATTGAGCAATTTTCATTAATTTTGCACAGAAAATGCCAGTTGTTACCTTTCACATATTGTTTATGGGAAGCTAAAGCAATTGGATGAATGACTGGGCTAGGTCCAAAAATGCTTTTTCTCACTTATCCAAATCTGGGGAATATGGCAACATACTAAATTTCACTTGGAGACAGAATATCCCTTCAAGTTAAATTTCTTGATCTAGTGCTACTCTTACTTCTGTACAGTTTTTGGCTACTCTACCTATCTTTGCCTGTGATTGTATTTCAGGCAGTTGTTGTCTGCAGGGTTGAATCGCAGGAGGCAGCTGGGAGACATCGAGTTCTCCAACAGATATGCAGAGTTCTTGCGGTCTAAAGCCAAACATACATCCATCTGTGCTTTCCTGCGCCGCATGCAAGGAGCCAAGAAAAGGTGAAAATCAACTATCGAACCAGTACACAACAGTTGCACCTAATACTTTTAAAAACCTACACATCAAGTTAGGTATCTAGACCAAATGTAAAAGTGGGAAACAATAAGCTAATCAAATATGACTATTTTAAGTAGATGAGCACACCTAATGAGTGTGGTGAGAAATTTCTGGCTTCGCCAAATCAAATACAAATAATTTTTTCATAACTAAAAGTCTCAAAATTAGTCTATCCCTTCATGACAATTATCTTCAACAGATAGTAAGAGACGTTTTGGTTTGTTGTGAACTCTTGTACCCACAATGCTTAGCCAACCACCAGCTTCTGGCAGGGCTTGGGTGGAGTTTTAGTCAGTGGCGGCTGGTGGAATTTTCTCCAAGGGGGGGGCTATGATGATGGCTAGATATCAGGGTTGTCTAACGATACTTTTTTTTTACCTAAGGGAAAGCTGTGAATTAATCCCAACTAATTAACATTCCTAAAAATGACTAAAACCCAAAAAATTTTAGAGTAAAGGGACAAATCCAATTGCCACAGCTCTTTTTTATCAATAGAGATTAGTAGAATTTTGTTTTTAACTCCACAATCATATTCACACATTGACTACATACATACTACATACATTGACATATTAATCTTTTAACGAGTTGCTAAGGCAAACTAACTGGCTAAAATTTTCTGTATGTAAAGATGACTTTTCCTTAATCATACTGTATTGGACAACCCAAAGCGTCTTCTTAATAGGACTATCCTACAACAACAATAATTTTCAGTCAGAGGCTTCAACAGTGTTGCTGCTTCACAGACTGCTACTGTCAAGGAGGAAACAATGAGCTGTCTATAGAGGTACTTGTTCAGACTGTGATCACTCTGTTCATACTGGGAGAACCACTTAAAGAGCTCCACTTAAAACCAGTGTATGAGAATATGTGGTGGAGAAAAAGTTGTTATATTTATTTTGCTCTTTATCGTTTCCACACAGCTGCTGATACACGGTTTGGGTGATATAAATGTGAGGAGGGAGATGATATGTGTGATCTCATATGAAAAATGAACAAATGAAGATAAGGCATAAATAACCAAAATATATGAATAAACATTTGGATATCGGCAGCTGTGTTAAGTATCAAATAAATCAAATGTAATATAGATTTATTAATAAAATGTCACAATTTTCCGTTTTCCAAAATGTAAACACTCAGTTGACAAACTATCCTAACTAAACAATAGGAATATATGCTCTTAGTGTGAAGTAGCGGAGTCTGCACTACACAGCTATTTCCGTTAATCAGTTAGCACTCATTTAAGTCCGAAAACATCACTTTAACTGAATAATGCGCATTTTTAATGCAGCAATACCTTCGTTTGTCTACAACTCCTGCGGTCTGACCTGTTTATCAGCCGCGCTGTTTGACAGACGTCTGTGACGTTGTTTGACTTCAGCCGCTTCAGCCCCACAGCTGGAGGGGGACGATATATAAGCTCTGTGCCCCAAGGCGGAAATACGTCCTCAATCAGTCAACACAACCACAACTCAACTCCCCTTAAACTATAAAACATTTATCTTACACATCTGAAAGAAAAATATACATATATTTCAAAACATTTTTATGTTATTATAAAAATTATTTTCCACTTTTATTCAAGGTAATGTGGCAAGTTGTCAGTGGTTGGGCGGCGCCCTAGCGCCCTCTATTGGCCAGCCACCACTGGTTTTAGTTCATTTCATGTGGAAAAGGGCTCCAAATCATTAATGCTGAGGTTCAAATCTCACCTGATATTTGCAATGGAGTTTGAGCTTAACATCTCTGATAGCCACCACTTTTAATTTATTAGTAAGTTCCATCGCTCATTTTTCTAGTATCTCCCAAGGCTTCTTAGGTGCATCAGAACTTCCATGTAATGTTACTAGACCTTCAGAGTATCCATCAAGCTCCACTTAATGGGTTTTTCCTAGGTCAAAAAAGGTCAGTGGTGTTACCACCACACTGGGGGATTTGAGAGTATATGTATTGTTTTTTTTAGTCTGCCGGAATTCATTTCCATTGGTAGCCAATACCATGAATTCAAAGTCTAAATTGAGGACATATTGTTTAATAACTAAATGTATTCACAGCATAGACCAATTGTGGTTCAAAACCTCTGGCTCTGTTTTTTAGATCTAGGGGATTCCATTCAGTGAAATTGGAGAACTTCTCAGTTGGGTGAATTAATCAGTGTTGCCAGCTGTCTCTGACAGAAAGTAGGTGAATTTTACCCAGTAAGCTGATGGATGTTGTCAGATGATGTCACATCCTAATTAGCATATTGATGGCATCATCAGGTCATACTGATTTGATTACATCTTCAATAATGGTCCTCCTCCAAAATTCAATACAATTAAAACCAGTTTGCAGTAAAAAAAAGTTATGTATGGCTTCAAAATATTCAAAGGAAAGTTGGTATGAGGGGAAAAAAAATTAACACAAAGGAGGAAATTATATCTAGATTAAGATTTGTTCATACAAGTTAAATTATTAATTATTTAAACAGTGGAAACATGCTACAGGGAAATGTCACTTTGGTCTCCAAGAAGAGACAGCGGAACATGTTATAATATATTGCCTTATGCATACAGTTGAGAGAAGGGAACTGGTACAAAACTTACAACTGGACATTTAAGACATTTTAAACATTTCTGAGTCTTAAAAAACTGATGAGATATTTTAAGAATAAATGACTGTAGGGTGAATATAGTTTTTATTTCTTTAATATTTTATAAAAAACACAAGTTGGGCATTTTTAGTATGTATTGAATATTGTTTACCAACGGCCATTAAACATAAGTTTATGCTTATGTTCACTGTTTTTTGTTATGTTTTAAATGTCTTACGTTGTTGAAGTCACTATACATTTCAAACGTTATTTGAATGCACCACAGGTGTGCAGATGGAGGCGGATGCAGATGCAGTGTAGTTGCAGACAACTTTCTGCAAAGTGGAGAACGATGTTGGTGTGTGGCTTATAAAACAAAGATTGGTCTTGTAAACCTGCAGATTTCTTTTGAACTTTTCATTTGACTTCAAAGATAAAAAACTTGTCACTGGGTGAAATCTGTCTTCTCTCTGTATGGCACTGGGTGAGCTGCATGTGCCATCTTACAGTGCCTGTAGCTCAGCCTACTGTCCTACTGTAGGACAGCAGAGCAAGTTGGTTCTCTAATCTGCAGAAAATATTAACAACTAAAGCTGCATTCACACTGCACATTTGGTCTGCGTTAGCTGCGGCAAGATTACATGTAAAGTCTATGGTGGAGTACGACAGAGGTCCGTCAAGGGCTCTGCGTTGCGTTGAGTACGTTGGCTCCGTCAAAGACGCTTGCGTTTCATACGACAACGTACCAACGCATGCGTTACAGAAGTTCAGCAAGCTGAAGTTTTGACAGATCCAACGCAGTTAACGCAGTGCGGCAACCAATCAGAGCGTCTCACTGTAGTTATGTCACTATACGCCGTATCTTGAATGAAGCGCGAGCCCAGTGAAAACATTTTCAACAAACGCAGATTTAAAAAAATCATAAATAATACTTACCGAAGTCAGATGGTCAGGCGCTCCTAAAGAGGAACAGAGAAACTGTAGTTGATGTCCTGGTAGGAGATTTAAGCTCCGATGCGGTCGAGGAGATCGGAAAATTAGGCGTGGGACAGATGGAAGTAGCACTGAAAGCGAACCTCATTCATACGCAGCTCCTGGAGCAAATGATTAAACTCCCCAAACTCAGAACGCATCTGAATAATGGGCGCTGATGTACCCGATGTCAACATTGTCTAGCTTTATCTAGCTAATAAAGCCAAGTCACTCCCTAGTTACAATCCACCATAGTGGAGAACGTTGCGTTGCTCGACGTATCAAATGGATGCGGTCTGAATGGAGCTAAAGTTTGACAGAAAGTAATTTAGCATGGTCAGAAATTTTGCTAGATTTGTCAGTGGGCTTTTTTGGAGAAAAAAGAAATATTAGCTTCATCTAACCCTTTAACGTGTATGTTGGATCCAAAGGCCACCCAATTATTTAAGTTAGTGTTCCCTCTGGTTACTGGCCTGTGGTGGAAAACAGTGGGTGTATATGAGGCTGCGGATGAGGAAAATACAAAGTGTCAGCTCTCTTCTTACAGTAAATGTATTTTATATGTGCATGGAGAGTCCATAGGGAGCTCTCAGGTTATTCACAAAGTCAAAAGTATATATATACACTGATCTGACCACGCCATATTGGATCAGCTTCTGACTGATTCATTACTCAGCTCTGAGAGAAAAAAACACATCATACAGGGTAGTATCAGTTTCAGCAGTTATGAGAATATAACAAACACTCTGTTCTATGCATCAGAGGATAATCAGAAGACCAGTCACAGAACAACATGGGATATGTCAGCAGGTAAACACAGATCTGTCATGAGGCAATAGGGATGTTTACAGACAATTGGTTCTTGTTGTGTTTGATCAAATCAGCATAACTAAGCATAACTCAGCAAAAATAAGCAATATCTTTATCTAGGCACTGTGAGTAATTAATAACTTTCAATAAACATTTCTATATAACATCCCCTCCTTTTGGTCATAGCATGACCACAAAAATGAGCAATAACATTTTATGATATAAAATCAAAACAGCATGTATTTACATTCGTAACACAGTAGCATCAGAGGAGGCACATCGGTCAGGGTTTAAGAAAATCTCTTCATAAAGCGTTGCATTTTGATCAGGAAAAGATATAAATAAAAGGTATAACAGTCAGTGTTATCATCATCAGAGTCAGATGGTAGGCAACCTACAATACAGAAGTTGGGTAACTTTGTTGCTGAGTGCAGTGTTACTCAAACGAACAATAAGGGCTCTAATACAAGGTATACAACAACAACAACTCGCACAGAATAAGAACAGATAAAAACACATCAACACCTAAATTCCAAACATAGAAACATTCCAAGCTGGAATAGATTACCAGCACTGATCACCAAAAATACAACAAACACCACCTTTTTCTGCTAATAACAGGTCTACTGCAATTCTGTTTTGGAAAGACATCAGAGAAGTAGCCTGAAGTTGTCCAGAAACTGCTTCAAAATCAGCACGAGAATAGTTAGCTAATTTTTTGACACTATAATTGATGTAATTCATTCTATCAACATTTTTATAAACCGTACACCACCAGCAAATTGATGATTCCAATCCAACAGAGATTTGATTAAATATCTTTATATATTTATATATCGGTACACTGATTGCATCAAGATAAGTTGGGTCAGATTCTTCAGGGACTGCTGATCTTTTAGCTCTGTTATGATTAGCTTCCTTGTCTTGAGTGTCAAAATCAGGAAGCACAGTTACAGGCATAATTAAGTTTACAGGAATACATAAACTGTAAGAGGCTTTAACAGAACCTACAAACATTTTACCTTTATTTGCATTAGTAAAGGAAAGGATTTTCCAAAAAGGAGCATTTTTGGGGGTGTATTAGGGCTGGTAAGCTGAGAACTAAGACAGGTGTGATTAAGTTTAGAAGGAGTTGGCATAACTCTTAACAGTGGACGTGGACCTAAACAACCAATACAGTTCCCACCCACACTTTCATCAGTTTGTTGTGCCATAAGCAGCCAGTTATTAGTCTCTCCTGAAAATCCAGTAGTTATCTCAAACATTTCATTAGTAGTAAGTTCATCAGTAGTTGTGACTCCCACGGATTGAGATCATAGATCTGCCTCAGGAGTAAAAAGTTGTATTCCTTGGTTCCTGACAAAGCCTAATGTCACCATATTTTATTTAATTTTTTTGGATCAGTTCCACTTAATCATGGATACAGTATACATAGGAGAATGGGTAGAGTGATGGTGAGTCTGATCAGGATAAATGCACATATTCACCCACATGGCGACAATCCATGGATGCGGAATGGGTGCCAGGGATAGATTGTGCTGGGGATCGGCAGAGGGTGATGGGACCTTGAAGCAGTGCGAAGCGTGAATATAGGTTGCATGTTCAGCAACCTTCAGCAACCTGCCTAGCGGGGAAGTGCTGCTTCAACGTGAGAACGAATGTCTGACCAATGTTTGGTAAAAAACATTTTTGAGCTCTAAGTATGAGCCCTTAATGAACTTAATAGCTAATGTAGTGACCCATTCCCTCCTTTTGACACATCCATGTGTCAGTTCTACAAAAGAAGTAAAGAGTAAAAGAAAAGTAGTGCTTGTGATAATTAGGTGTGGGAAAGTACTGCAGTACTAGGGAGACATGGCTGATATTTCAGGGGCACTTCAGTCAAAGGTATAATGTTGGCTGGTAATTTATTGCAGCTCCAGGGGTTATAAACCATGGGCCTAAAACATACCGCTAGTCAGTGTAATTTCAGCCGGAGACATGTGTAGTGGACCACTGTAAAAAGTGCACTGATTTTCAGACAGAGAGAGGGAGGCCCAAAAAAGGCTGCAGGTCAAGGGAACATCATTTACATGTAATTTAAATGTCATTTACAGGTGTAAAACAGGTAACATAATACAGATGGTCAGATTACATACACATAGTGTTGGAAGCATCAGCTGGGTTGTCAGTTGCACAATAAACAGGATTTTTCGTCTTTAACGTTCATGAAAAGGAATAGCAGGAGTAGCAGTCTAAGTTCTTTCTTTAGTAGGGAAGTGAAAAAGTGTGTGTGGAACAGCTTGTGTAGTGTCTGTCTGCGTGACCTCAGTTACAGGTACAGGTAGAGTCCGCTGCTTCCCCTTCCCACCGAAAGTCCACCTTGCGTCCCATTCAATCCGAATGAGGGTTGTGGAAGAAGTGATGCTTGCGTCCACGGTGGAAATTGCCTCTGCCGTGCCTTTCTCTTCGTCTGCCTCTCCCTTGGAGCTGTAAAATCTTCTCTTGGACAGGAGTGGGTGCAATGTCTGGTCCCACTGCATTAGATGCAAGAGTCAGAGCCGTCCTGGTTCTGGGGACTGGCACTGGGTGGGGCTGCAATTGTTGTGAGTCAGTTGTGCTCTGTAGACAGTGTATTTTTGTCCCTTTTCTTCTTGGGTGACAGTTTCTGCTCTCCTGAGCAGCGTGTGATGTGCGTGACAAAGCACCTCTGCCAAACGGACATTACCATCAGTCCCCACTATGTAGGGAGTCTTGGTGGCCTCAGCAAGGTGTGGCAGCATGCTTTCCAAGGGTTGGTGAGAGGGGAGGGGGTAAAGCTGCAGGGGTGGAGACTGAGCATTGCTGGCTGAAGTGGGGGACAAGTAATTTTCCTCTTTTGGGGGGGAGGGGGTCAGTCTCTGGTTTCTGCTGTTGATCTTGTAGAGTAGAAGGCATCGCAGCTGGAGGGGCGGAGGAGCTTGGTGTTGGGGCGCTGGCGCGGGGTTTGTCCATGGTGTGGTTGATATGCAGGAGAGGTGGAGTCCAGGGGTCAGGTTAGCAGCAGCCCTCCAAGCACTCTGCTAAAGAGGAAGACAAAGTGGAGGCAGTAAGTTTTTCTCAGGAGGCTTAACAGTCTTTGTGTCCTTTCAGTCTTTTTCTTCTTTTCCATTGTCTGTTTCTAACCATCTCATACATCCATCTACTGTATTCATTTAGAATATCTTTGCACATTAAATTATTTTCTTTCTACATCACTTGCTGTATTCTTTCCAATATAACAGTTTTCTTTTTATAACACTTGGTTTTTCTTTTCTAGACTGTTTCTAAACTTTCTTCAGTTGAGTCTGACTAAGAGACCCACCTTCAGGAAATACAGGTGTTTCACATTCACCGGGTAGATGATGACAAATCTCACCATTATATATATATGTATACATTTTTACATGATTCATAAAGCAAATTTCAGGGCCCCTTTGGAGAAACCACCTTTTTCTTCTACATTACCCATATTTCTTCGTTTATAAATTCTATGTCACTAGCTGGTCTTGATAGAAATCTCACTTTATTCACTAACTGACCTCGCTGAAAAGCTCAAAGTTCTTTAATTCACTACCTGACCTCGCTGAAAAGCTCACCAATTTTTGCGGTTTGACGCAAGGGGCTGTAACTAGTATACCTGTTTCTTGTCTATTATAACAATTTTAGCCGGCACAGACACATAAAGCAGAAAAGGTGGCCCTCCCAATTAGAATGTAAACAGCTGACCACATAAGCAAGGAAAATATAATTTGTATTACTACAACAACAGATTAGAATTTTAGGTATTTTGTCCTAAATTATAGGCTGGACTCCTCTATAGTCCAATATTTTAACTCAAGAATGAAATTAATTTAGCTTATCGGGCTTGGTCTCTCAGATGAATTTGGTTTCGATCCCCATCGCAGTCAATCAGAACCCTGACAAGGTCTCTCTACTCTTTAAGGCCATGCAAGGTCTGGAGATGGGTATTCAAACACCCAGGTGCGCATTTCCCTCCTGTCAGGTGTCCGACGGACATGCAGTGGGTTTCTGAGAGGCTGCGGATGAGGAAAATACAAAGTGACAGCTGTCTTCTTACAATAAGTTTATTTTACAGTGCAGGGAGAGTCCATATGGAGCTCTTAGGTTCTTCACAAAGTCACAAGTGTATATATACTGATTTAACCATACCCTATTGGATCAAAAGGGTGTGGCTAATAAATGGATAGGTATCACAGGAACTTAAAGTTACTGTAATTAGAGCTTTACTTAACAAACCCTCCCTTGATCAACAAGACATAGTTAATTACAGACCTATATTTAAACTACTTTTCTTATCCTAAATCCTTGAGAAAATAGTTGCTGATCAATTATGTGAGGATCTAAGCAGTAAGGACCTGTTTGAAGAATTTCAGTCTGGTATTGGACCTCATCATAGCATTGAAACAGCCCCGGTGAAAGTTAAAAACATTTTTAAGGGCCTGAGATAATGTACTTGTGACTTTTCTGCTGTTGTTAGAGCTAAGTGCTGCTTTTCACACAGTCAATCATGATATTCTTTTGTAAAGGCTTGAGCATGTTACAGGGATCAAGACAAATACACTGGCTTGTTTAAATCATTTATTGTCTGACAGATTCCGGTTTGTTCATGTAAATGATATATCTTCTTCACACTCAAGGGTTACTGGTGGAGTACCACAAGGTTCTATGCTTGGACCGATTCTCTTCACTATATATATGCTTCTGATTGGTAAAATTAGACAACATGGTATGAATTTCCACAGTTATGCTGATTTTACACAATTATATTAATCAATATATCCCGATGAATCAGTTAGAAAGATTACAGGCATGTCTTGAAGACATAAGAACCTGGATGACTGAACTTTCTACTTTGAAATTCAGACGAGACAGAGTTTGTTGTCTTCAGACCCGAAGCTCTAAAAAATAAACTGCTTAGTTAACCAGTTCATCTGGATGGCATTAAATTCTCTCTGTGTAATTTTGATTTTTCTGCATCACTGTCTGTTGTCACTGCTGAGCTCCTTGAAGCTGCTTGGTGTTTGGTGCTCAGATTCTCTTCGATTAATCTATTTTTCTCTATGTTGAGGTGTTTCTAAGTTATTTTAACACACAAGCACACTACTACACTTATTTCCAATTGGTGTACTTTACATTTTGGGAACCCTTTGTGTTTCACACGGTTGTTCTCGGTGTGCCAAGATGTCGCTAGCTCGTAAGCTTCGTAGGAGCTATGGCTACTTCTCATCCGTCTAGTTCTCTTTCTCCCTCTGTAGCTCCTCTCTCCTGTTCTCTGGGTCAGATGTTTAGTTACTCCCCCGCCTCCTTTAGTGAATGTAATAAATGTAGCATTTTCATAGCTTTGGAGGTGAGGGTTTCAAAGTTAGAGGCCTGACTCGGTGCTGTTGAGATCCAGTAAATAGTTGAGGCCCGTCAACAAGGATAGAATCACCTAGCTGTCCTCCAACAGAACCCACGCAGCTGGGATCTCAGGCCGACTGTTGACGGTACGTAGAAAGCATTAGAGACACCATCGACCATAGTCAAATGTTTTAAAGGGGCCATAACAGGCGACATAAAATCCCACCTGAAACTGCTGGCTAAGGATGAGCGTAACTACAGTAAGATTGTTTTTCATACTGGCGGTAATGACACCCGGTTACGCCAATCAGAGGTCAATAAAATTATTGTTGCTTCGGTGTGTACGTTTACTAAAAAGATGTCGGACTGTGTAATCTTTTCTGGTCCCCTGCTGGATCAGACCAGTGACGACACGTTTACCCGCATGCTGTCATTTAATCGATGGTTGTCTGAGTGGTGTCCAGCAAAACAACGTAACAAGGGTTACATTGATAATTGGAAAACTTTTGGGGGAAAATCTGGTCTGATCCAAAGACACGGCATCCATCCCACCTTGGATGGAGCAGCTCTTCTTTCTAGGAATCTGGACAGATTTATTAGTCCTTCAAAACACTGATAAGCCAGAGTGTTAACCCACTCAATACCCCATTGAGACAGTGTCTTGCACACAACCAAAATAAAATAGACTAAAAGTTAACCTGTCAAAAGCAAACTATGAAAATCTCATCAACATAGATACAACTTGGACCAAATAAGGAAATAGGGAAATTAGATGTGGTTTACTAAACATAGGATCCCTCTCCTCAAAGACTTTATTAGTACATGACTTCATATGTGATAATAAAATTAATCTATTTTGCCTATCAGAAACCTGGTTGCAGCAGGAGGATTTTGTAATAATAAATGAGTCATCTACTTCCAGTTATCAAAATTTTTCACATTCCTAGAAGTACTGGGCAAGGAGGAGGAGTTGCAATCATCTTTCATTCAGATTTGCAAATTCGCCCTTGACCAATTATTAACTGCAGCTCTTTTGAACATCTAATCCTTAGTTTTCCTCATCCAAGCTGCAAAACATTAAAAACACTTTTTTTGTGTTTTTGTATCGTCCACCAGTCCTTACTCTCAATTCTTGGACCAGATCTCAGATTTTTTATCTGATTTAGTTTTAAACACCGATCAGGTAATTATAAGAGGGGATTTTAATATTCACATGGACATTGAAATTGATAGCCTAACTGCAGCCTTTAATATTGTCTTAGACTCAATTGGCTTTACTCAGAAATTGAACGGACCCACAGACTCTGGTTGGCACACTTTAGAAATTGTACTGACATACAGCATTGAGTGTGATGAAGTAACAGTCCTTCCACATAACCCAGTCCTATCTGACCATTTTTTGATAACCTTTGAATTTACTTTCAACTTGTGGGTGACTGTGGCTCAGTGGTAGAGTAGTTGGCTTGCAATCGGAGGGTCGTAGGTTCAATTCCAGCTTCCTCCAGTCACATGTCAATGTGCCCCTGTCCTACCGATTGTCCTACCGAACCATGTTGGGTGTTGGTGTATGAATGCGAGTGTGATTGGGTGAATGCGGCTTCAATGTAAAGCGCTTTGAGTGGTCAGTAAGACTAGAAAAGCGCTATATAAGTCCATTCCATTTACTTTACTCAACGTTCCAAAAGAAATAAAATTTCATTACAGTAGAACTTTATCATACAGTTTTGTAACCAGTTTTAAAGAATCTGTTCCATTCTTGCTTCCCTCTGTCTCCGAATACCACAGTGGACTAACCTGGGTTAAATAATAAAACTTCCTTCAAAAAGCTAGAAGAGCATATATCTTGTCATTAATAGAGGTGAATAAAAACAATCCTAGGCTTCTTTTTAGTACAGTTGCCAAACTTACACAGAGTCATAGCTCTGTTGAGCCAACTATTTCCCCTTCTCTCAGTCGTGACTTTATGGGATTCATCATAAGTAAAATAAATTATATTAAAAATAAAATCATTGGCATTCTCCCAAACATGATTTTACACTCTTTCAGTAAATGAGGCAATAAAAGTGATAACTGTAGAACCATGTCTATGTCTGTACCATTTTGATTCTGTTGAACTTTAGGAATTATCACAAATATTAGCTTAATCTAAACCCTCAACTTGTATGTTAGACACAATACCAACCAAATTATTTAAGGAAGTGTTCCCTCTGGTTACAGGCCCTATTCTAGACATGATTAATCTATCTTTAATAAATGGAAATGTTCCTCAGGAATTTAAGGTTGTTGTAATTAAACCTTTACTTAAGAAACCCTCTTTACTATATATACTTCCAATTGGTAAAATAATTAGACAACATGGAATGAATTTCCACAGTTATGGTGATGATACACAATTATATTTATCCATAAAACCTGATGAAGCCAAACAGTTAGGTAGATTACAAGCATGTCTAAAAACCTGGATGACTCCGAATTTTCTACTTTTAAATTCAGACAAGACAGAAGTTGTTGTCTTTGGACCTGAACCTTTAAAAAGGAAACTTCTAAATCAGTCACTTCATCTGGATGGCATTAATTTGGCATCTGGTAATAATGTAAAGGACCTTGGTGTAATTTTGACCAACACATGACATTTAAATCCCATATTAAACAGGTTACTAAGATTCCTTTCTTTCACCTCCGGAATATTGCTAAAATTAGAAACATCCTGTCCAGGAGGGAAGCAGAGAAACTACTCCATGCATTTGTCACTACAAGCCTGGACTACTGTAATTCCTTATTATCAGGAAGTCCACAAAATGCAATTAAAAGCCTTCAGTTGATCCACAATGAAAGAGAGATCACGTTTCTCCTGTTTGGGATTCTCTCCATCGGCTCCCTGTTAAATCCAGAGTAGAGTTTAAGATCCTCCTCCTTACTTATAAGGAGCCTCAATAATCAAGCTCCATCGTACATCAGAGATCTGATTGTTCCATATGTTTCTAACAGAGCACTTCGTTCAAAGAATGCATGTCTAATGGTAGTTCCTAGGATTTCTAAAAGTAGAATGGGAGGAAGATGTTGTTCCTTCTTCTCAAACCCCCAGTATGAGGGATGACTGTGGTTGCAGTCTGCATGTATGGGGCACCTCACCTCAATGACTGAATGCAATCTGCTGGGATTCCTTAAATAGAAAACTTTTTGGAACTGATTGGAATGTTTGTGTAATTTTATCTAAATTACTTTTCTTCTAAAGTACCTTGAGATGACATCTATTGTGAAGTGGCGCTATATACTTAAACTGAATTGAATTAAGGCTCACCGATGAGGCTATTATTATTCCATATTGAGCCTATCACAGTTTTGCAAACTTAAGGTGGCAACATAGCAAATAGAAACATGGCAACCTTCGCCTTTATGCTTCCTCTTCTAAACATATCACAAATCAAAATACATTCCAGTTCAGTTTTGTCATTCCACAGAACAGAATTATGAAACCCATTTAACTGATTGGAGCTGTCAGCTGACTTGTGCTTTTGGGTAAGTACTAGTGAAAATGTTGGAGTTCAGATGGTGCCCTTAAGTGCAATATCTGATGTATGTGTCTTACTGTGGATTCAATTTAGGGCTTTTAATCACCTACCTGTTCAATAATCTGGTGGTGCCTGTTACAGCTTCAAATTTCTGCCACTAGGTTGTATATACTTTTCTTGTTCATTTGAAGCAATATCTTCTGTGTATTTTTTAGTCAATTCTCTTGACTTAGCCATATTTCAAAATTGCATTGAAAAATCCTCATCACATCAGGGGCCATGTGCAATCATTTCTGTGGACTTGCTATTGAAACCTGGCATATGCTGAATAGAATTACACATTGAAATACACTGCATATACACATTTCTTTGGTTGGTTCCTTAGTTTTAGATCCAGAGTGACATGGAAAACTGTTTTATTAAATAGGAACTTGTTTCCTACAAGGCCTCTGGTGTCTTAGATGTTTTGTCTCAAGAACATATGACGCAACCAAGAAAGCCCCTGAAACTATTAGGCACTCCTTGAAGCTATTAAAAAGCTATTACTTTAAAAATGTAAACTATTGTTGTGTAATTTGTTTGTTACAAACATGTAAAATGTTCGTTTTTTTCCAATAACAATTCTGTGAGGCTTAGGTGCAACTGTTCTGAAAACGCATACATACACAGACATAAAAGGACTGTGTGGTATAAACAGGTCCACAAATTATGGAAGTAACTTTTTGAATTGTCCACTTTAGATACAGTGGAGTAATCACCATCTTTATCATTAGTTAAAAAATGACAGCTGAAATTTGCCTTGCAGATGTGTATCAAAGTTTCTTTTAGTCAAGTCTCACAAAAGCCTCAGGATAAATTGAGACTGTCAGAACTATTTTACAAAACACATAACTCATGATAATATTTTTGTCCATAGTGGTGTTGGAGGTGACGCGGAAAAAGTGAACATGCTGCTGAAACAGTACATGTGCCCTTCCCTTTACAACTGGCCAACTGACCTGTAGAGTGCGCTCAGCAGACACAGAGGGATCTAAGCTTTTTACATGGTCAAACATCTTCATTAAAGTGCTATATAAATCTGCAACTGTTGTAATTCATGTAGAGAAAAATATGTTTGCTATTAAAATTGTGTCTAAAGATGATTTCCTAAGATGTTTTGATTTACTCACTTTGAGAAATAAATCCTTTTGTATGCATTAATTTGCTAAACAGAGGCTAACCTACTTAAGAGTAACTGAACCCCATGAAAATACATCATCCCACCCCCAGGTAACATTTGAAAGATTCTAGCAAAGTGGGCAGGGCCAGGAGGCATGGAGGGGCATGGCCAAGTGTGGAGGATGACGGCGAGGGGGGGACACAGGGGTGTGGTCTGGAAGACGGTCGTGGCAGAACCAACTCGAACTAATATGGCATGGGGCTGCTGAGCAACATAAAACCTCTCTCTATCTATGGTAAATGCAGAAATGACGTGTCTTCTCCGCCGTCCACCAGAGGAATCTTTATGGAGAACACCAGCCAAATGCCATATTAGTTCAAGCCGTTATCTCAGGGCGCTGAGTCATGGATGCCAGAAGCTGGCAGCATGTATCAAACAGTAGCAAACAAGCAGAGAGCCTAGTGCTAGTACCGATGCTAAGTAGCTTCGGAGGGAACTACCTCAGCTTTTGTTTACTTATTCATGGTGTGTTTAAAAAATATAGGTTATAACTTATGGCTTTAAACCCCTTCAACTTTGTGGTCCTCCAAAGTGCATATACAGATTTCAGCTTTCTATGTTTCTCTCAGCATGCTTCGGTGTTTACGTAGCATACAAGATAAGCAATTTAAACACGTCACAGGGTGGGGCGAGTGTCTCTGAGAGAGGGAGGGTGTCTCTGTGAGACCATGCCTGTGATGTAGACTATAGAAGAGATGTACCGCTCTCAGCCACTCACAACATTTAAATGTAGTAGCCACACATTGACCATGAGTGGTAGCTTTAAGACATTTTTGACCAAAAAAATTTGGAATTTAACAAGTTTAGATGAAAATGTAAAAAAATGCCCTGGAACGAAATAAGAAAAAAAAGTTAATTTGGTGTTTAGTTACTCTTTAAAAATTGTTACACTAGTGAAGACTAGAATGACAAGAAAAAGAGCTGAAATTTAATTAGTCCAAGTTTGCTTCAAATTTACAAATTTAATTGTACAAAAACTAATTTTAAGGAACATATATCTATATCATTTTAGTGCTCAAGAGCTTCACAGAGTATAAAAAATATAAATTATTAATATATAAAATAAAATTCAAAGACATTATTAATTAAAAGAAAATACAATGTCAAAAAGAAAATCTCAGACTTTTCAAGAAAGTATTAGGAACTGGCCATAATAGAAATATTTTAAAAAGCCAATCAAGGCTGAAGCCTCATCCTTATGGAATTCTTCTTTATCAATTGGTGTCCATCGTGAGCTTCAGCAAGTGGGAAAGAGTGGACAGAAGTGTTTTTTGTCTCCAGGGTCCCAGGTTTGGACATCAAAAAACTTTAGTAGCTGCCGCCTGAAGGAGAACTCTGTTTTGCTTTTTTCTCTTTTCCGTGGGTTTTTTTGTTTTTTGGACGAGGCTTTTCTGAAACGACGTTTGGGAGCCTCAGAAATGTGACATTTGGGGTGCTTTATATTTATTTTTTGTTTGCCTTTTTTTTCCTCACTTGCGAGTGTCTGAGAGAAAGCAACAGCTGATAGTGGACCATTAAAGGATGCAAAAAAGACAAAACAGCTACACAGAGCGTTCTTTTTGGATACAATTGAACCACGAGCCAGCAGCTGGCAACATGGAAGGTTTCTGTTTGTTTTTATGATTATTTTTTTCGTCGGTCTAGATCACACCACAGAGAAAGTTTGAGAAGGGGTACACACTTTTCCCTAACCTCCTGCATCACTGCTACATGCAGGAATGGACAATGCCTGAGGGAACAGCTATTGTGATGATATAAAGACTGTATTTGGGCTGAAAGAGACAGAGTCCGGTGTCCAGACAGTGGATGAAAAGAGCCATACTGCCTGTGCTTACCAATGCGGTGCGGGAGAAAGTTGCCAAGCGCACCTCATGTCATAGCTGATCCCCCAGAGCGGTTGGGAAACGATCTCTATAATTGGTGGGGTAAAATGCTAAAATCATTTTACAGGGACATACGGTATTATTATAAAATGTTTCCATAATGGGGAGAATTGGTTATTATGCACAACTGTATCTTTTTTTAGGGGGTTAACCATATTGGAGATCCATAACAGCTGAATCACACACTCTTCTGATACATACTTGCATTTTTGCTCACAGGATCCATAGACTCTAGGATTACCTCATATTTGTTCTTCATCTTCTTTGATGCAGCGGATAAGTTTCTGTCTCTTTGAAAGTTTATAGATGAAAATATGCAGAAAAGTTATGGTACCTTGAACACACTGGGGAAGAAAAATAGGCAGAAGGTAGAGAAGGTTTGTTTGGGTTACTTCCATGTAGCAGTTGCTTTGGATAGTATGTTTTGAGAATCACTTTACTGGAGAAGCCGAATGACTAACTGGGGGACCTAGACTGACCACAACTGTTTGTTGTGTGTGGATATATATGTGCCCAGCCTCTGCGATTACGCTATTAGAATGTATTGCTTCTCTTTTTTTGATTACTACTGGATTACCTTTGTAAGATTTTGAATTAACAAAATGGCCTTTTCCTCAGCTAAAAACTTTGATAAACTGCTCCTGAGACAGGATGCCCTAGAAAAAAAGCTACTAAGTATGAAAGCAAAATTATGCCATCTGGAAATGCACCTGGAAATTAACGCTGGATATGGAAACACAGCGCTACCAGAGACATGGAAGGAACAACAACCTGGCAGCCCCGTGCTCATTCAGTCCAGTCTCACTCAGAACAACATCATCCCGTCACCAAGGTGTGGAACAAGAAGGGCCCCTAGCTCAAACTATGAAGAAAACTGGCAAGCTCTATGAAGACGCTCCTCAACACCTGCTCCGAGAAGGAATAAACCAAACAAATTCTACCACTCCCCTGGAATCCCGCTGAATAACAGATTTGCAGCTCCCAGCTCTCTGAATCACGATGGAACCCTGGCAGCCGAGGTTACAATGAGGAATCCAGGTACAATAAGCAACAAATAAAATGGAGGAAGCCCCTAGAAGAGAAATCCAGCCACAATAAACCACAAAAGAAAGTGAGGAAGCCCCTTGCAAATGTTTTGATTATTCATGATGGTTCAATAAATGGCATTGAACATTTATGTAGCCACAACACCAGTGTGGTCAGTTGTACCCAAGATTCTGTGAAACAAATATAAGATTGATGATTATAAATCAACACCAAAAACCTATTAAGCTCGTTTTACATGCAGGATCTACAGACACAGGTAAAAGACATACAGAGATTTCGAAACATTTCTGACTTACTGTGTTACCTACATGGGCTGTTTTTTCCACATTTCCTGTCCGGGTCTCACCCAACAGGATCTGATGAGGACTTCTCAAGGTTAAGGATGCTTTAAAAATCCTTAAAGGAAACGTATGTAGAATTGTGGCCAAAAGCAGTACTGCAATAACATTCAAAATACAGTAGAACTGTGTATCCCTTCCTGCCTCGAGGTCGCAAGTTGTAGCGAGGTATAGGTTACTCAATACGTCTCCATTACGTTTCACATTGCCAGAATCGACGTGCTGTTATTTTCCTCGACAGTTCAGCATAATGACAAATAAACAGGCCCTGATGCTAATGTTAGCAATAACGACTCGTCGTTTTATCTCCCAAACAATTCCTTACCTTTCCAATTTGATGACCAATCTCCTACATATGCGCTAACGTAACGTTAATTTCCAGGAACATGCATAACTTTGTGTCGACTGTCATGAATATTTGAAATGTCATTTTACATTAAGTACAAGTAAGTTAGCCAAACATTGGTGAATCTTAGCTGTCCAGCAGAGAATTGGCGACGTTGACGTCTGTATTCAAATTCTTCTCCATTTTCAGCCATCTCCATCTTTCAAAGGCAGCTCCTATACTAATCCTTGTTTTATTTCGGACTTTGTCACAACGTATTTCGGATTGATAACAAGGTCTTTTAGGTTTTGTAACGTTATACATGTTTTGTCCGTAACGTTCGGAGCTTCAGCTGTGGTAAACAGAGCATGGCTGGCAACCCGGATGAGGAAACTCTACTGACTTCGTGATTTGTAGATAGCTTGAAGCTGGAGCCTCAGACCAAAACAAAACATGACAACAATAACATCACTTGAGGGCTGCAACTTTCACTTTTACATAACAATATCCTGACCGGACCACTGTTGACGGTAATATAACTGTTTCAAAAGAACATGATTTTTGATGTCTAGTGATATATCTGCGCCATTTTATGATTAATTAAAATACATTTCTTACATACGTTTCCTTTAAAGATCACCTGTGCTGATTGATCAATGAGATTTATCAACAATTTTAAAATATTTTGTGGAACAAAACACCTCTTCACGCAAAACTAAGCAAAAGTGGAAAAAGACTTCTGATCTCCACACTGTTAAGCTATCTAAATCAAACAGCCCTGATTGTTCCCAAATTGGGACAAACAGATCAGAACAATAAAAAAAAAAGACCAACATCTCCAAACAATGCCCCACCAACTCAAGGATGTACTGTAGGAGTACAGAGAAACAAAACACCACTATTAAGAGATATACAAGCAGAGAAAACTGCACCGGGACAAAAAGTATTCATACCAGCACCCAAAGCTGTAAAGCAGAGCAGCAGGAGCTCACCCCATTCACCTGGCCCTACACCAAATGCATCTTCCATCTGCATCGTCTCCCAGAAGTTCCCGGCCTCCTTGAGCAAAATAGTACCGAAACCAAACCCACGCTAATCCCGCCCTCACCTCTACACTAGATATCGGGGTGGAAGCCTGTCCTCCAATGGCTTGGTTCAACAACAGCAGACCTTTCTCCAAGAGCCCCAGGATCTGGGGGGGAACAGCTATCAGAGTGAAGCAAAACCCAATGGTTCTTCTAGAGAGATTGGATCTGTCGGCGGTCGACCCAGGACAAGCCGCTGCCAGGGCTGACCTCCCCGGACCCAGAAAATCAGACTGGGGCAAGATGCATACGTTTCCCCCCATATATCGGTATGATATTGTTCCAGTCACTTCCTCATGATCCATGCCTCTTCATGTAATAATTATTTTATTTTCTGGTCGTTCTTTAAGTTAAATACCTGGTTGTTTACAAGACCTTTATGACTGGTTTGAATCCATCCCAGACAAGGAAATACCGTGTGTGCGCGAAGATCAATGGCCGCTGGCTGCTCTGCTTTGTGACCGCATTCCATGGAGGCCGCCATTGCTCTTCCATTGCTGTAGTACCTCCATTTGGCCGCTAGGCCCCCATTGAAAAGCATTGGACTTTAAACACGTTAAAAACAACTTTAATATCTGGTGCCCATTTTTTTAAAACTTTCTATGGCTACATATTCTTCCTGAGATAACGCTAGGCTCATAAAAAACCTGGGCACCAGGCTGGTTTTCGTAAGATAATTTTTTGAAATCTTGCATAATTAATGAAGGGGCCGAGCCAAGTTTAGCATCAGAGCTAAAGACGCTGGAGCAGAATGGCCGTGATTACGACCGAACTACATGCCCATACACGCCCCGCGAGGGCAGAGTCTACAGTGAAGATCCCGCCCCTATGCCCTTTTTAGGAACATGCTTCGTCAGAGCTGGAGAGGAAGAGTCTGTGAGTCCGCCATGAATTCCCCCATGAAAGTGTGTCATTCTGGTAAACGGGGAGGAGTGAGGAGGCGCTGTCTATTCTTTTTTACAGTCTATGGCGAAGATCCACACTGTGAAGTGGTTCTTGTCCTTCATGAAAGCTCTAGCTTGGCAAACAGATGACTGGCTCTTCCTGGACAATGTGGAACGGATATACATGTAAATTAAAAAACCTAAGTGTCAAATTGTGCTTTACCAGAGGCATGAAAGGTGGAAACAATTTTTATGTCCTTTCACGGAGTTTATACTGCATGGCATGGTTAGCCATTGCCCGTGGTCTAGTATGGAGGTACTTTTAGGCTTTTTTTCAAAAAACCCTCCAGCTTGATGTTAGTGGCCTGGATCAGTCAGGGAGGTGTCCTGGATCCCACCCAAGAGTGTCCCCCAGTCAGTGGACAAGGGGGTGAAGCGCCCACAGCCAGCATAAAAGCGATGGATGAGTATCCATCTTCCTCTTCAGAACTCGCCTTAGTGGGGTTTAGTTCTGTCCACAGAACTGAAAGAAGAGATCTTCCATCGCAACACATGTTCCGGATTTTTGTCTTTCCTCCCTGCAACCAAGTCGCTTCAATAGTTTGGCTGGCCAACAAACTACTTGCGCAGTCCGCTGAACCTGTCTCTATCTTTTTATTTTTTTCATCCCTTTTTGTTCTCCGTTTCCCATTCGCGTTTTTCCATCGCAATCTGAAGTATATTTTCTTTCTACACCTGGAAGCTTTCTCTTTAAAGTAAGACTGTTCTCATTTATTATTATTTTCCAACCTGGGTGAAATGAATTAGAAAGTTTCTGTGTAATTTTATGCATGCATGATTCTTAACTTCAAGTGAGTCTGTGTCACTTGAGCGCTCCGTGTTGTAGTTTCTGTGCTGTGTTTATATTTCTATTTACAGGTAAACTGTGAGCTTTTTGTACAATTGTGTGAGAATAGTTATTGTTTAATAGATAAGCAGTGTTTGGGTTGATTGCATGTTACTGTCACTCGACCGTGGGAATTAACAGCGTCACGGCGCTCCTCTTGAGTGGCAGGCAGACACAGAGCGTCGTTGCCGTCCTCTTTTTACTCAATTTATTTCAAGTTTCTTTGTACCTGAAGGCTAATCCGGTGGATAAGCACCACATGGTCTCCTTGTCCAAAGAGACCACCAGGCTTCTTGCAGATCATAAAAAATCAGCCATAAAACATCCCCCTACTTTCGGAGTTTGCCTGCTTGTAGACGTATCTCGCATCTGCGCATTTGTGCGTGATCCAACGTACGTACCTAAGAAGCGCCCTTGACTAAGTGACGTCATCGCTGGTCGCCATATTGATCAGGTACCAGTAGTCTTGACAGAACTGTTTGGTGTAAGCAGTATTTTTATTTTAGTTGTGTTTTTAGAATAAATTAGTTAAATTAAATCCAATATCTGGATTCTTTTATTATCAGTGTGTGTGTGAATTTTTGCAAAGAATTCATGCCCTTCAGATAGGATCTTTCTGGTGTAATCACTAATAATTAGTTATTACAAGTGAGGTTCCATCCATCCATTTTCTTAACCGCTTAATCCTTAATGGGTTGCGGGGGGGATGGTACCTATCTCCAGCTGTCAACGGGCGAGAGGCGGGGTACACCCAGTCCATCACAGGGCCACATAGAGACAGACAGGACAAACAACCATGCACACATGGTGCACACATGGTGCCCCGATTAAATGATTTAAAGAATAATTAACTACTAATTTACAATTATTAGTTAATGTTCTTAACATAACCAGATAGATCATAACAATTATAAATTAATTAATAATTTTTAATTGATCGATTCCCCTACAGCGGTATGGAGTTTATACTGAGTGGTATGGGTAGCCCATTGACCATAGTGTAGTGCAAAGTGAGATAAAAAAAAAAATTGAAATAAAAAGATATACAATTTCTAAGTGTTGAAACACTTAGAAAATGTTCCGGCTTTCTTGCCTCTGGTAAGGCAGGAATTTTTCTATTTTCTATTTCTAAATTTGGCGTGGGTCGCCATTGGCTGTGGTCTAGTATGGAGGTACGTTTGCGCCCTGTTTCAGAAATCACCTTCAGCAGGATCATAGATCATAACAATTATAAATTAATTAATTATTTTTAATTGATAAATTGCCCTACATATGGAGCCCTGCGTGAGGGGATAATTTCCAAATACACACTCATTTTAAAAGAAAATTTAATTTTGGTGATTGTCTGGGCAGAGCTGCTGTTTTATGCTAGTTGAGTTGAACTGCTGAACTGCTATGTGCTGCTAACTGTGCTAAATGCTGCTTTGATATCACTTAACACTTTTCAATCCTTTGATTTGCTGTTGCTGGTTTCATATTATTTAAAAACTTAATGCTACATTTGATTTGGCTTCAATATTGAATTAAGCTATGCTGCTATTTGAAGAGATAAGCAAATTCACTACTTAAGGAAATCCAAATGATTAGTAAGGGAGCGGTTCCTCACATTTCCTCATTAATATACAACTGTAACAGACAGGGCAGGTACTTAAATAATATTCTCTTCATCCACAGGGATGTATTAAATTTAAGCTAAACTAAATTGTGATGAAATATTTAAATCAAATCAAAATCAAGTCAAAACTTTATTTATATAACACTTTTCATGCAGAAAGAGCTAATCAAAGTGCTTAACTGATTAAGATGACAAAAGCTAGAATGTATAATAAAATGATTAATGAAATTTTATAAGGGATGTGTAATAAAACTCCACTATAATTAAAATAAGTACTGTAAATAATAATAATAATGCATCAAACGTATATAGCGCTTTTCTGGACAGTCAAAGAAACAATCAATATAGGTAAACAAGCTGAATAAATAGTAATCAGTTAAAAGCTAAAAAAAATATAGTTTTGAGCCTGTTCTTAAAAACATTTATACCTGTACAGCATAGGTGAATAAAGAAAAACAGGAAAATATAGATGACTCCCAATGCATTGCGATCCTCTGATCCAATTGATGTTGGTTTTATGCAAATTGAGCCTATTTCTTTTGAACTGAAACATCCTGACCCCATCTAGCACTTTCAATGTTACATGAACCTGAGACTGAGGCATTAATAGAAGACATACTTGAAAGCTTAAAAACAAATGGGCGTTTAGAACCCTCAAGTTCTAGTTATAACACTACTATTCTATCTATAGGAACAAGGTATGGGGAAAATGAATAATAAATTATCTTAAGCGCCACACCCAACCCTAACAAAGCATTGGCTAGTTTGACTCCTACTTCAAACTGACTTATGGATATTGACTTGGCAAAATGTTTTTTGAGCTTACTTTTACATCTATCAATTAGTGTGTTTTTGTTTACTTACAAGGAACAACTGTGATGCACCAAAATAACGCAAGGGTTTGCTCTTTCCCTGTGGATCTTTCAATCAGATATCTAAACAATATCTCAGCACAGTACAGTGAGAATATATTAAATTGGAGGGGACATCCAATAAAAAACAATGTATCAGGAAGTAACCTTTACCTTACAATTCAAATGTAAATAACAGTTTAATTGTTGCATTTTAGAGGGTGTATTTGCATTACTATAATATATTAAAATTACATAAGTGGTTATTTTGGTATATACTCCTCTTATCACCATGCATATTGAATAAGAAAAAAGGCTGAGGTAACTGCCAGAAACTAATCTCCAATTGGACAAAACAATCTGCAGGGGTACTCAGGACTCAGAAAAGAGAAAAACAAACATTATATTACGATACCAAAGTATTATTAATAGGGAATGATATAGTGAAGATTCAATATACTTACCAACATTTTGTGCTATTTTTTTTCAGATTATGATTCTTTTTAACTTAAAGACAGATCGGCTAATTAAATAAAGAATTTTTAATCAGGAACAAATGTGACTTTAAATAGTGGGTCGCTGTTACAAGCAAACATAGGCAGTCTAGTAAATTGACACAGGGCTGTACACAATGTAATTTTTTTGCGAGGTGGTAATGTACGGTTCCAGTACTTAAACGTATTTGGAATTTAAGAGGATTATGCAAAATAATAAGTAGGTTTAACATTTTTTCAATAAATTACGGTTTGGATGAAGTTCATGAAGGCCAGGTTTGGTGACACTTTTGTTCCGAACCTACTGTCAGACCTGTGATGGGGACTTTTAGGACCTGTCTGGGTTAAGTGGATAGGTGGTGATTGATTACATACAACATGGTAACTCTGGTCAGGGGTTACAGATTCCTTGTAGTATTAACTCATTTGCTCACACATTGGGATGATGCGTATGGATTTAGACCTGAGGTAAAAAATTGTCTACCATAACTGCGCATACAGGGCTGATTTGCAACAGGCTCTCCAAATTACTTTGACGGCCATCAAGAATCATTAGTATACTGGACCAAAATGTGTTACTTTTATGAGATGTTCAGAAGCTTAGGCTCCCAGGTCCAGCAGCAGGTGGAGAGGTCCAAGTCTCCTCTGAGCACAGAGGTGCGGCAGCTGACAGCTCTGGTCAAGTCCCTGACTACAGCTCCTGGAAGGGTCCAAGGTCCAGCTCCTGAACCCTCTGGGGCGGAGGGGTATGGGTACGTGTCTACAACAGAAAGCGTGAGGAGCCCGAGTGGTTCAGCCAGTTCCAGATGCCAGCTGGGAACACACACGCAGTGCGGCTCCATGGCCGTACCCTCCAGCAAACTCAGCGGGATCCGCAGGGATACACCGTATAAAGACGGTGAGGAAGGTTTTGACCATACTGAAGCCAATGGACTGACTCACCCAGAAGATTGGTTTGGGGGTTGCTGTTATTGATCCGTTGTGATCTATGTGCCAATGGGGTATATGGGCAATTGAAATTGCCATCTCAAAGGAGGGATATACAGAAGATGAGGAAGGATCATAACTCATCAACGAGCTTCACAACGACCCCTGCAGCTGCCAGCAGTCAAAAAAAAAAAAAGACGGTTCTACAACGGGGGTTGAAGAGGAACCGAGAAGAAAAACCTCATAGACTCTTATATTTACGTTTTTCTTTTAATTTTTACAGGTTTCTTAACACCTTCTATTTGCCAGGTTTCTTAACACCTTAAGTTTGATTCATTTCAGAATGTTGTCAATTATGTTTTTTTTATTATCTTGTGGGTATTAATTTGTATTTTTTTTCTCTGGGGCTTCCTCCACAGTGTTAACATACATTAAAAGTTAGACTTAGTTATTTCTTCACATTTAGACATTCTTATTCTTACTATTTACATTTAAGGTTTTATTTCTGTGTGTTTAATTTGGGGGATTGCTACAGCTACCAGGGATTTACAGTTTTTCTTATTACAATTTTAAGGTTACAAGTATATTTGCTATTTACATTTTGAAGTTTTAACCTATGGTGTTGTGTGGATGTTGCTGTATTCTTTGCATCCGTTTCTCAGTTACCAGGTGTGTTGAGAAGGCAGTGGGTGATTACTTACCGGGTCAGTACATGTTCCTTTCTCTCCAGGAACCTGAAAGAGACATTTAGAGAAAGTAGTTCATCCGTGATTAACACGGATGAAAAGAGGGAATTGAAGAATATTATATCTTTGTGAACACTTTTATATGCATTTTTGTATAACCTGCATTACATATATTTGGGCAAACATTTTTATATATAGTTTCATATAACCTGCCTTATTATTTCAAAAAGGAACAAGCTGGTTACACAGAGGTTGAAGGACAAGTTGTTTTTACAGAGGTAAAGGGAAGTATTGCACCAGGATCCCTCCCTTTTGCTGGGCCGAAAAGTAGAAGATATTAGAAAAACACTCCTTAGGGAGGATACAAGAAATATTGGAGGTCGGGTCAGTGAGTCTAAACTATGAAAAAATACTGGTTGTGTTCAACTGTGATTCTGTGTGGTTGGACTGCAAATAAAAGTGTGATGCCCTGTTTGGAAGTCAGTCACGACAGTCCCCTGTCCTGACTCCATTTGATATCAGGTTGGTATCTTAAAACAGAATTCTGGTGTCTTTGTGATTTTTCTCTCTGTTTCTCTCTGTTAAAAGTTCCGCTGAAGGAGAAGTTGGGGCTCCACAGATCAGTAATCAGCAGTTTCACATTAGAGATAGTAGTTCATCCAGCAAAATAAAAAACAGATTCTTCTGCCCTCAGTTGAATGTATGGCTATTCAACCATATGCAGCGAGCTAAACATAGGAAGACATGGTTCCAGGAACAACAGGACACAACTTTGTCTTTACTGAAGACCGCTTTTCCTCTTAATTTGTAAGACTGTGAACATACAATAAAAAATTACATAAGCTTCAATATTGACTTATTTTTAACCATAACAAAGGTTAACAACATAGCTTTTCTTATGCTTTACATTAACCAAAGACGTTTTATCTTAATAAGTTAAAATAACCTCTTGAGTAACAGAAAAGTTGCAAATCTTGCAGAGAATAAAGCTATACATTGATTACTTACAGATTATGGCTCAACAAACTCCCCAACTGTGTAAAGTTGTCTTAAAGTGTGAAGCTTGCTTTCTCTTCCAGGCATTTTCTCACATGCATGAACTTTTCCTGCTGCTTACAACGCATCACTACAGGGGGCAGTGAAGCACAAACCAGACAACAAAAGAAGAAACCATAAAACCCAAAGGGTAATACTACCCACTAGTGGAAAAACTGAGAAATGCACTAGCCAAAGAAAACCAACAAAAGAATAACAGAGGGGCAGAATACAGATAATAATCTTTAAATCCCAACAGATGCTAATGTGTACACTGTGCTTTCAACTACATTGGTGTGCTATTTAGCCTAGCTTGGTGCCATTAGCGCAACCCAGAAGCTAATTAGCTTAGCTCTGTGCTATAGCTATAACACTGAGCCAACGCCCTGCTAACAGCTAACTTTGGCCTGACAGCTAAATTAATCAATCTGCATTTTAATTTTTCACTCTTCTACAATTCAAATTGTCCAATTCTTTCCAACCTGCAATAATCTAAAGTCCACTTTATTTGTGCTGCTTAGAACACAGCACCACAACAATTCAAAATTACTATTGATCATAAGTTTACAATTAATAATTCATCATTAACCTATCAATAATCAAATCATAAATGTTGTAATTTCCATTTTGATAAATTTAGTCTTCAAACATTAAATTGACAATTTGGAATCAAACACTAATACATTTATTCAACCACCTATCAATAATCAAATCATAAATGTTTTAATAAATGTATTACTCCCTTGTGATTCCATTTTGATAAACTTAATGTTCAACACATTGTTTTAACCAATTTGGAATCCAACATTTGATGATAATTTTTTTCAATTCTTTCCAAAAAAACAAAAACAAAAAAAAACTGCAAACAATCATCTTAAAGGTCCCTTTTTAGGTGGTAAATCAAAACAGTCCACAGCTGCACACTGAATTAAATTCAACATAGTAGCAGACACAAAATAAATTAATTTCCATTCATCATTTAATCCTGCCTCCTCTCTACAAAATTGTCAAAGTTTGTTTGTTCAAGGAACATTTTGTTTAGTCTGGTAACAACCTCTAATTATTTCTCCACTGTTTTAACAGCATTTGTGAAATAATCAAGCTAAACCTAACATAAATCATTCAGCTTACACCTTGATTTTTAAACTTTGCAGCCAGTTCAACTGCAGCTAATTAGCCACTTAATGTTCATGAGTTTCTTTTAGATGATTTCATATTTGTTTGTCTTGTCTGTATTTCTTTGTACACAATCTAAACGGACTCACAATATAACCAAGTTAGAGCGTTTACCCTTGCTAAGATCACTGTCTAGAAGACGCCATTTATAATCTTAGCAATCTTTAGTTCCTTTCGAATGCTTAAAGGTTCTAAGTAAACCTTGAGAGTTGATTGTCCTCTTCAAGGAATAACTCATCACATTAAACTATCGTCAAGTTTCAGCAATAGAGTCTGAATTTCACTTGACCTAAACATTATCAACTGTGAAACAGTAGCTTTAAACCGGTTTATTAAATTTCTTGGCCAAGATAACTTAACACTTAAGGCTATCTACATAGCATTAATGTTGTAAGCCACAATTCGTTCGTGCAACTTTATGATTGTAAAGACAGCCCTGTAAGTCACAAACTGACTGTGCATTTTAAGTGATAGCAGAAAATCACTTTGACACGTCTTGTAAATTTAATTAACAGTAAGGCCTTCCCCTAATTGTCTGTGTAATTGCTAGCATTGTCGTTCATTAATGTTTGTAAATCCCTAACCCCTTTTGTGTGCTGCTTCTCTGAAGAGATGGCCATGTCCAGTCCTAAATCTGAGGCCTCAGCCTACCCAGCCGATGGTCAGTTACAAGAACGGATTGGGAACCTGCTTAGCTGGAACCCACAACAGTGTTCAGAGATAGACCAACATGACGTTGAGTCACGTGACCAGCAGATTCAGAGCCTGATGGAGTATATGTGTAATCCACAAGGCGAGCCAGCGTACTCTGAGAGTTAGCAATGCTGCTCCAAAAAAGCCTGCAGCTGGAGACGCAGACTGCAACGGAGCTTGAGCTCAGGCTGAACTCAACTGCAGCCGATCTTTTTGAAGTTCTGGATGAGTTAACACAACGTCCTAAAGAACCTGCTCTAGAACAGTTTTCAGAGCAGACTTTTATTGTTACATCCCAGTGGCCGAGTGGGGACACCTTTTCCCAAGTTGACACACAGCAGGTGTCAGCACCACCCAATTTAAAAACTAACCCCGACCCAAACCAATCCAGATTCCCACCAGGTGGGACAGCTGTAACCCCTAAGCTTGCCATTGCACCTGACACCCAGGTAGGAACCAGCTCATCCCTCCATCCTCCTCCACGAGAACTCCGGGCTGTCAGGTTGACTATACCAGTTGTCCAAGCAGCAAGTAGTGGCCCACGGGCAGGAGGTGAGGGGGGTTGGCCCCTCCCGGATCCAAGGCATGCTTACGCCTCAGCTTTTGGTAGGGGGGGACAGCTCACCCCAGACCCGAAACATGCTTATGTTTTAGCTTTTGGTAGGAGAGGGGGGCGGAATATTTCAGATTACAGGGATAGAACCCCAGGTGATCATTTCCCTAGGCCGTATCCAACGAGCCAAACTTTGAGGCTCCAGGATTTAAGTCCCTTTGGATGCTTTTATAACCCACCAGAAAGGTTAAACCAGCAGCTACCAGATACAAGTCCTTTCGAACGCTTGAACTATCCATCGGATAGGTTAAATCAGGATGGCTACCCATACAGTGGCCCACAGACAGACCACCACTAACAGGCTAATTATCTGGGGCTGGATCAACCTTATAGACAGGTACCATCAAATCTGTTTCCATACAATGATGAACGTGCTCATGCTTGGTCTGAGACGGACGAAACCGAGCTATTTCATGTGTATGGATCAGAAAATGTCAGCTAGAACCATTAGCTAAAGACATAGAGAAGTTTGACCCAGATGAAAAAAACTCAAACATTGACGATTACCTGAGGGAGGTAGAAAGATGCTTTTTGGACCTTCCCAATCCCTCCATGTGCAAAAAGCTTAAATTTCATTTGGAAGACTACGTCTAGAGTGGTCCATAATCACATGGAATCCCTTCTTCCCGCAACCAGGGCCGATTACACTAAGCTCTGCGAAGCGCTCAGACAGGAGTACTCATTGTACGCTGACCAAGCTTCGGGTCAGCGTACAATGAGTACACTGGGTGCCTTCTCGGTGGTCCAAAAGAAAAATGAACCACCTAGAGATTTCTATAGGATTCCGCGCAACGTACTTCCAAGGTCGGACTGCTCCAGGCATGGAAGAAGACCCCACCCTTAAGTCATTGTTTCTTCATAACTTGCATGAAACTATACGCTTTGACGTTAGTATGCTTTGTAGAATGAAGAAGTTAAAGATGGAAGAGATCAGAAGGTTCGCCCAGTTAGCGTGGGAAACCAGATGCAGGTCCAGACAGCCAGATAGCGAACCCAGAGCTCTACAGATAGAGGCCAGGAAGGATGGCAGTTTTGACCTGGAAGGGGGGGGAAGCTCCTCCCACCAGAAGAAAGGCTGCTGTCAAACCACAGAAGTCAACCCAACCTACACCACAGAACCAGGGGGGTAGAGGTTGGCAGAACCTAAGGCCTCAAAAACCAGACTACACCCATTCTGACAGAGTTCCACCCCAGCCAAACCAGGTAAGCCAGAAACACTTTGGACAGGTTAAGTCAGAAAGTAAACACTTGACACAGGAAGATTTAGAAAATGTCTGCCGCAGGTTTTTCTCTGAAGCTGTACAGCAGCTGAAAGACACGTTGACCTCATCAGCTACACCTGCTCCTCCAAAAGGAGGTGAAGAGAAACCCCATCAGCAAGGCTAGACAGACACCCAGCTCTGGCCGCCAAGATCCATCCGGTCAGTGGAGGAGCCACACCCCCAGCTCACCTAGGGCCCCTTACGACCCCACAGGTTAAAAAAAATATCAGACAGCTTCCATAGATCCAGAACCTACTTTCAAAGCTAAATCAACAATCAGTTGAAATAGCTGATGTTTTGAAAGTAGCAGCTGATAAATTAGAACTTTTTTCCAAAGTTCAGCCTATTTCCTCGAAGGACTCTCAGCATTACTCAATCACTGTTCATCAAATGGTTAGACTTAGACTATCTCAAACACTCCAGTGGAGTTAGGAGACTCCAGATTTTTAACTCCCTGTTAAACCCAGCTTGTCTAAAAATATCCAAAGTTAAAAACTTTGGATACACATTTTGATCAAGTAAATAAAACATTTTTATGTGTCTTTGACTCATTTAATTTGATCTATGTTACCTTTTACGTATTTTCTCATGTTTTCTTATATATGAGTTTAAGTTTTTGTTAGTCAGACTCGACCCAGGCGTCTCCACCCACGGTAGGGTTCACCAAAAACATTCTGGGATACATGTGCCCAATGTAGCTATAAAGACGGTACCCCACAATTCCACTGTTTACAGCTAAGGGGGGAATGCTGGGACATATATTATCGAACCCATACCGTTTTTTTCTTTTTCTCTCACTTTTGTCATAACTCCGTCAATAAATTGCGTAACAGACTGTTCCACCAGCCATTTCACAATGGACTGAATCGTTCGTTGCGCTCATGGATGGTTTCACCCATTGAGTATCCATCTTTCTCTTCAAAACTCACTTTAGTGGGGTTTAGTTCTGTCCACGGAACTCAGAGAAGAGATCTTCCTTTGCAACACGTGTTCTGTATTTTTGTCTTTCCTCCCTGCAACAAAGCCCCTTCAATAGTTTGGCTCGCCACCAAACTACTTGCACAGTCCGCAGAACCTCTCTCTTTCTTTTTATATTTTTCATCCCCTTTTTGTGCTCCGTTTCCCCGTCGCGTTTTTCCGTTGCAATCAGAAGTATCTTTTTCTTCTTCCCCCATGAAGCTTCTTCTTTAAAGTAAGACTGTTCTCATTTATTTTTTTTGCCAACCTGGGTGGACTGAACTAGAAAGTTTCCTTGTAATTTTATGCATGCATGATTCTTAACTTCAAGTGAGTCTGTGTCAATTGAGCGCTCCGTGTTGGAGTTTCTGTGCTGTGTTTGTATTGCTATTTACGTGTAAACGGAGAGCTTTTTGTACAATTGTGTGAGAATAGTTATTGTTTAAGAGATAAGCAGTGTTTGGGTTGATTGCATGTTACTGTCACTCAACCGTGGGTTTTACCATCACGTCACGGCGCTCCTCTTGAGTGGCAGGCAGACACCGAGAGTCGTTGCCGTCTTCTTTTTACTCAACCTATTTCAAGTTTCTTTTTAGCAGAAGGCTAATCCGGTAGATAAGCACCACATGGTCTCTTTGTCCGTAGAGACCACCAGGCTTCTTGCAGATCATAAAAGATCAGTCATAAAACATCCCCCTACTTTGGGTGTTTGCCTGCTTGTAGACACATCTGGGCATGCGTGCGTGATCCGACGTACATACCTACGAAGCGCCCGTGACGCCTAAGTGACATCATCACTGGTAGCCATATTGCTCAGGTACCGGTAGTCTTGACAGAACTGTTTGGTATAAGTATTGTTTTCATTTTAGTTGTGCTTTCAGAATAAATTAGTTAAATTAAATCAAATCACTGGATTCATTTATTATGAGTGTGTGTGTGAATTATTGCTGGCATCAGACTGGAACTGCTTTTTAAAATAATGGATTGAAAATGAAATAAAAGGGCAACCCCCGTTAAATACTTGCATGTCCTTCAGATAGGATCTTTCTGGTGTAATCACTAATAATTAATCCTTATAAGTGAGATTATTGGTTGATAATCCCCTTTTGATTATATATAATATTTTGTTTCTAGCCCAGAGGCTAGATGGTGCCCCGATTAAATGATTTAAAGAATAATTAACTACTAATTTAAAATTATTAGTTAATGTTTTTAACATAACCAGATAGATCATAACAATTATAAATTAGTTATTTTTTATTGATAAATTCCCCTACAGTAGTATGGAGTTTATACTGCGTGGCATGGGTAGCCCATTGACCATAGTGTAGTGCAAAGTGAGATAAAAAAATTTATTAAAATAAAAAGCTATACATTTTTAAGGGTTTCAAGACTTAGAAAAATTCCTGCCTTCCCAGAAGCATAAAAGCCGGAACATTTTCTAAGTCTTTTTTGAACATTAAAAGAAAATTTGGCATTGGTAGCCATTGGCTGTGGTCTAGTATGGAGGTACTTTTGAGCCCTGTTTCAGAAAACACTTTCAGCAGGATAGTGGGAGAGTGGCTATCAGATGCACTTACAGAGAAATTTTCTACATGTTCTCTAGTGCGTTAAGCTCATTTTAGCTGACACAAAGCTTCCCATAGGAGGGCCTCCGTCGGTCCTTATGCTCCTCTCCAGCGCTTCAGTGGCCGGTTCCTCCGCTCTGCAGGCCCGACTCCAGGCCCATTTTAGGGGTTGTGCGCGGCAGCATGGAGCCCCCTGGTGCAGACGAAGTTTGGAAAGTGAGACCAAGGTCCCTGTCTGACCCAGCGGTCCCACAGTGGAGCACCACCGCAGGGCGCAGGGTTCCCAGTCCCTCTCTGCCAGGCCCTGGCAGGCGGTGTCCCCGGAAAGCACGGATGTTTCTCAAATCCTCAGAGCCGAGTCCTCGCTGTCTGAGCCTCAGATTCCTAGGACAGATTCCTAGGACGGGTGTGCCCGTTCCGGGCCCCCCCACCCTTTTCCTCGACCAAGTCTCTGTCCCCACCGGTGTGGATTGGAGATGAGTAGGGCTACCTGGTTGAACTTGCCAGTAAATGGACCGAATTTATATAGCGCTTTTCTACTCATGTTGACCACTCAAAGCGCTTTACAGTGGAACCACATTCACCCATTCATACACAGATACAATTATCGGTAGGCAATTTAGGGTTAAGTGCCTTTCCCAGGCGCACAACGACACACAACGAAGCTGGAAACTAACCTACGACCCTCCGATTGCAAGACAACTACTCAAGCCACATTCACCAACTAGCATATGCTTGTCTCAAAGATTAAACCATGCAAGTCTAAGTACACACGGCCGGTACAGTGAAATGTGAATGGATAATTAAATCAGTTATAGTTCCTTGGATCCGTTACTTGGATAACTGTGGCAATTCTAGAGCTAATACACGCAAATGAGTTCTGTCCTCCGGGGATGCGTGCAATTATCAGACCCAAAACCCATGCGGGTTTCTCCTCGGGGCGCCCTGGCATGCTTTGGAGACGCTAGGTAACCTCGAACTGATCGCTGGGCCTCTGTAGCTGCAACGTCTCATTCGAATGTCATCCCTTTCAATCTTTTAATGGTTTTCTACGCGCCTACCATGGTGACCACGGGTAACGGGGAATCAGGGTTCAATTCTGGAGAGGGAGCCTGAGAAACGGCCTCCAAGGAAGGCAGAAGGCGCGCAAATTAACCACTCCCACTTGGGGAGGTAGTAACAAAAAATAATAAAGGACTCTTTCGACGCCCTGTAATTGGAATAAGTACACTTTACATATTTTAACGAGGATTCACTGCAGGGCAAGTCTGGTGCCAGCAGCCACGGTAATTCCAGCTCCAATAGCGTATCTTAAAGTTGCTGCAGTTAAAAAGCTCATAGTTGGATCTCGGGATCGAGCTGACAGTCCGCCGCTAGCTAGCTAGCGATCCATCTATCTATTGCTGGAGTTTGAATTTATATTAAAAAGTGTTCCTCTATTGTGGATTAAATCCAAAACTTTCAATTAGCTCTGTTCATGGTTTTAGGATCCAGCGGTCCTCAGCAGAGTTGAAATAGTGATATTCTGTTCCAGGAGGCAAGGAGAAAAAACACAACACAGATCTGTTTGTTATTAAATGAATCTGCAAGTCCGGCTCACGAATGTGCGTGAGACCTGACTAACAGGGCTCATCTCTTTTTATTGAGCACAAAGAAATAAGAATCACATCACATCACATGGCCACCCCCAGTACATAAACATTAATTGTGTGCCAAAGTATCGTATACTCCCCTAGCCTGGTTCTCCACCAAAATAATTTACAGACGCCCGTTTTATAGGGGTCCTAACCTAAACTATCTTTTCTTCCTGTTTAAACACAGTCTGTTGCAATTTATCAGTTCCTGGTCTAAACAAAGCCTGGTATTTAAGACTGTCGTAAAAGCCTGGTAAAAATTTAAAATTGTTTCCACTTCAAATACCTCTTTTCATTCGCTCCAACACGAGT
Source organism: Apricaphanius iberus (assembly GCA_028564705.1). Taxonomy (NCBI): domain Eukaryota; kingdom Metazoa; phylum Chordata; class Actinopteri; order Cyprinodontiformes; family Aphaniidae; genus Apricaphanius; species Apricaphanius iberus. Next base: position 524,523 of record JAPXFQ010001405.1, on the reverse strand, counting down.
GAATTACCGTCTTCGGACCTCCCCTGCTGGCTCTTGCATGGGAACCAACATGTATTATCCTTGCATAATATTACCCACTGCTGTCTCAATACACCTTATAACTAGCGAGCAAATGCAGGGGATGCAACAGCATTCACAAAAGACCATAACTGCTACAAACAATGCCATTATAGACATTACAAGAGTTTCCCAAACATATTATTCAGTAAATTATCCCACATTGAGGTGTCCACACAAGGTTGTTCTCTTAATCTGTTTGAGAGAGTTCTAAATCCCTCCACTGCTTTAGTTAATTTTCCTTCTAAGGCTGTATTATTTAGAATGAATGTGCAACATTGGTCACCAAATATGGAACATACACCACCTTTTTCAGCAAATAGCATATATACTGCAATTCTGTTTTGGAAGCCATCAGGGAAGTAGATTTGAGTTGCTCATGAACAGCTTCAAATCCATCTCTAGTGTTGTTTGCGAGTTTCTGAACATTATAGTGGACATAATTTATTCTATCAACATTTTTATTGATGGTGCACCACCAGCAGAGACTAGTTTCCCAACCTGCTGAGATTTGATTCACTAATTTAAACTCATCCGGTACTCCTCTAGGAACTCCTATGGCATCTATATACGTAGGGTCATCGTGGCGGCCGACCTCCCTTTTGGATCTGCAGGTTCCTCGTGATAATGAAAGCTGATCACCGGTGGGGTGATAAGTAAATACTACCATTGGCATAATCAATGTAACCGGAGAACACAATCCTGTCCAATTTCTGGGAAGTGTTGAAAGAAGAATATTTCCCCCACAATACCACCAAATGTCTGCACGGGCCTGGAAGGGTTTGGTAAAAGTTTGTACTTTATCACATGAGATATTCATAGAACCGTCCGGTTTATTTCCTTAAGAGATGTTATTAAAGCATGTAAAATTACTAGGTGCTATATTACTATCAAAAAATGTAAGGCTGGCTCTATTGTCAGCTATGGGGAATGATTTTTCCCACGCAGAACATTCACCTTAGAGAGTACAGATACCAAACAGGTTATATTAAGTTCGGATGGGGTGGGCACCACTCTAAGGAGAGGCCTTGGACCCATGCAAACTATACAATCCTGCCCAATCCCCTGACCTGTGCGCTCTGCCATAAGTATCCAATTATTTTTAGAACCCCCTATACCTGTCATCATTTCAAAATAATCCTCTGTAGTAGGGTCTTCTTTAACTGTGATTCCATGGTCCACTGAGGCTCGGTTCTGTACAACAGTGGTTGTTACATTACGGAGCTCCTTACATACTAGGATTGGGAAATTGAAATCCTTTCCACCTTTGTACACCCAAATTAGAAACATTGCACACGCTTGTTAATACATGTTTTTTAGAAATAAACTGCTTTGTGTTAGATTTACCGCTAGAATCAATTTATCTACAGCTTTGGTCAATCTCACCAGAAGACGCTGGTGTTTAGCATATGCAGTAGTGGACCCATATTGAGAAATTACTTTATTACTTTTAACCAAGTGTTGTACTTTTTTGTTATTTTTGGTGGTTATTGATAAGAAGGGGTGTGTCTATTTTTGATTTTAGGTTCTATTATATTCTAACACTGTGGAGGAAGCCCCAGAGAAAAACAATGCAGATTATTACCCACACCATGATAAAAAAACACAACTGGCAGTCTGTTAAAATTTTGAATTAAATAAAGCTAGAAGGTGTTAAGAAACCTGTACAAATTTTGTTATTTTAGAATTTTAAAACTTTAAAATCTTTTTAGGATTCTTCCCTTTCTTATACCTGTCTCTGGCTGGTATTACCTTATTCTGTGGGTCGTAACACGCCCTCAGGAGAAACTGCAACCTTCTGTCAGCTCAGCTAATCTATCTTTCCTGTTAGAAGACCCTCTTTACACATATACTGTATCAACACACACTCTTTTGTAATATTGAAATAGGTTAAAACTTTTGGTAAAATATAAATAAGAAAAAGATTGAGAAAAAGATGAAATATTAATGGGTGTTCAGAAACCCTTACTTCACCAGTGTTAGGAAACTGGACCTGTTAAAAGAAAATAGTTAGAATATTTTTGTAATCAAAAGAAAAAGTGTTTACAGAAAGTGTAATATTTTTTTAGCCTCTTAAGTCTCTATCTTCTGCCCTTGTTGATGATCCCTAAGAAACTGCTGGCAGCTGCAAGGGCGCTGATTTTGATGTATGGAATCCTCTTCTTCCCAAATATTCCCTCTTTGAAATGGCAATTACTTATTTAATTGACCATTTCCCACAATCAAACACATATAAGCCAATTTCTTCAGATGGAGCAGGCCCCGCCTCCTGTGGCAGTCAGTACCTGCTATCATCCCCTTTATGTAGATTCCTGTATATCCCTGGTAATTTTCTGGCGTGTGCGAGAAGGAGCAGGAGCAGGAGCACACTGTGACCAGTGGAACCAGGTGGAACCTTTGCCTTTCAGCTGGACCATGTGGGTAGTTCTGATAGCCATAAGAGCAATGCGTAGGGCATCCAGCCAATTCAGCCCTTTTTGTGCTGATATTTTTCCCAGCTTTGACTTTAAATTTAGGTTTGAGCGCTCAATGACACCCTGGGATTGTGGGTGGTAAACTGTGCCAGATTCATGAGTTATCCCCATGTGCTTTTCAACCCATTGCAAATATTCATTTTTAAAATGGGTCCCCTTGTCAGATCCGACACGAGTTGGGAAACCATGAAAAGGGATCCAGTGGTTAAACAAACACTTAACCACCATTTTAAAGTGCTCCCTCTTAGCAGGAAATGCTTCAACCCATGATGTAAGGGGGTCTATCATAACCAACAAATACCTGTAACCCCTAATAGGAGTTACCACATCTGTATAATCAATGACCACTTCCTCACCTGGCCGAGATAGGTTCTGAAAAGTTCCCATCTCTGGCTTGATAGTAGGTTTTGGGTTAAATTGACCACAAATCGTGCATTCACTTAGAAAATGTTTGATCCAGTCTGTTGAAAACGGGTGCCACCAAAAACAAAAGCTCTTCTTCATCTGATTAAATGAAACATGGGCCTGTCCATGTGCTTCTTGAAAAAGTACAGGCTTCAAACTAGCTGGCAAAACCAATCTGCCATCAGGACCGCTCTAATAGTCTTTTGAGAACACATCATCTCGGTCCTTACATACTGATTTTTCATGTGGGGCTGCATTCTGTTGAGCTAGTTTCACTTCCTCTGCAAAGCTATCTGACATTTCCTGAGCAGCTGTTACAACTAACTGTGTGTTTGTCTGTGGCTGGTAACCTGCATCAGTTTTTGCAGCTAGATCTGCAGCTTCATTACCTATAGCCTGAGCTGTATGTGACTTGGTGTGACCCCTGCACTATAAATAGCTAATTTAGAGGGTATATGTACCGCTGTGAATAACCGAGAATCCGTAATTGGAGTCCGTACAAACATAAATATCTTTACCTTTACCCCATTTACATGCTTCAATCAGGTCCCTGATCTCAGCTCACTGTGCACTCTGTTTGCCATGCAATTTTTCTGACACCACTGTCTGTAGTGTTAGTAGCTAGGTCTCCTAGTAGCTAGGAGACAGGTTAATGTTAGTAGCTATGCTACTTTAGGCTAGGCTATTGGAGGACATTATTAGAGACAGTTCCTACTTTCTCTCCTATTTCTCCCCAACTTCATGATGTGTGGTCAGTTCAAGCTCTAACCTGCTTTCTCTTAGTCTCTTCTTATAGTAGGTGTTCCTGACCCGCCCTGCTTGACGACCCTGACTAAGATGGCATTGCAGTGAAGGAAAGTTCTCCACGTCCTGCAACAAACTTCTGCATCAGTTCTGTTGCACTTTCTTTGTATCTGTTCTGTATCTCTGTTCTGTAGTCTCCAAACCACAGACGGTCTCGGCAGATGACCGCTTGTGCTGAGCCTGGTTCTGCCGGAGGTTTCTTCCTGTTAAAAGGGAGTTTTTCCTTTCCACTGTCGCTTCATGCTTGCTCAGTGTGAGGGATTGCTGAGAATTACACAACGTAATCTTCTGTGGTTCTCTAATTTCTACCTTAAACATTGTTTCGTAATAACTCTTCTTGTAAAGAGCCTTGAGATGACATCTGTTGTGAAACGGCGCTGTATAAATAAACTGAATTGAAATTGTTCTGTATTGTTATCCTGTAACACCACAGCGAATCCTGATTGGCAATTCCCTTTGCTATCCCTAAAACAACTGTCTGTGTATAGAGTCAGTCCTGTTGGCAGAGGTTCAGTTTAAAGGTCAGGTCATTTTTTTTGGGACACAAAATTTAGTGCAATACAGTCATGAGGTTCCCCAGTAGTTGTGAACTGATCTGCCATGTTAATGCCGTCATGGATTAAAGTCAGGTTAGGTGCCTCTAATACTTTACTCATACGTCGGAAAAAGTAAATGTCTCAGAGTTAATCAATGCCATCACTCCATGAGATGTGAGAATGTGAAGGGGGTGTCCCCTGACAATGTGTGCTGTTTTCCCAACTAAGTGCATGACGCCTGCAGCATGTCTAGTTCATGGTGGTTGTCTTCTCTCTATAGATTGTAGCTTAACACTAAGATACATAAGAACGTGTCTTTGGCCCCCCTTCTTCTGAAAAAGAATCCCATTAACCACTCCATCTGTTTCTGATGCATCTAGAAAAAAGGTACAGGTGTAGTCAGGTGTAGTCTGCTGCCTGAGCTAGTAGTTTTTTGAGTTGAGTGAAAGCCTCTACTGCGGTGGAGTTCCAATTTAACTGTGCCTGTAAATTCTTCATGCCATGTTCATTTACCAATGCTCTCAATGATGTGGTGAGGTTAGTGTAACCTGGAATGTAATGTCTGGAGAAGTTGGTAAGTCCCAGAAATGACAGCATTGACTTTACAGTAAGAGGTTTTGGATGCGTCAATATGGTGTTTTTGTGTGCCAATGTTAAACCAGAACCCTGTGCAGTCACTTTTCTCCCCCAAAACTGGACTTCCTTTCTGACTAGTTGCAATTTGTCACGTGAGACTTTAAAACCTTCTTTTCCTAGATGAGAGAGTACTGCCAATGTGGCTTCAATGCATATTTCCCAGTGGAAAAATGCATTGATACGTGGATGAATCAAATCATCCACGTATCGGATCAAAACACAACCTGGTGGGAGGAGTAAGGTGCTTAAGGATTGTTTCAGAACCTGATTGAAAATGCCAGGAGATAGGGCAAAGCCCTAGGGAAGTCTGGTGTATTTCAGTTTTCTACCTCTGAAAGTGAAAGCGAACACATCTCTTACTGATGGGTGAAGCGGTAAACAGAAAAAAGCATTAGCCAAATCAATACAGGTGAACCATTTCAATTCAGGTGTCAGGGATGCCAGAGCCGTGTAGGGATTGCAATGGGTGCTGTTACCTCATTAATTGCTCTTAAGTCATATGCCATCCTGTATTTGCCAGTACCTTGTTTTTCTACAAGTAAGATTGGTGTGTTGTAAGGCGAGTAAGAAGGTTCTAAAACTCCAGCCTTTAATAAACCTGCAATAGTGTGCGCTATTCCCTCCTCAGCTTCAGGCTTATGAGGGTACCGTGAACGCCAATTTGGATCAGAATGTTTTAGTTCAAAAGTAATGGGTGTGGTGTGAACCAATCCTTTTTTTTTTCTGTTTGTTTTTGTTTTTTTGTTACGTGTCCTGTCTAGCAGTTTGCCACTCAGAATTGGTGTCTGAGTACCAAGTACAAGCCAAACAGATTTACTTTCCCAAGCAGAGTATTACAGCTTTGCTGTAACACTCCACTTGATGTATATCTATTAAAAAATCTTTATTAGTGATTACTGAGGGTTCAATTTCCTGAAGTCATGGACACGAATCCGAGAAAAGAAGGAAGAAAGGAAGAAGGTGAAGAAAAGAAACCGCACCAGCAAAGGCGCGAACTGACGACACAAGACAGAGAGGCAAACAAAGAACACAAGAAAACATCCCAGTCCTCCGCCTCTGCCGGAGGACTGGGATGCACAGAACCACACCAATAGTTCAGATCCAGTAATAAAAATTAAGAATTACACATTCACTACACACAAGCATGGATTAATAAACACAATACTAATGTTTCTGTTAAGCTCCTGGTAAAAGCTAACTAACAACAACAACCTCAGCTCAAGATATGTCTGTCCACACCAATGTCCCCACACCTATGTGTGTGTGCGAGCATGCAGGTCTGAATAAGGTTTCCCCATGCAAGTGATTGATAGCTGGTGTAAGGAACCGTCAATCTGTCCTACAGGAATCGACACAGACATGAAGGAGGCAGGAGATGCATGCATCCAGAGTCCCACAGAGCGCAGGAGCCACAGGCGGACCAGCGCAGGGCCCATCACCCACCAAGAGAGGAACAGATGGAAGCCCCAGGGGAACACCAAGCAGCCGCAATGCTGGGGCCCAGAGAGATCGCAGGAACGAGCCCACAGGCTCCGCCGGAACCCGGCTACGCCAGGGCGGGCCCGGAACAGGACCCGGAGGCCACGGGGATCAGGGGCACCCCGCCCCCCAGCAGGGCCCCGACCAGGGACCCGCCGAGAGGGGTCCCCCGCCGCCACCGCCGGGCAGGAGGCGCCTGCAGCTGATCGACGGACAGTACACGCCGCTGCCACCGGACCAATACCCACCACCAACAACTCGGCCCTCCCCACACACCCACACGCCAGGGAGCCACAGTAAGAGGTGCCCCAGTCAATCCAAGGAGGATGTCGGCCCGAAACAACGGCCGCCCGACACACCGGCCCACCCAGGACCAGCTAGGCATGCACCAGGACCGAGCCGGGCCGCAACCGGGATACACGGCCCCAGGCATCGAGAGCCATCATCGACCAGCGGGCAGGACCATCCATTACCGACGGGGAGTCACGGAGGGGAAGAAGATGCACCAGGCCAGAGGGCAGCCAAACACCCAACCTGACATGTAGACATAGACAGACAGAGACACTCAGACGTACCCTCCCTCTCATGCGCACACATTCTTACATATACAGGACACACGAAAAAAGGACGCTGTACACTCATTCAGACACCCCATACATACTCTATACTCCCAGGCCCAGGGACAGACGCCCCGATAGAGCACCCTGCCCCTGGGAGATGGACCCCTTGCCCACCAGGACGGGGACAAGCAGACCGCCAAGGCCCCCCACCTAGGTCCCCGACCAGACGAACTGACAATCTACCCGGGCTCCAACCCCTGATGGTCCAACGAACAGGGGTGTGGAAAGACCCCCAGCCTCTCTCTCCCCCTGCTCAATTGTGGTGTTGTTGCGTGTTGTTCTAATGTGCACTTAAAACAGAGAGGTGGGAAATGGGAATACTGCCAGGTACCCCCATCTCCCTCCCTAGGCCCTCAGTGTCTAGATGCATTTAAACATTGGGTACCGGCACCACAGCCGAGGCCCCGTATAAGGGGCCCCGCCTCCAGTGCCGAGGCGCACCCACCGCCAGGTCCCTACATGTGCGTGTGTCATGTAAACGTTGCAAGTGTAAGTGTCTAAGTTGCTCAATAAAATTGGCACCCAGGCCGACACCGGGTAGCGAAGACGGAAATTCCATCCCGCACCCCAGTGACGTGCCCACGTCCCAAGGCCTTGTGAATGGTAGAATAAAGGAGCAGGTGGACAGAGGCAAATGGGGATGGGGAGGAAATAACTGGGGTGACACGATCCCAAACCCAGGGAGCCAGCTCCCCTGCTGACCCCAATAGGCACGCCCGTTCAGCTGATCCACCAGGGGCGGGAGGCCCCAGCACGTCAAGTCGGGGGCCAAGGCAGCGGCCCCTCCGAGCCCCATGGGGGCCCAGGCCATCCGCCCGCCCCCACCCCAGGGGCAGACCTAAATCCTTCCCAACATTCAAACTACTAACAAAACACAGGACACTAGACACCTAGGCCACCCTCCACCAGTACACCGCAGAGTGCTTGGACCAAGACCCAGGAGCCATGTCCAGCCCATCTTGATGTGTATTGGAGCCTGTTGGGTCTGCGAGTCTTGGTGAGATATGGATACCTAGATATGTAATATTTCCCGACCGGAGTTGCACAGCAACGGGACTCTGGAAAGAACAGTTGATTGGAAGGACTGTAGATTTTAACCAATTTATGGAATAGTCTGAAACTCTTGAATAAGATTTTATCAACTCAATTACCTGAGAGAAGGAAGTTTGTGAATGCTGTAGAAAGAGTAATACATGATCTGCATACAGACTAATTTTATGTTCTATTTTGTTGCATTGTATACCTTTAACATTATTATTTTGCCTGATTGCTGCTGCTAATGGTTCAATAAAAATAGCAAAGAGGGAGGGAGAAAGTGGACATCCCTACCTGGTACCTCTCTGAAGGAAAAACCTTGATGATGTTTGATTATTAGTTTAATACATGCTGTTGGTGAGCTGTATAATATTTTTAAACAGTTTACAAAATTACTGAACCCGAATTTATGTAAGGTTGCAAACAAAAATTTCCAGTTAACTCTATCAAATGCTTTTTCTGCATCTAAAGATAATATATTGGTTTGGACGATTTTACAGTAGGAATAATCTATTAAATCTATTAATCTACGTGAATTTGTGGAAGAGAGACTCCCTTTTATAAAACCTGTTTGATCAGGATGGATTATTGGAGGTGTTATTTTCTCAATCCTTCTTGCAAGAGCTTTGCAAATTATTTTAAGATCAACATTGATAAGAGAAATGGGACGATAACTGATAACGACATAGGGTCTTTTCCTGGTTTTAATAGAAGATTGATGTAGGCAGAGTTCATGTTTGGTGTTAATCGACCATTTTCCTTTGTTTCCTGTAACATTTTGTAAAATGTTGGTGGCAGAGTATTCAAGAATTCTTTATAGAACTCTCCTGGAAATCCATCTGGGCCTGGAGCTTTATTATTAGGCATGGATCGGAGGGCCTCCTGGAGTTTAGTCACTGTTAGCGGTGAATCCAGGGCCTTTGCTTGATTGTCTGAAAGTTTAGGAAGAGTTATTTTATCCAGAAATTGTTCAATTGTTCTATTCGAAGTCTTTGGATTAAGAACTGCGTCCGTTTAGTAATAATTTCATTTAATTCTAATTTTGCTTTCTGTATTTTGCTTAAGCTCTCTTTATCCAGGGAAGCTTCTAATGATTTGATAGTTTCTTCTAATTTCTGAACATGTTTATTTTCTGTTCTCTTTTTATTTGATGAGAATGAAATTATTTTACCTCTAATCACAGCTTTCCCTGCCTCCCAGAGAGTGGATGGCGACATACCAGGGAGATCATTAAATTCCATGTATGAAGCCCATTCTTTTTCAATATATTTAATAAATTCTCTATCCTTAAGTAATGATGTATTAAATCTCCAATTTTTATATTGAAGGGTTGCTATTCTATTTGCTAAATTTAAAGAAACAGGAGCGTGATCGCTGATAACTATAGGATGTATCTCAGTATCTGAAATGTCATTCAACAGTGAGCTGCTGACTAACAAATAGTCCAATCTAGAATAAGAATGATGGACAATTGAGTAAAAAGTGAATTTTCTGTCGTTGGGATGAAGCGATCGCCATGCATCGCCAAGTCCATAATCGCTCATGTACTGTTTAACTATATCTATGGATTGCCAGCTGCGCTGAGTCCCTGCTGTACTGAGCCTGTCTATTTAATCATTTAATCCAAAGTTGAAATCTCCCCCAAGAACAAGTGAGCAATCCATGTGATTAGCCAAAACCGAGAAGAAAGTATGAAAGAATGAGGGGTCGTTAAAATTTGGACCATATACACTAACTATACATAACTTTTGGTTATGTATAAATAGTTTTAATTTTATAAATCTACCCTCTGGTTCTGTAACCGTGTCTATTACTTTAAAATTAGAATGTTTATTTATTAATATTGCTACTCCTCGTTGTCTAGAGTTATAGCATGAAGAAAATATACTAGGATACTCCGGTGTTTTTAAATCATTAGCAGTTGAGCTTGATTTATGAGTCTCCTGTAGTAAGACGACATCTGCCTTCAATCTTTTAAGATGGTTGAAAATCGTAATATTTTTATCTCTGGAGCCAGATCCGCGAATATTCCATGTTAGAAATTTTACAGGATTCATAGGGCTAAGATAAACATTAGACATTTACTATCGCAAAGGCTGAATATAGGTATAGTCTTGGTTTGTCCATGGAGTTGCCTGATTGAAAATCCAGAACCAGAGATAAAGCGAGGGAAATAACGTACCATACAGGTATGTAAAGAATGATAGCATGATGGAAAAACATGAATATGCCATGATAAAAGTCATAAAAGTGTGTGTGAAAGAAAAAGGAAGAAGTGATAAAGAGATTTGGTGACACGAATGTGAAAAAAAGAAGAAAAAAGAAAGCAGTGAACCTAGTGCACAGCCCTACCCCTACCCACATTTACAAGTATAAACAACCTGCTGAGCTGTGCTTCTTTAAACTATAGTTGACTGATAAAACAACTTCTATCTAACCTCTGTTAAATATGACTAATATAGCCAAGGAGTAACCTGAGGGTCCCTGAACAGCTGACCGTTAACATACAGTTCTTCTACCGTAACTGTAGCCTTACAGCCCTCACTAATATGTTCCTTTCTAATTGGAAATAACACATGTTTTAACTGAACATATTTAGGGTAGGCTATTGTTTTCTGCATTTGTGCTTCATGTGAAAAGTGAGCTCTTGCTTGCCCTGCTAAGACTTTTAACCTGGGCTTGAATAGAGTCAGGGCCATCCTCATGCATGTATGAAGGTGCTCTTTGGTGAGTCTGGAACGACATTTGTTTTTTTAAAATGTTAATTGTGGAGAAAGCTGCTTCACAGTTGTGGGTGGATCCAAACATGGTGAGGATGTGCAGGGCTACTTTCCTCAGATCTGTGAAATTTGTCTCAGCAACCATTTGGAGCCAGAAAGTGGAAGAACGGTCATGCCTAACACACTGGCTGAGAAAGTTAGATCTACAGGCAGACAGAAAGAAAGATTCAGGCGGACAGGAGGAGAGATACCAGTGGAGAAAGCAGACCCGGCGTCGGGACAGTTTAGCTGGCGGGGCCGCAACTTATTTTGAGCAGGCCCAATTTTTATTTTTATTTTTTAGTGTTTTTACCCACCTTTGGCAGTGTTTTGAATATTTTCAGGTCAAAACGTCCCTTTTTGATACTTTTTCTTTGTACATATTCATATTATACATACATCAAAAAGGGACCGACTGAGGAATTGGTTCTGGAGTTTTCCCGAACGATCGCTGTTCTAGACTTTTGGTCAGGAAGTTTGTGTTTGTTCTCCAAAAGGAGCCGCGATTGTGCCTCTCACGACCCTGCTGCTGGTTTGTGTATATGGGTGAGACATTTTCCTTTATAGAAGATCGTTGTCGCTCAGCAGGAGCTGTGGTTAAGTTGCGCTGATTCGGAACATGAGCTGACGTCGCCAAACATTCGACTTTGTAAAAGTAAAGAGTTGTTCACAAACCATTTAAAAACAGCAGGAAACACAAGAACAGGCCCTGTTCTTCCCCTTTCTACTCGCTGCTAAAACTGTTCTGACACACTCAGAAAGGAAATATAGACTCACCTTACTCACTTCTTAGCTGCGCCTGTGCATCTTGAAGCAGCATCTCGATCAATCATTTTACGTCCAGTTAATGTTTTTGTAATTTAGTCTGTAAGTCTTCCTCAATCCAACTCGGCTGCATAAAACCTTTGTAAATTAATTTCTTGCAAGTATTTCTCCAAATGTTTACATCGTAACTGCCAGTTAGCATGCTATTGTTAGCGCTTCTTCTTCATGGTGACTATTCAAGGCTACAAACAACGAATCGTTACGACCAAGTGGTAGGAAGTGTGGACCAGAATGTTTCTAGTATTCAACTGTATGATAATTATTCCTTTCAACACACTTTCTAAAAAATGAAGCTTTGTTTGAGAAGAGTCTTTAATGATTCTGAGTTTTGAAAAGTTTTTGTTAGATTTTAATGCATATTTTATTCATTAATCCCTGCAGAGGGCAAATTTCTTGAGCCATATTGTTGACCTATTAATAGAAGAACGTGCAAAACTCTATTTAAGATTTTTTTTATCTACTACTGTCAAATGTGGAGTAGGTAAAGGTAACAATTCATGCTGTAATCCAATAGGGTGTTTTAGTCCACCACTCCAATTTAAGCAATTTTTGAAGCATGGATGTTTGCAAAAATAAATAAGTGGACATTTAAAAAGATATTTGCCACTGTTTGTGATATCGTACTATTGGCAATATCAACTGAGCATTTAGACTAGTTCTGTCTGAAAAAATTTGGAGTTTTTTATTTGTCTGTCCAAGAGGACAGCAGGCAATGTCTTAAGCAAAAATGTTGGTCAAATTTTGTAGGATTTTTTAAAAGAATAAAAAATGGAATAAAAACGGAGCTTTTTCAGTTAGTGGAAGGAAGAACTGTGAGCTATTCAGCTAGATCATTTCGTGAATAAAAACTGAGCTTTTTCAGCAAGATCAGTTAGTGAATAAAAACTGTGAGCTTTTCAGCGAGATCAGGTATGGGGAAAAAACTGTAAGCTAATTCAGCAAGATCAGTTAGTGGAAGGAATAACTGTGAGCTTTTCAGCGAGATCAGTTAGTGAATACAAACTGTTCTGCATGTCCTTACATTGTTGTATTGTCTTGACTATTGTCTTATTGTAATTGATTTTACTTCGATCATCAAATTGATTTATGCTGTGTTCCAATTTTAATCATGTAAAGCACCTTGAATTGCCTTGTGTTGTAAGTGTGCCTTGCCTTAGAACATTTTACATGAACTTATACTGAAAAAAATATATACAAAAATACTGAACAATTTTAACAATTCAGGTCTGTTTGCACAAACTTTACAGATAAATGAAAACAAGCTCTGTGGAAAAGCCTGTATAAAAAATTAAGAAAATCAAAAATAGGATTTTTCATGTGTGATGAGTGTTGATAATCAGTGGCTGTATCGCCTTTAAGCTATAGCCCCCTTTGTTGGTTGTCTTGGGCCAATACATTTGCAGAAGGCATTATGATCCGTCATGGGGGGGGGGGGCCCAATACGTAAATGGGCGGGCCCGGCCCACCCATGACGCCAGGCCTGTGTAATTTTCAGTACATTTCGCTATGTTTTTTTGTGTGTTTCTTTTTTTTGGTTTCCTGTTTGGATTGCGAAGTGTTTATTGGCTGGGTGGTATAACATGATGCGGCAAAGCTTGCATACAATAAGCCATTTCGGTATTGAGATGCGCGCTATACCTTCTGTGGTTTTGGTCACCAAACTAGGAAAAGCGAACATACACATAGATAACCAAAGCTGCAAAATTCATTATTTTGAATGCTGGAAAGTCGACGAGCTTAAAACATATATTTGCCATAGAGGGCTGCCTATGTCTGCGAGCATAATGTCTGCATAAGAAAGAACTATGTGCACCAGTGTGTGCAGCTACAGTGCAGAATATACTGATTATTTTTGACGAAAAAAGAGGAAAGTGGCATATTTTAGGCTGATTATACTGGGCTTGTTGACATTCCACAGAGTGACAATCCAGGACCCACAAACGCTGTTAGATGGCTTGGAAGAAGGGAATGTCGTCATGCAGAAGTGGTCTCAGCTACTTTTCATCCCAGAGCTCTTGAAGTCCAGATGTGCTGTGTCATCCTATCGCAGGTATTTTGCTTGTTAAATATCCGTGCTATGGCTAGCAGTTAGTACATAGCTTATTAGCTTCCGTGGTGCTTTTAAACTCTTACAATTTGTATTTTTGAATGGGATTTTTACTTGTTAGAAGCAGTAAGAGCCCGGATAAGGCTGTGATGCTTTAAGCATTCATCCTTCACATCGACTTCCAGCAGTAGGCTATATTAAACCTGGGTGCTAATCACTATGCTACCAAAACTAAAATTGTTAGATCTAAACAATCAACAGAAATATCGAACAATTAACATGTTTAATGACACTTGTTTATCCACCTCAGACATCCACTCGGATCCTTCTTTTCTGTATTTAATGTATATAAAATAAATGGAGGTTCAGTACAAGGGTCAGTATCATTCATACACTGCTGCATTTTGCATTCTCCACCGTTCAATGTGGTAACTGCCATTTCCACAGCCAACCACAACACAATGAATACCGGGCATATTTGAAAAGTCCACAAAAAACAGCCTTTAAACAGCTTCAATAGACTCCGTATTAACAAAAACACACGCATGCATACGCCTTTTACCATCGAGCCAGGGGTTTGTTTGGGGTCCAAAAGCTGTTAACGGGGGTCAAAAACACATTCTCACTCGCAATACCGATATGGCTTATTGGCCTGTAGCTTTCTGTGGACGCTAGAAAACTACCGTAAAGAATGCAAAACTGCGCCGCCCAAAAGCACTCATTACGGTTATAAATGGCCAACTCTGTTTTGGCATTAGGCTCTGGTCTGTACCAGACAGCATTTCGGTCCGGACCGCGGTCCGCCAAGCTATACAGTTTTGCGGTTCCTATCTCTAGCAATGATAAGGCAAGAGGCAGGATACACCCCAGACAGGTCGCCAGTCCATCGCAAGGCAACACAGAGACACACAGAACAAACGACAATGCATGAACACTCTCATACCCAAGGGCAATTTAGAAAGACTTATTCATCTAACGGTCATGCTTTTGGACTGTGGTAGGAAGCTGGAGTGCCCGGAGGGAACCCACATATGCTTAGGGAGAACATACAGAAAGACCTCAGGCTGTGAGGCAACAGTGCTTCTGTGCAGCCAGTGAAATGTACAGTTTTGGTAAAAAAAGAAAAAGGTCTGTACGATCCTTGCAAAATGAAAAAAAAAAAACACCAAAAGATCCATCACAAACTCTGTAGGAATTTGTTTATTAAATGTTGAAAGTTTCTAACGGAGTAGACAGAAAAAGCCAGAACATGTTTGACCCAAAGTGGGTCACAAACAACAGAAACAGTTATCCCAAGAAAACAAAATGTCTTAAAAATGAAGATGTTGGACAGTCAAAGACTTCCACCTAACCTTTGCAATGGCATTTGCAAAATGAATGTCTGTAAACTTAAATGAACTGATGGTAGATTTATAAAAAATGTGGCCAGCAATGTCTCTGCCGTGATGCAAGACACTGAAAGAATTATGGGTTCTGCAACTTGTTGCATTATGAGCTGCACTTATTTTTTGCTTTTAGTTTAAATTACTTAAAAAATGAGCAGGATCAAACAGATCAGAAAAATGCCTCCCTACCTTTTAACAGCTCGTAACTAATTCAAGGGCAGAAAAGCGGAGCATATTTGAAACATTATATATTCAACTGAACTTTATTTGTTACAAATAATGACTAACTATAGTCTACACCAAGTTAGATTTTACATAATTTTAATGTTTTCTGTCTAATATGAAACAATGAGAATGAAGTACATGACTGACTTTCACAGAAAATGGCTGTTCAGAATACAATTATTAAGCATCACTAGAAAATACATTACAAACTTTAAGGCTTAGCTTCAACCGTACAACACAACAATATAAAACTGTATTTCCCTGAATCCACCAAAATACAAAAATGCGTTTGGAGCATATCTTGCTGCTAATTGGTGGCAACAACATTATGCCTGCACCGTAATTTAGAAAGCAATAAGGGAAAAAAAGAAGAAGAATTTTCTTTAGCCTCCTTACCATAAACATGATGTCACCTTGAATAGGGTCAATTTCCATGCTCAAAGATAACATGATCTAGATTATATTAAAGATGGAATGACTTGCCATAGAGTGTGGGCTCGTATACCTCAAGAGACTTGTACCAGCCTAATGAAGAACTACAGGGAGATGCTGTTGTCAGCTGTAAGACAAAGTGATAACACACTTTATTATAAAATGTCAGTAGGGCTAATAATTTTTGAAAGTTTTTTGTGACACATAATCACATCATGATCATACTTTGAGGAGATTTTGTCATTATTCTTTCAGTACTAGTATGAACAGTTTTTATTTTTGGCATTTCTATGAATATATTAAATGTCTTGTGTGAATTTAGAGGTGGAGCTAAAAATTATGACCATAACTGTATCTTTTTAGAGCTAACAGTTTTTTTGTTCCATCTAATTGTTACTTATTCTTAGGTTGCACATATAATCACTCAACTGGACATCTACTCCAATCAATGTTTTAAAGATCATTTAAAGAGGAATCTTCCTTCTAGGTTCTATGATATCCTACACTGTTAGGATCTGCAGACAGCAGATAATTCAACAAATATGAAGTGAACCAATTAAAGTACAAATATGAATGCATTCTTATTAATCTTTTTAGGCAAAAATATGCAGAGTAAAATACATATCTAATTTATGTTGATCAATATAACTTATTTTAAATCTCTAAATGGTAACATGACAGTCTGATTACTGCAATGTGCCTTTACAGAAGGATCTCTCAAAGAGTGAGGTGTGGGAGGGCATGACTCTCTTTCGCTTCCATAGTGATGAGACACAGAAGCCACCTTTTTCCGACTCGTCCAATCTGAAAAACAGTCCAAAAAAAAGCACAGAAAAGACAGTTATTTTTCTTTTGCAAAAGCAAAATGGGAGAAAAGAGAGTATTTAAACAATATAAAAAATCTGTAGCTTATTGGGCCCAAGCAGCTAAATGCTGTAAAAGCCTATTGTTCCTCTACTGTTTATTTTTAGGCCCGAGCATCTGAGCACTGTGAAGGCCTATTGTTTCTGTAATTAGGCCAGAGCAGCTAAGCAGTTTAGCAAATTAGGATAACAATGCTTCACAGCAGCTCTAAACCAGTTGTGGTAACTCTGTGTCCAGTAATGAGAGCTTTCACAAAAAGGTGTGGCTGTGGCGGCGTGAGTTGTTGGGGATTTTACCAACAATGTAGCTATTTGGCTATTAATAGTCAAAGGGCTTTTTATGCCAGTCAATAACATTAATAATTAATGGAAAATTATTATTATTTGGGGGACCTTCTGGGTGTCCAGGAACTATTTTACTAGCCAAATATCTTTTTCAGTCTCATAATCTGCAGGAATGAATTCTTTACAGTCTATTGATCTTGAAACCTTGCCATATATGCGTGTTACACAAGAAAGACAATAGTTACTTTCCAAAATACAAGGTTTATTTACAAAAGAAGGAAAAGACAAACATTTAATCACACTACTGATTAAAATAAATGAATAGTTTAAAAAAGACAGAAAAAGATGAATATGTGATAAGCCATGGATTCCATGGAAACCATAGATTCTGATGTCACCTTTCTAGATGAATTTGGATGTTTTTAAGAATGAAAGCTAAGTTAGTCTACCAATTGTAATTGTTTTAACTAATTTATCACCACTGATTTATGTGTAAACCAATGAAATGGAAAATTAACATTCTTTGGATCAAGAAATGTTTGTTTAAAAATGATCTTGATAAGAAGTCATTGATCTTTGAGAACTTACTTGAATCCAGTATGTTGATACAAAAAGGGGGGCTCAAACACAGTTAAAAAGATTAGTTTCTGTTCTGAAAAATATGACCAAAAAAGAATGTAAAGATATAAACACAGCACCAGAAGATAATAAATGTAAGTTGTCTGCACTTCTAAATACCCAAAATACACATTTACTTGCATTTAAGGGCTAAAAAAAGTGGATTTTCCATGATATGTCTCCTTTAAAACACCAGCCCCAAGCCATACTTTATCTGAGCCAAATGTCATTCAACACAGATTTGTAGTGCTTCGTGACCTACAAAAAAGTCGTTTGGAGCTATGGTCCAAACCCAATAGGAAGTCAGCCATCTTGAATCAAACATGCCATTTTTGCCATTAATTGACATTCTATTTGATCGAACTGCTCCTATAGCTTTTGACTTACAGACCTTTAGACAAGATAATACAGACTTAAGGCCTTGAGGATCAAACGTTATCAAAATAACTTTGCTGCGTCACACAAGGTGGGCGTGGCGAGGCCTCAAACTTGGGCTTCTCCCGAAAAATATTCAAGCAGATAAAACTCTTCTTCTGAAAGTAACAGATGATGAAAACTTCTGTGGGGGATGCTCATTAAATCCTTGACAATCCTAGATGGTCAAATGCTAACACTTATGCCCCGCCCGGTGGCGGTGTGGCAAAAGGAAGCATCACGCCATGGACATAAGTTTGGCTTTAATTTCCACATGCATTGTCAGATGTGCACCAAATACAAGAACATGGATATTGGTTCAATAACTAATAGATTCACATGCAAATATTTGGTGGGTGGGCCTACTTTCTGCAAAGCGCCACTTAGAATTACTAAAAAAATGTTAAGCAATTCTTTCAAATAAGACTGTGAAATTCACAACAGCTGTTGTTTCTGTACACTCTTCAAAACATTCTTGAAGTCAGCGTCCTTTTTCCCTATTGAGGTCAGCCATTTTGGTTGAAAGCTGCCATTCTAGCCTCTTTTTTTTTTTTTACACTTTTGCATGCTTATTTTATTGTCAGGTTTGGTGCAAGTGTAAAGATGGTATTCAGGCTCTCCCGGTCGCAGCACAGGAAGCGCGGTGCTAAGCTGCGAAGGCTGCTAGAGGCTGCTTGCAGCTTTAATTAGGCCCGAGCAGCTAAGCACTGTGAAGGCCTATTGTTCCTCTAACGTTTGTTTCTTTTTAGGCCTAAACATATTCAAAAACTCACCATATTTGGCATAATGTCATTACAGGTATTATGAAATATCAGGCATAATGTCAGGCGTGTGTGAAATTTATGTATTTTAAAGGTTTGGAAAAAAAAAAACACAACAAATTACTCAGCAGCGCCTCACGGAAAATTTTGAAATACCCTCTACTGTGATCGTAGAGAAATGCCGTTTGGCACACATGAAGAACATCCCGAGACCTACCAAAAAGACTCAAAACGTCATGGTCCCAGTGAAGTATATTAAACGTCTATTAATGTTTGATTAAGGTGTTTTAGTTACCATACTTTTTAATTATACTTTTAAGATTGTTTTAGAGGTAAAAACTCTAGTTAGAGCTGGTTTGTAAAGTCACAATTTAAGTAGAATAACAGGAAGATAATTAATTATGCATGCATGGTTGTAAGGAGGCTGGTCTTAGCAAAAGTTTGAATCATGTTTTGTGTCCCATATGTAAGGGGGGAGGTTCTCTAACTTTGTGTTAAAATATTAAACTTAATGCTTCTGTTATATACGTTGTCATTCTTTGGTAGGGTGACCCAGAGAGGGTAATTTATACCCCTCTGTAAACTAAATATCTAATCTGTTTTAAGAAATTCTGTAAACTAGTATTTAATATTTTTAATGAACTCTGTGAATCAGTATTTGATTTCTTGTATTAAAATCTAAAGAAAAGTAAATTACTCTCGTCTCCTCTCTGATAAAAATGAACACGCATGGAATTTATAGAGTTAAGGTTTAAATAGAATAAAGATTAAAATCCTTCAAATTGTGACCCCGGACGCAATCAGAGTATGGAGACGGAATTTAATTTTTGCTATATACAGATAAGTAGACTTTAAAAAATAAAATGAACAAAAAGTTCTAATAATTGACTACTCTAAAATACATGTTTACATGAAAGAATTGTGTTTCTATTTTTGGGCAGGTTAAATATTTAATTTTTTGCAAGTCTGGGATTTCATGTGAAGTGAATTTTGGAATTTTATGGTATTAGTTTGAGAATAATGAAGTTGTGAGTAAAACTTGAGTATAAAGTATTATATAAAAGTAAATGATGAATAAATAAATAAAGTAGAAGAAACTGCAATAAACATATTACATCGGAAAAAAAGTAAACAAAGAGTAATTAAATGGTTTTTGAAGCAGGCGATGTGACGTAGTGTGTCGAGAATTCCGACTCATTGTGAAGATTAAATCCTTGTGGCTTACTGAAAACAATACCACTTTGGCTCCTATAGGAGTTCAGCCACTATTGAAGAGTTGGTCCTCAGGGATGTATCGTTTATAAGCGACCTATCAGTAAAATGAGCGAGCGAAGAAAAACAGCAGTGCACACATTCAAGAGTCAGATGAATATATCTAAATTTTATTTTAAAGTAAACAGTTTATTAAATCTGCTTCCTCTTTTTGATAGTATGACAAAATTTGAGTTGAAAAGGTGAGGCTGTAACAAATAAAATCCGCCCTAAAAATATATTTTTATATAGATAAAGAAGTGATTGCTGAGCGTAATTATCTGCTATGGAGATATTTTTTCTGATATGATACTGTTTGTTTCCTTTTGTGTCTGTTTACGGAAGCCGGCCCCATATTCAGGCCCAAATAAGATTCCAGATTGTGGACAGTTAAGTCTCGGAACCTCTAACTAAAATAATTTTGTAATAATCTAAGAATTGTATCTTAAAATTTAGGTGGATAAACTGCAGAACAGAAAGGGAGCAGAATAAAAGCAGATAGCCAAGGTGATATGAAGTTGTATTGAAGTGAAAATGGAAAATTTGAGCATGAATAAAATGATGAAATGGGTGTAGATGATGAAATTAGGACAGTCTGGTGACAAAAGTAAAATATCTAATTGACAAATCGGACATTGAGTGTGAATGGTTGATGAGCTTCTTGAATAATAAAATTAAAAGATGCATTGATAAAATAATTAATTGGATATATTGAAAAGCAAAAAAGCTAATTTTCTACAAATAATGTTTAAATTCTTGCAAAGAAAACTGAAACATTTTGAAGAATATTGGTATGTCCATTTTCATAATGACTTAGTTTAGACATAAGATAGAAAAATGTACAAAATTGATGAACTAGTGAACAGTAGAATACTTAATGATTAAAGACTGAGATTAATGACTAGTAAGTATTATGGGCAAATTAAGTGCTGTAGTTTTTGAAGAATTAGAAATTCATTGTAAAAACGTAAAAAACATCTCAGAGAAGCATATAACCTTGTCTAGTATGAACGGTTAGGAATTGGCAGGTTTTTCAATTTACAGAAATAAACGTAGTAAGTGCTACACAATTTATACACGTTTTTCTTATTTCCATGATTTAAATAAGTACAATTTAACTAATTATTAACTAATGAAATTATTTGCATTTTGGAAATTTCTTCTAGCACTTTAGACTTTAGAAATGCTGTTTGAGAAATATTGCCTCTTCTTTATAAAAAGGTTAAAATAAAAAGGCTTTATTATTGCAATTACCTGTTACTGGTTACTTGACTAAACACATTGTTGAGTAATATGAAAAACAATAATTATCATAGTGATATCTTAACAGCAAGTAGATATTATGAATATGATTAAACTATTCTGAGTTTTCAAAACTTTGTTTTATAAGACAAAGAGTCATCTTTAAAAGCATCTGTTTTTATTTACTTTACATATAAACATTGAGTAAGAGCAATGATGAGAAGCAAGTTGTTGCTGAATTTGAAAATGTTCTAATGGCTAAAAGAAAAATGACTATATTATGTGCCAAATTTGTTGAAGAACAACCAAAAAATATTAGCTTAATTCTACATGTTAGTTTAATTTATAAGAAATAAGTAAGTTCTAATTAATTTATTCTGATTGTGTGGAAACAATCTAAGCAATTGAAGCAAGTAAATTGAAATATTTTTTTGTTTTATTTTCAAGTGTAGAGATAAATGTAAGTTTTCAAAATCTGTTGAAGATTTCTGTGTTGGCGAAAAATAGGAATTGGGTTTAGGTTTTAAATTTTAAAATTAATCTGTCAGATGTTATGCATGATCTGGTAGCTAGTCTACCTGATGCTGAGAGGGAATTTTCGCCTCCTGAATTTAGAAAAAAAGGTTCTAGAACAGTTATGATAATAGAATAGAATAGAACCATGGAATAATATACCATTTAATTAGTGAAGACTTTGTTGCTGACAGTTGATATAGATTATTTTATTTTTCTTTCTCTCAACTTGCATGTATATTTAAGTTGAAGTGGATCCTGACTGGAATTGCAAAACTGCAGGCTATTTATTAATGATACATTTGGGGAATGTTGATTGAGAAACTGAGGTAAAGCAAAAATGATTCAGTGGTCATTTATTTGACATTTCTGGAAGCTTCAATTCAATTTGCCGTTTATAATTTGAGAAACAAAAAGAAGCCTGAGAGGATAATTGGGATTGACTGTAAAATGCTGATTTTTGTTGTTTTGTTTTAATTCTAAAAGTTTTTGTTTAAAGAAATTTTATCTTTTGAAGCTCGTTTATGAAAGGGTTTGTATTTTTTTGTTTTATTGTTTAAGGGGACTTGGAGTATTATACATGTTACAAACATTTAAGAAAAATGTAAACTATCATGTAGGGGAAGTAACTGGAGTTTTACTTACATAAATCAGTTTGACTATGATTCATTTTACAGAATCTGACAGATGTTTTTGAAGTATGAACTGTTTTCATTAATTACAATCAGAATATCTGGGCCAATTCGCATATTTGGGTTTGTTTAAATAGGAAACAAATGAAACAAAAATTACTTTCAAATATAGATTAGACTTTTAGAACAAACAAGTACTTTAGGTTTGGCAATTTCTAACGATAAGCAACCACCTGGTTACTTTCACATCAATTTGATCAGGAAATCAGACATGCCAAATTGATCAATGGGAATGGATGAGATTTCTGTTTGGTTTGTTTGCAATTATTATAAATAATTTTTTTCTGATTTAACAGGATGGTGTGTTTTACTGAAGTAAATTAGAACCTTCTGGTTTCCTTATAGGATAATACCTACACAGAATTCTTTTGGGGTTTTGCTGATCTTACTTTTTGTTTTCAGATGTTTTATGAATTGGATAATCATTAACCCTAACTTATATAACTAGATGAGAAGTCATACATGTATGTTTGTATATTGTTTGAAGAAAGGTCTTTGAGCCCATTCACAGAGACCCGGACACTTTGGAGATTACTCTTCATTCTTTGTGGAGAATAAAATAACTTTGACACATTATAAACAACAGCAAATTGGTCGGCTCCAGGCTGTTTGGATCAAAGCAATGTGGAGGATGATGGACAAACAGGTGCGTCAACAGGTTACACACTGCACATAATGAATGCTCTTTGCCATGAATTCTTGCTGACCACTGGTGAAGTGGTTGAAGATTTAAAGTGATTATTTGATGAGCTCACTGGACCAAGAAGTAACAGGATTGAAGAAATAAGGAACAAAAAAACTCAGTCACAAGGGATTATTCTGCCCGTAAATGTGAACTGAGAGGGAGCAGGTTAGTCTACACCTGTATTCTGAAGATTTCACCTGGACGCAAAAGGATGAATATAGACAATGAAAATGTATGAATGATTGTGGAAAAAAAAGTGACAAAACCATTGTAAATTGTTTGTTTTTTTTACATTGTTTAGGCTAAATGGTTATCTGATGGATCAGTAAAAAGTAATTGATTACTGTTGATCATTTCTTATTGGCATTGAAATCTATCCATGTTAACTCTGATTATGAATATTTAAGATTATCTCATATTTTTATGAGATCATGATAGGGATTTGAAGTATATTAAATGTCTATTAATTAAGATGTTTTAGTTACCATACTTTTAAATTATACTTTTAAGATTGTTTGAGAGGTTTTTTTGCAGTCAGCTCTTGTTTGGGTCACAGAAAAACAGGACATTGAGCAGAAAAGAACAGGCAGATAACATCACCATACAATTGACAATGGAAGGATGTAAGAAATAACAGTCAGCAAAAACTCTAGTTAGAGCTGGTTTGTAAAGTCACGATTTAAGTAGAATAACAGGAAGGTAATTAATTAATTATGCATGCATGGTTGTAAGGAGGCTGGTCTTGGCAAAAGTTTGAATGAACCAATCATGTTTTGTGTCCCATATGTAAAGTTAGGGGGGAGGTTTTCTAACTTTGTGTTAAAATATAAAACTTAATGTTTCCGTTATATACGTTGTCATTCTTTGGTAGGGTGACCCAGAAAGGGTCATTTATACCCCTCTGTAAGCTAAATATCTAATCTGTTTTAAGAAATTCTGTAAACTAGTATATAATCTTTTTTAAGGAACTCTGTGAATCAGTATTTGATTTCTTGTATTAAAATCTAAAGTAAAGTAAATTACTCTCATCTCCTCTCTGATAAAAATGAGCACGCATGGAATTTATAGAGTTAAGGTTTAAATAGAATAAAGATTAAAATCCTTCACCAGATGCAGAGGAAGTTGGCCGTTTTGGTTTGAACATGAGATTTTGACCCAATTTTTGCCATTTACAGCCCCCACATTTGATCAAACTCCTCGCTGGAATTTCATCCGATAAGCTTCAAAAATGGTCAGGATGGCCTTCAGGCATGGGTGATCAAAAGTTATCAAAAAAAGTAAATCTTTTAATATGTTGAAGAGGCGGGGCTAGGCCTCAAAGTTGGACTTCAAAAAGTCACAGATGGGTGAAACCTTCTGTGGTGGATGTTCATCAGGTCCCCGACGATCCTAGATGGTCAAATGTTGACATCACTTAAGCCCCATGCCCTCAGACCAGGAAATGTAATGTTTTGCCGTGGTCTAATTACTCACAGCACCCAAAACAAACCTTAAAAACACCAGCCCTAAGCCATACTTTACCTGAGAACATTGTCATTCAAGACACATATGTAGTGCCTCACAACCTACAAAAAAATTATCTTCGAGCCATGGTCGAAACCCAGCAGGAAGTCAGCCATTTGGAATCAAACATGCCATTCTGTTCCATTATTACAGGTTGTATTTATTCAAACTCCTCCAAGAGCTTTTGAATTAGAGACTTCTAAACCCGGGAAGAGAGATTTAAGGCATTGGGGATCAAAAGTTCTCTAAGGAATGTTTCTGCGTCAATCCAGACAGAAGAATAATGTTTTGAATCATGTTTTGAATCGTGTGGCCAATAATCCGATGCGGTTTATTTCTGGCTTTTTATATCTATCGACCACTAGAGGGCCTCCTCTAGCTATGAATTGTACAACTTAAGTCTATCAGCAAAGGATACCATGCCTTTAAGTGGTGGGTGGAAAACAGTGATACGACGCAAACATTGAAAGCGAAAGTTAAAACAGTTTGTGAAAACAAAGTATTCATGCACTAATGCTCATAATGCGAAACATATGAAGAAATGCTTATGATGCAGCTTTTAATTTGAAGGCTTCACGTACCCTTGGCACCAACGAATCAATGACGTCGGAGACGCCAGTGTTAAGAACTGTCTAGATGCAAAAAGGCGAGCTGATGATGAGCTTTCAAAGGTAACAAAAGCAGATGGCCCGAACTTGAAGATGTTCCTGAAGATTGGCTGAACACGTAGAGACAGGACAGCCGAGGTGTTTCCACCATGCAAATCTGACTTAAAGCCAAAACAATCGCTACTGAAATGAAGATTGGAAATTTTGGAGGCAGACCATCCTGGTATCTCAGGTTTATGAAATGAAAAGGACTGTCCATCAGGGTGTGGATGGCTATGTGTCAGCAACTCCCACTCCCGAGGGTTTTTCCCATAGTATTCACAGTGTATGTTCCTAGGAATACAACGAATCATCTGAAGCCATTGGACATCAATGTGAATTGTGCATTAAAAATGGCACTACGTGTTCAGTGGGAGACATGGATGACTATCGGCAAAATAAAAAATTCACTAAAACTGGTTGCATGCGAAAAGCAATTTAAGCTCAAGTCTGCCAGTGGGTCCTTACAGCTTGAAGTGTCAAAACATCCATGATCACCAACGGGCTTCGTAAGGGCCGACTGGGTGTGGTGAAGAGGACGCTGCCATAGCTGGGGCCCTTCATAGGATGTTCGATTCTGACAATGACGAAGAGGAGTTCTTTGGCTTTGAAGTTGACTGTGACAGAGAAACTGGGAAAGAGGCTGATGAAGCCATCCTGAGGCTTTTCGTGTCTTACACTGAAGAAGGAGGACTTTGGTGGTTTTAGTACATCATAGTATACCTCTATGATGAGAAGACCCCTATGATGAGCAAAAAATATCGGATCCAGTCTTCCCTCGCCCGGACGCAGGTCACTGGGGCCCCACTCTGGAGCCAGACCTGGAGGTGTGGCACGTTGGCGGGCGCCTTGTGGCTGGGCCTTTACCCATGGGGCCCAGCCAGGCATAGCCTGAAGAGGCAACATGGGCCCCCCTTCCCATGAGCTCACCACCTGTGGGAGTGGCCATAGGGGTCGGGTACAGTGCAAGATGGGCGGTGATCAAAGGCGGGGACCTTGGTGTTCCGATCCTCGGCTGCAAAAGCTGGCTCTTGGGATGTGGAACATCACCTCTCTGGTGGGGAAGGAGCCGGAGCTGGTGTGCGAGGTTGAGAGGTTCCAACTGGGCATCGTCGGCCTTGCCTCAACACACGGCTCTGGCTCTGGAACCAGTCTCCTCGAGAGGGGTTTGACTGTCTTCCACTCTGTAGTTGCACCCGTTGAGAGGCGCCGAGCTGCGATGGGCATACTTATTGCCCCCCATCTCGGCACCTGTACGTTTGGGTTTGAATGCACCCACCTATGGGTGGGGGGACGGGTCCTGACTATTGTTTGTGTTTACGCACCAAACAGTAGATCAGATCACCCACCCTTCTTGGAGTCCTTGGAGGGGGTGCTGGAGAGTGGTCCTTCTGGGGACTCCCTCATTATGTTGGGGGACTACAACGCTCACAGTGGCAATGACAGTGAGACCTGGAGAGGCGTGGTTGGGCGGAATGGCTCCCCCTATCTGAACCCAAGTGGTGTTTTGTTATTGGACTTCTGTGCTCTACAGAGATTGTCCATAACAAACACCATGTTCAAACAAAAGGGTGTTAATGTGTGCACTTGGAACCAGGACACCCTAGGCCGCAGCTCGATGATCGACTTGGTTGTCGTTTAATCTGAGCTGCGGCCGCATGTTTTGTCCAGCAGAACTTCGAACACGTCCTGGGGGAGGCAGGGGACATTGAGTCCGAGTGGGCCATGTTCCGTGCCTCCATTGCAGAGTTGGCTGACCGTAGTTGCGGTCGCAAGGCGGCAACCCTTGAACCCGCTGGTGGACACCGGCAGTGAGGGATGCTGTCAAGCTGAAGGAGTCCTATCGGGCCTTTCTGGCCTGTGGGACTCCGGTAAATGGACTGAACTTATATAGCGCTTTTCTAGTCTTACTGACCAGTCAAAGCGCTTTACATTGAAGCCACATTCACCCATTCACACTCGCATTCATACACCGACACCCAACATGGCTCGGTAGGACAATGTAGAATTTGGGGGTTAAGTGCCTGGCCCAAGGGCACATCAACATGTGACTGGAGGAATCTGGATTCGAACCTACGACCCTCCGATTGCAAGCCAACTACTCTACCACTGAGCCACAGTCGCCCCCAAAGCAGCTGATAGTTACCGGCAGACCAAGCGAAGTATGGCTCGGATGGTCGCTGAGGCAAAAACTCGGGCGTGGGAGGAGTTTGGAGAGACCATGGAGAATGACTTCCTCCGTATGGCTTCGAAGCGATTCTGGTCCAAATTCCGGTCTGCCACCAACACTGTTTACAGTGGGGGTGGCGTGCTGCTTACCTCAACATGTGACATCTTGGGTCGGTGGGTAGAATACTTCGAAGACCTCCTCAATCCCACCAACATGCCTTCCTGTTTGGAAGCAGGGTCTGGGGACTTTGGGACGGGCTTTCCAATCTCTGGTGCGGAGGTCACAGAGGTTGTTAAAAAGCTCCTTGGTGGCAGGGCTTCGGGGGTGGATGAGATTCCCACGGAGTTCCTCAAGGCTCTTGATGTTGTAGGGGTGTGTTGGTTAACACGGCTCTGCAATATTGCGTCAACATTGGGGCAGTTCCCTTGGATTGGCAGACCGGGGTGGTGGTCCCCCTCTTTAAAAAGGGGGACCACAGGGTGTGTTTCAACTACAGGGGGATCACACTCCTGAGCCTCCCTGGTAAGGTCTATTAAGGGGTTCTGGAGAGGAGGGTGCAACGGATAGTCGAACCTCGGATTCAGGAGGAACAATGTGGTTTTCGTCCCGGCCGTGGAACACTGGACCAGCTTTTCACCCTCAGCAGGGTCCTGGAGGGTATATAGGTATTCGTCCAACTGGTCTACATGTGTTTTGTGGACTTGGAGAACGCATTCAACCATGTCCCTCAGGGAATCCTGTGGGGGGTACTCCGGGAGTATGGGGGTATCGGCCTCTTCGGTCTAATCAGGCTGTTAGGTCCCTGTATGACCGGTGTTAGAGTTTGTATCGTATTGCCGGCAGTAAGTCGGATTTGTTTCCATTGAGAGTTGGACTCCGCCAAGGTTGCCCTTTTTTACTGACCCTGTCCATAGCATTCATGGACAGGATTTCTAGGTACAGGATAATGATAAGGTGCCTTCTTCGGGTCGGGGATGGGGTTCTTCTTCAAGTGGATGAGTTTACGCATCTGGGGGTCTTGTTCTAGAATGATGGAAAAATGGAGCGGGAGATCGACAGACGGATTGGTAAGGCGTCTGTAGTTATGCGGGCGCTGTACCGGTCTGTCGTGGTGAACAAAGCGCTGAGCCGAAAGGCAAAGCTCTTAATTTACCGGTCGATCTACGTTCCTACCCTCATCTATGGTCCCGAACTTTGGGTTATGACCGAAAGAACAAGATCACGCATACAGGCGGCTAAAATTAGTTTCCCCCGCAGGGTGGGTGGGTTCTACCTTAGAGATAGGGTGAGAAGCTCGATCATCTTGAGGGGGCTATGAGTAGAGCCGCTGCTCCTCCACATCGAGAGGAGCCAGTTGAGGTTGCTCGGGCATCTGGTCAGGATGCCTCCTGGACGCCTCCCTGGTGAGGTGTTCCGGGCACATCCCACCGGGAGGAGGCCCAGAGGAAGACCAAGGACTCGCTGGAGGGACTACGTCTCCCGGCTTGCCTGGGAGCGCCTCGGGATTCCTCCCGAGGAGTTGGCCCAAGTGGCCTGGGAGAGGGAAGTCTGGGTCTCCCTGCTTTAGCTGCTGCCCCCGCAACCTGACCCCAGATAAGCGGAAGCTGCTGGATGAATGGAGGGATAGTACACAGGACAAAGACGAAGATGGGGATGACTGACTAATTTTGAGAAACTTTTTGTCTATGGTCTACCGTCTAATAGCTAATGTAATATTGCACATATTTTCATCCAACTTCAACTAAAGAATCAAGGTTAGGCTACTTAAAGAGACCCCTTCTACTCATAAAATATGTTCTAAATGGCATAAATAGGCTAGGCTACTGCCAAATACGTAATATTAACAACTTATTGTAAATTGTCAGCTAGGCTATCCTAGCCTATAGATTACGTTTCGGAGGTGTGGCTTATGTGTTTGTGTGTAGCCTAATTCATTAAAACCTAAACTTTTCTGTGTATGCTAATGCAACACAACTGTTTACTTTAACATCATTATGTCTATTACTACATCTATACACTATTTCCAATTGGTATTATATTCAAACATGAAAACGGGTCAAGGTGAAAAAGGTGAGAAGGATATTACCCATCCAGCGGGGTCTGGGGGCATGCTCCCCCAGAAGAAAATTTAGACTTTGATTTGAACTCTTTAGGCACTAGGGCTTTTTCTATAAAATATTCAATATTTATATCACTAGTTCAAAATGTTGTAGCTTTAATATGGTTATTGATAAAGGTATACTGTAAATGAGAAAAATCTTCAGTATGATCCACAGTTTGTGATGGGAGCAAATTAACACTTCAAATTGCATATTATGACATTAGGCATAGGCAATATTGGTTTGGTTTTTGTGTTTTTTTTTTGTTTTTTTTTGTTTTTTTTTTTTTTTTTTTGTTTTTTGGTTTTTTGGGTGGTTTGTTTTTGTTTGGGTGTTTTGTTTTTTTGTTGAGTCATCAAACCTCGCCAACATCATCATATGCAGCAGGAAAGGAAACTTTACTGCTGTTTACCAGCTTATTAGCAGTCTGTCTCTCGCGTTTTCCACAGTGTCTGCTGCTATTTCTTCAGATTTTTATATTGCTGCTTCTTCTGTCACAATTAGCGTTGTTATGAACACCCCTGCTATCCTGTCACACACCTTTCTCTCAGCGGGAGAAACGTGATGAACAGCATCACACCTGTTGGTGCTGTGGAGTCATGGCGAACGGGACCGACTTTTGCTTTTGTTGTTGGTTTTTCTCATCGAATCTACACGAATCACGTAAGTCACTTATTTTGGTTTCAAAACGGCAAATATCGCAAAAAAGCTGAGTGATTTTCATGTCTGTATATTAGTGACTCCCTTACTGTTGTTTCCAGATGCTTTGATATCAGGACATGTGAGCTGACAGAACTGACAAGTTGAACGTTGTCCAATTAAAACAGACCCACCGCAGTGACGTTTTTGGTGGAGCTGTTAAGTTTAATAGTCGACTCAGAAGAAAATTAATGTTTTGACAAAAAGCTACATCAGAACAATAGTAGGCTATGTGGAGTTAAACTGGACATCCCCAATAACCTCTGTATAGTTCTAATTGTTAAATTGCAATGTGAGCAGCAGCCAACTGGGGGTGCATTATGTTGGCAGGATCATTTAAAAATCAACCACAACTATTGTGCGTCTGCCCTATTTCTGATACAGCGGCGGCAGAAAATGAAACCATGGCGGGCCGGCGCTCCAAAATCAACATAGAGGAAACACTGCAGCTTAGGCAGCACAGTACCGTACATGTTCCTTACTATTGTACTAAATGGTAACACCTGAAACCAAATATTTGTTGAAATGTTAATAAAAAGGAAGCTTCCCCTAACAGCTGTCTCTTTCCTAACCATCCCCTCTATGTACGAAATAGGGTAATTAAGCTTTAAAAACCTGCAGCTTATAATCAGGTGTGACTCGTATATGTACACATTTGTGTTTCCCCTCTAAAATTGGCTGGGGTGCCTTTTAGTCCAGAAAATACTGTACTTATTTCAAATTTATTGAACATCACTTATTTAATTTTCTGCATGGGTAACATATTTTAGGTTACCAATATTTTAGGCTATAATATTATTATTATTATTTTTATTTTGTCCAAAGAACTATTTTAAACAATCAGAGAAAACCAGTTATGATTCAAACAGACAACATTCTGGAGGTTTTGTTGACAGTCAGTACATCTACTTGCACATTTAAATCGAGCTATAGAGCTCCGGACGTCACGTCACTCTCAGAGCTTTGGTGCAACGCTGGGAGGCTGTGATTTTACTCCGTCTGAGTCGATTTCCCATTTTAAATGGAAGATATTATTCTATAAATTAAAAAGATTAAACATCTTCGACCCCCACCATGCCCCTGGAATATTTTTTAAAACTTTAGAAGCTTTCAGATTGGACCTTTTACCCAAGCCAAAATACCCAGACATACAGTCGTGGCCAAAAGTTTTGAGAACGACACAAATTTTAGTTTTGACAAAGTTTGCTGCTTAACTGCTTTTAGATCTTTGTTTCAGTTGTTTCTGTGATGTACTGAGATCATTATGTCATGCTGATTGGGTTAGAATGGCAGACTTGACATGTTAAAAGGAGGGTGATGCTGGAAATCGTTGTTCTTCCGTTGTTAACCATGGTGACCTGCAAAGAAACGCGTGCAGCCATCATTGCGTTGCATAAAAATGGCTTCACAGGCAAGGATATTGTGGCTATGAAGATTGCACCTAAATCAACAATTTATAGGATTATCAAGAACTTCAAGGAAAGAGGTTCAATTCTTATTATGAAGGTTTCAGGGCGTCCAAGAAAGTCCAGCAAGCGCCAGGATAATCTCCTAAAGAGGATTCAGCCGCGGGATCAGAGTGTCACCAGTGCAGACCTTGGTAAGGAATGGTAGCAGGCAGGTGTGAGTGCATCTGCACGCACAGTGAGTCAAAGACTTTTGGAAGATGGCCTGGTGTCAAGAAGGGCAGCAAAGAGGCCACTTCTCTTTAAAAAAAAACAAAAAAACATCAGGGACGGAATGATCTTCTGCAGAAAGTATGGTGAATGGACGGTTGAGGACGGGGGCAAAGTCATATTCTCCGATTAAGCCTCTTTCCGATTGTCTGGGGCATCTGGAAAAAGGCTTTTCCGAACAAAAAAGGTGAGCGCTACCAGCGAGCAAGTTTATTTATAGAGCACAATTCATATACACAAGGCAATTCAAAGTGCTTCACAGTTACATAAATTAAGAACACAAACAATCATAAAAACACCAACTTAGAAAAAATATAAAAATAATTAATTACAATAAAATGCAAGAGTGCAGATAAAATACTTTCAATTGTCATAAGCACGGGTAAAAAGAACTGTTTTCAGCCTGGATTTAAACATTGTTAGAGTTGAGGCTTGTCTCACATCCTCATGAAGACTGTTCCAGACTTTAGCTGCCTGAAACTAAAATGCAGCCTCACAGTGTTTATTATTGACTCTGGGAACCACCAGGAGACCCCTCCCTGAAGTTTTCAGGGCCCGAGATGGTTCACAACTTGTAACTTGTACACAAGCAGAGCTGTTTTAAATTCTGTTCTCTGAGCGACAGGAAGCCAGTGCAGAGACCGAAGCACTGGACAAATATGGTCGTATTTCCTGGTTCTTGTCAGGACTCGAGAAGCTGGTTCTGGATGTACTGCAGCTGTCTAACAGCTCGTTTAGAAAGGCCAGTGAGCAGACCGTTAAAGTAGTCTAACCTGCTGGAGACAAATGCATGGATAAGTCTCTCTAAGTCCAGTTTCGACACTATTCCTCTGATCTTAGCAATGTTATTCAGATGGTAAAAAGCTGTTGATGTTATTGCTTTGATGTGGCTGTTTAAATTCCGGTCCGAGTCCATGATTACCCCTAGATTTCTAACCGGATTTTTTGGTTGAAGACAGAGACTCAAGATGACTGATAACACTTTCTCTTTGTGTCAGTGGGCCAAAAACAATGATCTCAGTTTTGTCTGAATTTAACTGGAGAAAGTTGTTTTGCATCCAAACACTGATCTGTTCAATACAGTGACAGATTTTATCTATAGGCCCATGTTCACCTGCCGTCAGTGACACGTAGATCTGAGTATCATCTGCATAGTTATGGTAGAACACATTATTGCTGTTAATTTGCTGACCCAATGGAAGCATGTACAAGTTGAATAAAAGTGGTCCCAAGATTGACCCCTGGGGGACTCCACAGGTCATGAGAATTTTGTCTGAAACACAGTTGCCAATTTGGACAAAGTACGTCCTGTCCTTGAGATAGGACTTGAACCAGTTTAGAGCAGTGCCAGAGATTCCCACCCAGTTTTCTAACCTGTGAAGTAAGATCCCATGGTCCACTGTGTCAAAGGCAGTGCTCAGGTCCAGCAGAACTAAAACTGAGACTGCCTGCGTTGGTGTTCATGCGGATATCATTTGTCACCTTGATCAGAGCTGTCTCAGTGATGTGGTGGGGCCTAAAGCCTGACTGGAAAGTATCAAACACATCGATAGATAGGAGAAAGTAAGTGAGCTGTTGATATACTACTTTCTCTAGGACTTTTCCTAAGAATTGTAGGTTTGATATGGGCCGGTAGTTGCTGAGTACTGTGGGATCAAGACTTAATGACTGCAGTTTTTAAGGCATTTGGGAATATTCCAGTCTCAAGTGAAATGTTAACTAACTGACTAAGTTGTGGTAACAAGCTGCTCAGCACAGACTTTAGAAATCGAGTGGGTAATTCATCAAGGCAGTATGTACATGAACTCAGACCAGAGATAACCTCTTCGATTATTTTGTCACTGATAGGTGTAAAATGTGTCAGCTAAAGGTGTTAATCTGGAAACAGTCTTGCTATTTGTTTTGTGATAATTATGGCATTTTTAATGCCTTTGACTTTGTCATTAAAAAATATAGCAAATTCATTGCACTTAGATGTGGAAGTTATTTCTAAGGGCAATGAAACTTGAGGATTAGTTAATCTGTTCACTGTGGCAAACAGAACACGAGAATTGTTTTTGCGGTTTGGAATTATTTTAGATAAATACTTCTCCCTTGCTCCACGTAAAATCTGGTTAAACACACAAAGCACTTTTTTGTAAAAGCGCCATTTCCGTTCGGCTTTCCGGCACTGTCTTTTGTGTGCCCTGACCGAAACTTCATTTCTCCAAGGTGCCTTTTGCTTAATGTTAACCATTTTAACCTTGACAGGAGGAATAGTATCTAAAACGTTTACAACCCTTGAAGTGTAAGAGTCCAATAGATGATCAACATTTGAGCATGGGGGATTTTCAAATTAAATCAGTTCCATAAACTTTGTCCTTGTTGTATCATTTATCTGTCTTCTCTGAATAACTCCAGGGCCCACTACTGGTTTGGGTACAACAGATAGGTCAAAGAATACCCAAAAATGATCAGACAAAGCAACATCAACAACATTGACATTTGATATATTAACACATTTTGTAAAGATTAGATCTAGAGTGTGGCCTTTGTTGTGAGTCGCATCACTCACGTGTTGAGTTAAACCAAACATTTAAAGGACAGCACTAAGTTCTTTATCATGCCTATCATTGGTTACATCCACATGCACATTAAAATCACCTGAAATTACTAAACAATCAAATTCCGTGCAAACAAATGTAAGTAATTCAGTAAAATCTTCGACAAAACAATTATGTGGTGGTTTGTCAATTATCATATAAAGTATGAAAGATTGTTTAATCTCCATTTTGAATGACAATACTCAAACGATGGAAAAACCCAAAAGACAGTTTGTGGGTTAATGTATTGTCCCTGAAAATGGCACAAACACCCCCTCCCCTCTGGTTTTGGCGTTTTTCAGACACAAAATTGATGTGAGGTGGACTACACTCAATCAAAACTACATTGCCAGTGTTTTTGTTGAGCAAAGTTTCAGTTTAAAACATAACATTCAAATTATAAGGGGAAATCAAACTATTTACTAAAAATGATTAGTTTTTTAATGATCTGACATTGAGAACAGCATGTTTGAGATTTATCTGTGTTTGAGTAGATGGAATCTTTTTGCAAGGGATATGGATTAAATGTCTTTGATTATCTAATCTACCTGGTTTGACAGTACTGATTTTGTTAGGAGAGCACACTCCCTCTCTGGACCTCTGGTTGGTTTTGAGTTTCCTTTGCATGATAGCAATTCAGAGGCCCTTAACGTCGTAGACAGCAGCAGTGAGCTGGGGAGACCTTGGTTGGTGCATGAAGCCCTTTTTCTGTCTCCAAAGCATAGATTCTGTCCAGGAGTATGCGTATTTCTAGTTGATATATCCAACAGTTTTCACAAGGCGATGTTTGTGTTACTCCCTAAGCCATATTGAAAATATTGTCTCCACAGGTTCGTCAGATGAGTTGTAAAAAAGGCATAAAAGTAATTTAAAAAGTCTTGGTTTACTTAAAAGAAGAGACTAACATAATGTCCAAGAAATGTGTCAAAAAAAGAAGAATGAATAAAAATTGATTAAAATTGATTACAGAGGCAAGTAGCAAGAGCAGACTGAAGACACGTCTGCACTCTTGAGAAGCAGGAAGTTTCATCAGTCCTGTGTCATGCCAACAGTAAACCACCCTGAGACAATTCATGTGTGGGGTTGCTTCTCATCCAAGGGAGTGGGCTCACTTACAATTTTGCCAAAAACACAGCCATGAATAAAGAATGGTACAAAAAAGCCCTCCAATAGCAGCCCAGTTGAATTGCAGAGGTCCAGAAAAAGAAGGGCCAACACTGCAAAAACTGACTCTTTGCATAAATTTCATGTAATTTTCGTTAAAAGGCTTTGAAATGTATGCAGTGCTTGTAATTATGTTTCAGTACATCACATAAACAACTGAAACAAAGATCTAAAACCATTTTAGCAGCAAACTTTGTGAAAACTAATATTTGTGTCATTCTCAAACTTTTTGCCACGACTGTACTATTTACTGATAACTTTTTCCTTCTCCGGAGCATCGCTTAAAGCAGATAAAAGACTGCAGGAATATAAATGGACACAATCTAAGTTTGTTATCAAGATCCAGATATGGAATCTTCCTGCAAAGCACTGTGCGACGAGAGGGTAAGTGTAAACTTCTCCTCTTTTAAACTCCCATGAGCTACACAGGGAGTTTGGCTTTGTCTGTCAATATTGGATAAGGATCAAGCATTGCTTCAAAAAAATAAATTACACCATACTCTGTTCTTCATATGACCATAATATATGCAAACAACAGCATGCAGACATCACAAAGATTATAATTCTGCAGTTTTACAAGATGTTTACTTGTTGCTATGTGAGCAAAATGACTTTTGGAAGTCCGCTAAGAAGCCTAATAAAAGATTTTAAAATAAATACTATATAAAGTTGAGGAAACGTTGGTTTATGTACCTGATATGAAGTGGTCATCACATAAGCCAAAAACTTTGCTCATGGGGGTTCCACAGTTTCCTTTTAGCTGATTGCTAGCGCATTTCATTGCAATAATTCAACGTTTTATGTGTTCCTGATCCTTGGGAATCTTGTTAAACTCTTTTCTGTTATCCCGTCCACGTCTGTTGTGGCGTTCTGGGGCACAGCAGGTATCCACCATATTTACCATTTCTAAGTTTGGGTTAGCCGCATATAACTAACTACGGGAGACTGCCTACCACTATGCCACTGATTCGATTTGAACTATTGAATGCTGGTGATGTCAACATCCGGAGCTGTATTGCATAAATTGAACTATTACCTTAACTGAAATTAGAGTTTTTATTTCTATTTATGTCACTCAAAAAATCTCATTATTGAATGAAGCGCATTTGACCCATGAGAAGTCTAAGTGCAATAATTTAATCTCATTGTTTCCATGTTTTCATTTAAAGAAATTGACAGGTGAAAATAGATTCAGAACAGATTTTGTTTTTTGACTCTCACTCAAAATGACAGAAAACAAAAAAATGTCTAGCTTGTCCTCTGTTTTAGACCATGAGAAATAGAAATGTCTCGCCTAATGAGAAAAAAATTGAACTCTTTGGAATGAAGCCCAGGTATTGTGCTTGGAGGTAAGTAGGGGTGCATTCACACCAGCTCTGTTTAGTCCGCTTGAAACAAACTGTAGTTTGTTTGCCCAAAGTCTGGTTTGTTTGGAGATGTGTGAATGGGCAATCAAACGGTGATTCGGACCAAACAAACAAACTCTAGTCCAACTAAAAACGTCTTCAATTCAATTGCATGTGTGAATGGTAAACTGACACCAAAAGCAGGAAGCAGACTATTGTGCAGGGGGAGACCTGGCGCAAGATGACAAGGTGTTGATGAGGCTGGGAGGTGAGCGAGCCCTGGGCCGAGCTATGGGGCCGAGCTGCAGATGAGAGCTGAGAGGAATTGGAGCAGCTGGCTGATAGCACTGGGGCTAACAGCTAGCAGCGAAGGCTACGGCAGGACAAAGCCGGAGTGAGACAGAGCCGGCGGAGTGGATCGGAGTTTTCATGATGTGTGGTGACATGGTTTGTTGAACTGATGCATGGTTACGATCAGAGGCAAGGTTGGAACAATGACTGAGCAATGAGAGGTAAGTGCAGGAATCTTCAGACTGAAGCTAACCTTCTTTCTTGTTCATCTATTTTTGATTAATATTTTATAAATATTAATTACTATGTAGCTAGGTTTGACATTGCAACTATAAAAGCACAGA
Source organism: Apricaphanius iberus (assembly GCA_028564705.1). Classification (NCBI taxonomy): domain Eukaryota; kingdom Metazoa; phylum Chordata; class Actinopteri; order Cyprinodontiformes; family Aphaniidae; genus Apricaphanius; species Apricaphanius iberus. The sequence continues at coordinate 486,959 of JAPXFQ010001405.1, read as the reverse complement.
AATTTGATGCCAAGTCTTGGATTGAAATCACAAATGTAGACAGAAATTAAGCTACGTTTTGCATTGAAATAAAAAATGCATAGATAAATAAAGCTACGTTTTGCACTGAAATCATAAATCCGAACAAATATGAAGCTGCATTTTACATTGCAACCATATGCTTCACCTGTACTCACATCGTTGCTGCTTAGTTTACTGTTAGCAGTGGTTTATGTGAGACGAAACAAAAACATGGACACACATACACATTGACAAATCAAAGCATTTGCAGAAATCTTTGGTACAAATCGGTGCAAAGCTAGGGTAACCAGCACACCAAAACAGAAGTTCAACAGCACACAGCATAAACGGCGTTAAACCAGTATTAGCATTAAACCAGTAGCAGCAAGCACCCGCAAAACAGCATTAAATGATCTCCAATACAGCAGAATCAAACAGCAGCAAAGCTCATTAAATATGTCCAAGAGCAAGTTCTGCACGGCGGCAGATACCTATCACCAAGATAATACTTCTTTTAATATGTGTGTACAATATCAAAGGGCCCCTCACACAGGGAACCAATAATGTTGTGGAAATTCTATGTTATCTGGCTGTTATCTGCTTATGGCAACAAAGGAAGTTCATTATTCATGAAAATGTATAAATTTCAAAGGGCCACCAACTTCATATAAATTTGGATTTATATAAAGAATTTAGTCTAACCTCTGCCCTGTGTTCGGCTCGAAGAGAGTGCTTGGATCCAGCTTTGGGCTTTTATATTGGCTGTGTCATCCAGGGACTGCTCTGTTATAGCAAATGAGGTTTGAGAGGGCAGGAGTTGGTGCAGTTGACCAGTTACACTTGTGGGGGGGTTCGCGGACCAGTGAGCTTTGAGAATCTTGACTTGCCCCCCTCTGAGTAGCGTGCTGAGGCTTTTGAGGGGAGCAATGTTGACTCTTTGAGAGAGGCAGCGGCCAAGGCTGCTGAGAGACCAGTTCGTTGATTGGACCCATCCAGTGTCATTTCATATTCCCTGTATAGACCCAGTAAGTGCCTTGAGACAATGTTTGTTGTGAATTGACATTGCATAACTTAATTGGTGTGAATTCAATGACAAACAAAACTATTAGAAATATATTTAATGAGAGAAATGCTAAAGTGTCCCGTACTTACTTTCAATATTGTCTATTGAACAGCACTGTAAACAGACAACAGGACCATGCGCTTCATCTCCAAATTATTTAGGCTTATTTCTACTCAATAGTCAGTGGGTCATGCAAGAGGCTATGAAAGTATTTTAAAACTGAAAAAATTAGCTCTCAAACAAGCTAACAGAATGAGATTTTGTGGAATTCAACTTACTAATTTTACCTCTGAACTCAAAAAATGAAACAAACAAGAATTTCTAGAATTTCATTTGGTACACCGTCTGTAGCCTATTATGCCCCATTTCTACTAGGGCCAGTACGGTACAGTATGGAACGGGTCAGTAGGGTTGTTTACATTACCATCTCAAAAGAACTGTAGTGGGCGAGGACGTGGACGGGCTTAGTTTGACAAAAGGTTCCTGCAAAATGCAGTCACAGCAAAAGCTCCAACAAAAAGCATCTTTCTTATGTTGTTGAAAATTTAATTTTTGGAAAACAGATTTTTTTAAACCGATGTACTACTTAGACTTTCATAGCTCAGAGTGATGTCAATCTAGCCATTTATTTTACAAGGATACTTTTGCAGCTTGTTTTTAGTTGGACACTATATTAAAGACAGCTCCAGGACAGGATGATTGCAACAAAAGCAGGGTTTTAAAAAAAAATTTTATAACTTGCAATGTCTTCTTATGAAGAAAAAAAAATCAGTTAGGAAAAAAAAATATTAAAATCTGAAATCAGATTTGGTGAAAAAAAAAAAAATCTGAGATTTAATTTTTAAGCCATATCGCCCAGCCCTACCTCCTAGTGTCTCTGTAAATATTCATCATTTTTCTGAACCATCAATCCTGTAAAATAAGAGGGGGTTGGCCCTTATTTAATAATGTTAGCCAGGGGAATCATATTTTGACACAAAAATAAATACAAGAAAAACTGCATTGAAAAATCTCAAATTAAAAGTACTGTTCTGCCATTAAAATTGTGCTTTTGGTTTCATTTATTGAAATACAAAACCTAAAACAAACCTAAAACAATTAAAAAATATACTATAAATAATATTTTTAAAAACAAATCTAGAAAAAGTATTTTCTGAAACCAGGAAGAATATCTGTGAACCTGAATGTAGTGTGAAAAAGACTTCACCAGTAGCAGGACACGAACCTGGACCTGAACACTATCCACTCAGCCAACAAGAAAAAATGCTAAAATACATGGATTCAAAAGAATTTATACAGACAAGATCCCCACGTTGTTTAAGAGTTATATAATTTGTGAGTCATACTGATTTCTTTATATTTTTAGGCTGCTTGTAGTTAACTGCAGTGTTCTGCTTATTTGAGACTTTAAACTATAGCTTACTCTGAGACAAACAAACAACTCCAGACCGAACAGCGGCTACCGCTGCTGTGTAGGAGGGAGAGGAATATCATGTTACCGTACCAATCAGTCCGTAGGTGGGGTTTTTGGGTCGCTTCGGCATGCTTGGAACCAAGGCAGAGGTAGTCCGAAAAAAGGGGTCGGCTGGGGTGGGTTCAGAACGGACACAGGTAATGGAAACACGCCAAAACGTCCCGGTCCGTACCGTACTGGCACTAGTGGCAATGGGGCATTGCTAGCTCATCTAATACAACACAATAGCTTCTAAATTGAGCATGTAAACTGCCTAAAATACATTAGTGAACATTTAATGGTTTCAAATTGGCTGGGTACTTACTAAGTTTTTAAAAAGGAAGAAGCATGTAATTTAAGAAGTCACTGCTAAAGAAGATAAAAACTGTTCCACTGCTTGGCTTAAGGGTACCATCTTGTAAAGATGGATTTGACCAGCTGTATTATCAGCACATATTTACTCAGCTACAGAGAGGCATTGTACAATCAGTATGTTAAACAAGATGTGGTTCTGTTAATCCAGTTTAGACAGACATTTGACAAGCCTCCAACAGTGGTGAACATACAGGCTGAGGCTCCACAGTATCATAAGCTACTTTAAAAAAAGACATGCATGGGGCACCACTTCCAATTTTAAAAAGTTCATGTTACCTATGCTTCCAGATTTTTGTCTTTGGCCTTTTCAACCACTTTCTTGCGCTGGGAGAAGATGGCATCAAATGCCTCGTCTCTGTGCATCATTGCACCAAACACCATTGGCTGCGAAGAAACAGGAAAGAGAATCAGATTCTGCCTAAATCAAAAAGGTACTTTTTTCCTTCTTTCTATTAATACATGCACATGGTCACCATACACGTATATAAACACTAGATTATGTAAACGGGACTCGGCAGCGTAGCTAAATAGTGTCCATTTTACTTCAGTCAACTGACAAGCCGCTCTCTATGCTAGCAGATGAAGGTGAGAGTTCAGTTTACATAAAATATTCCTAATGAAATATTAACGGATTTACAAGCAGTTGCCTTGTTACAAACTTTGCTATACATAGGTTTAATACAGGGTAATTGTACATGTTGAAATTACCGCTTTTGCTTTAAAAAAACGACTTTATTGTGTACCAGACTTTTGTACAGCCTACCTGCATATTGTGAAGGCTTGATCCAGTTTAAAGGAAATATTTATGAACAGATTTACAAACTTTTTGCCTTATTACAAATTTTACGATGGATGGATGGATGGATAGATGGATAGATAGATGTCACATGCAAAATTTAAAACCAAGGTCAAAAACGGTGCAGTTAAATGCAAGTAGGACTGCACTAAAAACTCACTGAAAAACAATTCATTCTATAATAAACAAACTAAGATGAAACGGAATATAATAAATAATAAAATCCAAAAAGTCCTTAAAATCATGGCCTAAGTTCATGAGCCTCACAGTCTGCAGCGAAGCTCTTTTTCAGCCTTTCAGTTCTGGCTTGAAGGGAGCGCAACTGTCTGCCTGAAGGCAACCACGCAAAGAGTCTATTGTGGGGATGGTATGTCCTTCATGATGTGCCCTGCTCTCAACCTGCATTGCTTCTTATTTGTGGCTTGCAAACCAGGCAGAGGTGCTTCCAAGATCTTCTCAGCAAACTGAATATCTCTGCTCAGGGTTTTCCTGTCCTGGACTGTGCAGTTGCCCTACCACACTGTGATGTTTCCTATGAGCACGGACTCCACAATAGCAGTGTAAACGGTCCTTTGAAGCACTGGGGAAAAGTAGAATTTTCTGAGCTTCCTTAGATGGTACAGCATCTGTCCAGCTTTTTTTCCAAGCACAATGTGTGGTCCAGGACAGATCCTATGTGATGCTAACTCCAAGGTATTTGTAGCTGGTCTCTCTCTCCACCAGAGTCTCATTAATGTTGACATGTGTGTAGCTGTTCTTCTCCTTCCTGAAATCTACAATCATCTCCTTTGTCTTGGAGACATTTAGGTCCAGGTAATCTCAGGCTGCCGTCCAAAGCTGGGACCGAAAGTGGACTAGGCAGTTTAAAAACGGGAATGTTATTCTTAGTTGACAAGATCTGGGTGAATAAGATTCTGTTCCGATCCTGAATCAGCTAGAGCTAAAAGTTGTGAGGGGTTTTTATTTCATTAACTCGCTCTGGTACTGAGTCTACGGATACTACAGCCATACCAAGACAGATCTGTAGGTGGCAATTATAATACTCAAAAGTAACTAGGTATTCATTACTAGCCTAACCATTAACTAAAGGACATGAACAAGGAGACATTAATTTTTCTGAAAAATATGCAGCATTTATTTTAAATGATCAACTAGAGAGACCCAGACTTCCCTCTCCCCAGCAACTTGGGCCAGCTCCTCGGGAGGAATCCCGAGGTGTTCCCAGGCCAACCGGGAGACATAATCCCTCCAGCGAGTCCTGGGTCTTCCTCTGGGCCTCCTCCTTGTGGAACATGCCCGGAACACCACGCCAGGGAGGTGTCCAGGAGGCATCCTGACCAGATGTACCAGATGTATGAGCCACCTTAACTGGCTCCTCTCGATGTGGAGGAGCAGGGGCTCTACTCTGAGCCCCATCCGGATGACTAAGCTTCTCACCCGATCTCTAAGGGAGAACCCAGCCACCCTGCGGAGGAAACTCATTTCAGCCCAATGGCATCTGGACAAAGCGGGCAGCACTGTGAGAATAACAGATCTCAGATGACTCTGCAACTGTCGGGTGTATCAGAGAAGGAGAAGAAGCTGAATACAGAGAGCTGGTGGACCGTTTTGTGGCATGGTGTGGAAACAATCTTACCTTGAATTTGAACAAAACAAATTAGATGATTGCATATGTATAGCTGTGCTTAAGAAACAGGAAGACTCTTAACATGGAATGGAAATACAAATGGAAATGGAATAGAAACTGTTTGTTAAACTGGTAAATAGTTGGGTCACCTATTCACGAACATTTAGCTTTAAAACTTCATCAGCATTTCCCTTAAAAATGTAAGGCTGTTTAGAAAAATGGAAAACTTCATAAACCACTTAAAATTGATTGACACCAGTTTTCTTTCAGTTGATTATTGCTGACAGATGATTGACCTTTGATGAAATAACCACATTAGCAAAACTGGTTTGAATTTTCTAAACTATACAAATTTGCAAAACTCAGTTTGGACTGAAAACGCGTCCAAATCTGCATACATACCTTTTGCGTGGAAGGTGTTGCTATAGAGATCCCCATCCCTGAACCAGGCAGCACTGACAAAACCTTGTACTGTGACAGAGTAAAAATAAAAACTTTTTTTTTTCTGTATACACATACACACATATATATATATACACATATATACACACATATATATATATACACATATATACACACACATATATATATATACACACATATATACACACATATATATATATACACATATATATATATATATATATATATATATATATACACACACACACACACATACATACACACACATACTGTACATGTACAGTATTGGGGAAGATTATTTTTTATCCCCTTTTTTGGGGAGTTCCATCAAAATAGTGTACAAATGTACCTAAAAGAATTGATTGACACTATGCATCCCTAATAACACAGTGGGCCAAAAAATATTTGTCAGCCACTGATTGTGCAAGTTGTCACATTTAAAAAGATGAGATGGGTATGTAATTTTCATCATAGATACAATTCAACTGTGAAAGACAGAATGTAAAAGAAAATTGAGAAAACTACCTTGTACTATATTTAAAAAACTTGAAAAAGGACACTCTGAAATGTGCAGTTTGTTCACACACAGGAAAACACCACAGATGTTACAACTTTTGGGGGCATGCTGCCTGCGCAAAATGTCTACTAGAGCTGTTGCCCATGAACCCAATGTTCATTTCTCTACCATAACTCACTCCAAAAGTGTTAAAGAGCATTTGGAAATAGAAGCCGACGGATATATCGACCGGACGATATATTAAATTTTTTCTTTTACTTTCCAAAATTTTGTTTTTAAAAAGCTGATATTAAAAAACAAAAAAAGATTAGGCACCTGTGTTGTCAGCTACAGCCACTACTTGACTGAAGAAAGGACCCCCACACACACACGTTCTGGTTACAGTTTGAATTTTATTTTATTTTTGTATACTTAAAGAAACTTATTTTCTATTGTTCTAAAACCATTTGCTCTAAGATTATGGTTTTTAGTTTGTTTTTGTATTGTCATATCTTAAAGTTAAGCAAATATTTAAAGCGCTATATTGACTTATAATGTATATTGCACACAAGTGTTCACTTGTCTTTCACAATCAATATGCTGCTTAAAAGTATATAAACCATTCTTGGATATCAGCCTTAATAATCGACTTTAGATATCAGGCATTGGCAGCCAAATTTAAACAAAATAAATTTGGTATCATCGCCTGCATATATCTGAGGCCAGCTACTTGGACAGCTGCTGAAACAATTGGTTTGCACTGCCAAAGTATTTATGCACAAACCGCCCCATGTTGCAGTCATCCATGACTATAGACCTGTCGCCCTGATATCCCACATCATCATGGTCCTGGAAAGATTCCTGTTGGCCCACCTGAGTAAGCAAACTAGAACCTATCAGGACCCGCTGTAGTTTGCTTATCGCCATGGAGTTGGTGTTGAAGATGCAATCATCAACCTGCTTCAACCAACCCAATGTCCATCCATCCATCTTCTTCCACATATCCGGGGTCGGGTCGCGGGGGCAATAGCTTAAGCAGAGAGACCCAGACTTCGCTCTCCCCAGCAACTTGGGCCAGCTTCTCGGTAGGAATCCTGAGGTGTTCCTAGGCCAACCGGGAGACATAATCCCTCCAGCGAGTCCTGGGTCTTCCCCTGGGCCTCCTCCATGTGGAACATGCCCGGAACACCACGCCAAGGAGGTGTCCAGGAGGCATCCTGACCAGATGTATGAGCCACCTTAACTGGCTCCTCTCGATGTGGAGGAGCAGGGGCTCTACTCTGAGCCCCATCCGGATGACTAAGCTTCTCACCAGATCTCTAAGGGAGAACCCAGCCACCCTGCGGAGGAAACTCATTTCAGCCCAATGGCATCTGGACAAAGCGTGAAGCACTGTGAGAACAACAGATCTCAGATGACTCTGCAACTGTCGGGTGTATCAGAGAAGGAGAAGAAGCTGAATACAGAGAGCTGGTGGACCGCTTTGTGGCATGGTGTGGAAACAATCTTACCTTGAATTTGAACAAAACAAATTATATGATTGTAGATTTCAGAAGAAATTAGATGATTGCAGATTTCAGAAGAAACATGGATAAGTCAAAGACTGTCTCCATTACTGGAAAAGAAGTGGCGGTAGTTAGGAATATAAATACCTTGGAGTTCACCTGGACAACAGACTGGACTGGAGAATCAACATTGAAGCCATCTACACGAAGGGACAGAGCAGACTGTAGTTTTTGAGAAAGCTTAGATCCTTCAAGGTTTGCAGCAAGATGCTGAAAATCTTATACAAGTCTGTTGTGGAGTGTGTCATCTCTTTGTCAATCATCTGTTGGAGTAGTAGCATAGAAGCCAGGGACTTAAAACAGCTCAATAACCTGATGAAAAAGGATGGTTCTGTTCTGTGGACAACTGTGGAACAACTGGGGGTAATGATGCAAAGAAGGGTTCTTCATAAAAGAAAAAAAAATTATGGACAACCCTAAGCATCCTACACCTCAGACTTTTGCCCCATTTCCTGTAGTGCCAGTACGGTTTACTTTGCAGTGTTTCCATTACCTGCGTCCCATTCCGAGCCGACCCCAGCCGACCCCTTTTTTCGGACTACCTCTGCCTTGGTTCCAAGCGTGCCGAAGCGACCCGAAATGCCTATCTATGGACTGATTCGTCCGGTAATATGACGAATCAGTCCATAGATAGGCACTGACTTATAATGTCTCACTCTCTGCTCTCACTGCTGTGCAGCATCGGTAGACGCTGATTGGTCTGGAGTTGCTTGTTTGTCTCAGAGTAAGCTATAGTTAAAATTTTCAAATAAGCAGCACACTGCAGTTAACTGCAAGCAGCCTAAAATTAAAAATAAATCAGTGTGAGTTACAAATTATATATGTTTTAAACAACGTGGGGATTTTGTAATTGTATATATTATTGAATACATTTATTTCACCATGTTGTTACATTGGCTGAATGGTTAATGTTTGTGACTCCCACTCTGAAGGTGTAGGTTTGTGTCCCGCTGCTGAAGTGCTGAAAATATTTTTCACAATAGGTTCAGGTTCACATTCACTCTTCCTGGTTTCGGAAAAAAATACTTTTTGTAGATTAAAAAATATATATATATTATTTATATTTTATTCTTAAGTTGCTTTAGGTTCGTTTCAGATTGTGTATTTCAATAAATGAAACCCAAAACACAATGGCAGAGATGTACTTTTAATTTGAGATTTTTCAATGCAGTATTTCTTCTATTTATTGTTGTGTCGAAATATGATTCCCATGGCTAACATTATTAAACAAGGGCCAAACCTCTCTTATTTTACAGGATTAAAATTTCAGAATAGAGGGTGAATATTTACAGAAACGCTTGGAGGTAGGGCTGGGTGATATGGCTTAAAAATAAAATTTCTAATTTTTCTTTATACCAAATCTGATTTCAGATTTGAATATTTTTTCCTACCTGATTTTTTTTTTGTAAGAAGGAATCGCAAGCGTTAAAAACTATTTTCAAAAACCTACTTTTATTTCAATCAATGTCCTTGAGCTGACTAGCATTTAATGTCCAACTAAAAACAAGCTGCAAAGTATCCTTGTAAAACAAGATGGCATCACTCTGAGCTATGGAAGTCTAAGTAGTACATTGGTTAAAGAAAAATCTGTTTTCCAAAAATGAAATCTTAAACAACCGAAGAGAGATGCTTTTTGCTGGAGCTTTTGTTGTGACTGCATTCTGCTGGAACTTTTTTAAGCTAAGCCAGCCCACGTCCTCGCCCACTACTGTTCTTTTGAGATGCTAATGACACACAACCTACCCGTTCCAGACCGTACTGACCCGTTCCAATCTGTACCGTACTGGCCCTAGTGGAAGTGGGGCAATTCCTACAGGAACAGAGTATCTTAAGTCGGAGGCTTCTTCAGTTTCACTGCAACACAGACCACTACATTTCATACGCAATAATCAATACAAATTCTATGTGACTGAGATTTGTTGATGCCAGGTGTTGCCGGGTTTTCTGACCCCACCCCCATACTTCCCTAGTAAAGCAAAACGTCACATTTCAGAGTGTCCTCTTATTGAGTAAGATAAGATAGACCTAGAATAATACATGCCAGTGCGTCATGTGTTTCAGAAAAGTAATGCCTGAGAGACAGATGAAGCTCTAAAAATGGATTGTATTGTATGTATGCGGTCAGTTATTTATTTTTAAATAAATACAATAATTGTTCAAAGATACAAACTGCAATACATGCAAAAAAATATATATATATATATATATATATATATATATATATATATATATATATATATATATATCAAATGCAGAAGATGTAATGATTATCAGGCAAGGCAAACCTTGAACAAACACATACTTTCTGGATTTCAGTGATTTCAGTCAGCTTGAGGACTTTGTTCCTCTTTGAGGATCCAGATCTTGAGCTAGAGCTCTCGAAACACAGGTGGCTGTAAATTCAGAGGACAGATTAAAGCTCATTCTACGAAAAATAGATTATTTCTGTCAAATTTTCAGATCATCTGATTAGTTGCTTGTGTTAACATACATAAAAGTTAAAAAACATCTTTGTGAATAGCACCAGTGAAGCAGTGAGAGATACAGGAGAGTGGTTAAAACATGCATGAGGGGCTTACTTTTCTGTGACATAAAGGATTCCATTACGGATGTAGTCTGTTGGTGTTTTCCTGTCTCTATTGATAAGGCAGCAGCGCCAGCCATTCTCACATACTAAGAAATTAAGCCACAATTAGAAATCTACTCAAAGCGCATTTAACATTACACGCTGTAGTTTAGTGTTGAACAAGAAGAATTCAATAAAAAAAGTGTTTCTGTGCAATGCATACCCTCCTACAGCAGTGCCTAGTCTTACCTGGCAGAGGGTGCTCACTCTCTGGAAGGCTGAAGACCTCATGAAAAGCTCCTCTCTTCGTGCTGTAGCATCGTCCTCCATCCTCATCTCGGTTGGCACCTAGAGGAGTGGCAGTAGTAGAAACACTCCCTCGACCCCCCCCTGTAACAGCCTAAAATAGAAGGATGATTAAGGTAACTATTTTAGCAGATATTTTGTTTACCTTTTCAGTTGTGTTTTTATATATTCTGTGTTCCTTTCTGTCAGTTTAAATTGGCTCTTTTAACTTTCTAACGAGACAAGCGCTATTATCAGAACAAGCCTTTGTTATGAGCCTTATAAAACATGTTTCTTATACACTACCGTTCAAAAGTTTGGGGTCACATTGAAATGTCCTTATTTTTGAAGGAAAAGCACTGTACTTTTCAATGAAGATAACTTTAAACTAGTCTTAACTTTAAAGAAACACACGCTATACATTGCTAATGTGGTAAATGACTATTCTAGCTGCAAATTTTTGGTGCAATATCTACATAGGTGTATAGAGGCCCATTTCCAGCAACTATCACTCCAGTGTTCTAATGGTACAATGTGTTTGCTCATTGGCTCAGAAGGCTAATTGATGATTAGAAAACCCTTGTGCAATCATGTTCACACATCTGAAAACAGTTTAGCTCGGTACAGAAGCTACAAAACTGACCTTCCTTTGAGCAGATTGAGTTTCTGGAGCATCACATTTGTGGGGTCAATTAAACGCTCAAAATGGCCAGAAAAAGAGAACTTTCATCTGAAACTCGACAGTCTATTCTTGTTCTTAGAAATGAAGGCTATTCCATGCGAGAAATTGCTAAGAAATTGAAGATTTCCTACAACGGTGTGTACTACTCCCTTCAGAGGACAGCACAAACAGGCTCTAACCAGAGTAGAAAAAGAAGTGGGAGGCCGCGTTGCACAACTGAGCAAGAAGATAAGTACATTAGAGTCTCTAGTTTGAGAAACAGACGCCTCACAGGTCCCCAACTGGCATCTTCATTAAATAGTACCCGCAAAACACCAGTGTCAACATCTACAGTGAAGAGGCGGCTGCGGGATTCTGGGCTTCAGGGCAGAGTGGCAAAGAAAAAGCCATATCTGAGACTGGCCAATAAAAGAAAAAGATTAAGATGGGCAAAAGAACACAGACATTGGACAGAGGAAGACTGGAAAAAAGTGCTGTGGACGGATGAATCCAAGTTTGAGGTGTTTGGATCACAAAGAAGAACGTTTGTGAGACGCAGAACAACTGAAAAGATGCTGGAAGAATGCCTGACGCCATCTGTTAAGCATGGTGGAGGTAATGTGATGGTCTGGGGTTGCTTTGGTGCTGGTAAGGTGGGAGATTTGTACAGGGTAAAAGGGATTCTGAATAAGGAAGGCTATCACTCCATTTTGCAACGCCATGCCATACCCAGTGGACAGCGCTTGATTGGAGCCAATTTCATCCTACAACAGGACAATGACCCAAAACACACCTCGAAATTGTGCAAGAACTATTTAGAGAAGAAGCAGGCAGCTGGTATTCTATCGGTAATGGAGTGGCCAGCGCAGTCACCAGATTTGAACCCCGTTGAGCTGTTGTGGGAGCAGCTTGACCGTATGGTACGCAAGAAGTGCCCATCCAACCAATCCAAATTGTGGGAGCTGCTTCTAGAAGCGTGGGGTGCAATTTCTCCAGATTACCTCAACAAATTAACAGCTAGAATGCCAAAGGTCTGCAATGCTGTAATTGCTGCAAATGGAGGATTCTTTGATGAAAGCAAAGTTTGATGTAAAAACAATCTTATTTCAAATAAAAATCATTATTTCTAACCTTGTCAATGTCTTGACTCTATTTTTTATTCATTTCACAACGTATGGTGGTGAATAAGTGTGACTTTTCATGGAAAACACAAAATTGTTTGGGTGACCCCAAACTTTTGAACGGTAGTGTATATGTTAAAAAAGTTGAATTTTTTGAATATTTTCTGTTACTGGTAAAAAAAAACATGTTGTCTAGGTTCAAAAGTGTAAGTTAGCAAATATGAAACGGCAATAATGGTGCATTCACACCACACGCTTTGTCGGCGTCAAGCGCTCACAGCATTTCTAGGCTGAAGCTTGCACAGAGTTTGGTTGGGCCTCTCTCTGCTGCTGTTTTAAACAATGGCGGATCATGGCTGGCAACGTCATTACAGTGAGATGCTCAGATTGGTTGACGTCAAGAGCGTCAAAAGTTTGTAGCCTACTGGCAGAGACTCTGACACTCTCCTTTGGTCTCAACCATAGACTTTACATGTAATTTTACCACTCTTGACATTGTCATTTGGGGCGATGTGAACACACCATTAGGGATAGTTACCGACCTGTCTGCCATCAGGCATTTAAGAATAAAGGTATGAGATATAAGACTGCTTGAAAGTTACAAAAAGTTTTTTAGTATTTGCTCGTTAGCACGGATACATGTTTCCTATTCATGTTTTGGAATTTCTTAGATTTAAAGGGCTCTCTGTGGTAGAGGCGGATACTATGAAAACCAACAGGTCCCGAATTTGCTACAAGATGCACAGTGAACCTGAGGTAGCTATAATTACCCCAAACCTTCCACATACCTGACCCCCTGCCTGCGCTGAGGATCTGTGAACAGGATGTGCGGCAACTATTTCAGAGACAGAGGATTAAGAAGGCATCAGGTCCTGATGGAGTGTCTCCGTCCTGTCTGAAATTCTGTGCTGACCAGCTGGCTCCCATCTTCACTCAGATCTTCAACAACTCCCTGGAGCTGTGTGAGGTCCCCTCCTGCCTCAAACGCTCCACCATCATCCCGGTTCCCAAGAAGTCCCCTGTCACAGGATTAAATGACTACAGACCAGTCGCCCTGACATCTGTGGTCATGAAATCCTTTGAGCGACTGGTGCTGTCCCACCTGAAGGACATCACGGATCCCCTGCTAGACCCCCTGCAGTTCGCCTATAGAGCAAACAGGTCAGTGGATGACGCAGTCAACATGGCTCTCCACTACATCCTGCACCACCTGGACTCTGCAGGTACCTACGCTCGGGTCCTGTTTGTGGACTTCAGCTCTGCATTCAACACCATCGTCCCAGAGCTCCTCCACCAAAAACTGTCCCAGCTCACCGTGCCTCCCTCCACCTGTCAGTGGATTACCAGTTTCCTGACTGACAGGAGGCAGCAGGTGAAACTGGGTAACTTCATATCCAGCACCCGGTCCCTCAGCATCGGCGCCCCCCAGGGATGTGTTCTCTCCCCACTGCTTTTCTCCCTTTACACCACTGATTGCACGTCAAGAGACCCTTCTGTGAAACTCCTGAAGTTTGCAGATGACACCACCGTCATTGGACTCATCCGTGACGGCGACGAGTCTGCATACAGAAGGGAGGTGGAACAGCTGGTCCTCTGGTGCAGTCAGAACCACCTGGAGCTAAACCCGCTCAAAACTGTGGAGATGACAGTGGATTTCAGGAAGAGACCCCCATCAACATCTCCTCTCATAATCACCAACAGGTCAGTCCCCACAGTGGAGTCTTTCAGGTTCCTAGGATCCACCATCACACGGGACCTGAAGTGGACCTCCCACATTGACTCTATAAGGAAGAAGGCCCAGCAAAGGCTGTACTTTCTGCGTCAGCTCAGAAAGTTCAACCTGCCTCAGGAGCTGCTGACCATATTCTACACAGCAATAGTCCAGTCTGTCCTGACCTCATCCATCTCTGTCTGGTTCGGATCCGCCACCAGGCAAGACAAGGACAGACTGCAGAGAACAGTCAGGTCCTCAGAGAGGATCATAGGTACTGATCTTCCCTCCATTGAGGACCTATTCCGGGCCAGGGTCAGGAAGTGGGCCAGAAAAATCACCACTGACCCCTCACACCCTGGCCACAATCTGTTTAGGCTCCTCCCCTCAGGCCGGCGTTACAGAGCGCTGTACGCCAAAACCACCCGACACAAGAACAGTTTCTTCCCCCAGGCTGTCGCTCTGATGAACTCTGAGTAGTCACAGAGTGTATATACTTACTGTACAATAACCCCGATTTGGTGTATATATTATCCTTTATTATTTATTTGTATTTATTTTTATTTCCTTTTTAATTTCACTTATTTAAGTTCTGTACTGGAGAGACAAGTTGCCGGAGTCAAATTCCTTGTATGTGTCATACTTGTTCGTACTTGTACATACTGATTCGATTTTCATCCCTGATGCATCCTGTGGCTCAGCGGTAGAGTAGTTGCCTTGCATTCGGAGGGTAGTAGGTTCAATTCCAGCTTCCTCCATGTCGTTGTGCCCCTGGGCAAGGCACTATACCCCAAAAATTCTAAATTGTCCTACCGAGCTATGTCGGCTATCGGTGTATGAATGTGAGTGTGAATGTGGCTTTAATGTAAAGCGCTTTGAGTGGTCAGTATGACTAGGAAAGCGTTATATAAGTTCAGTCCATTTACCATTTGTGAGTCCATGGTCAGTCAGACTTATTAAAAACCACTAGGCAGCTTCAGTTCATCATTTACTCTTAGAAGTTGCCATTGTGTTTGTTTCTAATCTGGAACAACAGATGGGGATGACTAAAACACCAACACCCTTTATATGATGTATAGGATTTCAACTGTGATGGGAATATTTATATGCAGTTAGGAATTAACTGAATTACATTCTTAGTAGGTGCATCTAGGGTAGTAGGTCATGTTAGAGAAAAACAAAACCATGTAATGTTTTGATAGCAATTTTTGAACAAGTGTCAGAGAAGGGGGATACCTACGTGACATTCTGACCTTGTGAAATTGCTGCATGCTTCGTTATCATGCTATCAGAGCGCTCCACCAGTCTTGCTGGAAGAAGACAGTTAGGGTTAAGGAAAAGTACTGAGTCTCACTCTAATTATAACTTCAACTATTTATTTTTTTCAATGATACCACCTTCCTTACTCCAAGCTTGCAATAGTTGCAGATGCTAAGCCTTGATGCAAGAGACGGTATAGTTAAAGGCATATATTATAGAAGCTTTGATAAGGCCTGATAAAGCAGAAAGCAAACAAAGGTAAAGCACTGATAAAATAAAAATGGGTAGATGATCTGATATATAAATTACACAACCTAATAAAAATATATAATGACAATTTTGTAATAGTTCTACAATAGAAAAAAACATTACAATACTTTAGATATGTCTACAAATTAAAATTGTCCCCAATTTAAACCCAAAGTGAAAAATAATGCGTTTTGACATGGTAGCAGCGGAAGATGCAGCCACTATCAAACAAAACTCAGATGTGCAGATTGGGAAGAAGGTTGCTCTTTCACTTCAAGTCAAAGCTAGACTCTCAGACAACCTAAACCCATGTAAAGTGCTTCACAGGTGGAAATTTGACAAAGAAACATTTCCTGGGCTGTCAAATCCTGGGAGGTTCAATTTGAATATACCTGCATCCAATGTGCCATCGGAGGGGGTGTTTAGTATTTGTGTGTGCGCATTTCAGAAAAACGGCACAGTAGCCTGAAACCAGAAATTCTTTGCAAATACTCTTTCTGCACAACAATCTTATATAGGACAGATGTTTAACTGGTTACAATATGTTGAGTTATTTGTGTTCCGAGCCATTGTGCTACACAGGCTACAGCAAGTCTAATTATGTTTTTAATAAGTTTTAGCATTTTCAGTTGTTTAAAAGCTCTTGTTCAAATTGAACTTGATATTGGCACTTTTAATAGTTATGCTGTTCTTAGAATAAGGTCAGACACGTCACAATTTGTGGTCTCAGTTTACAGAAACCTTGTGATTGAAAACAGAGATTTTGTTCATTATATTTTTATTCATTCTTCTGTTCTAATTAAACTGTGCATACATACTTTTTTGGCCTATATATGAGAGGCGAGAGCAGGTGGATTTGGATGTGAATGCTTAAGTGGGCAGAACTGAAAGAGAGATGGTGGAAGTGGGCAGTAGTGGTGATAAATTTAGCAGGAGTGGGATTTTTAAAATAGGTCCATGCAGGCCTCTCGTCTGTGATTCCCTTCTGGGCCTCTTGCCTTCGTAAGCCGATCTTTGATAAGCCGAAGACAAAGGATAGATGGATGAAAGATTGCTTGCTCTACCGTCTTATCGTTTGATGTCCATAGTTGGGATTCATTCAAAACCTCCAGTATACATTCTTTAACATCTAAAAATGTTTTTTACTTTATTCATTATAGATTCAGAAATGTCTGATGTTGTCAACCTTGTACCTTAATTATCTTATGTAAATTTTCAATTCATACATGTAAACAATAATACTTCTTCATTGTTTACCATTTCGTTGAACTACTTTTTTTTCAATATTTTAAGTCACTTCATAAGTTCAGTAAGTTCATCTCAGGGATGAATAAGAGAACTGTCACACTTTACCGTAAAATTACAAAATCCTTGCTGTTTTAAGAATGCCTTAATGGTGCATACACACTGAAAGCTACCAACGTGACCGGAGAGTCAGGTTTACATGTAAAGTTAATGGAGAAGCGCGATGAAGCGGGACTGGGGGTCCTTCGTGGCAAATCTTCTTCTGATGTGATAGCGTGACTGATACGTTAGAAAATGCATATTATGTCTGCCATTTCTATATAAAGTATTTATATAAAGTTTCTATATAAAGTATTTTCTATATCAAGTATGTTTGAAGCACACTGTAAAAGTGCCATACTGTTATGTCTTACGCCACATGCCCCTAGCTGGTCGCTTGACAATTCGCACCTTGAAGTGTGTCCAAAGCAAACTGGTTGTGCTTAAAAACATGCCATAAGCACGGATGCACAAAATCCACCACATTAAATGCAGCGCAAATTTTAGGATGCGCTTCAAACACATCAGTCGCGCTACTTGGATGCGCGACTCTAACAGAAAAGTTTTTTTGTCACGCCAGTCTGCTTCTGATGTGTTGCAGGAACCCCAGTCATGCTTCATCGTGCTCCTCCAATGACTCTACATGTAAACCTAACTCTCTGGTCACGTTGGTCACGTTTGGTGTGTATGCACCGTTAGTTCACCATCCTCGACACCTTGACTATTTCTGTATATGCTATTTCCATTAAAAGGTACTATACATAAGTTTAACCACAAATCAATATATAAAAATTTTGAATTTCTTCCTTATACATGCTCCAGCAATGCTCTGGTCAGTAGAATAAGCCCTGGCCTCTTCACCACAGTTGCCTCTATATGCCTGTAAGTTCACTTAAATAGCAAGTGCTCGGATCAGATTTCCTGAGTGCTTTCCAGAGGCAGTGTAATGCGTAATGAGGTCATGCACGATCACACTCCAGGATATAGCGTTCGCAGTCTCCATCATAAACAACCGCAGAACGATAGAACTCCCGTCACGTCCCGATCACGTTACAGCCCCCCCAAAAAAATCTTGTCCCGAAAAAATCCAGAGAGAAAGACTACCGTCCCGACCCGAATCCCGTAGATTAGTAATTAACCTCCTATGGCGCTCGCCCCCCTTTAAACCATAGCCTAGCACAGTATCAAAGATCATCTATTTAGCTTTTTCCGCCATCTTTAACCATATTGTGCATTCTCATTGTTTGGCCACCTTACCACGTTATGAATGGACTTGATTCGTCTGACTACAAAACTATTAAGAAAAACACGCATTTTCAGTCGGATATCATATGCTTACCAGTTTCAGTTTTGGTGCGTGCAGTGTAGTAGACCCGATGGAATTGCTTTTTACAGTGTTACAGAGTTAATAACCACACACATTGGCACCGCATTGTAGCGTCATTTTTTAAAGCTAATTCCCTAATATCTGACAGGATAAATTATAATTTCCGGTTTCCCGTCCGATCCCGTGGATTATTTCCTGTCCCGTCCAAATCACGTTACAAACACTGAAATTGACTCCCATCCCGCGGGAATCCTGCAGGAATCCCGTGACCCGTGGGAATCCCGAAAAATTGTCACCCTCTAGTGTCAGTGATGCTGGGACTGAGTGAATGGAGTCACAGCATCAGCAGGACATGTAAACTGATAAACACCGTGGCTAATCACCCCAAGCTACATGGCACCAGCTGTTTTCTATACATAGGCAGGATTAAAAAAATAAATATTCTAAAGCTGTTAAACTATTTAGACAGGGAGGCTTTTAACAGGTTTGTGGGTGGCTCTTAAAAGAGCCGTTGTGGCCGAAAAAAGTTTCCTTACCCAGACACCCAGGCGTGGTAATGCTTCCAGTTTATATGTGAGCGCCGCGGAGCGTCCCGGTCAGGATCCTTCCACATTTCCGCTTCACGCGTGTGAAAATTGCATATTTCAAACAGAACCAGTTCGCTTTGTACACGCTTCAAGGTGCGAATGTG
This sequence comes from Apricaphanius iberus, assembly GCA_028564705.1. Classification (NCBI taxonomy): domain Eukaryota; kingdom Metazoa; phylum Chordata; class Actinopteri; order Cyprinodontiformes; family Aphaniidae; genus Apricaphanius; species Apricaphanius iberus. Next base: position 468,006 of record JAPXFQ010001405.1, on the reverse strand, counting down.
CAAGTGTCCCTCTAGGGGTGTGTCACGCTTTTTGGTCGCGTCCATCACTGTGTAAGCACCGCAATAGTGCTGCCTATGTGTTTTAGATCATTTTAGTGAAAATATTAACGTACTACCAATAAACTTCAGTAGAGTTAATATGTTACATTGCATTTGAATTTTAATCGGGTATTGCTACTGGCTCAAGCCTTAAATCAGTTGTCAGCCTTTATTGCTGATGGCAGCAGTCCTGCAGCAGTGGAGTATTAAATAGCAAGGAAGTGTTGATGCTGCCCAGCACTCCCCCCACACGTACCTTGGTCCACCAGAAAATGCCTCCTGTTGCAGCATTTTCAAATAAGAAATGTAGCTTAGAAAAAAAAGAAAAAAAGGGAGCACGGTGGCACAGCTGGTAGCGCAGCTCACCTCACAGCTACAAGGTCCTGGGTTTGATTCCCACTGGGGACGCTGTGGGTGCTGAGGGTGTGTCTGTTCCTCCATATCATCAGCACCCACACCCTGGGTGGGGTTGGCGAAAGGGCCTTTCTGTCTGGAGTTTGCATGTTCTCCCCTTGAGTAGCTAATGTGAGCTACTCCCACAAAAACATGCACTAGTTCTGGGCTGTACACTGTCCCCTCCTGGCTGACCGGGGCGCCTAAGGGATTGCGGAGGATCTGGGTGGAATAATGCGATCCTTCTACGCGCTTTTGAAACTATGCAGTTCCCTTGAACTATTTCCACATTTTGTCCTACTCATCCACAAACTTTAAAATATTAGAATGGGGTTTTATGTCATACACAAAGTAGTGCAGAATGGTGAAGTGGAATAAAGATTGGGGTTTAATTCATTTTCCTTTAAAAAAAAAGTCATAAACAACTTTATCAACCCCACTTTCTTTAATGCCTCTGAATACAATCCAATGCAATATAGGTTCTAAAACAATATCTAAACAGTGACAATCTCGCATAGGTCAATCCATTTTCTTTCTGTATTCAGATGATGGATTGAACAAACTTCAGATCTAACAAGACATGGAAGTCCATCTAAAATGACCAACTGGGCAAGGACAGCATTAATCAGAGAAGCAGCAAAGCTCCATCGTAAAACTCAAGAGCTGCAGAGATCCACAGTATCTGTCCAAAGAATAACTTGGTCATCATGCACTCCACAAGTCTGGCCTTTCGAAGAATTATATGTGAAAGAAAACAGACAATGCACATGATTTTAAAAACAATATAGAGAATGAAACATGGTGGTGGCAACACCATGTTTTGGGTTTACTTTTCTTTGAACAGGAGTGGGTTAGAGTTTAATGTAGGATAAGTTGAATTAAATCCAGGACAATGGTGTATCAAAAATTATGCATGTCTCAAAGTCCAAAAAAACTAGCCAAAAACCAAAATCTAATTGATTTGAAAATTGATTATCTCAGATGCTTGTTATACATTGAATCAATATGACTGAGCTCAAGGCCCTCTGTTTAACTTCAGAACCTTCCAGCCTGCTGCCCAATGACATGTTTGCCATTTGTCAGATTTTTATCTACAAAACATTTCATAAGCCATGTATCTGTTTTGTTTGATGGTTTGGGGTTGTGAATGTGATGATATGTGGACAAGTTCAAGATGTTTAAATACATCTACAAGGCACACCTACAGCTCATACTCCTAGTCTTTAAAGCAGAAAGGTGCATATGTATCTGCACTACAGCTAACAAGGACAAAGGGAATAAAGAAAGGACAATATAGTATCTGCTGCAAATCTACATGTTTATTTACAGTAGATAATGACGTGTACATTTTTATGTACAACACACACACACACCAGATCCTACCTGTTCACACTCAGACAGCTGAGAGAGAAGAATAAAAACAAGCTGATACCAGCTCTACAGTCTGTGCTGGCTTCCCATGAAGCAGTGATACCAATGCCATTTTTTTCCTCTTGCTGTGATGCAATTTTCACCTGAAACTTACAAGGCTGTGTGGTGGAAAGATTTTGTGTTATGATTTATCTGTACTTTGCAATCAACTGTAACACATGTTTACTTAATGTTGTAGTATTAGTTTGAATGTTTAGTCTTATTGAGTGACGCCTTTACTCAAGTCACGGTCAGAGAGTTTTGATAATGATAGTCCACATACTGTGTTACATTGGAGATGGCTCTTCGACCGGCATCCTTAAAGGTCTACAAAGTTCACAGCTTCCTAATCGAAGAGAAAGGCGCTACTAAGTCTGTGATTTTCACCTTGAGAGTTGTATTTTATCGAGTAGAATAGATAGACCAAGGTTGCTAGAAATAATATAAGCTTGTTGTTGTAAGACCGAGTAAGGTCAGTATTTTACATTTACTGTGATGTGATACTGTCCTCTTGTATGATCAATTCAAATCATATTAAAACCTCCAAAACATTTAAAGGAATCTCTTTCATTTTTTGTCTAAAATCCCACTACAGCTGTTACTCACAGGAGAGTCATCGATGAAGCCTGTTAAGTGCATGTGTGCATTTATCCTAGAGTTGGACTAACCTGTCTGCTGAGTGTGGTGTTGTTGCGTTCCTTCAGCTGCTGGTCGGTCGGTAAATTGCTCCAGATGATGTAGGGAGTGTCAAAGCGCTGTCGTAGCTTGGGGCAACTTTTAAAGATGAAGTCAATGGTGAAGAACTTAATACCTGCATAAACACCTGAAAAGATCCAAAATCACACACTCTCCACAGTATGAATTTCTGCAGCAGGTGGAACATGACGTAAAATTATGTACACATAACAAATGTGGTCATATGTCAGAGTTACTGGGGTAAAGCAGGTTTTATTTCTATATTTGATTATCTTAAAGTAGAACTGGCATGAAATTCCATGCAAAGTTTGGGCCCTTTTTAGCCACACTCCAAGTACCTTAATACTACACTCAACAAAAATATAAACACCTTTGTTTCTGCTCCCATTATTCATGAGATGGACTTAAAGATCAAAACTTCCTTCCAGATACACAATATTACCATTTCTCTCAAACATTGTTCACAAACCAGTCTAAATGTGTGATAGTGAGCACTTCTGCTTTGCTGAGAAGAAGATGTGTTGCACTGGATGAGGCAAATGGTGGTCACACCAGATACTAACCAGTTCTGAGTCCCCAGACCCCCAATAAAGCAAAAAACTGCACATTCCTGGGTGGCCTTTTATTGTGGGTAGTATAAGGTACACTTGTGTACTAATAATGATATCAGATCAGCATCTTGATGTGGCACACCTGTGAGGTGGGATGGATTATCTCAGCAAAGCAGAAGTGCTCACTATCACACTTTTAGACTGATTTGTGAACAATGTTTGAGAGAAAAGGTAATATTGCATATCTGGAATTAATTTTAGATCTTTTAGTCCATCTCATGAAAAATGGGAGCAGAAACAAAGGTGTTGCTTTTATATTTTTGTTGAATGTATATCATAGGATTGCTTGCCGTAATTCAGCCTTGTTGTAGAAATGCAGGTGTTACGAGGTAGCCCTTCTGTCAGCGTTGGCACAGAACGACCGGGTTTCGGAGGGCGGGGCCTAGGCTATGCGTTTCTGTGGTCAATGAGTGTCTAATGACATTTCGAATGTTCAACTATATATATAATCTTTTTTCCCCCAAAATAAAAGCATACTAGCACCAATGCTACATAAACAAACTGGGGTATTAGCTGTGAAGCTAATTCTGAATGTTAGCTTTGAAGCTAATTGAAAAGCGAACAACTCAAACAATGCCACAATGTGTACTAACAGCTGAAGGACATTATTGAGGAAATATGCTTACTTGTACAGGAATATTTGCTGGTTCACGGAGAGTTGGTATTGATGCTGGTAGAAGTTTAAGACGATCTGCGAATCCACTGCTGGATTGTCTCAAGTTGGAAAAAAAGTCGTACTAGAAATATTTTCCACAAACTACCACACGCTTCGGCAGTCGCTCGGGCACAGTCCCAGATAGCACACGTACGTCTTGCCGATGTCGGCCCAAGGATGGACGTCGGCCCTATTATTTTGACCATCTGTCAAGCATCGGCCCATGGGCACATTTCTCATACATAGCCCCTGCTCATCAAACATCTCTGCTGCGTCGGCTTTAAGTCGGCCCCAGATCTACCCACACACGGAAGACCCCAGAAGGCGGGACCTGTCCTGTCAGTTGAAGTCCAGGGGTGGCGTCGGTGTGAATTTCAGAGTTTCAGGTAAGACACAAATTGCCCCAAAAAAAGTAATTTCTTGTACTCTGTGAAAGTTAAACGTTTCAGGTGATATATGTACAAGTTTTTCTACAGCCGACACCAATGAAAGGTTAAGTCCTATTGTTTTTCCTCCATTGCGTTATCTGGTTGGAAAAAGGTAGAAGTGTGCCGATCGGCAGTCATATTAAGTTGATCAAGGAGAAAATCCCTCCCCTTTTGTGTGGAACCCCTGCTGTCGCTGAGCCTGTCTCCAGCTTGTGGTCCTCTTTTAGGTCTGTGACTCTTGCTGATATCTCAGCACTGGTGACCAAGATGAAACTCTCCTCTTGCTCATCGGATGTGCTTCCATGTAGGCTTTTTGTGAAAGTGTTTGAGGTAATTGGCCCCTGGGTTACCAAAATGGTTAACCTTTCTCTGTCCTCCGGTGTGTTTCCCAATGCATTTAAGCATGATATAGTGGAGCCTTTACTCAAAAAGACAGGCTTAGACCCGACTGTCCTCAGTAACTTCAGGCCGATCTCTAAGCTACCAATCTTGTCCAAGATCCTAGAAAAGGTGGTCTCTGAACAGCTGTCATTATTCCTGGATCAAAACAACATCCATGAGACATTTCAGTCTGGTTTCCGCAAACATCACTCTACGGAGACAGCCTTGCTGAAAGTGTCCAGTGACATTATGATGTCTGCTGATTCGGGAAAGTGCACTGTTCTAGTTCTCTTAGATCTGTCCTCAGCATTTGACACTGTCAACCACCAAATCCTGATGAGAAGGCTGAGGGAGGAAGTAGGACTGTCAGGTTCAGTTCTTCATTCCTCTCTGGGCGCAGCTTTAGTGTCATAGCTAACCAAATAAGGTCTGGATCAGCAGATCTGTTGTGTGGAGTCCCCCAAGGTTCTGTTTTGGGTCCTTTATTATTTTTGTTGTACTTGATCCCCTTGGGAAAAATCATCCAGAGATTTCCTGATGTCTCCTACCACATGTTGGCGGATGATATTCAGCTGTACTGCTCTTTTAAGTCTTCTGAGCTCCACAGGCTAAATTCCTTAGTTTATTGCTTGGTGGAGATTAATCAATGGCTAAGTGTGAACACCTTGCAGCTAAACGTGGACAAAACTGAAACCCTGGTTATTGCCCCTGATGGCTCCATTCCTGGGATTAACCAGTATTTGGGTGACTTGGGCCAGTCTGTTAAACCGAGCCTAAGAAACCTGGGTGTTGTCTTTGACAAAGACATGTCATTAGTGCAACACTGCAAACAGTTGACAAGGAATTGCTTCTTTCATCTGAGGAATATTTCTAAACTCAGGAAAATGTTGTCGAAAAATGATTTGGAGCTGGTCATTCACGCATTTGTGTCTTCGCGTTTGGACTATTGTAATAGTTTGTTCTCTTGTCTAAACAAGAAGGAGCTGTCTCGCCTGCAGCTGGTGCAAAACTCTGCAGCAAGAATTCTGACCCACTCTAATAGGAGGTCACAGTGCCAGTTTCTTTTAGGATCAATTTTAAAATTCTGGTTTTAACTTTTAGAGCTTTGCATGGTCAGGCCCCACCCTACATCAGCGATCTGATCCAGCCGTACACCCCAGCTCGGGCGCGGAGGTCTGTGGATCAGAATCTGCTGATGGTTCCTCGTACTCGCTTCCGGACCAGAGGAGACCGATCCTTCCAGGCCGTTGCCCCCAGGCTTTGGAACGATCTTCCGCTCTCTCTGCGTTCCATGGAGTCTGTTGACTCCTTCAAAAGGCAACTAAAGACCTTTTTATTTGTACAGGCTTTTGCCTAATTGTTTTGGGCTGTTATGATTGTAAATGTGTTGTCTTGAGCTTTTAACTTGTATGTATCTCTTACTGTGTTTTTATTGTAACTGTGAAGCGCTCTGTGACCATGGTCTGTGAAGGGCGCTGTATAAATAAACTTTACTTACTTACTACTTACTCATATTCTGAAATCTTTGTTTCGACATCCTGTTCTCTTATCGCATATAGGTTAGGTTACTGTCGGCAGGTATCTTGTTGTACGAAGTCAATGTGGTTTCTAGCATCATAGAAAGGAGACTGAAACTGAACCTCCTTTACACTAGAACGGCCACTAAAACGGTTTGCTTCGTATTGGACGGTTCATACCTCCGCGTCTTCCATTCATTTCTGATTGTGGACATCTCGGTATTATTCCACTGATACCATGGTCATTTACGAAAGAAAGAAATATTAATTCAATTATTATTACGTTAATATTGTTTTTTAGCCATTAAAATTGTAAGTTTTTCTAAAGAAACGGCTGAGTTGGCTATCTGCCGTTGTGATGCGTTGCCAAGGCAACCGCTGTTACGTCAGTCAGGATGTGTTCCCCCACAGTAATTAGTTATAAAAAGTAAAAAGTATTTTTTTTTTTTTGGATCATCATTTTTTTAATAAGTAGCCTATTGGTCAAACAACCAAACTGCATCAGATGCTCAAATGTTTTATATAAGTTGAAATTTTTCAACTGCAGCAAATGAGCAAAAATCCAGTTAGGATGGTCAAAGTAATATGTTCCAGATTAACACAGGCATATGTGAAAGACATGAATTTACATTGTTTGGTAACACTTAATTTGTTCTCTTATTTTCCTCAGATTGCAGAACTGGCCATAATTAGGGGGAAATCAGTTTTAAAAAGTGTGGCGTGTATGCCACAAATTGTTTTCCCCTGATCTTGCTACCAAATTGAATTGATGTGGGAGGGGACAGAAGACTGGAATCAAGGGCAGACAGTCATGATATTCTACTAAGTAAGTATTACTACAACTGTTTTTCAGTTTGAATGATACACTGTAATGCAGTAGTACTATGTACTTAATTGTGTACTGCATATATTTCTGTTTATTGCTCAGAGGGGTTTTAATTTATTTTTTTTAAATCGAATGAGACTTTGTCATACCTGCTCCTCTGCTTCCATGTTCAGCCTCATTAGCCTACTGATTACCGGTCCTGACATAGAACTCCCACAATTCCTCTGCTCAAGCCATCATGGGTTGCAAAGCGTCCTCATCATTACCCGTATGTGTTTCACCTGTGATCCCTCTATTTATACTTTGTTCAGTGTCTTTGTTTAGGCTTCAGTTGATCGTCAATTTTCCACTTGTCTCTGTATATTAAGTCCTTTCGAGAATGCCTGCATTTATGTCCACTACTGCTTCAATCCTGACAAAATTTTATTTCTAGTGCTTAATGACTAACTCTAATGCTGACCAGGTTAGGTTTAGCCTAACTCTTGTTTTTTTGTTTTTTTTCTTGCAGCCTTGGTTCTTAGAAATTGGGCCTTTCCACAAACCACACAGGCTGAAGTCGAAGCAGCAATCCAGAACTGGCTCCGGCTGAGCAAGGATAGGGTGGAAGGGAGAAGGCTGAGGCCAAGAACTTTAGAGCTATAAGTCTTTTGATGAAGTTAATGCTATGATTTTGACTGATACTAAAACATTATTTTTGAATTAGAATTTAAAACAGCTAGCGCTGCGATACACTGGCAATCTGTCCAGGGTGTAACCTGCCTGTCGTCTGCTAATTGCTGGGATGGGCAGGCATTTGAATTGGCTGACACTGAAAACAGGAAAATATTATGTGCTATGGAAAAATACATATACTGTTTTATTGATGGCTGTCATTGTTTTTGTTTATTTCCATAACATCACACACAAACACCTTCTACACACACAGATACATACTTTCTAAGTGTGTTTTTTTTTGTTTTTTACACAGCTCAGAGTCCCTCTGCTGTTCTGGCCGCTGACATCTCTTCCTCATCTAAACTCTTTCTCTTCCTCACCTTCTGGATGAGCAAGTAAAACACAACACCCATGTTCGTCACATTTGGCAGATGCCATGTTTTGGCCTCAAATTTTGTTGTTATATATAAATGAAATATGAATTTCAATTGACTAAAGTCGTATTTATTGAAATCTTACAACAGGATTCAGCTAGCTCAGATGGTCATACAATGATTGGAAGACTGACGGTTCAAATCCCACTCCTGGGAATCTGTTCCTGTGTCCCTGGGCAAGACACTTCACGCTCTTTTCCTCCGGTAAAATCATAGCTGGTTCATGATTGACTATGAATGATTGGTGTTGATCAGTCTGTCCCAGGGTAGCAGTATTAATGTGAGTGAATGAATAGTGCATTCAGTAATGTAAAGCGTGTTTGGGTGTCTTGAAAAGTACTATATAAAACTGATGCATTATTATTAACATGAATTCAACTAATGTATATTTTAGTATATGTAACTTAAGGGATTTTAGTAAATGGAACATAGTGGTGTTCCAGAAATTATACATAATGTTTACTAAATTCAACATGGTAACATTGAAGGGACTCTAAGGAAGTTTAACAGCAAATAAATGTATAGAGCTGCAAAATTTCTTCCTCATACATAATCCAGCAATGTCCTGGTCAGTAAAAAGAGCCCTGGGCTTTCCACCGTGGTTGCTTCTATATGCCTGTAAAATAACTTTATTAATAATTTTTTGCTACTGTTCGGGTCGAAAAAGTAGCACTCCCTCTGCGCCTCCTAATGTGTGACGACGTCATGCGTTCTATCGCTTCCTGCAGCTACAACTGTAGCAGGGATAGCGTTGGAAGCATGGATTCTGCCGAGAACAAGAAGAGAGCTGCTTCAAAACCACAAACAAGATAACCAAGAGTTTATTCCAGCACTACAAAGACGCTACAAAACACGAGTCGGATCGATGTAGGCAAAGAGCCAGAGTAAACATCGGTGCGGGCAGCGTTTGAGAGGAGAACACTGAATCTCTCGGTATGAGAAAAGACCTGCAGCTGGTGTCATGTTTGCTTGAAAGGTAAGAAATCTTTACTAAATACGTGAGGGGGGAAAGAGTAGACGCATTCAAGGCGGGGGTTTGTGTACTTCGTCCGCAGTAGGAACATGTTTTAGGCTGCCTGTCTGTCGTGCTCACAGCTGAGCATTGTTTAGCTAATTTGTTGGGATTATGAGAAAAAAAAGTTCTAACTATACCGGGGTATCTAAACTTTGTAGAACTATGTCGCTAATCTGAAAACGTGTATATATTATTGACTGTCATTTGTAAACGTGTGCACATTAAAGTTGGAGCGATAAAAGTGTCTCTGTTGTTTTAGTTTTGGGAAGGTCACTTCGTCAAGAATCCACAGCCATCTACAGCAGTGTTTGGAGGGACCTATACCACAGTTCAGTCACTGCAGGGGAGTCTGATAGGTAATTATAAAGTAAACAAAATGTAACTCCTGTTCCTGGTTATTGTTCTCATCACAAAAAAAAAAAAAGGTTCCTGTTAGCTGAACAGTTACCCCGGTTTTGTAATTTATGTAGGCTATAGCCTTTTATGTGTAGCATCAACTCAATGGATCAACAGGATGAAGCTTTAGATGATCCAATAGTTTTGAAAACAAGTGTAGAAGTAACAAATTTTTCTCTCAGAAATTCTATATGTATATGTCAGTATGTATTTTCATATTTTGCTCCTATATTATTATATTCTGCTGTTTTTACGACCAGAATTGAGTTTGATGGAAAAGGAGCTTTAGACCTACATGATTTAAGATTATTTATCTCCAATCTCATATGTTTTATAATTAGGATTTTTTTTTTCTTGTAATTTTTCTAAAATAATTTACTGGATACTTAAATACATAGATACTGGATACCGATACACAAAAAAAAAAAGAGAATGAACACCAAGACAGTTTGTAGTTTTTGCTCTGGCTGAAATTAGAACAATGTCGCCCCAATACTAGCATCTGTATCGTTGCATGAGCCCTTCCACAAAATTATATATCACTATGGTGGATTTTATTTTCTCTACAGACATTGCAGTTTTTATTTTGTCTCTTTGCAGGACCACTTCTAAGCTTGAGTCTTCCCAGAAAAAAGATCTTGATGTACGCGGGGAAACGCTTTGCATTCTCATATGGAGTCTATAAAGCCAGGACATTCCTTGCTGCATTGGACTACAAACACCATAACCACCTTCCAGTGCATGTGAACAGCTCTCAGCTCTGCCGGGGGACTCCCAAAAAGAAGCATTCAGCCAGATGACCCAAGGGCCCTGGGTCCTGTCTCCAGGATCATCCCTCCTCCTACAGCTGAATTGATGCCAACACCGCAATGCAGAGGAGAGACAATGATGATAACCAAATGTCTACTCTATTTTGGTGGAAGAAAATGACATAATTCTAATTTCTTTGTTTTATCTTTTTCCAGGACTTTATAAGTGATCCCCTAGCAAAGGCTGATAACATTCTAAGCTGAACACAGCAAATTTATGTATGTAATTATGACAAATACAACGTAACCACAAATGGGTGGGGGGTTTTGTCCCTGATCCTCCATACACAGCATGAAGAAAATCACAAGCTGATTGTCTGGGCCAAGACGTCCATGTTGCTAAATACTCTGTACGCAGAGTAACGATACTCCCAGTTACCAGATCCAGATTCTTGGCTGTCACGCAGAGCCACCACGTCACTCCACGTCGGCCGAGCCAAACGCAAGATTCCTTCATCCAAGAAGAACAAGTTAAAAGGAGCACGTCTGCTCAGACACCCTTCTGGATCCTGTCTACAGTACTTATTTTCCAGGTCTGAGGGCATCAGTCGGCAAATGCAGAAGGTGCACCGAGCTCGCTGACCCTGGTGTCCCTCTACCTGCTCCTCTCCCTGCTCTCCTCAGAAACTTGTGAATAATAAGTTGCACTGGATTCCTCAAAAGAAAGATAAGAAGGTTTACAGGTTAATGTGATGAAATGCATGTTTTATATAAACTTAACTGAAACAAGGCATAAAGTGTTTTGGTCAGGGTTTTGCTTTTACAATGAAAAAAATAATGTTGCTAATACTTCACCTTGATGCAAAATACAAACAAATGTGGGTAGAGTACACAAAAGTTGTACTCAAGTAATAATAGCAGTACCTATACTTGAGTAAAAGTAGCTGTCAAAAATGCTGCTCAGTGAAAAAGGTTTTGGTAAAAAAGTTGCTTGCATAGTGTGTAACATCTGCTTTTAAAATATCAGACACCTAAGCATGAAATTCTTGGTAAATTCAGGTGTTTCATATAGAGTTAAATAAAACAAAATAAAAAGTTTACAAAACAAATAGTTTTGAGCAGAGGAAACCCTTCTCGAAGTAATTTGTTGAAATATAAACCTAATACAGTAGGTATTAATATATCTTACAAGGTAAAATGTACTTCCAGTGACCATTTACAGTGTTTACTGTATATTCACTTGACCTCAAATTGAAACAAAAAGCTCATCATTCAGATTACATTAAAAATAAAATGTAGAAACAGGAGCTTTATTGTAACAGAGTGTAGCTCCTTGTCTGGTTTATTTTGGGTTAAAATATGTTTGCTTTTCATTCTGTGAAGCATATAAAATTTTACTCAAGTGGGATTAGCAATGCTTCATTATATTACTCAAGTAATATATAAATTAAAAAAAGAATAAAAAAATACATTAACATTTGGTTTTTATTTGTAATTTTGTCTTCAAAAAATTCACTCAGGTGATTTATTAATCAACATGATTTATTAATTTATCTTTATCATTTGGCTTCGTACTTGATTCCCTTTGCTACAAATTTTCCCACGTATGATATCGAGTATAGAGCTGACTAAGCTGTTTATGATCGGTTGCGAGTGCACGTACAACATGCACGCCTCATGCACGAGCTTACCGTTAAGACTGCAGTTACGGGTTTGGCCTGATGGGGCAATCGTGAGCACAAAATTTCAAACTTCCTTAGAGTCCCTTTAAGTAAATTCAACATAACTATACATGATGTTGCGCTTAATTAATATGGTTTGCTGAAATTTAGTCATCTGGCAGTTTTACAATTTAAACAAAATAGTTTTGTGGGACTGGCTGACGTCACTTTATTATTTAACTCTAATGTTCTATTTCTTTCAGTGCATCTCTCTCCAGTCAAGCATGCATCCTTCCCAGTAGCCAATCATTGACCACCAGCTGGTGTTGCTCACACAGACTACAAATTAATTTTCTGAAGAAGTAATTGAGTTAGTAACTCAGTTTATACACTGTAAAAGTAATTAGTTACTCAGCAAAGTAGCTGTGACAGTATTTCTATGACATACTTATGTTCTATAATATCTATAAGGTAAAATATTTTTACAACTGAATGTTGTAAAAATGAATAACTGATTATTAATATAAAATATTCTATGCAATCAAATGTCAAATAAATTGTTTTCTGGTTCTTTGGATGTAATAAGACATTTCAAGATTAATTTGGAGTTACCTGCAGACACATGAACTGGAAGATAGACGACCATATATTTTACAGTAACATAATATGATTTCACGTTCCTCCGGTGTCAAGAAACAATTTATTAATATTTTGGGGTTACTTTGTTGCTAGATCTCACATGTATTTTCTGGGATGTAAGGAGATTTATTAGATTATTATATTAAAACAGAATCCACCGCCTCCAGAAGCGAGCGATGATGCAGCTGCTTTATTAGCGCAGTTCTCGGTTGGAGGGAGCATCCGTTTTATGAAACGAACGTCCGCCTATATTCAACTTAAATCTAAGTTCACAACTAAGTTTCTGACAGCATCCAGACAGCGAGAAGACTGCCCACTTACCAAGCATCATCATATTTGCAACGGCGTCATCACTGACACCTACTGCCTCTGCCTGCAGCTGAAGTGTCTGTCAGAAAGCCTGACGGGGCTGTGCTTCATTCAATCATGATTTATTGATTTGATATGTAAACATATTGGTTTGTAGAATATTGTATGCTACCTAGTTCAAAAGCGCCGACCTAAATGAATAAAGGTCGTATTAATTAATTATTTATGGGCTAAATATATGGAACGCCTGGCCGCGGGCGCCCCTGCTTTCATTGATTGCCGAGACGTCGGGTGGTGGTCGTTTTTTATCAAAGGCCGACGTCTCGGCGATATCTTGCCAATGAGCAAACGTTCTCCATACAACGTCTCGGCGATAGAGCTTAATGCATCGGCAAGACGTACGTGTGCTATCTGGGTTCCCTACATACATAAAATCTACCCATAAGCTTTTCAGTGGCTCAGAAGTGGGGAGGACAAAAAGAGTAATGTTCTCTTTTGTACACCCAGGTACAGTGCAAGTTGGATGCGGTCTGGACTCCATGCTGTTGGTTTGTTGTTTGCCTGTTAACGTAGCTCTCCGCGGCGCGGAGGAAGGGACTTGCATGGTTTAGTTCGGGGAAGGGGGTAATTGGCTGGAACTCAACACGTAATATGCAGAAACGTGTCGTCATATGCCGAACTGCCAAACAGCCCGTTTCTGAGTCCTAATTTCACTATGTAGGCAGACATACAGTGGAACAAAAGAAAGACTAATCAGTAATTTTAACCCCTTAGGCAGGCTGGGGGAACTAAAACATATGATCAAAAACCTCAAAAAATGCAAATTTCATGCCCGGTCCACTTTAAGACACAACAGCAAGGTGTTCAAAGAGCATGCAATCATATAATTCAAGACCAATACCTCAGCTTGAGGTGAGGCTTGTAGCCCTCACCTTTGACTGCACAGAGAAATCAGATGGCGACCTAACTGACTGATTTTAAGCTTGTTCGGATTCAACAATTGAAAATGTGTTTTTCCGTTCAAAACATGCACTAACAGCTCCCAGAGTGTTGCTCTATCACTGCAACACACATACATTTTAAGATATCTATCACCAGCTTCTCAGAAATCTCCTGCAATCTTTATAAAATCTAAAATCTATGGAGCTATACCTCACAAATTATTGATAGTGATATGTTTATACTGAAGACTTTTGGGACTATTGAGAAAATTGACAGTTTTTTAAATTTACTCTGGAAAATTACCATTTTTTTTAACTGCAGTAGCAGCAGGTAATCAGTCCTGGCTCCTGGATCATACTTTAGACAATCCCTGTTGTAGGGAGTACAGACAGAAAATGCTGTTTACAATAAAAAATCCCTACTGTGTTAACCATTAATAGGAGATGCTAAGAACAGTTTACAATGTCAACTCTGTTATGTTATCTTTATTTAAAACAGTAGTTAAAAACATTTTCACCTTAATTGATCTTCAGCACAGCAACCTGACATATTTGCAACATTTCCTGAAAGCTGAGGTAGGAGCTCTAGATAAACTGGGGTTTTTTTTCTATTTTCTTTTAGTTACCCAGGATAAATCAGACTGGATTAAAATCAGTAACGGAGATCAAAATCTCTGTATCCCTTGTTTTGCTTTTTTAAGATCGACAACAAACAGCAGTCAAAGGAAACTTTCTACAGCCTATATCTGGGACCTGATTCTTTTGGTCACTCCGTACTTTATGACTAAATAATATCAAACAGCTTTATAATCTGCCTCAACTCTCCCTTTTCCTGGTACAGTACCTTGAACTACTGCTTATAGATCCAAAATGATCTGTTTACCTCTGCCCTCTATTGTCAGAAGTCATGCCGAATGACAAATGCCAAACTCATGAAATTAAAATAATTATAGTTTCTACTGTCATATGACAGTATGACAGACATATGTGTCAGTCTCTTTTCTGAAAATCTTTTCCTAGTTTATGTCTGAATGTGTAAAATACTATACCTATGATGAAGCCCAACAGGTGGTAAGGAAACAGGCACGAAGAGATGAAGGCCACCCACAGTCCAACATAGAGCTTCTGAGTCAACTTTGGCTGGACCCACATGAAGAGACTAAGGACATATAAACCCACACGTTAAACTGTTTAGAGACTACTACTTCAGTCTCATATAAAATAATTTGTGCAGACAAACTCACTTTTTTATCTTCTCAAGGATGTTGGCCATCCTTCCAAAAAGATTCTAGGTGGATGTCAGTAAGACAATGGTTACTGTAACAGGTTGAAATGCTCTGGAAAATTGGCTCTTGACTGTAATCAGACCATTTTTTGTGTGATCCGCCCTGACCAGTGAAAGGCAAGTAAAAATATTTTAAAAATAACATATTTTTCTAATCACTGAAAAACCCAGAACAGGTAGTGCTGACAACACCACTTATGTGGTCAGATGCTGATTCAAATAAATAACTCAAAAGAGTTATCTTAGTATCAGTGAAGGTTGAGAGAGGATGAAACTTTAACAGGAAGGCTGAACAGAAAACAGCAAATGAGCTCACTTTTATACTTTTGAGCTCTCACCCTCTATAATGGAACTTGTCGGATTTAGAAGTAATTGGTAAATGGATGGACCAGACTTATATAGCAGTTTTCTAGTCACACTCACCACTACTAGAGCCAAATTCACCCATTTGGGCTCAGAGACACACACACATTTATACACCAACATAGAACTCGGCCCAGGAGCACATTGACATGCGACAGGAGGAAGCTGGAACTGAACCATGCAATTTGAAGTCAACTATTCTACCAACAGAGCCACAGTCACCCCAGAATTGTGGGCATTTTTTAGGAAACATCAAAAAGCGTAATATTGTTTAGGGAATACACGTGGTTTCGTAGTTTTAGTCATTTTTAGTAGCGCCAACAATGCTAATTGCTATATTAGAGTGCAAACATTTATATCATTTTTTATTATATTATCTCTCAAACATGGTAAGATGTAACTTCTGCTTTTAATTTAAGACACTTAGAGATACTCTGAATGCTGTTCTTAAATCATGGACCCTTTTTTAGAGTTGTCCAAAATCAGTATTAGTAAATCAAAGCTTTACAAAGAATGGGTGATGGGATATTGGATATGAAACGGGGATCAGTGTAATCTTTTAACACAAGGTTTCAATTCCGACTGACATTTTTTTTATACATCTATTTATTTTTTGTTATTTATTAATTTAATAGCTAAACTGTAAACAAAATGTTTTACAAATCAGGGATAGCTAAACGCTAATTTATATCTGCAGTTGCAAGGCAGATTAATGACAGATTAAAACATTAAACTACATTATATAAAAAATGCTTCCTCCGGACAACATGCATATGCAGTACCAGCCATTATCATCAGTTCAAGAATTAGCTTGACTACCAATTATAAATTACTGAAATTAATGTACCAAATCATTGTACACAGATTTTGGCCACACTTTCAAATTCATTTCAAACATTGTTAATGTACTGCTTTCCTGTATCTCTAAAGACAGTGAGTTCCTCACCGATTTAATCAAAAAACAGTTCTGCCTGAAAGTAGAGACCCGAAAAAGTTATTACACAGTCTCCTCTACTAGAGGCTCTTGTTGTCTTAAAGCCTATGCAATAATGAGGTTTTACAAACGTTCTTCAAAGGTTTGGGTGCCAAATTATTTAAAGTTTTATGAACCAAGATAACATTGGAGAAGAAAATAACATTTTCACAAGGTAATAATTTATATGTATCAATAACACTACAGTGATGGTACCAATCAATTTTTTTAAATCCAGCACTTTAAGTGCCTGTTTATCTCTCACCTGTGCTTTTTGAGCAACATCAAGGACCAACTGGAACTTCTCAGATACAGTCAAGTCTTCTTTTGGTGGTTCCTTGAAAATAAGAGAGCAGTAAGCAATGTGCCATCCTTAAAAATTGAAATTGAATCAATTTCTGATACATAATCTCTACAGCATAGCTAGGACGTATTTTAGGAGAGGCATTAAAGAGGCAAAAAGGGATCTAATTC
The DNA here is from genome assembly GCA_028564705.1 of Apricaphanius iberus. NCBI lineage: Eukaryota > Metazoa > Chordata > Actinopteri > Cyprinodontiformes > Aphaniidae > Apricaphanius > Apricaphanius iberus. The sequence goes on along the minus strand of JAPXFQ010001405.1, from coordinate 451,157 downwards.
TCAAACTGGCACAACTGGCACAGTTGTATCTATGTGTTTTAGAGCATTTTAGTAAAAATACTAATTTTCTGCCATTTTTCAAATAAAAACTCAAGCTAGCAAAAGGCTCTGGAAGGGGCTGAATTACTCTTCAAGGATGGTTTATTTTAAAATAAGATAAGGCTTAACTCTGAACTTTCATGGAATCTGAAATCTGAGAAGAAACAGACAACAGTTTAAGCACAAGTCTTGGGACTGTTCAAATCTAGGTAAGGAGATCTGTGATCTCTCTTTTGAAACTATGCAGTTCCCTTGAACTTTTTCCACATTTTGTCCTACTACACCCCCGAACTTTAATATATTAGAATGGGGTTTTATGTCATACACAAAGTAGTGCAGAATGGTGAAGTGGAACAAAGATTGGGGTTTAATTCATTTTCCTTTAAAAAAAAAAAGTCATAAACAACTTTATCAACCCCACTTGCTTTAATCCCTCTGAATACAATTCAATGCAGTATAGGTTCTAAAACAATAAACAGTGACAATCTCGCATAGTTCAGTCCATTTTCTTTCTGTATGCAGATGATGGATTGAACAAACTTCAAATCTACGAAGACATGGAAGTCCATCTAAAATGATCAACTGGGCAAGGACACCATTAATCAGAGAAGCAGCAAACCTCCATAGTAAAACTCTAGAGCTGCAGAGATCCACAGAATCTGTCCAAATAACAACTTTGTCATCATGCACTCCACAAATCTGGCCTTTACAGAAGAATAGTGAGGGGGGGGGGGAACTACAATGACATGTTTGCAGTTTACCACAAGCTACGTAGGGGACAAAGAAACTATTATGTGTAATATGTATATTATTGAGATGTGAAGGAAAACAAGCACTGCACATGACTTTAAAAACACAATATAAATAATGAAATATGGTGGCCGCCGCAACATGTTTTGGAGTTATTTTTCTTTGAACAGGAGTGGGTTAGAGTTTAATGGAGGATGGGTTGAATTAAAGGAAAGTTGGGATATACACCAAATATCTGCTCTTGGATTGAGAATTTCTTAACAAACCGGTCTCAGCAAGCTAAAACTGTCTTGACATCTTGTCTCTCAGTGTGGTACGCAAGTTGCTCGGCTGCAGACAAGAAGCATCTCCAAAGAGTAGTGACAACAGCAGAAAACATTATCGGCTGCCAGTTACCACCTCTGGAGGACAATACCAAAACTCGCTACCTCAGCAGAGCAAAGATGATTTGATCAGACAAGTATCACCCAGATCACAACCTTTTTGAACTGATACCCTCTGGCAGGAGGAACAGCACAGCCAAGGATTGCAAAAAAAGACTGATTGACAGCTTCAATCCAACAGCCATAACACTGCCAAGAACAACACTGACCTATAGAAAGATTTGGTTTTCCTGATCCTTATTTTATTACTCTATTCACTTTATTTTAAGATGGCTTTCCATATCTTGGTATTCATTGTTATCTATTTTTGTATTATTTGTATATATTTTTTTTTTAGTATTGCTTTTAGAGAAAAAAAACAACAGTGGTGCTGTTGACAGTTTTTGTTTTAAGGCTTCTATTTCTTTCTTTTTTTTACAATGGCAATAAATTAAACTAACTAACCAATAATGTTTTGGGGGGGGGAATAATTGTTTAATAAGGGTGTATGATTAGAGTAAAGAGAGATTCCTCACCATTGGCTCAGCCACTTCGGGTACGATGCTCCACTGGATCCTCCAGCCTCTGAGAGCATTTCATCAAAGGAAAATAAAGTTAATGTCAGGATTGTTAAAATGGAATAAGTTTGTAGTGGTTTTTTGTTTATGTGATGCTAAAAGATTACCAAGTTAGTTGTCAAACTACTTAATTTAAAAAGTAATTTATTTCAAACATGGTGCTATGGAAACGGTCAGACATAAATCTTTCAGATCATGAACCTAATGTTAGACAATTACAGGAAAACAGTCACTCTAAGCCAACCTATTATTACAAAAACAATCACCTTCTTTTTTAAATCATGAATTATCTGTGATTAACCACATTGTATAATTCAGTTTCAGCAGCCACACTTACCAAAATTACTGCCAACTAATCCCTCAAATACAATAAAAGATTTCAAAAAGCAACATATATCAATTTCTATACAAATTAAAAACAGATAAACATATAATTGACACCAATCAGTCAGGAAATAGTGACAAAGCCATTTCTATAGGTGTTTTCAAACATAGGGTATTTAGTTTACAATGGACCCTGTCTTCCCCATTGGTGCAGTGATCTTGGTATGGTTTCAACTGAAAACTAGAGCAATTTGTCTATGGTGTGAATGTGATCAGATCTTGGTCCAACACAGAAGCCAATTCGGTATTGTGTTGCACACAATGCATTCTGGGGTTTTGGACCCAAACTTAACCTACTCTGCATATTATCTTCAGTATGACAGTTTTTTTTTTTTATTATCAGTTATCCAAATTAGTTCTGATGGAGTTTTTAGTTTTTGTAAATATTAATGACCTACTTAAGTTTTCTGTAGCACAGTGAGAAATTACCAAACATTACCAAACCGGCAGAAGCAAACATACCAGGGGCGATTTTCAAAACACCCCCTAAAGTTGGAGAATTTTTTTGTTTACTATATGCTTTTATTTTATTTTTTTAAATACAAACGTTTACAAAGACATACATTATTGGTTGAAACGTAATATTTTTTTTAAATTACAACAATATTCATGTTTTTATTTTGTTTTTATGTAACATTATTTTTTTCCGAGCCGTCTTTAAATGCATCATACACGTATGTGTGTCTTGCGAATCTCCAGCGGTTTGTCTGTTGCAGAGAGCTGAATGTTCAGCAAACCAGTAAAAGATAAGATCATTTGCTGTTTTTACTAAACAAACTGTACATTGAGCTGTTTTTGAATGCAGATAATCTTTACTGAATGATTAGTTAATACATGCCAATATATTGTGTTAAACTAGCTAGTGTTACCTGTTAAATCCTACTGAAGTGTACTGCAACATACATATAGATAGCGAAAGCTGCAAAATTGATGATTTTGAACGATGGAAAGTCGAAAAACTTAAAACATATATTCGCCCTAGAGGCTGCCTGTGTCCGCAAAGCGTAACAAAGAAATACATGCGCTACCGTATGCAGCTACAGTGCAGAAACTACTGACGAAAGAAGAGGAAAGTGGCATAGTCCAGGATGATTATATCAGCTTGTTGACATTCCATGGAGTGAAAATCCCGGACCGACAAATGCCGTTAGAGAAGGTTTATTTTTCTTTGCTTTAAGTAGATCAATATAAAAAAAATACTTGAGTGTTTTATAAAGTGTTTAATGGGATTTAGAGAGAGTTGTTCCTGTTCTAGGCTGTACTGTTCGGGTCTAAAGCGACCTTTGTGGAAAAGGGGGAAATGGGTACCAGGCATACTTGAAAGGTCTGCCAAAAACAGCCTTTAAATTGCTTTAATATGAACAAAACACATGCATCCATACACTGTTTACAGTCGAGGCAGGGCTTTGTTTAGGTTCCTCAAGTGGTGACCGGACATCCAGGCCGCATCCGTGAGGATGTGCACTCGCAATACCGATATGGCTTATTGGTGTGCGCCGCAAGCTTAATCCAAACACTCTTCCGTAGCTGGGTTTACATTGCATTGTGGAATGTGGTAAACATTGGAGCCAATAATAACTAGTAATAGATAAACAATACAATGGGAAAAAATTAGGGCTGCACCGATACCAATACTGGGTATCGGCGCTGATACTGTTCTTTTGTACTGTATCGGTATCAGTTACAGTTAACCAATACCATAAACCCATACTTAAAATGTGAAAACTCTGCAATAATTTGACAGAAAAGTTTTATTTCTCACTTGAAATTTTTGTTTTGTAGTCATTTGTATTCATTTATTATTTTAATCTATTTCAGCATAGTTGTAACCAGCAGAGATGAAAATAAAAGCTGTCTTTCAATTTATTGAATTTTTTTTGTGGTAGAAGTATTCGCATTGGTACTCCGTATCGGCAAATACTTAAATCCAAGTATCGGTATCGTATCGGTTTGAAAAAAGTGGTATTGTTGCATCCCTAGAAACAATAGATAAACAAACAATAGCTACGTATAGTGACTTTAAAGATGCCTCCTGAAGATCTTCACTTCAATATACATCGCAGATAACTTTGGATGAAATAATGCCAAGAACCCCACTAGTAATATGACTACATTCTCAATGGGCTGGGCCTCAGAAGACTACTTCCTGTATCTACATTTGGGGCAACCACACCAGACTCATCTAGTGGGGGCAACAGCAGTAGAGATAAAAAAGATCATATAGCTGTGGGTACTTATAGAAGGGCTCGTAACGTCCTGTGGTTAAAATAAACGATAAAAAATAACCACTACAGTCTTTTTTGTTTAGGTAAGTCTTTAAATATTAATGGTTAAATTTGGTGGGGAACTCACCTCGAAATTAGATAATTTAATGAAAGGCGGAGAATTGCGAGGAACAAGAACATGGGGACGGCCCATCCATGCCATGCTGCATACATGTACACCTGTAACACACACACCAGAAGCTCTGCCTTAGAAGATCTGTAAAGTTTATTGACAGTAAATCATCAGGAAGAGCCGTCTTTGGCATGTGATCAGCTGACTTTAACCATCTTGTATCATACTTTAAATGGGGTGTTATTCTGCTGTATGCTGTTGGATTAGACTATTCAAATGGATGAGATTTATATACATTTGGATCAAAATAGAACTGAACTTGTCTGTCAGCATCCATGCCCCTGCTGAAGAAGAGACCTAAAACATGATCCTGCCAGCACATAGTGTGTTCAGGGTCCTATTAGGTGTTGGTTTTGCAGTGTAAAAAGTAATTTTATCTAACCAAATTGTTGTAATGTTCCATTAAAAGCATCAAGAACTCTAAACAAGACTTCTTTTGGCTTTCTTTTTGCTACTCTTACATGAGTAGAAACAGTGGGTTTATCAATAATTGTTGTCCTTTCTACACAATCAACCACCTGTACTATGAATATATGGAGCTACTTAAGAGGACATGTGAGATTCTTGTTGGTTTTTTATCAATGTACACATCCATACATATTCATATACAGTAATGCAAGTTTAACATTAGCCATAACATTAGCCAACTACTAACTTAAAGCTACAGTCAGAAATTTTTGAGGGAGATAATTTTACTGAATCCAATGTACCAATAACCTGCCAAAGGTAGATCTATGTGTAGTCTATGTTGAGTCTACACATCGAAGTGGAACAGCTCCCACAGAAAACACGTCTCTCCACTAGTACCTTTTACCGTGCCGTACTGCGTATTGTACCGTAACAATCGGTAACGCGACTCGAAGCGGCCCGACTCGTTAAGTGTTGCTTCACAGTTGCAATAAACCAGAGCGTCTGAAGTGAGCAGGTGCGTCATATGGTGGGCAGCCCCAGAGTACGTAGCGGAAAGTAAACAAAGGCCCTGGAGAAAAAGAAGAATGGCGACCTCACTAGTGATCGTGAGCTTTTTGCTAAGTTTCTGGCTTTCTGTGGTCCTACGTCGAAGAGAAAGCCTCTTTCATCGAAGAATACAGACCCCGGAAAAGCTGCACACTGCAAGGAAAAACACGGTGGAGTAGTACAAAGGAGTGTGAGAAGCTCTGCAGGAGAATGACACTACAGACAGGACCCGGCGTGGCTTGTGTGGGTAAGCCAATGCAAATACTACCCATAGACTGTACTACCCCGGTGTGGTGGGCTATAAATATGCTCTGGGTATTTATTTATTCGCAAAAGCCCAGCATAAAAACCTATGTTAACAAGTTGGCTTTATTAATAAGTATTCTGTGTGTGTGTGTTTCAGATGACTGCTCTGTAAAGTCGACACAGCGACCGTCGGTTTGGTTGTTTAACCGGGCCTTGCAGTGATGAGACGTTGTTCTTCTGGGTTTCACCATAGCTCAGTGGCTGCAGAACTTCAGGATGTGGGAATAAATTCATCTACATGTGCAGCAAACTACGTCCAGTGCAGCTTTTCGCCTCTGTGTCCCCTTAAAGAAAGGAGTTGCCATATACATGTTAAGAAATTCAATGAATTACAAACCACAACTGTATGTTTTGTAATAAAGCTGTGTGCTTTGAAAATGTTTTCAGTTTTTTTTTAAACGGCACCACTACAATGTGTTTTACCGATACCCCATCTTTGAGTAGGCTTAGGCTTTTCAGCAGCTTTCAAATGTATGCAATTTACTTATTTAGCAGCGCAAGACTTTTCTACTTTTAACAGCCAGAGCTGTTGCTATCAGATCTTTAAAAAGTTGCTGAATCCTGATGCCAGACATAATATTGTAAAATGATTCCACCAACCAGCGTGTAATGAAACTGCAAATGAAAATACGTATAACTTGGACATTTTTATTGGACAGGTATAGAAAAAGTTCAGAACAAAAGTCCAGTTGCACGTGTCTGTGGGTCATGGTTTAGTCTGCAGCATCCCAGGAAGGTTTGATTGAAGGCAGATTGAAGGCATTGTGTCATCTCCACCCTCTGTAAGCCGGTCTCCTGCTTCTGCTCAATCAGAAGAAAGTGTTGATCCCGCTGCAACAGATCAAAGATATTTTTATAAAGTACTATGCTTACTGTGCATTTAAAACATATACTACGGATTCAAATGAAGGGTTAAAAACAAATATGTCTCACTGTGCTACAGGCCATTCAAATTTACAAAAACAAAAAACAGCATCAGAACTAATTTGGATAACTGATCATAAAAAAAATGTCATACTGAAGATAATACGCAGCTGAATAGGTTAATATTGTGAATAAAATATACAAGCGGCATGAAATTTGCTTCTCACCAAGAGTAGGAGACAGCGAATTAAGAGCTTCGGCGTTCTCCGTTTCTCTGGTTCGGCCTGCTGGTGAGAGCCATCGGCTCAAAACCGCAGTCAGCTCCGATTCCTCCTTGATAACTCTCTCACAGCGAGCAGCTTCATCCAGCTCACACTGAATCTTCTCTTCAGCCAACAAGCTCAGAAATGCTGAAACTCCGTTTGGATCACAGCACTGTTTTTTAACGTTGTCATTGTTCTTCAGCAAACACTAAACACATCCAAACACTGTAGCAAGGTTTCAAAATGACGGTCGGTTTGTTGTTAAAAGATGCTGTCAAGTTACTCTCCAGTGACTCCGCTCTCCAGCCAATCAATGACTGACAGCCGTCTGACGTCGCTTTTCAGTACCAGTTCAGCACGGATGGAACCACAACTGAGGTGGTACTAAAAATAGTATTGGCTCGGCGCACCTCAGAGTGGCTCAGCCAGACTTCTGCCAGTGGAGAGTAAAAGGTACTGAGGATGAGTCGATCCGAGTCGAGTCGAATCGTACCGGTGGAGAGACGCCTAAAGAGTCTAAAAAGGGAGGGCCATCTGGTATATGATTTTGAGTACATTCGAGGACGTGCCAGCAAGTGTCCGCCTTCCGTGATTTGTCTTTAGCCAATCACAGTAATGACTCATACCAGTGGTGCAAGCTGGTAAATCAAGCTCTTGCCAAATCCAGTCGAGAGAAAAGCACATACATTACCATCAACGAAAGTACAAAGCCCTTACCTTTCCTCATTTTTCAACGAAAAAAACGTCTCAAGTTCTCCTAAAACGGATTCAATAGCTGCGTATATCCACTGGCTCGGCCATGTTTGTTTTGCTTTGCCAGGGCACTTGCTGCTATCGTCATACCTGAACATCCGCCCACGCGCATGCCCCAAAGCACAAAGCTAACTAACGATTGGTATGTACCACCAGTGGAGTTGGAGTTGGGATGGTTTATTTGGAGCAGTACAAGATTGATTTTCGTGGGTTTGGAAAGCTCCAAATCTCATGAGAATCCAACTTTTATCTAATAAATTCACCATCATTTGTTGTAAAGAGCAGAGAAGAAAAAAAACAAATTCATTGCATTTTTTTTGTGTCGTAAAAGTATTGGCCTTGGTACTCGGTATCAGCAAGTACTTAGAGCCAAGTATAGGTATCGTACCAGTTTGAAAACAGTGGTATTGTTTCATTCCTAGTAGAAACAAAACAAACATTGCAACCACAGAGGAGATCTTCAGCTGGTTAATTTTCAGGTTACGAAAGAAAAATACGGCAGAAGTATCGTAGATGACATATTAACCACTGTTGTTGCTTGCTTTCCTACTGGTTTTGCAGCCGTTAACCCAGTGTCCCTACAGCCAGTCAAATAATGCTCTACACGAGTTGTGTTATTTCAGAGGATATCCACAAACAGCGCTTCAGACAAACACAAGTTACACAAAGCAGCCATGATAATCACGCATACGTGTAATTAAAAGCAAGCATACACGTTGATTGACAGCCAACAATACAGAAACTCAAATTCTATTGGCCTGACAAATTTGTCAGTGTGTGTGAGATAAGGGGTCCATGGGAGGAAGGAGGGAATAACAAATGTTGTGGAGCACCAACCATGTATCATACTAACGAACCAAACTATCATTTCAAAGATTTAGAAAACTTTGATAGATAAATAAATTCTTCAGACTGCAGCTTTAAGGGGGAAATATTATGGAATTTCTTCTTTTTTATTTTTTACATTATTTTGTGTTGTCATTTGAGGTTCTGCTGCCTCTATAAACCCTGAATAAAAACAGCCATACATTTTTTTCTCTCACAAATTGTTGCTGTCAGAAATCTAGTGCTTCTACAAGCAATTTGAAAAAATGCATTACTGTGACGTCATAATAAGTGGACTTTGCACATAACCGCCCCTCACATGTCAAACTCCACCCAATCAATTCTAATTCAACAGCAACAAGATGGATGAAATTGCTTTATGCGTGTGATTTTTTTGCAAAGAACTTTGTTAACCTGTTTTGTAGTAACCATACAGTATATGTAGTAACCATATACCCATTATGACTTGTTTAAAAAGAAGTATAATATGTCCATTTAATATATTTTAAGTTCGGTCACTTCTGCTGTTATTTTGTAGATGTGTGTGGTGAGTTTAAACTAGAAGAAACTGAGATCTTGTCACTGCATGGACTTACAATAAAGGCAATGGCAGATGTATACACAGAGGACCAGCTGGATAAGGCAGACAGGTTCCTCATGAAGTTTGTCACAGGTCTGAAACCTCGTTCTAAAAATGGAAAGTCAGACAGAACAGCATATCAAACTCATTTGTCTTGCCATTTCTTTTTGTAGAAATATTACGATGTTTAGCAAAGCATCTAGAGGACCATTTAACCTAACGTACTCAAAAGATTCTGTGTATGGGGTCCCACAGAGTTCCAATATTGGAACTCTGTTTACTATCTTATAATCTATCCGCAAGCATACAATCCACAATAATAATACTTTACTCATAATCTTCTACAAAAAACAGCATACACAGTTCAGAGGCAAAAATACTCACTGAGACGTCTCATGTTTTCAGTCAGCCTAAGAATCAATGACAACAGATATTAATTTTGATTTAACATAAATACAACTCTCCTAAAAATACATTGCGCTAAATGGTCTTCTCAAAGACAGGTCTAGCTTATTTCCTCACCTCCTAGCACTAAGTGGCTCTTCTGTCTCCACAGTAGATTCCTCTGGTTGAAAGCGGAAGTCTTCGACGTAAACTTCAAAATGATTGTAAAGCCATTTCAAGAAGCTGTTGAATAGAGTCTCTTTTTGTTTTTCTAAAGAAAGAAGAGGTTTAATTAAATTATGTAAGTTTGATAGGGACTTCAAATTTTTTTCCAGATCTAATTATAAAAAGACAAAAAAGGAGTGGGCACTCTAACCTGTACTGCTGCTTACAGAAGGTTGAGGGGATAGAGGTTTGGGTGTCTGAGATGGAGAATCGTCAACCCTGTGAGAAGATCAGATACAATGCCATTTTAGACATAAGGAAAAATGAAAAAGAATGGAAGGTCTTTTTTAAACAACCCACCCCATGTTTATGGCATCGTTGACCCTCTGTTCCAGCTCAATGCGTCTGCATCGCTCCTTTTCCAGTTCCTGTTTAAGTGACTCTATATGCGACTCATTCTTCAGTTTCCTCAGCTCCTCCTCTGAAAGAGTGAAAAGTCATAATGACAAAAAAAAACACTCCAAGAAAACTCTTTGCTTAATGTATTAAAACTGACAAAGCAACATCAATTGTTAATGATGAAACTTGATTACTTTCCCAATTAGGCTGTATATGCCCTATGCCCTAAGAGGGACAGATGGACAGAAAAGCTAGCAGCTTACAAGTACAAATAAACTCTAGCTATATGGGTAAAACTAAGTACACCTCAAGACCAAACACCACACAATAACAATTTCTGTTGACATGAGTCTCTTGCAGAGGTTTTTACATTTTTATGAAAAAAATGTCCGTTCTTAATCAACATTGATTTTTACACTATTCTCTTAAGGTCCTCCTGCTACCTTTTAAACAGCTTGAGTTTTAAACTCCACATGTACCCCTACAACAAATCAATCCTTTTTTTCAGACATTTTGTTGTGGTTTCACTGCTGTGTTTAGATTATTGTCCTGTTGGCGACCCATTCTTGGCTGAGGTTCATCTTTCAGAAGGATGAGCTCATATTTAACTCTAAAATACTTAGGTGAAAAGAGTACAATAAACCCAGACCATACTCATGCGCAACAACAAATCTTCTCTGGAAAGTTACAATATAGCCGATGTCTTCTTCTAGCAGTAATCTGAAATGCATGTTAAATCCGATTAGAATAAGAACAAAAAACTGTTTCAAACACAGTAAACAATAAAACAGTTTACAACTCATCACCTATTTTTCCCTAATTTGTCTGCCCAGACATAAGTTTAGAATAAATATGTGGTTCAGTCCAGATTTTGGGTTGAAGTCTTGTCCAGTCCACAAAGAAGGGAGGAAAAACGAGACAAAATGGGACAATCGATCCAAAAACCTGTGTGCGCAGGAAAAAGGTCAAGCTGGGAATCAGCAACCGCAGGGCCACAAAGTAGCTATTCGACGTATTCTTAAAAGAATCATAACCTGAAATTGTCACTTTTCTACATAACACCGTGCATATGTTGGTTGGCTAATGATATTACACTGGCCGGTAAGCTGATATAAAATTAAAAAAATGGAGCATTTATTTACCCGTGGCTCCTCAACCAGTACATGTCCACTCATATATGTGATTTTAATTTCTCCCTCATCTTGAAGTCAAATCAGCAGGATATATCTTATACGGACATTGCAGACAAATGCTGCTGCAAGCCCGCCTTGGCCCTATCCCCCTGTTACTCAGTCAAGTGCTTCAATAATTTTGAACAATTTCAGGCGAAGATGTTATCAAAACTCTGTTTGGAAAGAGGGGCCATTCAAACAGTCAGAGACGTGCCTGCAAATCAGACGGTAAGGCTGTGGTCTTATTACTCTACTGTGTATAACAAACAGCAGCTGTAACCGCCAGGAAGTAGAAAGAAAGCGGTGGCAGAGATCAACAATGGAGGACGCGATGGTATGGTTTTCCCTTTTTGTCAGCCGATGGTTCTTTTTAAAGAGAAACTTTGTAATTAACGGTCGGCTGTTTATTACGGAGCGATCAGTAGCGATTCTGTGACATCACTACACCCGGCCAATAAGTTGCCACCACTATGCCGGTAGGAGTGACAGTGACATCACTGTAAAGGACCTATCAATCCATCGGTGGGCGTGTGGGGTTGCTCCGGCCTTACTCAGGAAGTAGTCCGAAAAAGGGGTCGACTCGGCCCAGGGTAGTATAAAACGCTCTGTAACGGGGACGAAACAACCCGTACCAGGCCAAGTGTAAAAAGGGCTATTAGTGCCTGTGGGGGTTTACTTCTTTTGCATGCAGGGTTGTTCTCACCAGAGACAGGAAGAGATGATCTTAAACTTTGTACTTGTAGAGGACAGAGGCAGGCTCCAGAATAGCTATAAAGAACCATTAAAAAGTTCATTATTGGCTGCCTTCTGCTTTAGCTGTTGAGGGGAAACAATGCGCTGTTTTGCACCCAATTCTTCTCTGTTTTAGAATTTTGTATCAGTCTTCAGTTAACTAGTCAACCTAATAAACAGGCAACCCTCAGCTGTAACAACTGCCATCAAGTCAGCCAACTGCCAGTCAAAACCTTTATTTGCACATCTGAATAAAACTTTGGCAATACTCAGACTAATATCTTAACCAGAAGGGAGTCTTTATCTCAGTTTAAATGTCACTAAGAAAAATCAAATTACTGAATGAAGTGCATTCGACTCTGCGATGCTAAGTGATGACGTGCACAGTTTCGCACTGGCATTCTTCCCACCGGAAGAATATATGGGCTTTGAATGTATATGACTTATCTAAAATTGGCAGTTTTTTATATTATTTGTACATACAGGTATATGTGTACTATTCCTGTACTATATGTGGTTTATATCATGTATATGCATATATATGTTGTATAGGCAGCATATATGTGCATATAAACTGCATATTTCCCTCTTCTTAATATAGTAGTACACCATCTGTCCACACTATATTAAGAACTTTATATCCTAAATATCTTAGTTTCACCGAGTACACAAATTTTTGTTATGGTATGATATATATACACAAGTGCAGTGATTCCTGCAGTTTCAGTTAATACTCAAGCACGGAAACTTAAAATTAATTCAAAGGTATTTTTTCTGTAGGTTTTTTTCTGTTCCTAATGTCAATTTCTATTTTTACTGTTAATGCCAGGAGTATCAAAAACTTGTTAAAGAGAAAATGTTTATTTTTATATTTTAAAAACAAAGCTGCTGATTTTTATTTTATATAGGAAACCCATGCTTCAGAAGATGATGTTTCATTGTGGAGGAGTCAGTGGGGGAATAATGTTTCGTTTTCATTTGGTAGTAACAGATCGGCAGGAGTAGCTATTTTACAGGGAAAATTTAAAGGTCATATAATCAAGTATCTTTCAGACAAAAAACGGAAGGTGGATAATTCTTCTTGTGGTTATTGATCACTTTCAATTTATCATTATTAATATATATGCATCCAACAATAAACAAACCAACAAAACTCAATTTTCTACATTAGAAAACAAAATAAATCAGTTGCTATTATCATTCCCTGATGCCAACTTTCTCTGGGGTGGGGATTTCAATACTGTTTTGGATGATCCTTTGGACAGGTAACCCCCAAAGAACAATCTTGGTTGCAAATGAAATTATACTTGTTATAGATTAGACGCCCTTGATATATGAAGAAACAGAAACCCTAACAAAAAAGGCATATACTTGGTCAGATAAAGATAGATCAACAATCTCGTTTGGACTTCTGGCTACTTTCCTCAGACATTGAAAAATTGGATTCAGTTCTAATAGAGCCTGCAGTTCTCACTGCCCACCATGCTGTTCTCAAGGTCAACATGGCTTCTTTTATATGCAACTCCAGTAGAGATTATTGGAAGTTAAATAAAACAATACTACAAAATAAACAATTCAAGAAAGATACGCAGAATATTATTGATAAATACTGGAAACAAGCTAATGCAATAAACATTTTTGGAAAATGTTTGTAATTAATGAAATTTTAAATTAGGAATTTATAATATCGGATAGAGAATTGCCAAAGATAAAAGAGAAATAAAAACAATGAAATAATTGCGAATTTATCTACAATAGTAGATCTTTCTGAAAGAGAACTTAGAGAACTAGCAACATTGCAACTCGAATTAGACACAATTTATGAAGAAAAGGCCAGATGGGCCTTTATCAGGAAAAATGCTCAAAATATTTTTTTAATTTGGAAAAAAGGAATTATAAATTTTCTTCCCTCTCTAAATGTAAAATTAATGATCAGATGTGTGAAGCCAAAAATCTTGTATCTCGGCATGTTGCTGACATTTACCAAAATATATATGCTACTACTAACATTGAAAGCGGTGATGACGCTGACTTATTTATTAAAGATATTGAAAAAGATGTTAGAGGTATTGATGAGGGATTTAAATCAATTTATGACCAGAGGTTCAGTTAAGCTGAGATTCAAAGGTGTGTTGACCCCCCCCCCAAAAGACAATAAGTCTCCTGGTAATGATGGTTTGATAAATTAATGTTACAACCCCATTTTTAATTGCATTGTTTGAAGAAGCCATAGACAAAGGAGAATTACCACCTACTCTAAATCAAGGACTTTTTAAATTAATTATTGAAAATTGGAGACCAATTAGTTTACTAAATAGTAACGCAAAGTTATTTGCAATTATCTTTGCCAAAAGATTGAAATTCAGATTAGATGATATTATTGGGGAGGAACAATCTGTTTTTATGCCAGGGAGAAATATATGTAACAATATCCGTTTAATTTTAGACATGATTGACTATAATGATTATATTTCAGATGATAGTTTTATTTGTCGATTTTTAAAAAGCCTTTGACACGATTAGTGATCAATTTATGTTTAAGGTTATACGTGCTTTTGGTTTTGGAGACAGATTTTTGAGAGCAGTAAATACACTTTATAAGGATTGTAATAGCACTGTTGGATTTGCACATGGCACAACCCCAAGATTTAATATCCATCGTGGTATAAGACAAAGATGCCCTCTGAGTCCCTTTTTATTTCTTCTGGTTACTGAAATTATGTCTGTACATATTTAAAAAAAATTTTAATTCAAGGGTGTTACAGCAGTTGGTAGATAATTTAAAAATGATCACAACTTGCAGAATTTTCTGTTATATGCTCTCTGTAACCTTATATATTTTGTTATTTGTACCCCTGGCAAACAGTTTTTGTTGTATACGTTTATTCTGTACACATTTGTTAATAAAAATAAAAAAATAAATAAAGATACCTTCTAGCCAATCAAGAGACAAGAAAAGGCAGGACTAGTCCCTAAAAGAAATAGCCAATCATGCGAGAGAAGTTCTATCCAATCAGAGGCGAGGAAGGCGGGAACTGTCGCTTATTCCCTAGGAAAAAAATACTTGCGCGCGGCAGCGTTTTCCTCTCTGAACGATACCATGAAATGTTAACGGTATGCTGTTGTTGCTCTCTTAAGTCTAGTTTATGCTTCTGTGTTTTGACGGAGACGGATTGACAACGCCATTATCCGTCAACGCAAGGGCTCTCCGTCACCTACGCAAGGATTTACGGAGTAGAGGCCCAAATTTTAACTATCCTTCGACGGAGAGCGTATTCGTCTGATTGGTCAGTTTCAGTAACAGAAAGAGATCGCATCAGAATGGGGGTCTATAGTTGCTGTAATCAGTAGTTAATGCAGCGTTTGGCCATTACATGCTTTATATTGAAAAGATTACTTATCTAATCTGTTCCTTTGGTGATTTTGAACACAAGGAGGTGTAGGAAAACAACAAAAAACGGCTGCTGTGTTTTGTTTCCACGTGTTTCTAGAGTATTCTGTAATCTACACTTCTAGTAAAAAGCTTTACAGCTAAATCAAAACTTACTTTATGTCGTCCATTGCTCCTTGAGGAAGAAATATGTTCACAAGCCTAGAAAAAAACTGAAGCGGCGCTGTGTGATAGTAGGCAGAGACGCCATGAAAACTTAGCACCCCTTGCTGTCCTGGTCGAGCAACGCTGAAAAAACAATAGAAAATGGAGTGGAAGAGCGGAGTGCTATAAACATAAAACATCTCCAAACGTCTGAGTGCGGATTTGCGTTTGGAGAAGCATAAACTAGGCTTCTCCGAACATCTTCAACTGTACAAAACAAGAAATGGTATACATTGAATGAAATACAAATTTTAGAAAGTGACTATCAGAGGGAACCAATAAACAGAATAAATGTATGGAATAACACATAGTAGCAATGATTTTTTTAAAAATGATGAGAGGCAAAATAGGTGAGAAAAAGGCAAAACATCACATATCTAAAGTAAGGGGAAGAGATACAAGTTTATTGTATATATTTATTGACTTTTTCTTTTCTTTAAGTAGCTTTAATGAATCTAGATACATTTCAAATTCACAAAAAAGAGGGGCTTTTATGTATTTATAATTATGTATATGAAATTTTGCAAGGTTTCAACGTCATTATTAAAAAAGGTGCATGTGTTATCATTAATTTTAAAGAATAATCTGAGTAATTCTTTGGATCGGTAAATATCATTCATTATTTTAAAATTAGTTTCTTTACTTTTTGGAAAAATAAAGAATTTTAAATACAATGTTTTAAATGTTATATCTGTTCCTCCACATCTTACACAATGTACAATTTGTGTAAGATGTCATTTTTATTTGTTGTTTTTTTGGCATAAATATTACAGTTTAGGATTTGTTTTAGGTTTGAGATGTCTTTTATTAATAAGAATGGTAATTGTGGAGTAATGCATTGATATAATAATATGCCTTTTATTAGATTTATTAATCCCATGGGAATAAATAAATTTGGTGTAAACTGACTTGCTGGGCTTTAAACTGTACTTTTCAGAAAGATAATCATAACTAAGAAAATTGCCAGAGTTATCCAAAATATGAAAGACTGACCAAATGTTTCTCTCATGCCATTCATTAAAAAAAGGATTTGTTTCGATGCAGAATGTACCCGTTGTTCCATAAAGTGATGGAGTGTGGTGAAAAATTATGATCAAAGATCATTTTCCAGTACAGAAGAATTTGTTTATGAAAGTTTGATCATTTAACTGGTAGTTTGTTAACATTGTAATCTGCCTTTAGAAGAAATTTCAATCCTCCCATTTTTTTGAAATGGGTATCGAGGAACACAATACAAAAAAGAGTGAATGTCCTTAAGCCAAGACTTACGGTGGCCCAGAAGGGTCGACACAACACAACACAAAAAAGTCAACACAACACAAAAGAATTAAGTCACAACACAAAAGAAAAAGTCACAACACAAAAGAAAAAGCGCCAACACAACACAAAAGAAAAAGCCACAACGGAAGTAAGTCACAACGGAAGTTATGTTAGAATTGAAATTCTACTTTAACGGCCAGCTGGTGGTGGTAATGCGCTGCAACTGAAGATGCAGAGGAAGTAGAAGGAGGAGGAACAGAGAGATTGCAGACAATATAGAAATGCAGTTACCAAAACCGTGCGCGCTCCCACGGTGGCTAATCACTTTTTGGCAGACGATCACTTTATGGCGCAACACCTGCTGGCCTGACGGCATATTTCTAAGTGTCGGCTCATTTGACCCGCGATTTATGGGAGGGGAGTGCGGCACAACTAATGCTATTGTACCCATTAACAATGGCCTAGCTATTCACTGGTCATTCAGTTAAATTGCATAGTTAGTTCATATTTGTGGGCTTTTATCATTTAATTTCTTTAGAATCAGAATCAGTTTTAATGGCCAAGTATGACACATACAAGTATGACGCATACAAGGAATTTACAGATACAGTACAACCTGTCCAAGACCATTACAAACAACAACAACAACAAACAGATCCAGGTCACTGTTGGGCATGCAGCCACCGAGCGGCGCTCCCGTTTATGAAACATAGAGAAATACACATCTGGGTAGGGGAGGGTTCCACGGTGAGGGGAAAAAACGCTCAACTGTGTTGTGGGTCCGTACAGCACTCACAACGCAGGTAATAGAAAAAACCACACCAACAAACATTTAAGCACATATTCAGACAATAACAATGACACATCAGGAAGGATGGGCAGGTATGAGCTCCAGTCCACAGGTTAACGCGCTGCCATCGAGGCGCGCTGTTATCCAGCTTCCTGTTGCAGGAGAGAGAATTGAGGATACAGCGAGACGGTGTGTGTGAATGTGAGTGTGTGTAACCATGTCAGTGTGTGCGTCAGTAGATGCAGGTGTACGGGGGAGAGGAGACTCTGTTGACATTCTTCTCAGGGACATTTGATTAGGACCAGGTTGAAGGTCTTCATGGGAGCCAAAACAGTAATTATTTGGATAGCAGGGAGAGATCAAATATTCCTTTCTGTCCCTTCAGTCTGTCAGTGGTTTCTTTTATAGTCTAATTCAGCCAAATTGTAGTTCAAATTAAAGTTCCAAATCCAAATTAATTCCCAGATTAATAGTTCCAAATCCAATTAATTTCCAGTTTCTCCAAGTCCGATGACAAATTGCGGATGAGTCCCAGAGAGCCGGCCAGATCGCCACTTACAGCGTGTGTTCTGCATCCCAGCTCCCCCAGCATTTGGTTCTGAGTCCCATCAGTAGGAATCAACGCATCCAGCTGTTCCTTCAGCCGTCCAATCGCTTCCAGAACAGTGACCAATCTCGACCGTGTTTCAGATCTTTGTTGCTCCATTTTTTGGTAGTTCCAGTAGCTGCCCATTCCAATCAGCAGAAACCCGATCACCATGATTGCGAATAGATATAAATCGTCAGCATCCGCTTGGAAGAGTATTGACAGACACAACGGCTGAAACTTTGTCCAGCACGTAGCCCGCCGGATACGTCTCCGCAGGACACCCCGGTTGACCCTTACGGGTGCTTCGTAGAGTTGAGTAGATTTTAACAATAGCATTCAGAGACCAGCTGACCATTTCCATCTTTGTTTATTCAGTTTGGTTTCGGAGAAAATTGCCAACATGATTGGTTTTCTTTTCAAATATAGTTAGCTCTGCGTCATTGCTACGTTACCACCTTTGATATACGGGGTGCCACATTTATCTCTTATAACTCAGTACAGTAAAAGCATTAACATTTAAAACAGTGCATATCAACATTAAAGGGACTATAAGGAAGTTTAACAGCAAATAAATGTATAGAGCTGCAAAATTTCTTCCTCATACATAATCCAGCAATGTCCTGGTCAGTAAAAAGAGCCCTGGGCTTTTCACCGTGGTTGCTTCTATATGCCTGTAAAATAACTTTATTAATTATTTTTTGTTACTGTTCCGGTCGAAAAAGTAGCGCTCCCTCTTGGGCCTCCTAATGTGTGACGACGTTATGCGCGTTCACGTTCTATCGCTTCCTGCAGCTAAAACCGTAGTAGGGATAGCGTTGGAAGCACGGATTCTGCCCTATGATTCTGCCGAGAACAAGAAGAGAGCTGCTTCAAGCACCACCAACACTCCAGCCCAAGATAACCAAGAGTTTATTCCAGTGCTACAAAGAGGGAGAAACACGAGTCGGATCGATGTAAGCAAAGAGCCAGAGTAAACATCGGTGCACACGGCGTTTAAGAGGAGAACACTGACTCTCTCGGTATGAGAAAAGACCTGCAGCTGGCGTCATGTTTGCTTGAAAGGTAAGAAATCTTTACTAAATACGTGGGGGAAAAAGGAGTAGACGCGTTCAAAGTGTTCGTCCGCAGTAGGAACATGTTTTAGGTTGCCTGTCTGTCGTGCTCACAGCTAAGCATTGTTTAGCTAATTTGTTGGGATTATGAGAAAAAAAAGTTCTAACTTTACCGGAGTATCTAAACTTTGTAGAACTATGTCTCTAATCTGAAAACGTGTGTATATACATATACTGAGCCACAGTAGAGTAGTTGGCTTGCAATCGGAGGGTCGTAGGTCGATTCCAGTTTCCTCCAGTCACATGTCGATGTGCCCCTGGGCAAGGCACTTAACCCCACAAATTCTACATCGTCCTACCGAGCCATGTTGGCTATCCGTGTATGAATGTGAGTGTGAATGGGTGAATGTGGCTTCAATGTAAAGCGCTTTGAGTGGTCAGTATGACTAGAAAAGCGCAATATAAGTTCAGTCCATTTACCATTTACCATTATTGACTGTCATTTGTAAACGTGTGCACATTACGATTGGAGCGGTAAAAGTGTCTCTGTTGTTTTAGTTTTGGGAAGGTCAGTTCATCAAGGCTCCACAGCCATCTACAGCAGCGTTTAGAGGGACCTATACCACAGTTCAGTCACTGCAGGGGAGTCTGATAGGTAATTATAAAGTAAACAAAATGCAACTCCTGTTCCTGGTTATTCTCCTCATCACAAAAAATAAATAGGTTCCTGTTTGATGAACAGTTACCCTGTATTTGTAATTTATGTAAGCTATAGGCTTTTTTTTCTGTGTTGCTCAACTCAATGGATCAACAGGATGAAGCTTTAGAAGATCCAATAGTTTTGAAAACAAGTGTATAATTAACTAATTATTCTCTCTGAAATTCTATGTGTATATGTCAGTATGTATTGTCATATTTTGCTCCTATATTATTATATTCTGCTGTTTTTACGACGAGAATTGAGTTTGATGGAAAAGGAGCTTTAGACCTACATGATTTAAGGTTATTTATCTCCAATCTCATATGTTTTATAATTAGGATTTTTTTTTCCTTGTAATTTTTCTAAAATAATTTACTGGATACTTCTACCACAAAAAAAAAAGAGAATGAACACCAAGACAGTTTGTAGTTTTTGCTCTGGCTGAAATTAGAACAATGTCGCCCCAATACTAGCATCTGTGTCGTTGCACGATGCCTTCCACAAAATGATATATCACTATGGTGGATTTTATTTGCTCTACAGACATTGCAGTTTTTATTTTGTTTGTCTCTTTGCAGGACCACTTCTAAGCTTGAGTCTTCCCAGAAAAAAAATCTTGATGTACGCGGGGAAACGCTTTGCATTCTCATATGGCGTCTATAAAGCCAGGACATTCCTTGCTGCATTGGACTACAAACAACCATAACCACCTTCCAGTGCATGTGAACAGCTCTCAGCTCTGCCGGGGGACTCCCAAAAAGAAGTAATCAGCCAGATGACCCCAGGGCCCTGGGTCCTGTCTCCAGGATCATCCCTCCTCCTACAGCTGAATTGGTGCTGACACCGCAATGCAGAGGAGGGATAGTGATGATAACCAAATGTCTTCTCCATTTTGGTGGAAGAAAATGACATAATTCTAATTTCTTTATTTTATCATTTTCCAGGACTTGATAAGTGATCCTCTAGCAAAAGCTGATAACATTCTAAGATGAACACAGCAAATTTATGTATGTAATTATGACAAAAACAAATATGCAAGAATGTTTTGCTACTATAACAATAAAAGTAAATAGTATTTCTGAGTTGGTCATGAGTTTCATGTTGGTTTCTGTGGAACGGGACTTCTTTAAAACCAACGTAAACCACAAATGGGTGGGGGATTTTGTCCCTGATCCTCCATACACAGCATGAAGAAAATCACAAGCTGATTGTCTGCGCCAAGACGTCCATGTTGCTAAATACTCTGTACGCAGAGTAACGATACTCCCAGTTACCAGATCCAGATTCTTGGCTGTCAAGCAGAGCCACCACGTCACTCCAGGTCGGCCGAGCCAAACGCAAGATTCCTTCATTCAAGAAGAACAAGTTCAAAGGAGCACGTCCGCTCAGACACCCTTCTGGATCCTGTCTACAGTACTTATTTTCCAGGTCTGAGGGCATCAGTCGGCAAATGCAGAAGGTGCACCGAGCTCGCTGACCCTGGTGTCCCTCTACCTGCTCCTTTCCCTGCTCTCCTCAGAAACTTGTGAATGATAAGTTGGACTGGATTCCTCAAAAGAAACATAAGAAGGTGTACAGGTTAATGTGATGAAATGCATGTTTTACATAAACTTAACTGAAACAAGGCATAAAGTGTTTTGGTCAGGGTTTTGCTTTTACAATGAAAAAAATAATGTTGCTAATACTTTACCTTGATGCAAAATACAAACAAATGTGGATAGAGTACACAAAAGTTGTACTCAAGTAATAATACCAGTACCTTTACTTGAGTAAAAGCAGCTGTCAAAAATGCTACTCAGTGAAAAAAGTTTTGGTAAAAAAGTTGCTTGCGTACTGTGTAACATCTGCTTTTAAAATATCAGACACCTAAGCACGAAATTCTTGGTAAATTCAGGTATTTCATGTAGTGTAAAATAAAACAAAATAAAATGATTACAAAACAAATAGTTTTGAGCAGAGGAAACCCTTCTCGAAGTAATCTGTTGAAATATAAAACTAATACAGTAGGTATTAATGTATCTTACAAGGTAAAATGTACTTCCAGTGACCATTTAAAACGTTTACTGTATATTCACTTGACCTCAAATTGAAACAAAAAGCATTCAGATTACATTAAAAATTATACGTAGAAACAGGAACTTTCCTGTAACAGAGTGTAGCTCCGTGTCTGGTTTATTTTGGGTAAAATATGTTTGTTTTTCATTCTGTGAAGCATCTAAAATTTTACTCAAGTGGGATTAGCAATGCTTCATTATATTACTCAAGTAATATATAAATAAAAAAAAGAACAAAAAAATACATTAACATTTGTTTTTTATTTGTAATTTTTTCTTCAAAAAATTAAATCAGGTGATTTATTAATCAACATGATTTATTAATTTATCTTTATTAGTTGGCTTCGTACTTGATTCACTTTGCTACAAATATTCCCACGTATCATATCCTAGAAATACACTACAATTGATTTGGTCTAAATATCTTTCATCACATTTATTACCTCAGTCGAAATTATGCGTGCAAAGCTGTAAATTGTCGAGTATAGAGCTGACTAAGTTGTTTATGGTCGCTTGCGAGTGCATGTACAACATGCACGCCTCATGCACGAGCTTACCGTTAAGACTGCAGTTGCACGTTTGGCCTGATGGGGCAATCGCAAGCACAAAATTTCAAACTTCCTTAGAGTCCCTCTAAACAATATGAATGTTTCTACTTACTTTTCCAATAGACGAAAACTCCTCAGATTCTCTGCTATGTCTCTCCTCCTCCTCATTCTACTTCCTTTTCATCTTCAGTTGTAGCGTATTACCGCCACCAGCTGGCCGTTTAAGTAGATCTTCAATTTTAACATAACTTCCGTTGTGACTTACTTCCGTTGTAGCTTTTTCTTTTGTGTTGTGTTGTGGCTTTTTCTTTTGTGTTGTGTCGTGTCGACCCTTCTGCGCCACGGTAAAGACTTGATCCAGTTTAACTTTTCCATACCATTTAAACAATCAAAATCAATAAAATTTTGTCCTCCATCCTCCGTTTTAACCATTAAAGCTTTTCTCATATAGTGTGGTTTATTTCTACAAATAAAATAAAAATGTATTTGATTTATTGGTTTAATTAACTTGGTTTGAAATGCTGTAGAATAAGCGGGATAGATGCATCTAGAAAAACATTCCATTTTAGTTAAATAAATTCGCCCAAATATTGACAAATCTCGCCGTAACCATAGAGTTTCAGTTTAAATTTACATTCTTTAAGCTTTGATTCTGCGTTTAACAATTGGCTTTGATTTTGGAATTATAGAAGTATTTTACTAATGATTTTATAGGGATATTGTAAATTTCTGCTAATGTGGTTTCATGAATAGAAAACAACTCACATTTGTTTAAATTTAACCTTAAACCTGAAGCATTGGAAAAAAAAATTCACTTCCTCAATTGTTATATCTATTTGATCTTTGTCTTTTTTTAAAACAGTAGTGTCATCAATAAAGTTGACTAATGATTAAATCTGTTCCAAATACATTACATTTTTTAAAGGAATTACAGTTTTTCAAAAAAATGGCTAGCATTTATAGAATAGTAATTCATTGAGTCTCAGGTTCCCTCTTCGTTTATATCGTTCGAAGTCTGCAGCCTTAGTTTGAGATTCGGTCATTCTTCAGCATTTCTGTGTTTTGAACTTTCAGCACTTTCCACCTCAGCAGATTACTTTTGATTCATCTCCTTGCAGACCTTGATTTCTTCAGAGTTAAACTCCACCGCTTTTGCTATGTTACGCTTCTTTGAAGGAGTCATTTGTTTTGCCGGCGATGTAAGGGCATTTCGTACCTCTGACGTTCGTCTCCATGCTAGGACTGCAGTAGTTGTGGGTCAGAAGAGCAGCTTTTGGTTTAACACTGCCTTTAGTAGTTGCCCTTTAAAAAAAAAAGCCATGTATCTGAAAACCATCCCTTGATCGTACTTGATGACTTTATAACCTAATGTCTTTTAATTCCAAGAGACAATTGGTGAGTTGAAGCTCTCAAAAACAGCTTTTTCCGGGTTTGTTGCTAGAAGAAGTTACCACACGTGCGCTCCCTCCGCCGTCTTGGCCAGACTTTCTCTCTTGCGGGTTTTGTTGCATCGCTCTGGGTGCCGTTGTCAGGATTCAGAAAACAGAGGAAGTCTGTTTCTGCTACTTCCGGTGTGCGACACTGTATGTTGTATGTCTTATGTTAATTATTATTTCTGTTTCAGAATAAAATAAACCTCCTGTACCACCTACACCTGACTTGTCATTGGGTTGAGCGTGTAATCTCTGCACAAATTGTAATTATTTTTATTTTTTTTACTGAAATAAAAAAATCTACCAAAAATAAAAGGGGGACTTGGGATGGATATTTTAGGGGGACCAGTTACATTTCCCCTGATCAACAATCAGTAAATGTAGTAGGCTATTGTGTTTTTTTGCATTTAGTGAGTTTCTGTCAAAAGCTCTTTTTCTACCGCTCGCCAGCAAAGGTTTAGCACGCTTCCTGTCCAATGTGAGTCTTTTGACGATGCACAGACAAAGAGGAAGATAGTGGGTGGAGAATAGCTTAAATAGGAATGATGATGCCATATTCACAAAGTTCCTCCATTTCCAATTGGAACGAAGGATACATATTGTGGGATTGTTGGTTCTTAAGAGTGGGGGTCTGTGTTGGTACATTAATCATGACTGTAGCCCAACAGTGACATGACAGTAAAGTTAATTTATTGATGACCTTTATAGACTAATTTTATTTTTATTTTTTTTGGGACAAGGGGAGGGTCTAACTGTTGTTTTCATAGACCTTAAATTTTTGCACATTTGTTCTGGTCCAACCACAAACTTTTATGTATGTTATGGAGAGTTCATTTAACAGAACAACCAAGCACCTGTCATGTGATAGGAAAAGATTGTGACTTGCATATGTCTGTAGGGAAATTGTTGTACCAAAAATCGCAATAAAATGCACAGATTGGTTGTTCAAGGGGTATGAGTACTTTGACATGGTTCAGTATTGTGCACAGTTTACTCACGTAAGAAGTGCTTTTCTAACAAAGCGATTTCCAGGAGACCCTTCACCTCATTCAAATCAGTCTTGGGCTCATCTTGCAGACCTTCTGAAAATGATCCAGGACCAGCCTTTGACACACAAACAACACAAAATAAGAAACATGACACAAAACTGCTTTATCTTAGAATCAATTATTCTTGTCACTGTGTGTTCCTGCACCTGGGATTCAATCTGCTGTTCTCCCTCAAGTTCCCTCAGCCCATCTGGCTCTCTTGGAGAGATGCAAGATTTAATCACAATGTCATCACTGCATTCTGTATCTGATGTGTTAGGAGACTCGGCCAGGTCAAGGAACTCATCTCGTCTCTGGCCCCGAAACCGGATTTTGTCAAGACGCTTTAGCATGGTGACCAGACTCTGGTCTTTAACTGAAGATGATGAATGCCTGAGTAGACAAAACAAGGAAGAGAAGTAAACAGAACAGCTTTACAGAGAGGAAATTTTTATTTTCAGCTCAGTATCTCAAAGCATAGATATACTGTATTGGCAAATGAAATAATACTTCTGCTTTTTTGGATTTTTTCTGTTTTTACTTTAATTCACACTGAAAAATTTCATATAAAAGAAATTTTGATTTAATTTATTAAAATGAAAAAAGCTTTCCAAACAAAACTGGCCTTTTGTAAAAATTTTATTAGCAACTCAACCTAATAAACAGGCGACAGCTCAGCTGAAAAAACTGCCAGTCAAAAGATTTATTTGCACATCTGAATCGAATTTTGGCAATATTTAGACTAATATGTTAACCAGAAGGGAGTCTTTATCTCATTTTACATTTCACTCGGAAAATCAAAGTACTGAATGAAGTGCATTCAACTCTGCGATGCTTGGTGATAACATGCCCCGTTTTGCAATGGCATTCTTCCCACCGAAAGAATGGCCACACTGAAGATTAAGGCCATGTCCACACGTAGCCGGGTTTTTTTTTTTAAACGAAGATTTTCCTCTACTCCTTGAAAAAAAAATCTCCATCCACACGTAACCGGATAAATGCGTTTTTCAGCACATTCATTGACGTGGCAAACCTGTAGGGGGCAGTAGTTCTCCCCAGTCCTATCCGCCAAGAGAAACTTTATATCCTCTATCTTCAGCACACAGCAGTCATACAGCTTATAAAAGCAAACAAACAAGACGCGCTTTAACAATGGATGATACCAACACAGCGCTGAGGAAATAAATGCTGTTTTGGAGAGTAAACACAGGTTGCACATGTGGTGTTGGAGCATTTTTTGTTGCGGAAAGTGGCGTTACGGCTCTTATAACTCCGTTTTCAACCGTCCACACGTAGATACTGAAAACGGAGAAAATGCAAATCTCCACTTTGGCCGGAGTTTTTAAAAAGCTTTGTTTTTGGTGCCGAAAACCTCCGGCTACGTGTGGATAACAGGCCAAACCGTAGAAAAATATCTCCGTTTTGTGAGATACCCGGCTACGTGTGGACAGGGCCTAAAATTAATTACTAAAATTAAGACACTTAAGTCAAAGTTTGGGAATCAGGGAACATTCGTAACATTGAAATGATCAGAAAGACTCTTTGAAGGAGCCGTGCTCTGACCTGAAGCCCTGATAGCTTTAGCGGGAGGAAATACAGCAGAAAACATCCACCTATGTGAGCAGTGCTATTTTCATATAATCAGTATCGAAAACTGATATTCGACTATCTTATACAGTTTCTTTTTGTGCGAATATTAGCATTCTTTGCACAGATTGATGTTACGTTCAATAAAGACCTGCAATTAAAACTGGGTACTGTATAAACAAGTAACTGGTTAACTCATATCTTTAATGGAAGGTGTTTATACTAGTGATGGGTAGAGAAGCACCGAAGCGTCGGTGCATGCATCTAGCTCATAGAGCGAAACCCCATATCGGTGCGTGTTGCTGTAAGAAATAGTCACATGACCGATACAGCTGCTGTGTCATCTATCACAGAAGCGCTGAACTGTGTTTAAAAGCAGCTTTCAAATGAATGATTCTTTGCCAAAAAGTTAACTTTTTAACCAGACTACTTCCCAGAAAGCCAACACCATAGAGCCAGAAGGAAAACCCAAGGTTTCTAACATGTGGGATCAGTTTGATCTTATATCAGCAAATAAAGTATTTGATTTTATTTCCTCTCTTAATCCTTTTCCTCTCAATTTCTGCTCAATTTTATCCAAATTCAGTCAATTTCAAAATAACTTAGCTAAAATTATTCCTATAATTTTCTGCAGTTTAAATGCCGCATTTATTCTATTGCACATTGCACTCTGTCCACCAGAGTGCAATGTCTGTCAATGTTAATAGACTATGTGCACGAAAGGCTGACTGTATCCAAATACCTCTACTATGCTTGCCACGTAGTAGGTGAGCAATGTGGTAGATCCGAATCTCCAGTATGGATTGGAGTAGTAGGCAAGTTCCCGGAGGTGTATCACTGCCGCAGTAAGCAGCCGGTAACCGCAGTAACCGCACAAAGCAGTGGAAGTCCCAAACTCTAAGAAGAAGAGTGACCTTGGCTGCTGAGGAACTGTAAACCATTGACACTGCCGCAATTTCTGCATATAAATGTAAAAGTGTAGTGATGTAACTTAGAAAAAAAATTTTTGACAACTGATTAAACATTTAAATTGATAAGTCGCTTAACAGGAACACAGGCGACCTTACGTAACGCAAACATCTGGCACAATGGTGGCGCAGTATGTCTAATTCCAACATCCCAATTGAAAACGTTTACAAGCAAACACATTTACAAAAAATTATTCCCATACAGGTTTGAATATTAAGAGGTCCCTAAAATTCGTTTGAATATCTTTAATTTTTAAAACAGTCGAATTATATTCGAATAACGAGGTTCGGAGTCAAAGCCTTAATTTGCATACTGTGTCAAGGGATCTGTTCTGAACGTCCAACAGTTTCTTCAGAACACTGTTCTAACTCCGGACTCTTTGGATTTTATTGAGCTGATCTTCCACACTAGCTGAGCTGTTTTCTGTGTCTCAAGCTGAAGCTGTTACTGCAATAACAAAGCCAGCTCACCTACAACGCTTGAAGCAACAAAACAAGTAACAACAAGCAGCCAAAAGGCTTTCGCTGTCAATTTCTTAACAGCACCAACGCACTAAAATGCCACAGCACCTTCAGTAAATATGCACTTTCTTCTAAGCATATACAACTGAAATCTATGTGTGTCAAATGTCACAAGTGATCAGTTTGCGACTACATGGTACAGACCGTCTAATACAGTCTTCCAATTGCTTATTTGCATAAGGGGAGAATCCCTCGTGTCTTACACAAATACCCTCTTTCCTACAGCAAGTATTAAGTTTCTGTAGCCCAAGGAAAAATCAACTTGGTGGTAAAATACTGTTTTACAGTGTACAAAAAAAAAATACTTTCAGCGGAAAATCGAATCTTATTATTGTAACAGACACTTTTACCATGTTTAAAAATGTTACTTTACATTCTGAGAGGAAATCAACAGTCAAAAAAATGAAATGCACCTTTACAGTGTTCAGAAAATGCTAAGGCTATGAATAGCTTCTTCCTTCTTCCTTTAAGAGGAAAATCTTAGAAAAGCAAGCAAAAGCACTGTCTAACTGGTGTTAGACGTAAATTAGCAGTGGTTGATGTCAGACAAAACAAACAAACATGGACTGACACGCAAAAATAACGTCAGAACATTTGCTCAAATCTTTCAGAAGCATGGAAGAAAATGAATGGCTAGCTGTGGTGCAGTGTAGCTTAAAGTTCACTAAAGTAAGCTGAAAGCACTTCATTTAGGTTAAGAAATTATGATTATTTCATATTGCTCTTTAAGCAGTGAGGAAATAAATGCAGATTAAATCGTAATTAAACCAAAGTGCTTCTTTTAGCACCTCAATATTCAGCTGGACAATTTTGTAAACAAAGGAAGCAAAAATTGGAAAATTTGTATGATTACTTTAAATGTCAGTTAAAGCAATACATTTTAGCTTGAAATTAAACCAGTGTACCGTTTTGATTAGCACACCTGATAAGGGGACTTTGAGATTGTTCATTACAGATTGAAAATGGTATAATAATAACATTTTATTATTGCGGTTTTATTTCCAAGTTTGGGAAATCCAGATGTCTGGACACCAAACTTCTCAAACTGGGAATCAAAAAGAGTGCATATTTCAGAATCAGAATCAGCTTTACTTTGAACTGGATATTAATAGATTGGGCTTATAATAATCAATTAGTTTAACTGCAAATTAATATGGGGTGCTGTGTTTACACTAGCACATGGAAAACAATTTTAATTGATTAAATTGCAGGTTAGAATTTCGATTGGATGACGTTTACCACAGTGTTAAGCTTTCAGCACAGGGCCAAGCTATTATCACCAAGCTAAGCTAATTAGCCCAGAGCTAGATTAGTCGGGACAAAGCTAAGCTAATTAGCACATCAGAGCAGCAGTTCAACAGCACACAGCATAAACAGCATTAACAAAGCAGCAGCATCAAGCACCCGCAAAACAGCATTAGCATTTAACACCATTAACAAAGCAGCAGCATCAAGCACTCGCAAAACAGCATTACCCTATTTCAAAACAGCATAATAAAGCAACAGCAGAGCTCATGAAATGTCCAACAGCAAGTTTTGCATGGCAGCAGACACCAATCACCAAGATTAGCTTTAAGCTCGAGCACTAGTAACAACACTTATTTTAATGGGTGTATTTATGAGGCAAAACAAAATCTACGTATGTAACTACGGTTCTATGAATCCCGAATGACGGCCAGAGGCGGTGCCTTAAGCACTGAATAATCCATCTCGCGCATGCGCAGGTCGAGTGTTTATACCAACAATGTCACGTGTGACCCCTGATGACCTCGGAGACCTATATCTTCCGGTGACATCAGAGGATCTGTTCCAACAGAATCTTCTCGCCAGTGCACAATGCTTGTGAGGGACAGCACGCTCTGGTGATCATTCGGGATTCATAGAACCGTAGTTACATACGTAATTTTTGTTCTATTTCATCCCTACTGACCGTCAGAGGCGGTGCCTTAAGCACTGAATGACCTATACCAGAAAAGTCACGAAGAACTTCTGCACATACTGTACCTCACTGGGAGGAACCCGCAGAGTCCGGACCCAAGACCACCCCAAATGGATAGGGGGTGGCAACATTCACCCGGGAAAAACCTGGAGAAGGTACTTGGCGATGCCGATGATCCTGCGGCACAGATCGCTTCTAGGGGCACGCCATGCAAGGCCGCCCATGATGTGGAGACTGCCCTTGCAGAGTGGCACCTCACCCCGGATGGCAGGGGGCGACCAATTCTGTTACACGCCTGGGTGATGACATCCACCACCCAATGGGACAACCGTTGCTTGGAGAGAGCACAGCCCCTCTTGGGACCAACATAGCAGAGGAAGAGCTGATCAGACTGTCTGATACCAGCAGTCGCAGCCACATAGACCCTCAGACAGCACACGTAGTCTGTCCTCCCCTCCTGGAGGATTAAATTGTGCTAGGTGGATAGGTCGGTTGAGTGTTGATGCCGACAGAACCTTCGGGATAAAGGTGTTCAGCCATAGGGTAACCCCCAAGCCGTCGGAGTTCCACCTCAGACATGAGTCACTCACTGACAGAGCATGAAGCTCCCCGACACGCTTCGCTGACGTGATGGCAAGGAGAAAGGGCTTTTTAATAGAGATCCACTTCAGCTCCACCTGAGCCAGGGGTTCTAAAGGGGGCAAACACAAAGCCCCGAGAACCAGGTGCAGATCCCATGCTGGGGTGCGCAGAACTCGTGGTGGGCGTAACCGCCACGCGCCCTTCAGAAAAAGGGACACCAGTCTGTGACACCCCACCATATTATTATCAACCCGAGCATGTGAGAGGAAATGGCTGCCACATATACCCTCAAAGTAGCAGGGGACCACCAGCCATCCAGGAGTGACTGGAGGAACTACAAAATCTTTGGAACTGAACAGTGCACAGGGTCTTCACCCTCGTCTGAACACCATCCAGTAAACAGCCGCCACCTATTCTCATACTATGCCCGGGTGGAGGGCTCCCTCCCATTCAATATGGTATTGCAGACACCATCTGAACACTCAATCAGCAGCGGGTCGGGCCCTGCAGTGGCCAGACCCACAGCTGCAGGCGGAACGGGTCGGGATCCAAGATCTGGCCCCGTAATTGAGACAGGAGATCCCTCCTGCCTGGGAGGCGCCACGGCAGACTGCTGCAGAGCCTGTACAGCATTGGAAACCATGTTCTTCCCGGACAGAAGGGGTCTACCAACAGCAGCCTATGACCGTACTGGAAGACCCTCTGTAGCATTGGAAAATTAAAAGGGATTGGCAGAAACGCATAGAGGAGAACCTCTGGGCCAGGATGCTCTTGCCAACTATTGGCCAGAGGACTGCTCTCCTGCATCCAGGAGAAACCAGAGGGGGGATTGGGTCGACTCCTATGAGGCAAAGAGATCCACCCCGCCCTACCAAAGATGTCCCAGATGTTGAGAACCACCTCCGGATGAAGCCGTCATTCCCCTGGTGGGGGCTTGCAACGGGAAAGTAAGTCTGCCGCCTGATTCTGTTCTCCGGGGTAATACATTGCCCTCAAGCTGGCCAGGCGTGGTGCTGCCCATAGCAGAGATCCTGGGACACTTGAAGTAGCCGTGCAGACCTTGTGCTCCCTTGGTGGTTTATGTGAGAGACCGTCGAGACATTGTCTGACCTCACAAGGACATGCCGGCCTCCCAGGAAGGGAAGAAAAACCTGCAACGCCCTGTACACAGCCCACGTCTCCGGAACATTGATATGCTGTTAGCGGTCTTGTGCAGACCACAGCCCCTGAGCTGTCGGGTTGTGCCATACAGCACCCCACCCTGAGGGTGAGGCGTCCATTGTGATGGTTTCCCGATGGGATGCAACGGAACCCATGAGCACGCCCTGGAGGAGACACAACCGCTCCCTCCACGGGGCCAGAGCAGCGAGGCAACGGCGTGACACCTTTAGTCTCCTTTGCCGGTGCAACTTGACATCCAGATGAAAGGTGTGCAACCACCTCTGGAGGGGGTGCAGCGACAGCAGCCCTAGAGGAACCACGGCAGGAGCAGCCGTCAGTCTCCCTAGGAGGTGCAAAAACGTCACATATCGCAACTGCCTGCCCTCCCGAAACAGGAGGAGGAGGGGGATGATGTCGTCCACTCACCGTGGTGACGGGCATTCCTTCATGGTCACTGTATTGAGAGTAACCCCAAGAAAGACTGTGCTCTGCGATGGTACCAGGCCACTCTTCGTAAAATTCACCCGGAGGCCCAAGCGGGCCACATGGGAGAGGAGACATGCTGTGTCCAGGGCCACCTGAGACTGGGATGGTGCACAGACGAGCCAGTCGTCCAGATACGGCAGGATCTTCATGCCCCGTGACTGCAGGTACGAGAGGGCTGCTGTTACACACCTGGTGAACACCCGAGGGGAAAGGGAGAGACCAAATGGGAGCACCCTGAACTGAAAATGACGCCCCTGAAAAGCAAACCGCAGAAACTGCCGGTGGTGTGGCGCTATAGGGATGTGGAAGTAGGCTTCCTTCAGGTCTACTGATGTAAACCAATCCCTTGTGGAACCTCAGGAATCTGTTGAAACCCCTCAGGTCGAGGATAGGGCAGAGTCCACCATCTTTATTTGCTACCAGAAAGTAGGTCGAGTAGAATCCCCCGGGGTGCAATAGGGGATCTACCGGCTCGATGGCACCCTTGTCCGGGAGGGAAGACAACTCCTGGGCGAAGGCTTGGGCTTTTGCCGGGTCGCGAATGATGGTCAGCTTAACCCGGCTGCAGGTTGGGGGCCGGCGTGGGAACTGAAGTTTGTACCCGTGGGTCAAGGTGGAAAGCACCCATGGGTCCCTGGTAGAAGCAGCCCAGTAACTGAGCTACTGCTGGTAAGAACAACCGACGGCCGGCCCCGGGCCTCAGCGCCGGGCCCCCCAGCCTCTAAAGACTCCGGGGCTACGACGGGTAGCATATGAGGGACGAAGCTGCCCAGAGGGCAGTTCCTCGGGTGCCCGAAAGGTCTGCGCCTTCCGCTGAGCAGGCTGTGGTCGTGTGTGGTGGGACCTAAGGTAGCCCCTGGGGTAAGCCTGTGGATGAGAGTTGCGCTGTGGGGCAGCTTGAGAACCCCTAGGCCTACTAGGAGGAGGCACATTCCTCTAAAGCCCGTACAGCTGCTGTCGAGTCCTCCTGGCTTCCACAGGAACACTGCAGAGAGTTCTTCTGCAGGCCTCCAGTGAGAGGGGATTGTGCCAACCAGACCTGGCGGCAAGCCTGAACCAGAGTAGACATCAACATCGGCGCAAATGCCTGTAGGGAAGCGTCACTGAAATTATAGACTGAAGCGTCCAGTTCAACCTCCTGCAGGGATGCTGACAGAGCAAGCATTAGGTGGGACATGGAGTTACCGATTCATCCCATGCGTGCCACTGCATCAAAGGCCTTTGAAAGAAGGTAATCTGTAACCTGGCACTGGGGACAAGGACACCTGGCGTCCGGTCTCAGAGCCTCATCAGGTGAGACAATTAGAGCAGCTATAGTCGTCTCCACTGCTGGCATGTGGTCTAGGCCAAACTTATGTGCATCCTGCATTTTTGCCAGGGTCCGGCCATCAGACGTTGGATGAGAGAGGGCCCTAGAATCCCTCCAGCATGCCTGAAACTCCCTCAGATACTCTGCCGATGGAGGCACAGTAAAGTTGGCAGGGGCTGGGACACATCTGAAGAAGGCACTAGCCGGGGCTATACGAATGGTGGCTCCCATGGAACAGTCCTCAAAGACACCAGTAGAGCTGTTGGCCGACGAAACGGAGCTGACCGCGGAGCTCAGATGGGTGGCCTCCTCCTGTGGGACCACCTACCCAAACTGGCCGGCTGATGCTCCTATTGAAAGCACATCGTCTTCCGACCCCAATGAGGCTGCCGCAGGAGCAAGAGCATCTGGCTGATCTGCGCCCGTCCCTGACTGGAAAGCCAAGAAGAGGGACTTCATAGCATCGAGCTCCTTAGTCAATTGGTCGACCCTGGAGGCAAGCCCAGACCCTTTGCACGAGTCACAAACCTCCTGGTGAGGTCCGTTGCGGCCTCTGAAGGGCGTGCAGCTCGCAGCTCGGACACAAAGTCACAAGGCCACCATCAACGAACGATAATTTGAAAAAATTTTAGCTTTTACCAAGATCCTAGTCTTTAGCTAGCACGCTAATACTACCTGCGAAGCGAGAAGATGAAAAGGAACAGATCCTCTGATGTCACCGGAAGTTATAGGTCTCCGAGGTCATCAGGGGTCACACGTGACGTTGGTATAAACACACGACCTGCGCACATGCAAGATGGATCATTCAGTGCTTAAGGCACCGCCTCTGGTGGTCAGTAGGGATGAAATAGAATGGGCCTCATTAAGAATAAACTCAAGCAGGCAGTCAGGGCTTTTTATCATTCAAAGAGAACACCACACAGTTTATTAAACCGGGGAAATAGATTTCGAGTCCATGCGCACAGTTTAATAAACAGAGGAAATGGATTAGTAATTACTAATTATTGCTGGAGTTCGTATGTTCAGCCTACAATGAGGACGGAACATGTTAGGAGCCATACGATTGGCTGAAAGCGGACACGGCTGGGTAGTGATGAATTTGATTGACAGATTCCATAGCCAATTAATTTGTTGTCATTTGTTGACATTTGTTGTCTCTTCACGCTTGGTGAGTCTCAAAACTCACCACACGTAATTCTCTCACGAATGCAGAGAGGTTCACAAATAAGTGGTGGGTTCATGCACATTCAGGGATTTGTATGATCTGTTTGTGTGCATTTGTGAAACAGATCATGTGCATTTTTGAAACAGATTATGTGCATTTTTTAAAGAGATTGTGTGCATTTTTGAAACAAATCGTGTGTGTTTGTGAAACAGATTGTGCCTATTCCTGAAAATTAGATTTGTGAACCTGAGGAAGTGCATTTGTGAAAGACTGTGCATTTCCGCATGAGCATGTGCATTTGTGAAAAACACTGCTCTAGTTTATTCTTAATGAGACTGATTTTGCCTCATATGTTTTTTAACATTAAAGGCCTTCACATTGTCGGCACCATTATAATGTTGGGGATATATATTATATGGCTAATAATGAATGAACACAACTACACCGGGAGCCTAACACCGGGATAGTTGCTGATGTACCTGACTCTGAGGAAGATGGCGGCTTACCCAGTGCACAGAATGATGGGAGACCGAGTCCATTTAGACTGTGTCCGTTTTAATATTTGTTAATTCTAGGCAGAC
Source organism: Apricaphanius iberus (assembly GCA_028564705.1). Classification (NCBI taxonomy): domain Eukaryota; kingdom Metazoa; phylum Chordata; class Actinopteri; order Cyprinodontiformes; family Aphaniidae; genus Apricaphanius; species Apricaphanius iberus. The sequence continues at coordinate 415,898 of JAPXFQ010001405.1, read as the reverse complement.
CCAACAAGAGTGCAGATGAAACCTCCACATTTCAAGTTTAATTTTATTGTACAGCTGTAGGGCCAAAATTAGTGTTTTGTCATTGTGGACAAACAAAGTCACATGCATTCATCTGCTAGATGTGCAGGATATGGATTGTTAAACTCTAAAGCTGCATTCAGACCGCATCCGTTGGATACGTCGAACAACGCATCCAATGGATGAAGTTTGACGTATGTACTTTTTGGCTTCCATAGCCTGCTTCTGAGGAAAAAACAACGCATGGGCGGGGTTTCCTCTGTTGCCGCACGTTCTGCACTATGGTGGATTGTAATGAGAGAGTGGCTTGGCTTTATTTGCTAGATAAAGCTAGACAACGTTGACATCGGGTGCATCAGCACCCATTATTCAGATGCGTTCTGAGTTTGGGGAGTTTAACCATTTGCTTCAGGAGCTGCTTATGGGTGAGGTTCACTTTCAGTGCTACTTCCGTCTGTCCCGCGCCTAATTTAACGACCTCCTCGGCGGCATCGGAGCTTAAATCTCCTACCAGGACACCAACTACAGGAGCTCTATTCCTCTTTAGGAGCGCCTGTCCATCCGTCTTCGGTAAGTGTTATTTATGATTTTTTAAATCTGCATTGGTTAAAAAGGTTTTCACTGGGCCCGCGCTTCATTCAAGATACATGTATAGTGACATAACTACAGTGAGAGGATTGGTTTCCGTACTGCGTTAACTCCGTTGGATCCTTCAAAAATTCAGCTTGCTGAACTTCTGTGACACATGCGTTGGTACGTTGCCGTATGAAACGCAAGCGTCATTGACGGAGCCAACGTACTCAACGCAACGCAGAGCCCTTGACGGACCTCTGACATACTCCACCATAGACTTTACATGTAATCTTGCCGCAGCTGACGCTAACGCATGGGGCGGTCTGAATGCAGCATTATTCGAGTACTCGAATAGCTATTAGCTATAGCCTATGACGCTTAATAATAAATAAGATATTGTTTTATTACTTGTCAGGTTTTCTGTCAATAATCTTATATGCTAATTTAAGGCTGCTAATTGATCCAAATTACAAGTGACCTACTTCACCCACGTGGGCTCTAAAGTTTCCATTGCACCATGAGGTCACCAATCAGACAATTTAGACCCCGTGGTTCAGGGCGTAGTTGTCTAGATTTAAAGAAATGTGGAGAAATTTGAGAGAGGTGCTCAGAAACGGAAAGCGCTTAGTGAGAAGGCGCTTCTAGACAAAGAAGTAAGAAAGAAAATACGTAAGCTGACAGAATTCTGTAAGTCAGCTCTTGAAGAAGACGGACATAGCTCGCTCACCGACACAACGGGCAGAAGGAACCTCGCGGCACCTTCAAGGCAAGCATGGAACAGACCGCGCAGCAGGGAACTGCAGGGGAGGAAATATGGCATGCCGATTTAACATTTAATAGACAAGATATGTATTCCAGATGTCTACAATTAAATTCTTCCTACATTCAAAAAAAAAAAAGAAGAGAAAAAAAACATTTCCACCCAACTGATTTGGGTTGATTTAGCAATAATGAAATTTGTTGAGTGAACTAAACTGATTTGGGTTAATTTAGCAATAATGAATTTTGTTGAGCAAACTAAATGTAAACAGGTTGGGTCAACCAAATACAATTAGGTTGCTGTAAGGCACAACTTCATTTCCAGTGTTCACTAAACATGATTATGATTTCAGTAATAGAATTCCTTTCACTTTTTTTATGAAAAATGGGAATTGGCAGGTATATGTAATATTATAATATTTTTAGTTAACACTGGAAATGAAGTCATACCAATATTATTATATACAACATTGTTGAGTAGTTGTGTAGAGAAGTGGTTAGTGTAGTGAGTTTGAGTCCATCCCCTGCTGTTTATTTTTGCGTCTTATAGCAACATAAATGTATTAGGTTGACCCAACATGTTTACATTTAGTTCACTCAACAAAATTCATTATTGCTAAATCAACCCAAATCAGTTGGGTGGAAATGTTATTGTTTTTTTGAGTGTAGGAGAAAATACAATTCTAGATATCCATAAATCAATTTGTCTTAGTATAAATGAATATTACTATGTCCAAAATGTAATTCTTCCTAGGACAAATGACCTCACATTTCCCATTCATGTGTGTGGGGTTTACAGTGACTCCTATCACAAACATATTATTCCTATCCAGAATTAACATTGTGGATAGGACCAACTGAATTCTTACAAGGACAAATTCTAATTTTAGATAGCTGGAATTAAATTGTTACTAGTACAAACTCTACGGTTTAACGTTTTCTGACATTTCAGGCAGCTGTAGGAGTCTGGTGCATAGTAACGTTAGCATTAGTGGGCGACTGTGGCTCAGTGGTAGAGTAGTTGGCTTGCAATCGGAGGGTCGTAGGTGCGATTCCAGCTTCCTCCAGTCACATGTCGATGTGCCCCTGGGCAAGGCACTTAACCCCCCAAATTCTACATTGTCCTACCGAGCCATGTTGGGTATCGGTGTATGAATGCGAGTGTGATTGGGTGAATGCGGCTTCAATGTAAAGCGCTTTGAGTGGTCAGTAAGACTAGAAAAGCGCTATATAAGTCCAGTCCATTTACCATTTACCATTAGCTATGTTTTTTTAACCCGATCACTGCAGGACCTGCAAAGGAAAACAGTGAGCAACAATATCGTATTACCCTGGTCACATAAACGGCAGCATCACTAAAAGGTTTTATAAATGTCCAGCTACAACTGAGAAGGTAAGTTAAGCCTCTGTTGTGAGCTGCTGAATGATGATATGCTAACTCTTTATTAAGCAAAGCACAGTGATAGATTATACTCTGATTCTTTATGCATCTGAAAACAAGCACCCAAACTTCTATGTCAATCTCAGGTTTAAACAGAAGCCTCACTGCCGGTATGGACAGAAAGTTATCCTGCAGGTTCAATTCAGTTTCAAAAGAAGGTTCCTATTTTTTTTCCTAAAAATTGCCTAGCGACAAATCTGGCGACATTTCTTGCACTTGCACTTGGTGGACTCAAGAAACTTTGTGTGTTCTGTGTTGTTTTTGAAAATCATTGCTAAATAAATCTTATTTACATTATTTGGAATCCAGTGAGTTATTGAGACTGTTATTTGGTGTGTAGAGTAGAATAGAACAATCCTTTATTGTCCCACAAGGAGAAATTCAGAACAGAACACAATTTAAGAGTCCAGAAAAAAATACATTGTGGACATAGTTACAAAAACAGAGAACTGTGCCGTTATTAAAATAAAAAATATATATAAAGTGACAAAACCATGTTGTAATGTGCAACAGAGCAGGATACTTAACTATGTTTAAATAATTAAAAATATTAAAACATTTGTACAGAATGTGCAGAATAGACCAGGGAGAAATATGTGAGCATCAAAATGGGCAGAGAAGGCACAGTTTAAGCTTAAGGTAGCTTTTTTTTTTACTATACCACCATACCGTAATTGATGCAATTTGATGATGTCATCAACCTGTGCCTACATACTTTGTGTTAGGTACGCAAGGATACTGACGTTCAGCGTTTTTCTTCACACTAGATATTACAAGTTTAAAGTTTGTTGTTTTTCATTCAACGGAAAATAAACTGTTGAACTCAAATTGCAATTCCCCCCGAAAACTCACTGTTTTGATGATGAACTCTATAATTGAGTGTATAATAATTTTTTCTACAGGTCTCGAAATTATTTTTGGTACTTTAGTGCATTTTAGTAAAGATAATCATTTTGTACCAAAAAAGGATTAGTGGAGTTCCCTCCTGTGGTTTCTGATATCAGCTTGGATTTCTAATGACAGCGTCCTGCCAATGTGGTGTATAAAAGAGGCAGAGTCTTGGCCACACCTCCATCGAGAGTTGGCAACGAGCAATAAGTTCAAAACGATACAGCTTAGGGCTGCTCAAAAGAAAATATTCAACCTCATAATTGCCCCCTCTAAGGCAATGGAGTTTGCATCGCTATTGTTTTGCATCTGTCTGGCTGTCTGCTTGTGTCCTGCTACAGAAGCTGCAGATGTGACGGGTTATAGGTTACATAATGTGTGTTTTAGTTACAAATTACAGGTTACAGAATGTGGATTTTAGTTAAAAAGTACTAAGATATTTAGCATCTGAAAGTACTTAATAATGTTAAAATATACAATAAAAGTACATCAAATTTATGTGGAAAATATGTATAAAGATCGATTTATGTGGTTGAAAAGGGATTTATATTTCATAATTATTATTTTAGAGAATGTACCGTACAGTACTAAAAGTTAAATACTATGTACAATAATCACAGTTATTGGGTGCTCGATGATTGTGATTGATTGCTTTTGACCAGCAGAGAAGCGTGTTACAGATTAAAAGGACCCCACATCACCCCCCCCTTCCCAAACCCAAAATAACACATTTAAAAACACACTTATTTAAAAGCCACAGTAATAAACCAAGATGGAGTAAGGACAAGTGATGCATCTCTTTCTCTATTCAACTCGTTCAAAGGCAACTACTTACCTCTCCCCATGTACCTGAATAGAGGGTGTTACATTTTGGTGGCCCATTAGGTCAGAGAAAGATCCGCCAGCCGTGAGTGGAAGCTTGAGCTGAATATCCCACATCAAATCCAAGTGTTAGGACCAACACTGTGGCTCTGTAATTCGTGAAGCAGGTTGTATCTCGAGTGTGCCTAACCACCACTAGGGGGCACCATGATACCAAAATTTTGTATAGAGACTCACAGTGTTTCTTAAGGTTAAAGGGGCTATATCATGCTAAATCACGTTTTTGGAGTTTTATACCAGAGTGGTTTTTGGCTTAATTCACGCATGTCTGAGTAATCCTCCGGAATTCTGCCACTTGAGCTGCCCCTCCCTCTCCTAGAAATTGACTGAGTGTTCAACTAGTGCCATCACTGGTTGAAAGTGTTAGAGGTGTCTGCACCGCCCCTGCAGGAAAAGCGGCTAACCCCTGGTAGATTTTCAAACACACCCTCCTCCTTCGCACAGTTCATGGCAGCTTCAGTTTTTTGGCAGCTTAAAACAAATTTTTTTTTGATTTTTTACTTTCTCTGTGAAAACGCCCGTTTGGCTGCATGGATTACAGGATTTTATTCCACATTCCTAAAGAACAGCTGCTGGATCAAAGAACAAAGACGCCTGGTGGACAGAGAAGTACATGGCTACATGCTAATGCTAATGTGGGTTACCCATTTATCAAGCTGTTTATGTGATCTTACAACAACATCGTGTGGTTAATTAAGTGATCTTTAGCATCTCAGAATGTTCAGTGAACGGGTGCAAACAACACCCACAGCTTTTTTATATACTGGGCTGGAAAGATTTGCTTAGTGGATGCAGCTATGTTAGTTTGGGCTGTGCCTCAAGCCTGGAGTTTTATTAACTGAGGCTTTATTGACAAAAAAAATAATAATAATAAACCAAATGCCTGAGCCCTTAATATAACAGAGTTTCATTAAGGTGCTTCATGATTTTCAAATTCTTATGAGACTACTGTTTGTGATGAAGCTTAGCACTGTTTATTCCAGTATTTCACCTCCCGGCTCTAAAGGGCAGCGGAACGTAGCGCTGTGGTGCAGGAGTCAGGTTTATAAAGAAATGAGACGTTTTTTTTCGTGGTCTAACTTGAACTCCAGGATACAAGTTAAATTTCAGGACAAATTAATACTGTATAACACCATCATATATATGTATATCCCAGAAGTTGAAAGCTATAAAATAGCATGATACAGCCCCTTTAAAGGAACTGTCTTGACACTACCTTCTCTGACGGAAATGTATAGTCTGAGCTATAACAGGTGCAGCTAGAAATTAAAGGGGATTTATATGGACTGAATCTGCAACAACTGCTACAAATATGCTGTGAATTGCAAATAGCAGACAAATAGCAAACAAAACTCGACAAAAAAAAAAAAAAAACAGCAGACAAAACTCAAGGTCACCTCATCACAAACTATGTTGAAAAGCCAGAGTTTGCCAAGTTAAAAGATCAAGGGATGTCTTATCTGCTCAGTATAAAATATGTGATTAAAGACTCCAAGATGACAGTAACAGAACTGGCAGGTGAAAGGGAAAAAGAGAAAGACAGCAGTCAGGGATAGGGCTTCCACAAACGATAATCGACTAATCATCTATTATTTTTTGTTCAGCCTTCTGTCCAACAGAAAAAAGTTGCGATAAATATAAAAACCTGAACATTTATATCCATCTGTAAATGCCCCAGACTGCACACGTAAAGCCAACTTGTTGAAAGATGATGTTCAGTCAGACTACAGTTGCTGTTAACATTAGCAGCTAATGCGCTAAATAGTTCAGCGAGGCAACTGTTTGTCTTCGTAGTCAGCCGCGCCGGGCTACCTGTTAAGATGCTGGAGCATCACCGTCGTCCTGCCATCAGCCTTTTGGTGAGAAACAGACATTACAGAACACATCAATACAAAGTCAAGCAGCAGCATCCGCAGATAACCCCGTGTGGTGCAGGAACTTATTATCAGGCCAAATAGGGGAACCTGGAGAAAAATACAGGCTCACATTTTCAAGTTTGGCCAGACAAATTGAAAATTGATGCAGCAAAGGCTATCCTGAAGATGAAATAGTTAATGCAGTTTTATGTGCCATCACACCAGGGCTGCAGCTGAGAAGTTACTTCAAAGGTAAAACTGATCTCACCCTCCCACCCTACGAAGGATCCTCAGATCTCATTACCAGGAGGGGGATGCCACTGCACTGTATAAGCAACTCTCAGAGGTTCAGAGTAGCAAGGAAACATCACAAAACATATTTTTTGGACCTGCATCAAAAGATTATCTTTGTGTCACAAGAAACTGAGTCGGGTCTAAAATATGATTCTGCCTTGGTTCAAAATGTATTCAAGCACATCGTTTTAACAGGCCTGCAGAGTGATAATGTAAAGAGTGACATGCAGTCCGACCTCTTCCAAACCACAACATTTGATGAGGTTCTGCTTGAGAAAGTGAATATAGCCTGTGCAAATGAAAAGGAACAAGGTAAAAGGAAGCACACCGTTTCTCAAAAGGAACACTGTAAATGCTGTGAACCCCTGTGACACCCCAGCACCAGCTAAGAAAAAGACAGCTCAAAGACAAAGCACAGCTCTGCCACCAGATCTTCTGTCAGAGTTTAAAGAGATATGGTCAGAGATGGTGATTTTAAAGGATCTTCGTGCAGAGGTGTCGCAATATCAAAGAAACGATGTAAAAGTCCTCTGCACAACCCACCTGGGGAGGACTGGAGAACCACTATTGAGCACAACCCTTCACACCTAACGCTTCATATCAACCTGACCCATTTACTCAGTATTTCTATCCTCAGCACTCTCCAGCCGCTTTTTAACAGCATCCCCAAGTAGCTCTTCAGGCCCCGTACTACTCAGCACCCAGCCCCGCATCAATGGGAGGCCCTGCCTCAGCAGTACAGTATGCCCTGCCCACCACCAAGATGTGTGCATTCAAGCAGGTGAGGAGTTTTGCCACCACTGTTTTGGATGTGGGAGCAGTGAGCATTTCTGGGTAGGCTGTAAAGCACAGAGGCTGATGAAACTAACCAGGACTAATTCATTAAAACTGGAAGGGGTCACTCCAGTGGGACAGGGTGTGACTAATGGCACTGATAGGTCCCAGTAATGTCACAGTGGCATTTTAGAATGTGAAAATCAGAGTTTAAAATTTTGCTCAGCATGCAAAAGTACCTTCTACTGCTCTAAAAAGTGCCAAGAGGACCACTGGCCCCAACACGAACCTATAAGTAAACCCTATACATGGGGAAGTGTTTGAAGGGGAAGTAAGAAGTTACCAGTTACAAGAAGAAACCAGTCAAAATTAAACCATGTCTAAAGGATAAGATACCATCTGTAAGGTAGTTAGTGGGAAGAAAGTGTCTCATTAGGTGTATTTTAGACAACAAAAAGGTTGATGCCCTTTGGGATTCAGGTTCACAGGTTTGTGCAATAGATGAGCTTATGGAGGGATACTCACTTACGTGAGGTACCACTGAGAATGTCAGCGAGCTTATCAACTCAGATGATACCTTTCATCTTGAAACAGCCAATGGTACAAGTGTTGGAGCAGCAGTTTATCGACAGCTGACAGAAACATGTTGGATAAACTTATCAGGAAGGCCAGCTCTGTTCTAGGATGCCCCCTGGATCCAGTGCAGGTGGTGGGAGACAGAAGGACTGTAGTTAAAATAACATCTCTGATGGACAGTCTCCCACCCCATGCATAGAAATGTTGCTGAACAGCAGAGCTCTTTAAAGGGACAGACTGCTGCATCCTAGACGCTTGAATGATCGTTTCCGCAGGCACTTCCTCCCTGCAGCTGTTAGACTATACAATCTAAACTGCTCCGAACAGACATAGATGTTCACACCACTGCTGATATTTTACACTAGGTCAAACAACAACACTGTTATAAATTGCACATTACTTTTAACAGACTATTTAAAATAACTTATTGAAAATTGCACATATACTCTTCAATTGCACTGCTCAACTCACAATCCGTACTTTGTAACTATAGTGATGTAAATATTTTTCTTCAGTAATAATTGTGTGTTTCTGTTCTGTGTCATGTCCTGTCTGTACATCTGGTTTTTTTTTTGCTCCTGTGACAACCAAATTTCCCCATGTGGGACGATTAAAGGATTATTTTATTCTTCTACTGAGATGCCATACACAGGATGGGTTGAAGCAGGGCTGTGCGATATGATGAAATATATCGTCCGTATAATAGAAAACGTCTATCGTTTTAAATGAATCTCTATGGTTTAAGCCACGATAGGGTTTTACGGCAGTAAATTACGTCAAGATGCACCTTATGGCATTCCTGTGCATGCTGCAATACAGGAAAAAAACGAAGGAAGACGGTAAACAACATGTTTCAGATCAGGGATCTAAACGAGATTATCAGACAACCCAAAGTTGTCTCAACGCTGCTTTTGCTCATTGACTCTGTAGTCGTTGTCGTAGTTCTAACAAAAATAAATGTGTAGTTTTGGAGCCCGTTGGTCGCATCAGGAGCTGATAAACTTTACAAACAACTGTTGACTGATCTATGTTGGTCCAAATGGTATCGATAACCATAACTTGACTATTTTCCTAATCCTACTATTCGGGTACCAGTGCCTGAACCTAACGTGATCCATCTGTTTAACATTAGAGCAGCCGCCGCCTTGCGTGTGGGTGAAGTCGGCACACATCTTTAGGGGGGAACAACCCCCCTCTCTTACATAGGAGACAGGCAGAAAGTGAAAAAAATCAAAACAAGAGGCTGCATGAGGAGAGAGAAAAAGACGCTACTGCCAAAAGTGCTGTAAAGTTAAGAAAATGAGTGAGAGCAGGGGCCGCTGCAAAATTTGGAAGCTTTTCAAATAATGTGTTTAATTCAAAGGCAGAGTGTAGAGCTGAGCCGTTCTCCTAAAATATCACTGATAACATGGAAGGAGATCACTACATGATGAGTCTGGGTGGTGTTATTGTCATCTATCATTTTAAACTGCATTTCGTCATTGTAAATTTTTATTCATGAAACTATTCAAACTATTCATGAAATAAATTAACAGAAAAATGTCTATATCATGAAGTATATCGTTATCGGGATATAAACTGAGCTATATCGGCATATAAAAATTTAGCCATATCGCCCAGCCCTGGGTTGAAGTACCATTTAAACTTCTAGCCAATGACCCGGAGTTACTAATCAATGTTTTAGTACTTAAGGGGTAAGCAGCAGCAGTGCCCAATTATTGGGTTTAATTTTCTTGAGCATTTGGTTTGAGAAAGTATGAGAGATGTGAATTATTCAGAGGAAAATAGTTAAGCTATGTTCACATATTAACTTCACGATATATTCTGTTTGCACATGTGCTTTTGTTGTAAAAGGGTCTTCACTTCCGGTGGTTGTTGTTGATGTGCTGAAAAAATATGGAGGCTGAATAACAGTTCTGAGGCTACAGAAACTGACTAGTTTATTGAGTAGCATTGGTAGCAGAGGATGGTTAGCAACCTTTTATGAAAGGAAATCGTACAAAAGCTGGAAGAATTAAGTCGCCGTTTAAATCCAGGTTACAGACCTAGAGAAGGTTAAACATGCGCTTGCAGTGGCTGTGGCGCGATCGGGAAGAGCAGGACAAGTCTTAATGGAAATACAATTTGACTAAAGATGCGGGCATTGATACGCTGCTCCTAAAACTTGATGATTTGTTTCTTAAAGAAGAAAAGGACAGTGTTAATGAAGCATACACCATCTTAGACTAAATTTATTTTTATTTTTACATTGGTTTTATTCATAAGATTCACTGTACAAAATTTTTTTTTAAAAGACAAAAGTGATGCAATTTTTATTATTCTTGCATAATATATCACATTAGGGATTCATTATCAAATTGAAATTATTTATTTACAATAAAAGTGTAACCGTATTGTTTAAATAACCAATGATTAGTAATAGATTGGCTGCTATTAGTGACTCTTTACAGTTACTGCAGAACGACGACTGGAGACGCACTCCTCCAGATAGCTCATAGGACCGAGCAAAATGCAACTAACAGTGGTCCTCTTGTTTACAATGCAAATGTGGACTTAACTTGTTACCAGGTGTTGTTGTGAGTTGTATGGGAACTAGTGAGAGTTACTCGTTAGGGAAAATACAATGTGTGGTTCATTGTGATGAGGAAATCTGAGTAAATCTATGGTCACCTGCTAACTGTTGCTGTGGAGTCCAAAGTGGGAAGCACAGTAAACATAAGAGGAGGAGGTGAACGCGATCCTCTATTGGATTTAGATGCGCAAGGTCGTAACGTAATTCCGATCGATTTCGATACAAAATCGAGATCATGACACCTCTAGTTTCCATGGCTGACTACTTCATCGACATTGAACAGAGATACTCGCAGATACGAAAATACAAGATGGAGCTTCCAGATGCAGTATTAGGTTTCAAACTGTTGGATAATGGCCATTTGGAAGTGAACGATCGACAGTTGGCCCTAACCACATGCACAGAATTAACTTTTGCTTAGACGAAATCAGCGCTGAAAAAGATATTCGAAGGGAAGTTGGCTCCTGCTGTGGGGATTAATCAAGAAACTGCATATGTAACCGAAAAAGGCGTCACATGCGCAACCCATGGACCCAACGTGATAAGCAAAAGGCTCCACTGCCTGGAAATAATCCACTCAACAGGTATGGACCAAGATCAAAATGTGCAGTGTGTCAGAGCACATTTCACTGGGCCAAAGACTGTCCGAACAGAGATGAGCAAGTTAAACTTACTGATGTTAAAGAATCAGAAGTGGATGAGTGCAATATAGCTCTATATACAAAAGAGGCACCATCTGAGAAAGAAATATTCATGACAGAACGTTTTGGCTCAGCAATAATAGACACAACATGCACCAAGACGGTGTGTGGACAACAATGGTTAGATACCTACATCAGTAAACTAACCCCAAGTGAAGTGAGAAAGCTACAGTTGTCAGAAGTACACAGTAGCAGGTCTTTTAAGTTTGTAAATGGAAAAACAGTTAGCTCCATTGAAAAGATTAAGATACCAGCAAAAAAGTGTCATATTGAAACTGTAGTAGTGCCAGCAAAAGTACCCCTGCTTTTAAGTAAAGAATTAATGAAAAGAACAGGAACAGTGCTTTATATGGAAAATGATAGAGCAGTGATGTTCAACAATCCTATAAAGCTTGACTTTACCAGCTCTGGTCACTACTGTGTGAACACAATGGACAATAATGAGCGGACTGTTCATCATGACAATGTTTTAGTGGTTGATGTTAAAGCTGTACCAGAACAAGGGAGAGAAGAAGTGATCCTGGCACTCACAGAGAAAATGAACCCTGCTGAATAGCACAAAATACTGACCAGTTTGGGCATGCTACTGCTGAAAAACCTTAAAGGTTGCTGACAAGTTCAGGCAACAATAATTAGAATGTGGATCTATTCTGCAAAAGGTTCTTCAACAGTGTGAAACATGTCAGAAATATTGCAGAACCAGACCAAAACCAGTTGTTAGTCTTCCAGTGGTATCTCAGTACAATGAAACTGTGGCAGTCAATCTACATGAAGTTCATCCAGGGGTATGGTACCTCCATATCATTGATCAATTCAAAAGATTTAGTGCAGGAAGCATCCTAAGTGCAAAGAGGTCCTCTGAAATAGTTAAGCGCTTCATTCATGTGTGCATGGTCCACCTGATAAACTGTTCAGCGACAATGGAGGAGAGTTTAACAATGATGAGGTCCTGGATATGGGAGAGAACTTCAACATAAAAAATTAAGACAACAACTGCATACAGCCCATGGAGCAATGGACGAATAGAGCGACATAATCAAACTCTTACTGAGATAATAATGAAAGTGAAAACAAACAAGCCGTGACACTGCACTAGACTGGGCATTAATGGCTAACATCATTCAAAGCGTCCACGGTTGTAGTCCATATCAGTTGGTGGTTGGACAGAATCCTAACCTGCCATCCGTGCTTACTGACAAACCACCTGCGTTGGAAGGCACAACAAAAAGTGAATGGGTAGCAAAACACATATTGCTCTGAATGCATCAAGAAAAGCCTTCACAGCAGCACAATGTTCAGAAAGAATATGAAGAGCGCTGCATAGAAAGATTCGACACAGAGATAAAAAATGTGAAGTTGGTGATAAAGTTTATTACAAAAGAGTCGACCGCACAGAGTGAATAGGACCAGAAGTGGCCATTGGACAGGATGGTGCAGTGGTATTTGTCAGACACTGCACTCTGATGTATGTTCCCCCATGTCTTAGACTGAGAAAAGGGAACAAGGAGAGAGATGATTTACACATGTTGGAAAATTGTGCAGACATGGAAAGAAACACTGTGTCAAGACAGAAGATGACAAAAGACACAACTGATAACATGGAAGATACATAGCAAACAAATACATCTGGACAAGTAAGAGTAACAGCTGCTTCAGAAGCCACTGCCAAACCTGTAGCAGCAGGAGAAGAAAGTCAAAGACTAACACAGAATGGTGTAAACTGAAAAAGTATGTGTATGGACTAGCAGATGCATCCCCGTATTGGTAAAATAGGGTAAAGGAGACTGTACAGAGTGGAGGAAAAATGTTAAAAGTTGATCCTGCTGTTTTCTTCTGAGTGGATAGGGACAATACTGTCGCTGGAGTACTCGCATGTCATCTGGACAACATCAAACTGTATGGGGAGGGACAGAGAGCTTCTCTTCAACAGCGATATTCCATCTCAGAACAGCATTTCAAGTTGGACGTGAAGAGCATGAAAACTTCAGTTATATGAGAGTGGATTTTGTGACTGTTGGCACAAAAGTACAAATACACCAGGAAAACTACATTCAACACCTACAGCCCATACATCTGGATTATCTTTGTGCTGTACAACAGGTGTCACCTTTCTCAACAGAAGAAAAAGATCAACTCAGATCCAAGGTTGGTCAAATTCTTTGGGTGACAAGACAAACCAGACCTAATGTTCCGTTCGACGTGAGCATACTGGCATAAAATATAAACAATGTAACTGTGCACACAATTCATGAAGCAAACAGAATAGTTTGCAAACTAAAGGCCAAGAAAGTGACTTTGAACTTTGAACAACTGGGCAGAGACAGCGGTCTCAAGATTGCTGTGTTCAGTGACGCTTCATTTGGAAAGCTTTCAAATGGAGGGACACAAGGAGGACATCTGATAGTTCTCATGGGGAAGGATGGGAAATGTTCACCACTCTCCTGGCAATCACGAAGAGTTAAAAGGTTTGTACAGAGCATACTTGCAGGAGAAACACTGGCAATCCCTGATGGACCTGATAATGCACTTTTTCTGTCTACATTGTTTTCAGAGTTGACAACTGGAGACCTAGAACATGTTGCCCCAATAGACTGTTATGGTTAACCATTCTCTTGTTGATGCGCTTAAGTCAACAAAGTCTGTCTCTGAAAAATGGCTTTGCCTTGAAATGAATAGCATCAAGAAGCTTATTCAAGCACAAAATGTTGAGCGAGTGCTATGGTACAACACTAAGGCACCACTTGCAGACTGTCTCACTCAAAAAAGGGCAACCTCCTTTCAGCTGTTAAAAGCACTGAATAAGGGACAATGGACTGTTCTGTGAAGGGAAAAATGTTAAAATCATTCCGATATTTTGTTTTTATATCACTGTTTGTTTTCTTAACAATATATTCTGTTTGCACATGCTTTTTTTGAGAAAGGGTGTTCACATCCGATGGTTGTTGTTGATGTGTGGAAAAAATATGGAGGCTGAATAAAAGTTTTGAAGCTACAGAAACAGACTACTTTATTGAGTAACAACAATGACAGACTTCTAAGATCGATGAAATTAGCTTTCCCACATCTCAAGAAAAACAAAGCCATAACATTTATAAAACCAGTTACTGTGGGAGAAACATCTGAGGATAATGTGAAGACAACAAATAAGAGTGAATGTACCTAGCCAGAGTTCAGTGTCTATTAAATGTAAGGTGCAGGCTGAGACATTTAAAAGATAACATTACACTGATTTTTTATCCTTGTGAAAACCTACAGTGGCCAGATGGTCCAGAGTTTTGTGACACACTAGTTTCAATTAGAGCAGGGTCTTTCCCAAAGATCTTTCTTAGTGTACAAAATCCTTCCAACCATCAAACTATCAGGGAGAATCCTTATTGGAACTGTGCAGTCTGTAGGGTCTGTCTATCCTTCTGACATCTTCAAAACAGACATCCTGTCTAATGTAATAAATAAGATCCACCTCCAGCATACCAAAGGGCGCACCCCCATCAGTGACCAATTGGACCCTCCTGTTGACCCGTCTCATCTGGATGAAAATGAAAAAAGGGTTGTGCAGCAGATGTTAAGAGAGGAGTCAACATCATTTTCACGAACAGATGATGACATAGGATATGTAGAAAGTCTGCAAATTGATATTTTATTAAAGGACACAGAACCAGTTTCAAAAACATATCTGTTTGTACCTAAGCCCTTGTATAGGGAAATAAAATATTATTTACAAGACTTGATAGCACAGAGATGGGTGGAAAACTTTACTTCCTCCTACTCATCCCCTGTTGTCTGTGTAAGGAAAAAAAATGTTTCATTGTGCTCATGTGTTGATTATATAGAACTGAACCATAAGACTCACCCAGACTGGCACCCAATACCCCGTGTACAGAATATGACGGACAACCTGGGTGGTAAAATCAACTTCTTTCTATTGGACCAGGGTAAGGCATGTATCACCAGGGGTTTATGTCCAAAGATAGTTTAACTGCCTTGGCAAAAATAGAATATCACGATTTTTCAATTATATTATCACGATTTCGATTTTATCACGATTTTCTAAAATGATCACCAAAAAATCTTAAATTACACATTAAAGAAGAGAAACATTAAATAAATAAATTCATTCAAATTAGGGATAACCAACACAGGGCTAAAATACTGATGTCTTTCCCACACCAAAGATCATAGAAATGCACAGAAAGTTCAGAATGTAACAATGCATACGCTGTATGTATGTATGTATGTATATATATATATATATATATATATTTGATTTTTCAAATAACCTCAATGAAAAATACATCTAAGTCATAAACGTATTTAAATATATAAAATTTTAATCTCGACTTGTCTACAAAAACAGGAAGAAATTATGAACTTACTTTAGTTTAAGAATATGATATTCAGAAAATAGAATAAAATCTAATCTTTTAAAATAAAACACTAACATGAAGCTGCAAATATGTGCAAGATGTATTGTGCAATCTATAATACACCAATTAATAATCCTTATACAACGGGGTACATGCAGCTTTAACTGGTTCAAATGTTTTTTGCAGAATGCTGATATTATAAACAGGCACACATAAAGCTGCCTAATAAAAACGTAAGTGATAATGTAGTGTAAAAACAATGGTATACAAAGTGCTGCTGCTACATAAAATAATGAAGGTAGACTGTAATATAAGCAGTTCTAATTGTTCTTCCATCGAGCCAAACATATTGTTAATATTCCCTGCAACTCTCTGCGCATTCAGCGTACATGCGTGGAATGGTGGTGTTTGGGGGGAAAAGGTAGCTGCACAACTGCACGGATAATTCGCCGTCTGTGTCGTAGGGGGTAAGTTTTATAATTATTTTTTCTAGCGCTTGCCGAACTAAGAAGAAGCGCTAGCCACTGCTGCTGCAGTCAGGTTTATAGCTTTAGCTGCCAACTGCCTCTCACTGTGTTGTTTGTGATGTTTTCTCTACAACTTAATTTAACACGTTTATGGTGTTGCGATCACTTAACTTGACGCTCTCCTTTCAAACTTTGAAAATGATGTTTGTTTGCTCTTTGTCGTCTGGTAAAAAGCCAAACCAGTTCCATTCAACGGATGAGGACTTTGACTTCGGAACGAAAACTTCATTTACGCTCTCAGTCGCGGCAACGCCATGCTTGTTTACAGGTTGCTCACATGCACAGGGGGAGGGAGGAAGTTGCCTGCCAGCACCCCGTTAGCGACCTCTGGCTTAGGTCTGAAGCAAGATGCAGCAAATCTTCTACAAGTCTGTTGTGGAGAGTATAATCTCGTCTTCAATCATATTGGGGTACCAGTATAAGAGCCAGAGACTTAAAAAGGCTCAACAACCTGATAAAGAAGGTTGGTTCTGTTCTGGGGACGACTGTGGAACCTCTGGAGATGATGGTGCAAAGAAGCATTCTTCATTAAAATAAATAAATAAATAAAAATCGAGAAAATGATGGACAGGACAACTGTCATTCAAAACCACTATCTTCAGTAGGAGGCTTCTTCACTTTTGCAGTAACACACACCACTACAGCAGATCCTTCCTGTCCACCGCAATATACAATCTATGAATCAGAAAGAAACTCATATAATGAGTTACAACGCAAAATTTCCCTTTGGGATCAATAAAATATTCTTGAATTTTAATTTGAAATCAAAAACCCACGGTTGCTGACAAAAAAGAAAACAACCCAAATCTTGTAAAAAAAAAAAATGGATCAGAGAATATATATTAAAGGCAAATTATTTGTTTTTCAATTGAAGAACTAGTCTTTGAGTGGAATAATCAACCACCAGCAGGTATAGTATACAAAGTAATGATCAACTCAGACAACATTCTATCAAATGGTAGAATGGCTTGACAGGATACTTTCCTACAGAATACAAGCAAATGACCTGTTTACTCTGACCATGTCATATTTACTTAAACATTTATTTGTGTAATCTCAAATCTTATTTTTATGACTTTGGTGCAAATCCAGTTACGAGGCAACTCTTAAATTGACCTGACAAAGGACAAGAAAGGCAGAAATAAATTGCTTTGACTTTTAAGCCTTTCTCTGACCCTCATGACACTCTTCTCATCTACAGTTGGAATCCATTTATTTAGGAGAAGTCTAATCTCAATAAATTAGCCCTTACTCATAAAGACCTAAACACACGATGAAAAAAAGATGCTTATGATGCTCGGGTATGGTAATGATAACTGTGTTTGATCAGGTAGGTATTTCGTCATATACCCTCTGGGCTAAACTGGATTGAGCTGATTGGGAGGCAAACTGATATATACTTTTGTGAAGTTTAATTAGATTGATGGAGGTCACCTTACAGTTTAGAGGAATGAAGGTGTGGTGCGCCTTAGAACTCACTGAGCTGTCTGACCGGTCTGGATGACATAATTACTGCCTGAACAAGACTAAACAAAACCCACATTCACTTGTGTACAATATTTTATAAGTGCAGTTTGGCCAGCAGTGTTAGTGTTAAACATCAGTTCTCCTTCCTGGTGTTTTGTGTAACTCAAATGTTTAACACTTCCAATGTTTCCATATCTCCAAATGGTGTCAATAAGCCTTCCTTTAAAAGCAGTTTACCTCAGGTTTTCCAGTTGCTGGTGCTGATGAGATTAGCTGATCAGGATTGTGATATTGGGCCACCCGTTTTAAGAGTTGCTGAGATTTATTATATTTGTATAATATTATGTATGAGTTTTATTTGTCTCCATAAACGTTTCATCCTTCACAAACAAAACACTAAATAAAACAAGGGTAGAATCAGAGAATATATCAATGAAACACTGCAAGAATTATGACATCCTTTGTAAAAAATCCAAATCCCAGTATGAAAAAACCCATCAAAAATATAAAGGTAAGATCACTAAATGGGTTTCACTGCATTGAACCTCTATTGCTATCCAATGCAAAAATACAGTGAATGAATTTCAAAGTCATCTCACCAGCAAAGTTCTCCAGTGTTGTGTGCCCAACCTCTTGCTGTACATAAGGTGAATCTGTGATTGAACAGCATAATATAAATCAAACATCACAAATACAGAGAAAGATGAAATACAATAAAGTGCATCTGGAAAGTACTTAAAGCACATCTCTTTTCCAAATGTATTTAAATGGTACAGCCTTTTTCCTAAATTAAACAAATTAATTTTCTTCCTCAAAGTCACAAATGACCAAATAACATGATTTTTGTTCTAGATTTGTGTAAAAAAATTATTACAGCAAAACACATTGGTGCTGATGAGCACCAATGTGCTCATTGGTGCTCATAAAGATAAGTAGTGAAAGCATTTCCATGAAACTCCAGTTTGAGCTCAGGTAAATGGACTGAACTTATATAGCGCTTTTCCAGTCTTACTGACCACTCAAAGCGCTTTACATTGAAGCCACATTCACCCATTCACACTCGCATTCATACACCGACACCCAACATGGCTCGGTAGGACAATGTAGAATTTGGGGGTTAAGTGCCTTGCCCAGGGGCACATCAACATGTGACTGGAGGAAGCTGGAATCGAACCTACGACCCTCAGATTGCAAGCCAACTACTCTACCACTGAGCCACAGTCGCCCACACCAAACAGGTGCATCCTGTTTCCACTGATCATCCTTGAGATGTGTCTGGAGCTTAATTGGAGTCCACCTTTGGTAAATTTAGGACTGGTTTACACAGAAGGATTTTTAAATTGTTGGAAGAGATTCGGACCGCACACACCTCAATAATTTTTTTTTTTTTAAATCACGTATATACCTGCTGTCCTCCTACCATGTGCGGTGTTTGTGGAGAGACACCACCCACAAACTGATGTTACTCACACACACCATTCTGTCTGAGTTGTGCCTGTGCGCAATTGCGCACCATTTCACCCAAAGAAAATCTGCGCTGCGCACCAAATAAAAAAAAATCCAAACTGAGTTGAAAACAAAATAAACAAATAATTTGTCCTGTGCTAATGTGCAGTGTGAGTCAATGAGCATATTCTTCAATATTCAGTTCCAGCGGTCCTGCTGCTCCGCTCCAATTTGAAAAACACACTCTCTCCTGTACCCATTGTGGTTATTTCCATATCAATGCTGCTGAGAACCGCATCCTGACAAAACATATTGGTACTTTATAGCTGTCATGGTCTTCTTGCTGGGTTTTGGTTTGTGATAAAATGTGAGACATCCCATTACAGATAATCACACTGGAGCCAAAAGCGCAGCAAATCTAGTATTTCTGCCCGTATGAGGTTTTTTTTGACAGTCTGAATAGCACAATTCCGAATTTTAATATTTTTATTTTTTTTTACTTAAGTCAGAAACATTTTCAATGTTTTAAAAAGCGTCTGCAGTCTGAACGCTCGCATTGCATTTCATGCAACTGAGCGGCTGGAGCAGGATCTACTGAATATTTTCCTCTTGATACTTGACGCTTTTTATTATTGGTTTATAATTTTGTCAGATCCACATGCAGAACATATTTATAAATGACACACGTTGATCTATGTACAACTGTTTTGGGATAGATGCATGGACACAGGGGGAGCAGGGGCTCTACTTCCAAAGATCTGGAGGTGATTTTTTTTTAGAATATATATTATATATATTTTTAATATATATAATATATATTATATATATTTTTAACTATATCACGCATTTTGCCCTGACTGACTGTATTTCAATGCATTTGTGGACTGCGGTCAAGTGTGCCGACACTTTAAAATAATAATAGACGCTTAAAAGGCGCGTGCTCGCTTCTCTACCTGTCAGCTCGCTTTCTGATTGGATACACGTCACTTTCATCAGGCTGCATGCTCGTTTGTGCTCGAATCACACCACAAGCTATGATTAGGGCTGGGCGATATGGCCTCGATTTTTTTCCGAATTCCCCCCATACTTATTAAGAAAAGCCATAAGTACAAATGGCAGACAACTTGTGCAAAGGATTCGGCAACAGTTAGCTGTTTTTGTTAGTCACTGTGGTTTTGTCAGTCTCAATAATGTGCCATCACACAAAAACTAAACTTCTGTTTTTAATCCCCTGCATCTAAAAATTCGAATTTATTCATTCAATAGATTTTTTGCCCAGGCCTAGCTGTGATATCGGGCCAAGGCAATCCAGCATGTTTGATATTTCTGATTTGCGATCGGAGCAGTCCGGGCATCCTTGCGAACAGACCCGATTACTATTAAAACGGCCCACGGTCAAAATCCAAAAGACTAAAAGTTAACCTGAAAAAAGCAAATTATGAAAATCTCATTAAAATAAATACTACTCGGACTAAACAAGGAAATAGGGCAATTAGATGTGGTTTAATAAACATAAGATCCCTCTCCTCAAAAACTTTATTAGTAAATTACTTGATATGTGATAATATAATTGATCTATTTTGCCTATCAGAAACCTGGTTGCAACAGGAGGATTTTCTAATTATAAATGAGTCAGCTCCTTCTAATTATCAACATTTTCACATTCCTAGAAGTAGTGGACGAGGAGGAGAGTTGCAACAATCTTTCATTCAGATTTGCAACTTCGTCCCAGACCAATTGATAACTACAGCTCTTTTGAACAGCTAATCCTTAGTTTTTCTCATTCAAGCTGCAAAACATTAAAAACACTTTTGTTTGTGGTTTTGTATCGCGCATCACGTCCTTACTCTCAATTCTTGGACCAGATCTCAGATTTTTTATCTGATTTAGTTTTAAACACTGATCAGATAATTACAATGGGGATTACAATATTCACATGGACATTGAAAGTGATAGCCTAACTGCAGCCTTTAATATTATCTTAGACTTAATTGGCTTTACTCAGAAAGTGAAGGGACCGACACACTCTGGTCAACACACTTTAGACATTGTACGGACATATGGCATCAAGTAACAATACTCCCAGTCCTATCTGACAATTTTTTGATAACCTTTGAATTTACTTTACCCAACGTTCCAGAATCTGAAAGAAAATTTCATTACAGTAGAACTTTATCGAACAGTGCTATAACAAGTTTTAAAGAATCTATTCTATTGTTGCTTCCCTATGCGTCTAAGAATACCACAGTGGACCGTGGTAATTCCAACACTAACCCTTCAGAAATTGATGGTCCGGTTTAAAGTATTACTTCTTCACTGCTTTTATGATAGACAGTGTAGCGCCCTTAAAAAAAGAAGGTAATCAGCCATAGGAGGTTGGCTCCCTGGTTTAGTGCAGAGTTGCGTACCTTAAAGCAGAATATTAGCAAACTGGAGAGAAAATGGCAGTCTACACACTGAAATGATTCGTTTCTAACCTGGAAAAATTGTCTACTACTTTATAAAAACGCTCTTCGACAAGCTAGAACAGCATATTTCTCTGCATTAATAGAGGTAAATAAAAACAATCCTACGTTTCTTTTTAATACAGTTGCCAAATTTACACAGAGTCGTAGCTCTGTTGAGCCAACTATTCCCGCTTCTATCAGTAGTGATGGCTTTATGGAATTCTTAAATAAAATAAATTCTATTAAAAATAAAATCATTGGGATTCCCCCAAACATGATTAACCCTCTTTCAGTAAATGAGGCAGTATCAGAGAGAACTGTAGAACCATGTTTATGTCTGTACTGTTTTAATTCTGTTGAACTTTCGGAATTATTACAAATATTAGCTTAATCTAAAAACCTCAACTTGTATGTTAGACTCAATACCAACCAAATTATTTAAGGAAGTGTTCCCTGTGGTTACTGGCCCTATTCTAGACATGATGAATCTATCTTTAATAAATGGATATATGCCTCAGGAATTTAAGGTTGCTGTTATTAAATCTTTACTCAAGAAACCCTCCCTGGAACAAGATGACTTAGCTAACTACAGACCTATATCTAATCTTCCTTTCTTATTCACAATTCTTGAGAAAATAGATGCTAATCAAGTATGTGAGCATCTAAAACAGCAACAACCTGTTTGAAGAATTTGAGTCAGGTTTTAGAGCTCATCATAGCACTGAAACAGTACTGGTAAAAGTTACCAATGCTATTTTAATGGCCTCAGATAATGGATTTGTGACTGTTCTAGTCTTGTTAGATCTCAGTGCTGCTTTTGACAGTCGAACATAATATTCTCTTAGAAAGGCTTGAACATGTAGGGATTAAGGGAACAGCACTAGGCTGGTTAATATAATATCTGTCCGACAGATTCCTGCTCGTTCATGTCATTGATAAATCTTCACACTCAAGGGTTACTTGTGTACCACAGGGTTCTGTGCTTGGACCGATTCTCTTTACTATAATATATATATATATATATACTTCAAATTGGTAAAATAATTAGACAACATGGAATGAATTTCCACAGTTATTCTGATGACAATTACACAATTATATTTTTCCATAAAACCTGATGAAACCAATCAGTTAGGTAGATTACAAGTATGTCTCGAAGACATAAAAACCTGGAAGACTTTGAATTTTCTACTTTTAAATTCAGACGAGACAGAAGTTGTTGTCTTTGGACCAGATCCTTTAAAAAGGAAACTGCTAAATCAATCATTTCATCTGGATGGCATTAATTTGGCCTCTGGTAATGCAAAGAACCTTGGTCTAATTTTTGACCAAGACAAGACATTTAAATCCCATATTAAACAGGTTTCTAAGATTTCTGTCTTTCACCTCCGGAATATTGCTAAAATTAGAAACATCCTGTCCAGGAGAGATGCAGAGAAACTAGTCAATGCATTTGTTACTTCAAAGCTGGACTACAATAATTCATTATTATGAGGAAGTCCACAAAATGCAATTAAAAGCCTTCAGTTGATCCAAAATGCTGCAGCAAGATTTCTGATGAATATTAAAAGGAGAGATCACATTTCTCTTGTTTTGGCTTCTCTCCATTGGCTCCCTGTAAAATCTAGAATAGATTTTAAGATCCTCCTACTTACTTGTAAATCCCTTAATAATCAAGCTCAATCGTACATCAGAGATGTGATTGTTCCATATATTCCTAACAGAGCACTTCGTTCTCAGAATACAGGTCTACTGGTAGGTCCTAGGATTTCTAAAAGTAGATTGGGAGGCAGATCTTTTAGTTACCGGGCTCATCTCCTGTGGAACCAGCTCCCAGTTTTAGTCCATGAGGCAGATACTAGGCTTAAAACCTTCCTTTTTGATTAAGCTTATAGTTAGAGTGGGTTAGGTTATCCTGAGCTATTTTTGTAGTTATGCTGCTATAGGTTTAGACTGTTGGAGGACAAACTGACCACTTTTCTTCTCTCTTCTACTTTTCTCTTCTACCACTCTCCGTATATGTTTTCTCTGCTGTTATGGGGATTGTTACCCCGGTTTTCTCTCAGTATTTTTCTCCCAATAGAAGTTCCATATGGTCTGGCACCCTGCTCAACTATAAAGGGACCATTGGTCCAGATGATGCTCAAAGTGACCGAACGTCCTCCATGCTTTTGGGTCTGAACCATGAATATGATATCAAGAGAGCTCTACAAACATGACCCAGCATTCTATAACTTGGCCACACGCCCCCCCCCTCTCGGTCACTCTATTCTAACCAGTGGCGGCTGGCCAATAGAGGACGCTAGGGCGCCGCCCCACCACTGACAAATTGCCACATTTCCTTGAATAAAATGGAAAATAATCTTTATAATAACATAAAAAGTTTCGAAATATATGTATTTTTTCTTTCAGATGTGTAAGATAAATATTTAATAGTTTAAGGGTAGTTGAGTTTTGGTTGTGTTGTCTGATTGAGGACATATTTCCGCCTTGGGGTGCAAATCTTTGCAAGTCATCACACGTTGACATGTGAGTCCACAAGCCGGATAAGAGAATGTGAATCATTATAATCCACTTGACACAGTCACTCACCTGTAACTCATTTCGCCATTGGAAAAACCAAGCGGATGAGAATTAAATACTCGCAGTGCAGTACCGAGCATCTTTGACCCGCGATAGGTTTGTTAATAGATATTCTCGTCAACTCTAGCGCAGTGGAACAGTGCCCTCAGCCGCAAAATTGGTTCCGATACGTGTAAAACAAATAACCCCATTTACTCCACATCACATTGCTTGCCATGTAAATTCATTGGTCTTCTGTAAATTAGTAGTCTAAGACTTGAACATTGTCCAAAAAAACAGCAGACCAGTATTTAACTATCAACTTTTGCAACGTAAATTTAAGGGAGTAAAGTGATATTTAAACATTTAGTATTAGTAAACCTGTACTAGCCTAATTAAGTAAATAGATAACCTGCTCAAGAATAATATTTATTTATCTAAAAATTAGATGAAATATTATAATATAGCATATTTCATCTAATTTATTAGTCATTTAAAAGAGTCGTTTTCTTTATTTTCTTTAGGTCTAAAAACACAGAGTCAGCGGTTTTTAACCACAACAGCCCTGTGCTATCCACTTTTATTTATATAGTGCCAATACACAACAAATGTAATCTCAGGGCACTTTACGACAAAAGTCATTTCAATACAAGAATACAAACATTCCAATCAGTTAAAAGTTTTCTATGTAAGCAATCCCAGCAGATTACGATGAGTCATCGACGTCAGGTTGTGCCTGAATCATATAGACTCCAACCACAGCAATTCCTCAGCAATCCCTCATACTGAGCAAGCATGTAGCGACAGTGGAATAGGGAAAACTCCCCTTTAACAGGAAGAAACCTCTGGCAGAATCTGCTGCGACCGTCTGGGGGTCTGACGATGCTCTGTCACTTATTATTACTAGTAATATTGTACGCGTGAGTCCTTCATGGTTCCACATACAAAAGCTGCTGCTGAGCATCAGAGAAGCTAAGTAACCTATAGAGAACCCCCAGAGGACTATAGAAAAGAGTATATGCAGTGACTGAGAAGTCTGAGCATTGACTCCAAAATACTCACACTCAGACTTCTACCACTGGTGCACTGACCGTATTTTGACAAGCTGTATCACAACATAGTACAGTTCAGGATTAAGTCTACAAAGTTGCAAAAAACAGGCAAGGACTGACAGTTACCAAGGCCTTTAGCTCACACTCTGCCCTTTAGAACCCATACACAAATCATTTATTAAAGACTAACTCACCCACTACCACAGTCTAACACCGCCCACATTTTTTGTTTGAAAAATGCCTCAAAATGAGGCATTGCCTGTTGGACCAGTGAAGAGGAAGGCTGGGAATGGGTTGCACTGAGACTGAAATTTTGACTGCATGCAGCACTGCTTGCAGCAGCACACCCACAGACAGCCAAAAAGATGGAGAACAATAGTCAGTACGTTTACATAATCAGCTAAATCAGGCTTTTTGGAGTAATCAGACTAAGGGCTCACCCCCTGCAGCGAGCTGATTCTAGTCTACGTGTCATTCAGGAAATCGAATAATTAAATAAATTAAGTTCCACTACCCGATGACAGATAGTGATATGCGCCCCTACGTGTTAACCTTATAGAGGTTAGCTTCCAGTTGCATTTAGGCAGTAAACTTAGGCTGATGAAAGCGAGGAAGACGGCGTTAAAGCATGATATTAGCAGTAACAATGCATCGCCTATTCATAAGTCCAAACATGCACTGATTGGCCACTTACATTTGTCTTAGACGCCCTATGCCTCTTATAAAACTATTGTTTTCACTTCTGGTGTTACACCGGCTCTCCTAAATTCCCGAGGGGGGTGCACGAATGCGTGCATGGCAGGAGGGGGCTGGTTGTAGAGTAGTCCAATTCTCAAACGCATTATCCAGCAAGAGAAGCCCAGCTTCTGACACTCCAGTTCGGTGCGATTCAAGGCAGACTAAAGCCTAGTTTAAGCTTCTCCCACCGTGAATTTGCACTCAGACGCAGCTGTATTGACGGAGAAGTTTGTTGTTTATAGTAGTCTGTTTTCTCCTCTCCACTCTCTATTGTTTTTTCAGCGTTGCTCGACCAGAAGAGCAGGGGATGCTAACTTTTCATGCCATCTCTGCTACTATCACAGCACCGTTTCAGTTTTTTTCTAGGCCTGTGAACACATTTCTTCCTCAAGGAGCAATGGACGACAGAAAGTACGTTTTGAATAAACTGTGAAGCTTTTTACTAGACGTGCGCTCATAGAATACTCTAAAAACACATGGAAACAAACACAGCAGCCTTTTTTGTTGTTTTCCTACACCTCCTCTTGTTGGAAATCACCAAAAAAAGAGACTAAATAAATTAACCTTTCAATATAAAGCAAATAGTGGCGAAACACTGCATTAACTCCTGATTACTGCGACTATAGAGCCCTGTTCTGGTGAAGCAATCTCTGGCTGTTGCTGAAACTGACCAATCACAGGCATACGCTACCCGTTGACGGAGACGGATAGTTAAAATTGGGCCTGTACTACGTGCATCCTTGCGTAGGTGACGGAGAGCCTTTGCGTTGACGGATAATGCACTGCGTCAATCCGTCTCTTTCAAAACAGAGAAGCATAAACTAGGCTTAAGGTGTATACATGCATTTTAAAAGTTTGATTTCAAGGCAATAATTCAAATTTCTCTTGCTGCATGTAAACATACTAAGTGACACATGCTCCATTACCTCAGAGGGGGGGGGGCAATTTTGAGGTGGAAGATTTTTCTTTTCTTCTTACTCTTCAGACTCAGAAGAGATTTTCAGATTCTCACTCTTTAGGGAAAGGGAGGAAGTTCTATGGAGGAGGGAAGCGGCCGTGACCGTACCATTTCGACCCAATGGCTTGTGAGTTGTCAACTCCAAATTGCTATGGAGGTGTGGCTGAGACTGAGCTTGTTTTATACTCCACAGTGGCAATATGGCTGACGTCAGAAATAAAGACTGATGTCAGAAATCCAAGCTGAGCTGATAGCAATACCCAATTCAAATTCAAGTGCAGTGTAAAGTTTTAACCTGAAGAGTGCTCTCCACTAATCATTTTTTGGTACAAAATGAATATCTTAACTAAAATTTACTAAATTACAAAACTAATGACCAGACATGCAGACAGCAGTATTTATACAGCACCCATTTATACAGTTTATTAACAAAAAAGTTGATCCGGCGCTGAGTTACACTTTATCAATGCTTATGAGAAATCTTAACTTGTACAGTGATTCATAGTTTTTGTATTATTTAAACTTTTAAGTTCGAGTTTCATTAACGAACTGACACTGTGCTCTGATAAAACTGCCACAATTTGGACTTTAGGGATTGCATACAACCAATAGTTGGGAATATGAAAGGTAGAAATTATATAAATTTAGCCAAAGGTAGAGTTTTTGATCATATTGCCATACCACAGTTATGCATTCTGATTATGTCATAGAGCTGGGTCTACATACTTGGTACCAGGTACGCAAGGATAGTGATATTCAATGTTTGTCTTCACACTAGATACTCAAAGTTTAATGTTTGTTGATTTTCATTCAACGCAAAGACAAACTGTTGAACTGGAAAAATGTTTAACTCAAATATATGTAGGTTTCTTTTGGTGCAATATTAAATGTATCAATAAGTAACCAGTAAAGCAGAAAAATGTCAACTTTATTTTCATAATATTTTGTTGTTATTCCATTTAAAATATCGTAATCTTTATTTATGTTTTGAGAATTTTTGTTGCATTATAACGGAAAAAGAATTGAATATATTTAAAATGCATTTTGAACAATGAATGTTCTTTAAATGGCACTCAAAACCTTTTTGAAGCTGTTCTGCTGTAATGTGTCTGGAAAGTGAGAATGTTCATAAACTTTTAAAGAGAATATATTGCTATACATATTACCACACATGCTTTAGATTATATTGCAATTTAGATTTCAGGCCATATCACCCATCTCTCTATGTAACTTATAATGTATTACCAACAAAAATGTAAATATTGCATCTACATCTACACTTTTACAGCTTTATCTGAATGAAGCTCTGAGAGACAAGACAGTGATTGAACAAAGTTATGGAACTACTCGTGTTATGGAGGTTATTTCCAAAGCATACTGGGATATTCTACATTTAGACTTTGACATGTGAAAGACAAAAATGTTGCTTGTTAAAAGCATGCTCCATCTTTCTTGATTTCAGCAGTGTAAAAATAAAGCAGGACACTATAGAAAACAAAAATTAAGAATTTTATATGAAATTGTTAATACTTTTGATTAATGTGGCCTGACCTCGATGAGCAGCAGTACGGTCAATGGATTAACCCATCTAGATAATGATAATGATTTATAGCAACGTGGCACAAAGTACTTCTACACTCAACAAAAATATAAATGCAACACCTTTGTTTCTGCTCCCATTTTTCATGAGATGGACTTAAATATCTAAAATTCATTCCAGATACACAATATTACCATTTCTCTCATTGTTCACAAATCAGTCTAAATGTGTGATAGTGAGCACTTCTGCTTTGCTGAGATAATCCATCCCACCTCACAGGTGTGCCACATCAAGATGCTGATCTGACATCATGATTAGTGCACAGGTGTACCTTATACTGCCAACAATAAAAGGCCATCCTGGAATGTGCAGTTTTGTCTCACAGCAAAATGCCTCAGATGCCACAAGCATTGAGGGAGCGTGCAATTCGCATGCTGACAGCAGGAATGTCAACCAGATCTGTTGCTCGTGCATTGAATGTTCATTTCTCTACCATAAGCCGTCTCCAAAGGCATTTCAGAGAATATGACAGTACATCCAACCGGCCTCACAACCGCAGACCACGTGTAACCACACCAGCCCAGGACCTCCACATCCAGCATGTTCACCTCCGAGATCGTCTGAGACCAGCCACTCAGACAGCTGCTGAAACAATTGGTTTGCATAACCAAACAATTTCTGCACAAACTGTCAGAAACTGTCTCAGGGAAGCTCAACTGCATGCTCGTCGTCCTCATCGGGGTCTTGACCTGACTCCAGCTCGTCGCCGTAACAGACTTGAGTGGGCAAATGCTCACATTCGATGGCGTCTGGCACATTGGAGAGGTGTTCTCTTCACGGATGAATCTCGGTTTACATTGTTCAGGGCAGATGGCAGACAGCGTGTGTGGCGTTGTGTGGGTGAGCACTTTGCTGATGTCAATATTGTGTCTAATAATGTCAGATCAGCATCTTGATGTGGCACACCTGTGAGGTGGAATGGATTATCTCAGGAAAGCATAAGCTCACTATCACACTTTTATACTGATTTGTGAACAACGTTTGAGAGAAATGGTAATATTGTGTATCTGGAATGAATTTTAGATCTTTAAGTCAATCTCATGAAAAATGGGAGCAGAAACAAAGGTGTTGCGTTTATATGTTTGTTGAGTGTACTTACTGTGTCTGAATGTGGTGTTGCTACATTAGGGAGTGTTTAGAAATTAAGAAAATATTTGTTTTAAGGTCTGACCATAAACTAAAAGAAAAATATGGCTGTCGTAACACTCTTGTTACTAAATGCATTAGGGCTCCCCATAAGAGACATAGGATTGTTAGCATAGCTAATTAAACTAAAATAGCTTGTTTTTTGTTGTTTTTTGCTAGAGGGCATTAGCACTACCTGAATCAAAGGGTACAATCCTAAATACCAAGGCCACCTTAGCCACATCAGGTTCACCCGGATCCACAGGACTTGGGAGGAGTTCCTAGTAACAAAAAGAGGTCTAATTTTAGCTTTGTTACTAGTTTATTGTTATGAAATTTCAGCTTTATTACAAAAGTATGAAGGACAATCATAGTTAGCTAAATGTGTTAACTATTAGGTGGAATTCATTAAAACCTTTCTTAAATGTTTGCTTAATACATGTAAAATTTATAATTAAAGCTTTAATGAAATCTGTTACATATAATTATGTTGACAACCATCAGTTACAAAAGCACATTAGAAGTTTCCACAAATTTTTAATCATTTGAGTAGCAGTATTTTGGCTAATCAGAAGAAAATAAATATCTGCTTTCAAGCTTTATGTCCTAACTCAATAAAAGGCTAATTGAAAGGTTTCGTTTATTCAGTCAGTCTTCAATTTGATTCTTTATGGTTTAAATTGTCAAATATTTAGACTTGTCGAACATAATTTATTTTTATTGAAATCTATGAAAGATCTTTTTTGAATAGCAGAATTAAATGAGGGGTGATATTTACAATGCTATTTATCATAAGATAAATAATAGTATTTGACATAAATTTAAACAAATATTTATATGGAGGAGTCAAACATGGGTAATCATCTTTGCTCTGGTTCTGCATCAGTTCACCGCTTTGACATTTTGCACCCCTAATTTATCGGTTTGATATTCTTTCTAATCCAGTTTCATACTTGTAAACAGCCATATCCTACATATATACATAAATCATTGTATTTTTAAGAGAATTAAATCATCTGGACTAACAGCAAAAACATTCTCAACGTCATTCTCTAACTGCATATAATTTTCTGAAACTTTGCACTACAACCTATTTACATTTTATGGTTCTATTTCAGTTGCAGGCCAGCTAACTAAGAAAATAGGACAGATTATAGGTTGTAGCTACTTAAAAAATATATTCGAACAAAAAAAGAACATTGCTTTTTTGTAGAAGAAAACAAACACTAAACTGGAACGTATTTTTTGTTTTGCTTTTTGCATGACCTGAAGACCACCTCCCATTTAACCTATTAAAGCCCATCAGCTGCTGTCAATCTAAGCCCTGAAGAAACAACTAAAGGAGCCCAACCGGTCTGCAGGGTCTAGGTTGGACACACCCGAAAAGGGGAAAAAACAAAGAACATTTTAGAAGTGCAGAAGAGTTGGAATAGAGAGCAGTTCAATTTCTTACCAGAAAGCGAAAGATTGAAAAAAAAACTTTGCCGCTCTCCTGGGCTTTGCATGCCCACTATAGACCAGATCAGATCCGCTTCTCAGGCCCTCCAAACCAGAACATCAGTTGTGAAAGCCGCTATGCATCCGGTAGGTGCGCTGCCACGAAAACAAAACCAAATGTGGGTGTTCGTTGATAGATCCGAGCGGCGCTCCTTTACCTGACACAATAACCACTGATATGGGCGGGGCAATGGTCAATTGTTTGATCAGGAAGTGACGCAATCACGCATATTATATGTATTCAGGAGACATGGTTGAAATCCATATTAAAATATAGTATTAAAGGTTATGTTAGGAGGGATAGAAAATAGGGACTTGGAGGAGGATGTATTACATTAATCAAAGAAGAAATGCAATATAGGTTAATACAGATAGGTATGGAATTAGAATATATAGCAGTTGAAATATGGATAAATTATAATAAAATTAAGATATAAAATTTCTATTATCCATGTAAGAAACTTTCTTTAAAAACATTATTAGATATATATTCTAACTCTAATGAAAAGATTGTGTGTTGTGGAGATTTCAATGCTCATAGTACGTTATGGGGTACAGATAATGAAGAAAATGGAAAAATGATAGAAGAATTTATGGATGTTAATAATTTCGTTTGTATAAATGATTGTCATGGTACAAGAATAAATGTTAGAACAGGAGTAGAATCAGATATTGACTTAACAATAGTTTCTGATAGTTTAGCAGACAAATGCACATGGGAAGTAATTTCAGACACAACCATAGGAAGTGATCATTACCCAATTATCACTGAAATAAATATAACATCAAATAGTGGTAAAGGAGAAGGGGTACAGAGGTGGTTATTTAAGAAGTCTGACTGGGTTTTATTTACTTATATAAGTGATCAAGAATTAAGTAAAATAAATATTAATCAGGATATTGAGGATTTAAATAGAAATATTTGTGAATAAATCATAAAAGCAGCAAAAAAGGCTATTTCAAAATCAAGTGGAGGAAGGAGAAATAAGATTGTGCCATGATGGACAAAGGAGTCTAACAAAATAATTAAACCTAGAAATAAAGCTTTTAAAATACTTAAAAATAATCATAACTTCCAAAATTTGATTAAGTATAAGATACTGCAACCTGAAGTAAGGAGAATAATTAAAACAACAAAAAAGAGTTTCTGGAGGTCTTTTTTTTATACAGTTGGTAGGGAGACTGATATTAATAATGTATGGGGAATGGTTAAAAAAATGAATGGGATTAAAAAACAATATGGATTTCCTGTGATTTAAGACAATGGTTTAGTAGCTGTGAAAGATAAAGAAAAAGCAGAGATGTTAGCAAGGAATTTTTGTAAAATACATAGTTTAGAAAATATTAGTAAAGAAAGGCAGAGTAGAAAACAAGATATGTTAAAGGAAAATGAACATTTATTTAGTCAGTGTGAGAAAAATTCAAGTTTATTAAATGTAAGATTCACTAGGTCAGAATTACATTGGGTATTAAAAAAACCTAAAGAATCTACACCAGGAAAAGATGAAATATCATATACTATGCTACATTATCTTGGAGATGTATCTAAAAACATTTTTGCTTGAATTATATAATAAAGTAAGGGAGGAAGGAGAAATACCTCAGTGTTGGAAAGAAGCTGTAATAATTCCAACATGCAAACCAGGAAAAGATAACTCAAAATCAGATAGCTATTGGCCGATTGCATTAACTTCTAATGTTTGTAAAATTATGGAGAAAATTATAAACAACAGACTTAATTATTATATGGAACCTAAATTATATATTACTAAATATCAACGTGGTTTTAGGAAAGGGAGGAATATAATGTATCCAGTATTATTATTAGAACATGAAATACGGAGAGCACAAGTGAATAAAGAAAGTGTTATAGCAGTATATTTTTATATTGAAAAAGCATATGATATGATGTGGAAAGAATGATTGTTAATTAAACTTTGTAAATTAGGAATATCAGGTAGAATGTTTAGATGGATAAGAAGTTTTTTGTTAAATAGAACTATTCAAGTCAAAGTTGGAAAAGAAATTTCTGTAAAATATTTGATTGAAACTGGCACTCCCAAGGGAATATAGTAAGCCCTTTATTATTTTCTAGACTGATAAATGATGTATTTAATGATGAGGATAAAGAAATTGGTGTTTCGTTATTTGCAGATGATGGAGCTATTTGGAAAAAGGGAAAAAAATTGAAATCCATGATTAAGAAACTACAAGAAGCCATTTTAAATATAGAAGAATGTCATATAAATAGAGTATTACATTTTCAGTAGATAAAACAAAAATGATGATTTTTACTAGGTAAAGAAGTAATATTAATTTACAATTAAAATTATACGGCCAAGAACTAGAAATAGTTAAACATTTTAAATATTTGGTTATGTGGTTTGATGAAAAATTAACATGGAAACTACACATTCAGCAAATTGGAGATAGATAAAAGGTATAAATATAATGAGATGTCTAACAGGGAATGGATGGGGTGCTGATAGAATAGCGTTAAAAAACATATATGTCGGTTAATAAGATCAATAATAGATTATGGGTGGATCAATAATACATCTAAAAAAATTTGATTTAATTCAATATCAATCATTAAGACTTTGTTTAGGGGCTTGTAAATCAACCTCAGTAACATCCATACAGGTGGAAATGGGAGAGATGCCTTTGAAATTAAGAACTAAATTGATAAGTATGTACTGGGTTAGCTTGAAAGGAAATAATATGAATCATCCAATACATGATATATTAAAATCTTACTGGGGGAAAAAAAATAGAGAAATAAAAAGTTTTGGATGGATAATAGGAAAAAAACAGAAGAATTGGGGATAGCACAACTTAAAATTGGTCCAAATGTTGTATTAACAGTTATACAACCATGGATTATTCCTCAGGTAAAAGTAGATTTTTTTTTTTTACTTGAGAAAAAATTGAAAGATAATACATTTAAATTGGATTCAGGTAATATTCAGAGATATATAGATAAATATTATAATTACATTCAAATTTATACAGATGCATCAAATGATTCAGGAAATAAAATAGGAGTAGCATTTTTTTTATTCCAGAATTTAATATTTTATTAGGTAAAAGAATTTGTGATGGATTATCAGTATTCACTGGAGAGATGACATGAATTCTATTAGCTTTACAATGGATAGAGGAAATAAAACCACTTAAAACTTTAATATGTTCAGATTCTAGTTAATCTTTGTATAGTTTAAATAATAGCCATTCACAAACTCGACCTGATATTTTATTAGAAATCCAACAAACATTATATAGATTACAAATGATGGGCTTGAAATTATATTGCTATAGATTCCAGCACATATTAGGGATAATCGGTAATGAAATGACAGACAAAATAGCAAAGAGAGCTACCAAACATGATAATATTGAAATAATAATTAGTTTCAGTCTATTAGAAATTAAAGAATTATTAAACAGAAGTTGAGGGAAAGGTGGCAGAAAGAATGGGAAAAAAGAAAAAAAGGAAGATGGCACTATAAAATACAAAGAAAAGTTGGAAAGATGAGGGAAGGTGGGTTAAACAGAAAAGAGGATGTAATAATATCAAGATTAAGAGTAGGACATACTGGTTTAAATAGTTCATTATTCAAAATAGGAAAACATGTTAATGGAAATTGTATTCCTTGTAATCAGGAAGAAACAGTTGAACACATTATGAGTAATTATAATAAATATAGAATGCAAAATAATATTATGATACAAAATCTTTAAAAAATTAAAGTAAGATATAGAATAATAGAAATGTTGGGGGGAAATATTTGTTATCCGGTGATTTTGAGATTTTATAGTTAATATATGAAGTAAGATAGATAAGCCCCGATCCACACTCCATACCAGTAGGTGGCGGTAATGCACCTCAAAGTTGTTTGTCAACCGCCATAAAACTCCAACAGAAGAAGAAGAAGACGCAATCACGCTACCCTACCTAAACGTGGTTCTTTGGATCAGGCGTAACTAAAAAAAACGCTCATCTCTCAACACATCACATCTCCGTACAGAATAGCTGGAATGAAAAAATTGATAATACAGAAAATTATGGAAAGATTGCAAAAGCAGCGGGCGGACAAAAAAGACAGAGAAATGGGTGGACTGGGATGGGCAGTGGAGGGGAAACAATAATATCTCGACTGAGTTTTGGACATACTGGGTTAAATATCACTCTATTTATCATAACAAAACAATAGGGGGAAATGTAATCGTTGTGGGGTAAATGAAATCATAGAACATGTTCTGTTACATTGTCAAAATTATCAAGAAGAACGAAATATTTATTTTATTTTATAACCATTCTGGTACACCCTTCATGCCAGTTGGTGGCGGTTATACACCAGGTTGTTGTTTGCCAACCACCATAATACTACGAAGAAGAATAATAGCAAC
Organism: Apricaphanius iberus; assembly: GCA_028564705.1. Lineage (NCBI taxonomy): Eukaryota > Metazoa > Chordata > Actinopteri > Cyprinodontiformes > Aphaniidae > Apricaphanius > Apricaphanius iberus. Next base: position 380,371 of record JAPXFQ010001405.1, on the reverse strand, counting down.
TGGACTTCTACGGTGCGGGAAGAATTTAGTGAGGCAACGATACTCGTAGGGTCCTACAGAGTGTCAGTATGGTCTCTACTGTCCAGAACAGCGATGTGAAGCAGGTATCAATTAGTTCAGCCAGCCTCTGGCTCTCTGTTTTTATAAATAACTTTAAGAGGAAGCAGAACCTCTGAGTTTCCAAGCAGCTGTCCGGAAACTTAAAATGTCCTTTAAGCAGTGGACCAAGACTTGTTGTGTATAAACGTGGTGATGTTAGAAAGGTGTAGGATATATAAAATCCCAAGTGATGTGCGCAGGTATCAAATACCAGTGTCACTCTACAACATGCAGTTTAATTAGTCATTTAGCCATATGTAGGCTAATACCGTCTTTCAGGATTTTTTTGGCTAATATGTCTATTTACATTAAAATGAAACTGGCTTAAAGTAGGGGCTGTTGCTTTTCTCAGATGCTGATCAAATTCGTAAGTAAGGTTCTGCGTTTGGTTCCTTGCAGAAAGATGTGGACCAGGCAGTGGTTGTTGCAGTGACTTTCGCTGCAGTTTTCAAAGCAGAATGTGAAGATGGCAGCAGCGCTTACAGGTTAAGCGTGGCTTTTCCATTACTACAGGTGAGAAGTAGTAGAAAGAGAAAAAACAAACCGTTTTATTATTTAATGGTAGTAATTCAATCAGTCATCTAGTCGTACGAAGTACAATTGTTGCCTGGCTAATTTAGGATCTTTTTAATGTTTATGAAAATGTAATGTTATGTTACATTTTCAATAGTTTTCTATAATAGATTCTACACATAATCAAAACTATAGTAGAGATCCAATTGTATACATTGAGAAAGAATTATTCTCTTATAACTAACCAGAGAATTTAAAAAAATAGCTTTAAATAAGGTAAAAATATGTTTTTATTTGTTAAAAATGTAATCGTTTTAAGAATAACTGTTACAAAAGTATTCAGAGCCATGGCTTAACATTTTGTTGAAGCACTTTTCACAACAGTCAGAGACTCAAGTTTTGTTGTTCTTTTTAGAGATACTTGTTATTATTCTTCTCTTCAAATTATCCCTGGTTCAATCAGAGTTGATTGGCATTAACCATACATCAATGGATACTTGAAAAATAAAATTCTTGAAATCTGGAAAAAAAAAACATGAGTCAAAACAACTTGTATATCAATAACTTTACGATGAACTCCAAGACGGTTGGGAAGATATGTGGATTGACAGGACAGGAAGTGGACCTTTATTGGAATGTGGGTTATTTTACATCTGACCTATAAATATAACAGCTTTTCAGAATCAGAACAACATACTGTTAGTCAAACATAGTGGTGGTAGTTTGAAGATTTGGGGCTGCTTGCTTTTTCAAAACCTTGTTCACAATAAAGCCGAATCAAAATAAAATGGTTTGGGGGCATAGTAATAAATAAAAACGGACTGGTTTCTTTGACAATAGGGCTGGACAATAAAGAAATAAAAATCTAACATTATACTATTTTTCGTGTCTGTTTATATCAATATATATTCCAGTATAAACAAATCACTATTTTTGTCAATATTTAACATTCTCTGGTTTTATTTTAATAAACCAGAAGATTAGTGTTGATTTAACGATTAGTTTTAAATGTTTACATTTTTTTAAATATTAATCCTTTTTTCTATTCTTAAAAAGAAAATACAAATGACAGACAATGAAAACATGCTTTTATTTAAATCTTTCCTGGGGTTGACCTAAACTCAAAGTCCAAATAAAGCTTGAAGACCTTGGGGAGGCTGACATCACTTTGAGCTGCAGAAACCCATGGGATGTATTGATTTTCTTTTTTTCTTAATTATTAAAAAAATTATACCTTCATAAATAGAAAAATTAGATTAATCAATATATTGCCCTGTCCTAATTGACAGAAAAATGGTTGTTGGGCTTAGTGAGAGTCGACAATATTTGGTTTTCTCAGGTTCTGCAAAGAGTGAACAAGCGTCTCCTGGAGGAAAATCCTGCTGAAAAGCAGCTGTTTGACATCATCTTGATCACTACTGACAGCTGGCAGGAGGAGCTGAGCTCCAGCATCATTAACAGCACCAGACATCACGGTAGTCTAACCTCATTCTCGACTTCTACGCTGTAACACTTGGCTGACTTTTGTTTAACGTGTTATTGTCATTCTGCTATAGGATTAGAAGTCAGTAGGTTCTGCTTTTCAAGAGAGGAGGACTTCATCAAGAGCCTCATGCAAAATAATGTTCAGCTTTTCTTTACAACTGAGGGAGACGAAGCATTGAGGGTGACACAGCAGGGTCAGGAAGTCTCTTCTTTCATGGCATTTTGATACAACATTTTACTTTCCCTGATATATCCAGAAGCCATATTGAAAACGCAAAGTACACACAATCAATTAGTGACAAACGTACACATCCAAACTGTAGCATCTGATATTTCCTGATAATCCATTTATCTGTGAAAACCTGGAGACTGAGGATTAGTTTGGGATTAATGTGATCTGGTCTTGCTTTTGATGGATTCAGGTGTTCCTTCAGCACTGCTGAATAAGAGCTCTGTTTCCTGTCCATCAGAACAGCTCAGAGTTTTACTCTGTGAGGACGCTATCCTCCAACCCAGTGTGGCTGCAAATGAAGCAAGCAAAAAATCTGCTCGGGTACGAAGATCTCATGTTTTTCAGGGCCTTAAATATAAACTCAAACCCAATTAAATTTTTCATATTTCTTCTGTATTACTGCCACAAATGTATGTGTATTTAATGTTCTCCATCAAACCTTTAATGCTGCGTTCACACCGCACAGTTGGTCTGCGTGAAGCAACGCTCCCAATGCATTTAGTTTGACGCATGTACGTTGAGGCTTGCAATGCTTGCTTCTGAGCAAAAAAAGAGCGTGTTGGCGAGGCTTCCTCTGTTGCTGGATATTCAGAACAATTCTGAGTTGTTGATGTTCTGAGCATTTCGAGAGAGGGGCTTGGTTTTATTTGCTAGATAAAGCTAGACAACTTCAACATCGGATGCATCAGCGCCGTTTGTGGATACAGCCCATTCATCAGATGTGCTCTTAGTTTGTGGAGTTTAACTATTTGCTCCAGGAGCTGCATGTGGATGAGGTTTGCTTTCAGTGCTACTTCCGTCTGTCCCGTGCATATTTTACGGCCTCCTAGGCCGCATCAGAGCTCAAATTTCCTACTAGGACACCAACTACAGGTGCTCTGTGAGCGCCTGTCCATCCATTTTTGGTGTTATTTCAGATTTTTGACAGCTGCATTCGTTGAAAATGTTTTTAATCCTCCATCTTCATTCAAGCTACGTGTAGTGACATCAGTACAGTGAGACACTGATTGGTTGACGCACTGCGTCAAGTCCGTCAAAAGTTCAGCTAACTGAACTTCTGCCTTGTGTTTGCTACGTTGCGAACGCAGCGCCCAAAACACCAGCATCAGTTGCAGCAATATTACATGTGAAGTCTATGGTGGAGTACGTCAGAGGTCTGTCAGAGTCTCTGGTGTGTTGTGTGCATTGGCTCCGTCAAGTTTTCAAGCATTACTTTCATTGCAAACGGCAACGTAGCAAACGCAGGCAATGCAGAAGTTAAGCTAGCTGAACTTTTGACGTACTTGACGCAGTGTGTCAACCAGTCAGAGCGTCTTGTTGTAGTGATGTCACTACACGTATCTTGAATGAAGCAGGAGGAGTAAAAACATTTTCAACAAATGCATATTTAAAAAATCAGAAATAACACTTACCAAAGATAGATGGACAGGCGCTCCTCAGGAGGAATAGAGCACCTGCAGATGGTGTCCTGGTAGGAGATTTGAGCCCCGATACGGCCCAGAAGGTCGCAAAATTGGGTGCGGGACGGAAGTAATATGCAGCTCCATGAGCTGTTAAACTCCACAAACTCACAACGCATCTGAAGAATGGGGTGTATCCACAAACGGTGCTGATGCACCCGTTTTTAACATTGTCCAGCTTTATCTAGCAAATAAAGCCAAGGCAGTCTCTCGATATGCTCCGCCATAGTTCAGAATGCCCGGCAACAGAGGAAGCACCACCCACCCGCTCTTTTTTTTGCAGAGAAGCAAGTGTTGCAAGCTTCAACGTACATGTGTCAAACTTGCATACGTTGGGAGCGTTGCTTGACGCAGACAAACTATGCAGTGTGAACACAGCATAAGGCCTTCAGAGATCAGTCATGAAGTGGCATTGGAGAAATGCGGTCAATTTCCAATATACACCAGAACTAAAGTATTTTTTCTCTCTAATATTTCTTACACTTTAGATCCAAGCTTGACTTTGTATTAGTCTCTCTTATTAAAATACTATAAGAAATACTTTACTTTCTTTTTTTCTCACATTATTATCAGCGTTATCAGCACTAAGCATATCCAGATAATGGAGTTAAAATTAATATTCAAACTTCTGTTTTTGTTTCAGCAGAAATTTTTAGCTCTACTAGGCAATATGAGGCAGAAGTTCAGTATGTTCGACAGCCCTCTCTGCTTCACTCTTCTGATATCACGAGGCGGCAAAGACAGATGTTGTAGTGCTCTAAAATCCCTGCGGTCCCTTGGCATCAGTGTGGATGAAGCATACTGTCTGGGTGGAGCCCCGCGGGGCCCCATTCTGTCAATTCTCCAACCTCATTTCTTGGTCGGTGATGGATTCAGTCTGCTGGAGGATTAACCTCGTCTTCATTTGGATTTCTCAGAAACTGAAGATTCCAAACTCCTTAAACAGCATTTGCGTATACCATTTAATTCAACGTTGGGCAGTCAAAAAAAATCTGCACTTTATATATTTGTTACTTAGTAGTTAGGATGTGTCTTGTCTGCGCACAGGACAGTGAGAAACGTAATTTCTGTTCCTTTATGTATAATGTAAAGAAATTGACAATAAAGCCTTACCTTACTTCAGTGAAGCCCAAGAAGGTATACAAATGTAAAACTAGTTCAACACAGCTGATTTGTATTTGTGTAGTTTGGTTTATTACAATTTGTTTGTGATGCTACATTATTAGCATTAAAAAAAAGTTTTGGGGTAAAAAAATGTTTCATTCATTTTTCATCAGTATTGCAAAGCAGAATATTTTAAAATATATTTAAAGTATATTTAGCACAGTCTATCTTGTTGGGAGTTTTTTTTTTATAGCATGAATTCCTTTCTCTTTACTGGTTAATCATAACCGTTATGTGAATGGCTGAAATCTGGCAATATAGGTACGTAATTGGGGTTTTTAAGTAATGGTTCAATATGTTTTTGGTACACAATCATGGAAAATAATTATGAATCTGCATATGACATTTTTTTTGGACTTCGATCAGCATTAATAAAAGAACCTTTCTACCTGAATTCTTTCCTTACAGTTATTGAAATGAAATTGATTGCATTATGTTCTATAAATTGAAGTTTAACATATAAAACGGACAGGAAATTTAATTGGATTTAAATAAATAAAAAGTACAAGCAAACTTAGCCGGAATAGAAGACATAATATGATTTTTGATTTAAGGAGCAAGAGCAAGCTCATAGATCTTGCTTTCATTCAAGTGGATATACCAATAATCTATTTTTTTCAACGAGTAGGTGGCTCCACAACCAGGGTGCATACAAAAACCTGCACATCAATTATTTTATTCTACCAATTCTAGCAGAGACATTTAGCGTGCAAAGAGATTTTTGTTTTGCTTTTGTGCATTAAATATATAGATGCCATTGTCTGAGCAAAACTAGTTTTGGGGCTCAAACGGGTATAAAATGTGGGAGTTTGGGTACAGATCACCATTTTGATGTAATTTGGAACCAAGGAAATGGCAGGTAAGCATTTCATACAAAAAAAAGGTTCCTTTGACACATGAGAGACAAAAGATTGTACTTCCATTTGGTTATGATAAAAATCAAATGAAATAGTTTTGTTCCATACAAAAATCGGTCAGCCAATTCTAATTAACATTTGTTTAAAAAAAAGATTAAATTAAATGAAAGAAATTGATATCGGGGCGATTCTAGGATCAAGGTTTTAGGAGTGCTGAGCACCCAGAGACCTCTCCGGCCAGGCACATACATTTTACTGTGTTGTACATTTTAACACACGTGTTAATGGACACTCAGTCACTTAGCTAGTCAGTAGCACCTTGGTTTTAGTATTAGCACATGCATCTAACATAAGATTTGCTGTTCATAAAAATATAAACTAGGAACAGAAATGATCGTTAAAAAATGAGAAAAGAATAACAGAGTTTTGACCTCTGTCAAGCACCTTACTACAGTTCAGATTCCTTCATACTACTGATCATCCTAAAAAAATGTATCACTTGTTCCATGGCCCATTTCGTTGATATTGTATCCAAATCTCCAAATCAAGGTTTCGAGAGCATTTGATTGGCACCTAGTTTGGCCAATTAGAAGAGATCAGATGGGCAACTGGAGCCGTACATAGCCAATCAGAGTTACAAAACACTGAATGCTGACGCACAACTCCCACCCTTGTAGAATCAACACACCGCTGCATTCCATTTGTCTCGGATAATTGCTGTACACGAGAATGTGACGTGATTCCCCACTTAAAGTATTCCAGTTAGAGATGGTGAGATGAAGCCCCATGAGGCACTTGAGCTAATTGGTTCAAGGCAAGACAAGGCAATTTTATTTGAATAGCACACTTTCAACACAGGGCAATTCAAGGTGCTTTACATATATAATTAGAATACAAGTGAGCAGTTATAATAAGAAAATAATCAAGAAAATACAACAATGGAATGGTTGTGTGCTGAAGAGACAGAAAGGTCACAGCTTTAAGTAGAATTTATTTTCAGCCAAGGGATGACAGTTGACTTGAATAAAGGCCGTGTTTAACACAGCACCCATGAAAAAAGGAAAGAACGCTTGAACTAAAAGTACATCTGGCCCAAAAGTCCACGAACAGTTATTGCAACCCAGAGCTAGCGACGCTAACTTGCTACAAGCTATCACCGACATGGAGCACGCCAGCGATGCAGAAACACCCTCTGGTTACTTCGCCTCGTTATAAACGAAATACGCAACATGAATCTGGACCTACAAGACAAAATACAGAAAGTTGGGACCGATGTCACCACAATTAAAGATGCTATGGACTCTTTAAAATCGGATGTTGCTAGCTTAGGCAACAGGATCAACGAGGCGGAAGGAAGAGTGTCACAACTGGAAGATGCAACTGTGCGACTCTCCGACTTAACGACAAAGTTCAACGGTAAAATAATCCAACTTGAGTCTCGAGTACAGTATCAAGAAAACTACAGTAGGAGGAACAACCTGAGGATTAAGGGGGTGCCAGAAGATATGGAGGTGGGGCGACAGAGTAATGGAGTGTGTTATGGACGTGCTGCAGTGCTTATTTCCAAACAACGAGGGGAACATCATCATTGAGAGGGCTCACCGCGTCCCCACAGTACCAAGACAAGACCATTCAAACCATGTTCTCGGACCACGTCTCATCTTGGTGAGGTTTCTACGCTTCACAGGCAGAGTCTGGGAAACGGGGACATTTACTTAGAAAGGGGCCAGAGTTGACTTCTTCCCCGATTTCACTAAGGATGTATAGGAAACACGCAGCAAATTCACAGAGGTCAGGCGCCTGTGTATGCAAAAAGGGCTGAAATACTCCATGCAGTATCCAGCAGTGTTCTGGATCACACACAATGGTAAGTGCCCCCGTTTTGAAGATGCGGCGACTGCAAAGAGGTTTTCAGATAAATGTCAAGCCCAAGAAGAAGGGGAATGAATTGTCTACTCTGAACTGGTTGGCAATATTTATTAGGCTTACTGCTGTATTACCAAGTTAATTAAGTTTAGTTAAATTCCTCCTTGTTTTGATATTTGAAGTGCACCTTAAGCTGGGCGTGCGGTTTCATTTTTAATCCACCCAGCTCTCTCAGTTGAAACATTAGTACGACCTATCTGCTTTATTACTGCTTGGCGGTCATTTATATTTTCTTCTAATACCAGTAATGGCTGTGACATCTCTCTCAGAAGACCTCTGTCTAACTGTGGAACGGGTCAAGAGGGAAATAATAAGGTCACTTCTTACTCAAAGTCAGTTATGGACACAATAATTAAAATATCATCCTGGAATGTTAATGGGCAGTGCTCCTATGTTAAGAGACGGAAAGTGCTTAGCTACCTAACACAAAAAAAGTCAGATGTGATCATGCTCCAGGAAACTCATATGTTAGAAAAGGACACTGTGAGGATTAGAGATAAATGGATCCATAAGGCCTATCACAATACTTTTAGTCAGAAAAAACGTGGGGTGTCAATTTTGTTGTCGGAAAAATCTAAATATACATGTGCAGAGGGAGTTTAAAGATAAAGAGGGACGGATACTTATGCTCCTGGTAAATATATCAGGACAAAATATCATTATGGGCAACATATGAGCTCCTAATATAGAAGACCCTGATTTCTTCCTTAAATTGAAGAAAATTATATTGGACTTTGGAGACCACCCTGCTATCCTAGGTGGAGACTTTAACCAAGCACTTGATGCATTTTTGGATAGATCTGGGAAAGCTGTTCAAAAGGCTAGTAAAACCCAAGACATTATGCAGAGATGCAGGCCTTCACGACGTGTGGAGATTGCTAAATCCATTTGCTCGTGACTATACGTTCTTTTCACATACACACTCAGTTTACTCTCTCATTGACTACTTCCTGATCTCTCACTCGTTGATCCAAAGTGTTGGATCCTGTAATATCGGTATCATAGCAATAACAGACCATGCCCTTATTGATGTGGTCCTCAAACTGGGGGGCCTCCACGAGAAGCCAAAAGGATGGCGAATGAACGTCAGCATGTTACATGATGAAAACTTTAGCTCAAAACTTAAAAATGTCATCAAAGAATATTTCGAAATCAATAATGACACTGCAGACCGAAATTCGGTATGGGATGGCTTTAAAGCCTATATAAAGGGATTTCTGATACAGCAGTCATCCTTGAGTAAAAAGCAAAAATTACGTAAATACGATAGTGATATTAAAAAATACAGTGAGAACCCTATCCCATCTGTCTGGGCTGAATTGGTTAAGCGTAAATACGAGTTGAATACATCCATCCATCCATTTTCTTAACCGCTTAATCCTTAATGGGTCGCGGGGGTGCTGGTGCCTATCTCCAGCTGTCAACGGGCGAGAGGCGGGTTACACCCTGGACAGGTCGCCAGTCCATCACAGCGTTGAATACAATCCTTTCTAAAAATGCAGAATATTCTTTATATAGAATGAAGCAGAAATGGTACGAGTCAGGTAAGAAAGCTAGTAAACTACTTGCCAGCCAGCTAAAGGCTCACCAAGCGGCTTGCCAAATCAGTGCACTAAAAGGCACAAAGGGGGAGATAGTCAGTACCCATCAAGGGATTAATACAATATTTAGGGAGTTTTATAAAGGACTGTATTCCCAGGAAGGCTTTGACATAAACAAAGCAAGAAAGTTTTTTGATCAGCTTAACCTCCGTAAATTGTCACAAAAAAACGCTAAGGATCTAGACAGACCAGTAACATTAGAGGAACTAAATAAAACCATTAAAAGCTCACCTAGTGGAAAGACCCCAGGCTTGGATGGTATACCATATGAGTTCTATAAAAAGTTTATGACTGAACTTAGTCCAGAAATCTTGAAAACCTATAACTCTGCCATTACTTCTCGTCACCTCACTCCTTCAATGACTGAATCTTTAATCACTCTCATTTAAAAAAAGGGAAAGATCCATTGGGGTGTGGAAATTATAGGCCAATTAGTCTCCTATGCTGCGATGCAAAATTGTTCACAAAAATTTTTGCATTGAGGATTAATAAAGTTATAGCATCTATTGTCCACCCTGATAAGGTAGGCTTTGTCAAGGGCAGGACCTCGTCTGACAGCTTGAGGCATCTCCTACATTTAATCTGGACGTCCCACCGTTTACATAGCCCCATAGCTGCCCTGGCGTTAGATGCTGAAAAAGCTTTCAATAGGGTTAGTTGGGACTACCTACACTTCACACTGGAAAAGCTTGGTTTTGGGACTACAATCAAAGAAATTATTGGAATGATATACACAAACCCAAAAGCACGGGTGACAACTAATGGGTCGAGATCACCTCAGTTCCCATTAGAACGTGGGACAAGACAAGGAGACCCCTTTCACCACTCCTGTTTATCATTGCATTAGAACCTTTAGCACAAGCTGTCAGACAGAGTGAGGAAATAGCAGGCATAACAATGGGTGGTCAGGAAAATAAAATGTTAATTTTTGCAGACGATATACTGATTCTACTCTCAGATCCTGAGAAATCTCTGTCTTCATTGATGGAACTTGTTGATCTGTTTTCTGGGCTGTCTGGATATAGAATAAACTGGATCAAATGCGAAGTGATGCCCTTATCAAAATTCTGTTATAAAAGCCACTTTAGAGACTGGATTCTCCATTGGACTGCCAAAAATCTAAAATATCTAGGAATACTGCTAAATCCAGGATTGGAGGACATTATACTTGACAATTTTGAGCCGGTGCTAAGCAAAATAAACCTCCTTCTGTAAGGCTGGGGAAAATTGCAGATCTCTCTGTGGGAAAGAGTTCAGGCTATAAAGATGATTATTACCCCCAAACTAAATTATTTGTTTAACTTAATACCCCTTACCGTCCCCTAGTCAATTTTTAAAACCATAGACAAAATGATAAGCAGTTTCATTTGGGCTGGGAAAACGTCCAGAATGACTCTAAGTCCACGTCCACACTTAGCGTGATAATGCCTTAAACGTATAATTATTTAGTCTACACCCCCCTATCATCCACAGTAACCCGGCGTCGTTTAAGGTCTGTGACCGGATAACTATTAGCCGGGTAAGAGAGCCGTGTAAATCTTAATGCAACGGCTAAACGACCTAGTGTGGACAGCTTCCCCGGATAATGAAAGGAAGTGGCGTCAATGAATGCTGCATCAATAACAATACGAAACTACAGACAAAGGCAACAGCGAAGAGTAATAAATCAATCTGTCATCTGTCCACACCAAAAACTCTCTCTTCTTCTGAGCAGCTATTGTTCTCATGGTTGTTTTCCTAACCATCTGTTGTAAGACTACAGACATTGGAGTCTCATCTTTGGCAACCATCTTTGTGATGAGCACTTCCAGCACCTTCTTTTGATTAGATTTAACAAACATTACCATGAAGTAGAAGGCATGCAAAGGAACTTGAGACTTAATTTTAATAAAATAGTGTTAAAAATACAGTATTTGTGGTGTGACACTTGTGTAAAATATAAATTGATAAGTTACGTTGGTTAGACGGTGTGTTAAATTTTTAAGATATTTTGCCTAAAGTTACTTAAAGTAGTGTAACTCAGTTACATTTTAAGACAGTAATATGTAATGCAAACATATTACATTTTTGACATTGTAACTAGTAATGTGAAATATATTACAATTTCTTTGTAACTTGCCCTACACTGTTAGCAAGTCTAAATAGGTATTTTTAATTTTAAGACTTAAAAGAGTTCAGTGTCTCTGCAGCTTTGCATTCTCCCAGTAGTTTGTTCCAGATTTGAGGAGCATAGAAACTAAAAGCTTCTTCTCCATGTTTGGTTCTGGTTCTAGGGACGACCAGTAAACTAGAGCTGGAGGACCTGAGTGATCTGGATGGTTTGTACCGTGATAGCAGATCTCTAATGTACTCTGATTCAATGATTTATAAACTATTAAAAGCACTTTGAAGTCTTTTCTCTGAGCTACAGGGAGCCAATGTAAGGACTTTAGAACTGGGATGATGTGTTCTACTATCTTGGTTCTAGTGAGAACACGAGCATCAGCGTTCTGGATCAGCTGCAGCCGTCTGATTTTTCTTATGTAGACCTGTGAAGATACTGTTACAGTAATCAAGGCGGCTTGAGATACGCATGGAGGAATTTTTCTAGGTCTCCTTGTGTCATCATTCCTTTAATCCTAGAAATGTTCCTCAAGTGATAGAAAGCTGACCTTGTTATTGCCTTTATGTGACTCTGGAGGTTCAGGTCTGAGTCCATTATTACACCTAGATTTCTGGCCTGGTTTGTAGTTCCTAGTTGGACCAACTGAAGCTGTGTACTAATATTTAATCTCTCTTTTTTGGGTCCAAAGAGAAGCACTTCAGTTTTATTTTTGTCCATTATTACACCTAGATTTCTGGCCTGGTTGGTAGTTTCTAGTTGGGCCTGTTTAAGCTGATTGCTGATTTGTAGTCGATCTTTTTTGGATCCAAAGATAAGTACTTCAGTTTTGATTTTGTTCAATTGGAGGAAATTATGGGACATCCAGCTGTTAATTTGCTCAATGTATTTATTGAGGATATGGATGGGCTTAAATCACTTGGTGAGATTGAGATATAAAGCTGAATGTCATCAGCATAGTAGTTAACATTGTTGGTGGTTATAATCTATTTTAGTGGGAGCATGTAGATGCTAAATAAGAGTTGCACTAGGACGGAGCCCTCGGGGACCCCACTGTGATTTCTGTGTTTTGCGATGGGATCTGGCTAATCGACACAAAGAAGTTCCTGTTCTTAAGGTAGGATTTTAACCAGTTGAGTAGTGTACCAGAGAGACCGACCCAGCTCTCTAGACGTTCTAGTAATATATCATGATCAACTGTGTCAAACGCTGCGCTGAGGTCTAAATAGTACCAGTACTGTGGTTTTATCACGGTCAGTATTTGTATGGATATCATTGAAAACTTTGATGAGGGCTGTCTCTGTACTGTGGTACCTACGCAAACCTGACTGATAAATATCAAAGTGGTTGTTCATTGCTAGGAAGCTATTTAATTGTTGGAACAGAATAATTTGACTGATAAATGGGAGATTAGAGATTGGTCTGTGGTTTTGCATCAACATCCTGTATAGGTTCTTCTTTAGTATTGGTTTGATAACTGCTGTTTTCAGAGCTTTGGGGAAGTTACCTGATAGGAGGGATCTGTTAACAAATTTGATCAGATCTGCTCTGCTGGGAGGACTTTTTTAGAAAATATGTTGGTAAAATATCTAAGCAGCAGGTGGCAGAGCTTAGTTTGTCAATCATTTCATCAAAGCTTGTTTGATTTATTGTTTGGAAGTGAGTCATTTCCTCTGCATGAGTGTTAATTGGGCTCAATGTTGGTACTGGGGTTTGAACTGATGTAGTGATTGATCTTCTGATGTTCAAGATTGTTTCAGTAAAGAAGCTGGCAAATTCATTAAAGGCCCTAGTGGAGTTTAGTTCAGGGGGTATTGTCACTGGAGGTGTAGTTAGTCTCTTCACTGTATGTTCACTAATGTTCTAGCATTATTGTTGTTTCTGTGAATAATCTCAGAACAGAATGATTCCCTTGCACCCCTTAAGGTTACTTGATACTTGTTCAGTCTCTCTTTATATATCTCATAATGAACCTGGAGTCGAGTTTTCCACCATTTTCTCTCAGCGCGCCGGCACTCCTTTTTTTTTTTTTTTTACATAGCAGTGGATTGTTTCTCCACAGACACTTCTTTTTACTAGAGATGATTTTAACCTTAAGAGGTGCAATCTTATTCATCATGTCTGAGATTTTGGATAGAAAAGCATCTGTCTGTTTATTGAGTGTGTGTTGGTGGATGTTGGTAATTTAGATAAGGTTGGAGTGTACATCAGTTTAAAGTTTTCAGCTGAGTTTTCTTTAAGGATGCGTTTTTTAGCAGTGGATTTACTCTGATTATGTATGTTGGCTTGGATGGTGCTTTCAAATGAGATGCAGAAATGGTCGGATAATGCGATATCAGTTACGGCAATGCTAGAGATATTCAAGTCTTTGCTAATAAGTAGCTCCAGAGTGTGTCCTCGGTTGTGAGAGAAGAATATAGCCCCATATTGTGTCACTCAGGAATGTGGGATTTGATGGATGGGGTCAAAGGTCAGCGCGGGGGGGTCAAAGTGGGGGAGGGGCTGGACTTCCGGAGGAGGAAGGGGGGTCAAAGTGGGGGAGGGGCAGGGGTTAAAAGGTCAGCACGAGGGGGGGGTTAACGTGGGGGAGGGGCAGGGGGACTTCCGGAGGAGGAAGGGGGGTTAGGGTTCACCCACAGGGCAAAAACTTTATGTCAAACGCTCGTCAAACTGGTATTGAGGCGTGGTTTTGGTAGGAAAGGAGGAGTCGGGGATTTTCTGCTTTTAAACAGAGAAAAAGAACCATCGGGACTCTTTTCTTTAGAAAAGAGACAGAGCCAGTCGGACGGTGTTGTGATTCAACTGTGATCGGCCTAAAAAAGGTGACAACCCATCTATCTTTAAAATAAAATTTCTAAACTCTAAGTAACTTTAAACAAATTCCCTACATATAGCACATTTTATTTTTTAATCTTAACTTTAAGCAAAAGTTCCTCAATGCATGACAATTGTAAACAAATTCCCTCCTCCTCATAGCGCGTCTATTTTATTCTAAACAATAGACTCTAAATACTAAATTTCCCCAATGCATGATAATTAAACTTTGTTCAAACTCTAAACTTTAAGCAACTTTAAACACATCTTCCAATGCATGATGATTAAACTATTAATACCTTTAAAAACAACTTTGAAAATAACTTTAAACGCATTCCTTTAGGGGTTTAAATACTAAATAAACTACTTTCTGTGTGTTATCTATGGTGAAAAAAACATTTCTATGTGGTTTATTTTGAAAAGCGTGCTTCCTCAGTGTGCGCACGATTCTCTACTTGACACTTAAATTAAAACATAGAATTAGACTTTCTCTAACCTTAAAAAATTATTTGCTACGTACCTCAGCAGAGAAAGTAGAATTATAGACAGCCTTCTTTACAAAGCATTTATGTTATGTTGTTCTCAAAAAAGAAGGATAAAGAAAGAAATGGTTAAACAGAGTGAATAGTGAGGAGAACAAATCCTACTGTTTGTAAAAAATATGGTTTCAGGAAGGATTTGTGGTTTAGAAAGAAATGGTTAAACAGAGTGAATAGTGAGGAGAACAAATCCTACTGTTTTCCACCTCAGAGAAGAGAGTGATTTTGCTCCAGCAAGAAAGGTTCTGTCTATTTTAGAGGAAGAAGAAAAAAAATAAAAACATGGTTAGAGCATGCAAAACTCTGCTTAAAAATGTAAACAGTAGTTGAAAGGTTGAATTCCGGTACATTCCAAAATCGTTCCGATGGAAAAAATCTTTCCAGGCTATGGTTCGTTTTTTTCAAAACGTCTGAAAGAGCTGCTGATGCGAGAATGAAGTTTAAAGGCAGGCTGAACAAACTACTTTCTCAAGTCCCCACCACTATGCCAAAGACTCCTCCCTCGGTTGTAACTGAATATTAATAAGCAATCTGTCTGTCTCAAAAACATCTTCTCACGACCCATCTAGGCCCAAGTTACCAGCAGCGGCTGGTGCAGGGCGTTATGCGCGCACAGACACACATACACACACCACCTAGTTGGGTTTCCATCCAGCGCTAATCATCCTGGCATTGGTCTGAGAAACCCATCTAAACTGAACCATAGCTACAGGTAAGCACATCTCCCCCCATTTAAAATCCGTCTCTTTAACATCTTTGGGTTCCCAACCACGGCTTCCTGTCTTACATGACCACTAATCTGAAATCCTGAAGGCTGTTCCTTTCCCCAGAAGCCGTTAAAGAAACTCAAGTCCTATCACCTCGTCTGCATCATTCATTGAATCCGATTAAGGATTCCATCGCCTTAAGTAGCAGCAAAATACAATGCGGTCAAGGAGGAATACGCCATCAATCGAAGATAAAAAGAGAGTTACATTTCAAGATGAAGATCAGAAAAGATCTACCTTGTTATCTAAAGCACCTGATGGGATTCCTACCACAACAACGTGTGATAAATTCACTTCTACAACTCTGGACCAAAATCCCACCTTGGGTTTTGCAAAGGACTCTACTCTTCTAAGTGAAACTCCGATTCCAGCCTTGGAACAAGAGAATGAAACGGACTGGTTATCTTCAGCTCTAAGCAGCGCTATGAAAGCTGCTTTAGACAAGTTTATGGCTCATGCCTGCATGGCTTTTCTGCTGAAACATTGTAACAACGGCCAGGAGCACCAGCGTTTGGGCATAGATGCCATAAAGAAAAACATGTTTTGTCCACAAGAAAAAACAGGTCCTACCCTGTTTTAGTAGCGTATCCTGTCATTTCAAAAAGGTACCGATGCTGTCTTACCTCCAAGTTTGAACAAGAAAAGCTCACACTATATTCTATTAAATACATTTGAACACTGAAATATCTACAATGCATCACCAACACGATGAATGATTGTGAAAAAAAAACAACACATTTCATTACTCAGGGCTTGGTCTCTTTACTTTAACAATGACTTTTTAAACCAGTGTAAAGTTTGCACAATCTGCTTTTCTCTGCTGCTAAGGTTTTTCCATTCATTATTTTTGTGCATAAAAATTTGTGAAAACCCCTAAAAAACGTACACTTTTAATATTTTTTTTTTAGAGTAAAAAACAAACAAAAATAGTTTGTTGATATTCGTCAGACTTGTCTATCTTGCCGAATCAGCTAACATTTTTCTCTCTAAACTTCTAAGTTACTTTTTAAAATGTCCCAAATTCTAGTCTTTTTACGGTTATCTGTTCAACACTGATGAAACGAGCCGCAAAAGTACTTTCGATACATGGATACAAAGCTGCCATCGGCCGCGACAGTACTCAGTGAAGTTAAGTGAAATGAGGTGAATAAGACATTTTTTTAGTTTATCGTATGATAAGATGAAGAAGCGTCTTCCCTTTAAAAAACAAAATTGTGAGTGTATCTCTAGAATCTACATATGTTGATGAAGTACTATAGTTGTGTAAAACACATTAGACGGATGCATACAGTGTTTGCGTTGTTCCATCCACCCTTTATCCAGGAGTCGGAGCAGCAGTTTAAGCAGAGAGACCTCTGACCCCTGGCCAGCCGAGAGCCCCTCCACCACGTCCTGGGTCTTTCTCAGAGTCTCCTCCCGGGTGGGGGGTGCTTGTAACACCAGAGAGGCATTAGTTCTTTAGATTTTGAAAGCTTTGTGAAAGATACATCTGTCCGGTAGTACTCTATACCAGGACCTTCCAATCGATGAGTATGTTCTTATATGATTAAGCGGATTTAGGGGCAAAGTTTATTGTTCTCTTTATTCCAACATTAGACAACCTTTATTTGTACATTGAGGTATATTAGGCGTGATCTGTAAGTCTCATGTTTCTTCTCTGCTTAGCAGAAAACACTTCTGCATCACCGAAGGTCTCTCCTATCGTCAGTTCCTAAACCTTTTTATGATGTTAGTTTAATCACAAATGACATGGGGATTGTGATCGTAGGCTACCCACTTTCATCGCATCTCATGTGACACTCTAAAAAGCAAAAATGATATTTATTGAAATTTCTAGGTTGCAACACTTAAAAATAATGAGTAAATGTAAAACCAGACAAATGTTTTTAATACCTTATCGCTCTAGTAATTCAAGCTACAATGGAGTGAGTTGCCACGAACAATTCAAGCTGTTACAGCAACATACACAACTGCATAGTACAATTGAAAATTAAAACAACATTAAGCTACAGATGAAACCAGTTAAAATTTTTAGGCACGTGTAACTTAGAGTAAGACTTTTCCTTTTTTTAATAATTGTTCCATTTACTTAATATTTTAAAGTGTACTTAAGTAAAAATCACAATAAAGTATAAATTTTACTGCGTTTTAATGCTACATTTTATATCCAGAAAGGCTTTACTTTTTTACTTTTTGATTAACTTTTACTGAAGAGAAAAGTTTCTCCCTCTCTCCCCACATCCTTGTACTGTGCAGTCATGAGATAGAAGATTTTTTTTTTTTTTGGTTTTTGCAGCTCCTACATGAACATTCGGACGCAGAACAACTGCATGATGGTAAATGTCATCAGTCTTGCTCAGAGTTTTAAGTTAGTGTTGGGTAACAAATGATATTGACTTGAATCTTTGTAGTTCAAGATAGTGATTAGTGCAAATACAGGTCTCTTGGTTATTTTGAGTTTTTAAAGCATGAAAAGTATGTCAGGTTCATCTTAAACTCGTGTAGCATAACTTTTTCATACGAAACTATTATTTCTCCGTACGGTAAATGTTTTATCGCTTTGTCTACAATTTGTGTATTAAATCTGTTGCATTGCTTGTGGGGGATATGCACAGCCCCCCACCTTTCACCCTCCTTACTCACCGGTTATCAGACACCTCGAGGGGGGATGGGGATTTTCTTAACACTCTCAGACCATACCAAAAAAACCCACTTTTGAATGGAAGAAGTTGCTTTGAATAACAACGTTTCACATCTTTCAGATTTTAGGTCTTTCACATAAAGCAGGTACACTGTAAACCCAAACGTTTATTCAACTTAAAAATGTTAAGTTCAAATTACTTGAATTTGCCTAATTTGTGTATATTACTTGTTAAATCTAATTATGCAGAACTTTTTCACATCTTTTTTATTGTACTTGTGTTTTTAAGTCCAGTAAAATAGCTTCTACTGAAACAAATTGAGTTCTAATTACTTAAACAGCTGTCAGTTCTTTACATTACTTAGGAATTCTAAGTAAACTGCACTTTTTACATGACTTAGCTGTTAGTAATTAAGTGTTCAAGTTCAAACAACTTAATATCATCAAGTTTACATTTTGCACCCTGTAAAAATATGGTTCAAGCAGTTTTACAGAGCTGCACTGATGAGAGCAAAACTGAGTGAGGCAGAGCAGAGGGAATGTTGAAACCAGCAAAGTTGTCCAGCCAACATTTGAAGCTGAATGACCGGAGTTCAGCCATAAAACGGTAAGTTAAAACCTACACTGGTAGCAAATCGACTGATGTATATAACATAATTTTAATAAGTTAGCAAGGTAGCTAAAAAGTTAGCTCGCTTTGCTAGACACTTTCTCCGCTGATGTTAGCTACATGTTCACTGATAATCTCTGGTGATACTGGATGTTTGGCCAGAAATTGCTGTCACTTTTATGCAGAGTGTTTACTGTTTTTTTTTTTAGCTAACAATTAAGGACAAGTTATAGAAGGTGCAGAACTTGGTAGAACATGTGGTGGGGAGAAAAGAGACTTTTTTTTTTAAAAGGACAAGTTGAAGTAAATCTATTGCATATTAATTAAATACAGTCTCACACTCTTTTCTATGTTTGCTGGCTAAAGCAAAAAAAATCGAGTCTGCACAGAAATTATAACAGTAATATTTCATGGCCGGCAGTTTTTTTTTTTTTCTTATATCACCTGAAGGACCCATAGTACTCATCAAAATTGTATTAAAGAGTAAAGCGGCAGTCCGGGTTAATGCATAAAAAGATCAAATCATGATCAACTCGTTTTTAGCATTAACATATTTTTTTTATGTTTTTATATGTCTTAGGTGTTTCTACGGTGCAGCAGAGTGCTTATTAGGAGCCTGAGACAGGAGTTCAATGAGGCCCTTGACCACCAAAGTCCAGACTGGCTTATGGAAATCTTTAAGGCAAAGAAGGGTTTAGCAGGGCAGATGTTGGCTGACCAGATGCAACAAACAAAGGTTAGTTTATTTTAATGTCTATATTTATTCTAAGAATGCAGTCGGTTAATTGATCGAGGTTGAAAAATCCCATATTGTATAAGAATGTACCGGGAATGTGAGGTATGCTGTTTGTAGTTGCTTTCCTGATCTTTATTTAGCCTAATTTCAATAGAGTTACATTTTGTTAAAATATTCCCTAACATTAATCCCTTACCACCCCATTGCATTACCTGATTTTGTCGGTCGATTTGTAAATGAAGCATGTAAATAGCTTTCTGTAAAAATAATGTCAAGCACTTGGTGTTTTACATATTGGTTGTGTTTTTAATTATTGTGTACATACATAGTGTTCAGGATGATATGGACCCTGTTTTCATCGTGTGATCTCCTGTCTCCTTCCATCAGGCTATAAATATGATGGAGTTCAGATTCCTTCACGTCATTCATGGAGATCATCCACCCACCCTTTTTCAAGAACTGGATTGTAAGGGACTTTTATCCTTTTTTACCTCCTCTCACTTCTCCACCTGTTTAACATCTTCCTTATTTTCATGCAACTTTACTTCTGTTTTCTCTACTTCACTCTATAGCTTCCCTCCTCTCTACCTACCATTCATATTAAGTTTTTTATGTTTCAGTTTACTTTTTAACTATTATTGTCATTGATTATTAAACGTGATGTTCTGCAGCGTTCACTGCCCTAGCCAGTGGTTGGACACTGAACATCTGTGTCATGTCTTTCAGAACACTGATGGTGAGGAAAGTTTGTACAGCAATGCTCCAGTGTGGCTCCTCTGCCATCAGCAGGAAAACATTTTTCAATGCATGCCGTCCCTTCACCATAATACAACCTCAGTGGGAATCGTATAGGAAGGAAATATCGTGAATGATGTTGAGAACCTGCCCCAGGCTGTGTACATTATCTTTAGACTAGAAAGAAAAGAGTCCCGATGGTTCTTTTTCTCTGTTTAAAAGCAGAAAATCTCCGACTCCTCCTTTCCTACCAAAACCACGCCTCATTACCAGTTTGACGAGCGTTTGACATAAAGTTTTTGCCCTGTGGGTGAACCCTAACCCCCCTTCCTCCTCCGGAAGTCCCCCTGCCCCTCCCCCACGTTAACCCCCCCTCGTGCTGACCTTTTAACCCCTGCCCCTCCCCCACTTTGACCCCCCTTCCTCCTCCGGAAAACCCGCCCCTCCCCCACTTTGCCCCCCCCCGTGCTGACCTTTGACCCCATCCATCAAATCCCACATTCCTGAGTGACACAATATGGGGCTATATTCTTCTGTTGTGCGTTGTCTCATTAATGTGTTGGATTAGGTCAAAGTTATGAAAAGCGTCATTTAGTGCTTTTGTTCCGCTGTCTTGGGGTTTGTCAGTATGAATGTTGAAGTCCCCCACAATTGCTATGTGGTCATAGTCTAGGCATATTGCAGAGCAAAAGTCATTGAAGTCGTTATAAAAGTTTTTTGGTTTTGGTGGTTTGTATATGTTTATAAATATGACTTTGTTTGGTTCATTTGTTTCAGTAGCTAAATATTCAAAGGTGCTGAATTCACCTAGCTACACCTTTTTGAAGTTTAACGATTGATGAAAATTGTGGCCAGACCACCACCCCTTTTATTTTTCCTGGTCTCACTAATTAAATGATAATTAGTTGGACAAGTCTCTATTAATACATTTTGTTCTTTATTTTAATCTAACCAAGTTTCTGAAAGAAATAGTGCATGTATATCATGTGTGATGATGTAGTCATTGATTAGCAGTGATTTTTCGGATGGTGATCTTATGTTTTGTATAGCTGTATTAATATTTATTTCCGAGATCGAGAGATTCTGTTTGCAAGGTATTATTTTTAAAAATTCCTTATTTGTAGTTTTAGTGTGTGAACATCCCTTTTTTATAATAACCGGGATTTTACTTTCAAGGTGAGAATGAGAGTACAAATGACTGAACACCACCTTCTGGGAGAAAGGTTGTCTGACAGTGTTCGGTCGGTATCAGATGTCTGATATGGTGAGTTGAATTGGAGAGCAATGTTTATAGTTCCTGTTTAGGCATGGAGTTAAAAGCAGGATTCCTTTTTTATTTCTTGAGTCTGAAGGTTTTCAGAAAATTCCCAGAATGGTGAGCCCGTCACAGAGTCAGGAGTTGATGATGAGTTGGATCTACTGCTGGTCCCCCTGCCAGCTGGTATGTTGATTGGATCTGCCGTCTCAGGGAGCATCCTCTGCACAGTAGAATCTGCATGTTCACCACAAAGAGATGCTGGAACTCTGTGTTTTTTTCGAAGGTCATCTGACGGCATTGTTGCACAGTTAGCTGACATGACTGATGCAGGCTTATCACTGATGTCATCTTCTCTGTGTGTTTCAGCAGGTTGGCGTTCACTATGTATCTCCGTTCGAGGTAAGTTTAGATTAGATAACATGTTCCAGAGGTAGAGCTTCTGACCTTTCTTATTGCTGTGACGTCCATCTTCTGTGAATAGGTGCCTTCGTTCAGAGAAGATCATTAAAATTATTCAGGAATGGAATAGACCTTTCAGCACAGACAGTTTAATAAATCTGGTAAATGCTTTGATCCGGCTAAATTCTTCGTCTGATGGCGTTGCTGGAATTGTTCCAGATATATGAAGTTCTATCTTGTTGGTTTTAAAGTTCTGGAGTAAATACAAGAAGTCCTTCTTTAAAATTTCAGATTTCTCGTGGGAGATGTCGACTGTTCCTGCATGGACAACAATTTTTTTGTAGTTCTGGGTTGCTCTCAATAATTGATGGAATTATCTCAGAAAGTTGTTTGACCGTCATTTGTGGGCAATTAAATACACTTGTAGTGATGCATAGTTGTTCAATACCTTTGATCAATCAGTCATGAATAATACCAAGCATTTTCCTTTTGTTGCTGTGTTCTGTTCTCTTTTGGTTTCTGTCAAAGCCTGCTTCTTAATGCTGTTTTTTGTTGTTGTTCGGTTTATCTTTGTTTGGGTTTAGGTGGCTTTGACAGGAGGAGAAGAAAACACGTCCTGCTCCTTTGACAGTCACAGCAGACAAAAGGGTTGAAGAAAGGGTACTGCTCACGGGTCTTCATGAGAACACAAACCCCACTACTGGCCAGATACATAATCACAGGCCTCTGTAGATCTTAGCCACTTAAAGTGACAATGTGTAGTTTTTGCAGTACATCTTTGAAAATAGCCATTCAAATATTATGTTATAATAATTACAAAATGCACATTCATTGCAAAATATTGGCAATATTGTAAAATATGACTTTAAAAATCAGTTTTAAAATACATAGGCGCGGGTTATCTTTTCAGGGGAGAGCCATATTAGATGATTTCTTTACTTCTTCAAGAGCCCGGACGGAAAAAGCGCACGGAACAAGCCCGATATTAAAACATTGATTTCCCCTCAAAATGCAAAAAATTTTCGCCATAAATACATTTTTACCTCTTGTGGTATTCTACATATGTTTTAAACATCTATTATTCAGAAGGTAAAAGTTTGTTTATATAGTTTGCATGGTTGTAAAAAATATATTGTCTGTCAGTATTTGTTATTGGGATAAGCTTTTAAGTCATAAAACTCTTGGGTAAGTTTTATTGCAGGCTGTAAAAACAGGATGTCTGTAGATTTAGTATGCGGAACCAAGGCCATGAAGCTGGGAGTGTTGCCATAAAACCATAATTCTCAGAATGAACTTTTGACCAAGAACAGGGACACGTCTCATCTTATGACTGCATAATTCTCTGACAGCCAATCATGGTTAAGACACTGTATGGAAATGTTCTGATTGGAGGGAGAAGAAACGCCTAGAGTCCTGGCGAGGCCCGGTGTCTATAAAGTTGTGAAATGAAGATCATTCAATCGTCAGATCTTTAATCTGGCCCAGAGAAACTAGGGCATCTTTCTCTGTAAACTGCAATTTGTTAATCTGTTCAAAATAAATGTTAAGAACTGGAAATTGGCTCCATTTTGTCTCTGCTTGAACATGCACTGAATTAATTTTGATAATATTTAATTCAACAAATGGTGACCTCGACCGTGTGCAGAGTTTTGGACCAAGATCCAGTTATTTTTTTTTAATTAATTGGACGGACGTGTATTTGCCCTATTGACAATTTGCGCAGAGTTGCGTAGTTTTTAATTCTGTTGATTGGTTAATCTAACATTGGGTAATGTTGTCATGCAAGTTAAATATGTTTTTTTGTTTTGAGCAGATTAACTGTTGCAAGCCCGTGGTTGAAGCGGCTCCATTGTCTGTGTCTCTGTTCTGAGCATGATTGCGACCTGCTTTGCGCTCCGCAGAGAAACACCGGTGCCTGCTGGGAGATGGAGTTTGTTACTCTGCACGCCCAGGGGGACAATGGAGCAGACGGACCGGATGAAGGTCCCTTCAACGAATGAAATCGGAGCCAAAGTGCGGATCGGGGCTTGAGTATTGGCAATCTCAATTACGAAAGGACGCTTTCGTAAGATTGTTCGAGGCTGGCAAACGGAAATAGATTAAGGAGCGCCTGGGTCGCCCTCTGTTAATCTGGAACGCATTACCTTGAACTGCCTGCGTTTCTTTCAAACGTGCGCGTGAGCACCGCAAATTGAAATGGGAAATGGTCCGGCATATTGGTGAGGTCCGATGAGGTTAGTGTTTTGATTTCTGCTTGTACAAAAATTGTGTCTGTATGTGTGTGTGTGAGATGTTTTTTACGCAGGCGCTTTGCGAGACGTGCTGGAGATGTTGCGTTCGTGTTAAAATGTTATAGTATAAATTATGAACTCGAGTATAATAAATAAATTAAAATAGATAAATAAATATCTAACTAAATATGATGGATAACTGTAATTAAAAGTCTATGAGAATTAGTTGTGAACATTTACGACAGGCCATCAGAGTGGCCGCCCCAAGCTAGGTGGGTAGATGGCGGAGCTAATTCTGTGTGAGTTTTTGCTTGATAGCACGGCTAACATACGACAGCTTTGACTATATGTTTTGATAAATAAATTAGTGGTAATAGGCGGTTTTCTGCCATCTGTTCGAGTCTTTTGAGTGGTTTTCTGGAGGCCGGCGCCGGGAAATTTCTCAAAGCAGACTACGAAAAATTGTAACAGATTGGTCTAAACCTCCGCGATAAAATAATTAATAAGGTCTAAAAGTCACCGCTTATAATGTTGTGTTTTTTGTTAATGGTTTTGGGCTGTAACGGACGTAGTAGAATCGGTGTGTGCTGTGCGGGACGGCTGAAATTGGAAACATATGTTTCAGTCCGCGTGGGAAGAACAGGAGATTTGTTTTGTACGTGCCGAATTAAAGTTTGGTAAAGTGGTATAAATTGTGCGGAATAAGACCTGGGATGGCGGTATGTAATCTTCTAAAGTGTGTGTTGCGATTTTCTGGAGTGTTTTCGCCGTACTTTTTGTACTGTTTTAGGTATGTTGCACAAAGAGAGTTTACGCTAGCACGTTGCTGTAGGCTGTTGTGCTAAGCTAGCGGTTTTGCTTTTGTGTGTCAATATGTTTTGTGGTTGAAACTAACTGCATGTTCTGTGTTGCAAGCTAAAAGTTGATTTTGGATAGAAAGTGATTACAGACTCCTGCAGACGATTGCCTTGTTAAGACTTAAACGAATTTGGATTTTGTTAAGTTTTTCTGGTTAATTAGGAGGTAAAACGGCCTCAAGATAACTGCTCAGATAACTTTTGGTTGCTACTCCCTTAGGCAATGTTTTAGCACATTTTCTACGAAGGGCAATTTAAGGTGTTTCACATTTAACTGAACTGTTACGGTACGGAGATTAAAGATTAAGAAGTACATGCTGAATTTGGTTAACTGGTTTTGCCTGAGAAGGCTCAATTGATCACATGAGGAGAGCATGTACAGTTATTGGGATAATTATGCATGTTACAATTAAACGCAAATGACTAAGAACAGTTACTCATGAGTCGATTCTGACTTGGTGGAGTTTTAATTTTTGATTTCATCTTTAAAATTAAAAAGAGGGGAGTTTATAGGCAAAATAAAAGATGCATTTTTTGAATCTTTAAGTAGGTGGATTTTTTGCTTTTTGATTGATCTAAGCAGGATTTGTTAAGTTGGCCTAAATAAAGATAAAGCTATAAGTAGTAATTATAAGAATTGAACGAAAAGCAAACGGTGTTAATTGGAAAGCAACAAACTGGTCTAAATTATTTTTTTAAGCACCGTGTTGAATGGTACAGAGAATGAATTCTTTCTGTGATTTAAATAAGTATCATTTATGCTAAAATTATGTTTGGCTTATTTCTGATGGCTCTATAGACTTTAGAAATATAGCTTGGTCTCTGAATAAATGATCTAAAGGAGACTGATGTTAAATTATTTAAACGATTAAACATTCTTAATGATTTTTCTGGACACTAAATGATTATTGGATTTATCAAATTTCAACTGGGGCTCAAGGAGTAACCCAGCATATTTCAATTCTGTTAAAAATTGAATGTTTTTACCATGCAAAACAACACTTATCATAGTGATATTCTCTAAACTAGTGGGATTTGAATGTTTGAGTTTGAAGAAAAAAAAAGAAAACATTAAAACACAGAGTCATTTTTAAGGCATCAATTTGTTTTTAAACAGACTGGGGATAAATTTGGAATTGGTCTAAGGATTGAAAGTAATGAATATCAGCGGTGATCGAAAATGATGGTTTAATTTAGAAGTAAGAAGTAAATTCTAATTCATTCATTCTGATCGTGTAGAGGCAAAATGTGATTGGACCAGTTACATTGAAATAATTTTTACCATATATTTGAATGCACATTTTTTTTTGAAAAATAAGAATTGGTTTTAGTTTTAAAGTTTAAGATTAATCTTTCAGATGTTATTTATTGATTGTTAGCTAGTCCACTTGATGCTGAGAGTAAATTTACAGGTCCTAAAACATTTTGGAACAGTTCTGATCATAGAATAATGGCATAATATATCATTTGATTAGTGGGGACTCTGTAACTGACAATTTATTTAGATTTTTTGATTTTATTTTCTTTATTTTTTCTTATTTTTTGTTCTTTCTTTTTCTCTCTCAACCTTTATATATTTGGTTCGACTTGGATTCTGACCCAGATTTCTGAACTGCGGTCTGCTTATTAATTAGAACTTTGGAAAAATGTTAATTTGAGAAGCTGGATTAAAGAAAACATGATTCAGTGGTAATTTATTTGACATTTCTAGAAGCTTCAATTCAATTTGGTGTTTATCATTGGAGCAACAAAAAAAGAAGCCTGAGAGGATAATTGGGATACTGAAAAATGCTAGTTTTTGTTTTTATTTTAATGCTACTAGTTTGTGTTTAGAGAAATCTTATCTCTTGAACCTCTTTTATTGAATTTTTTTTTTGTTCTACTGCTAAGGGGAATTAGACTACTATGTATCCTACAAAAATTTAAGAGGAGTTTTAGTTGCAAAAATCAGTTTGACTATGTTTGATTCACTTCACAGAATCGGACAGATGTTTTTGAAGTATGAAATGTTTTCATTATTTACAATCAGAATATTTGGGCAAGTGAGCACATTTGGGTTTGTTTAAAGAGGAATCATATAAGCAAAAGTACTTTGAATTTATATTGGATTGTGTTAAAAAAAAAGTACTTTAGGTTTGGCAATTTCTAACAATAAGCAACCACCTGGTTACTTTCACATCAATTTGATCAGGGAATGAGACGTGCATGTTTTGCACTACGGTTTTAAAGTCCCACAGAAATATTTATAGGGAAGCTGTTTTGTCAGTGATTTAAATCTTGGATTTTTCTTTAGAAATATGGATAGAATTTGAAGTATAGCAAACTGAAGACTATTTTTGTAAACTATGTTGTGTTTATCAGTTAGTACTATTCTCTGATTTTGTTTTAAACATTTGATGTTTTTAATTTTGATATTTTTTGTCTGAGCCAGCTTGACAGAGATCCAGTACATTTGAGTGATGGGGAGTTGGAGATAGAACCTTCGCAGATGGTTATTGACTTTATTTTTGTTATTGCAATGTTTTAGTGGTGCTTTAGCAATATCTAACAGAAAAATCCAGCCTTTTTGTTTTTTTTTATTTTATTTTATTTCTCTATTTACTTTGTGAACAGACCACTAAACGTTGGAGGAAAGAATTAGTGAATGGTATCAATGCAGTTTATATCTGAGGAATAGACATTATGTCATAAAAGTTATGTTTGCTCTCAGACACCATTTTGTAGGACATCAACATAGAGCCTACTGATTAATTTTCAGATATTTTACTCACCTCAAGGATTTGGGAGACTGCTGAGACTGAAATGTATTGCCCAGGAAGGAAGTTATGGGGGTGATGAAAGAATTTGCAGAGTGGGTAAGACTGACTGATAGAGGTTAACCTGCGTTTTTCTATACTCTTGATTGTATTTGTGATCAGACCATAGATCTACTTGTCTGGGCATGTTTGGTAAAACTAAATAAGATTATATTGATTTGCCAAATTAGGGCATGGGACGTGAATGGCTGTTTGTCCACTGTTGACGCACTCCAAAGGCTGCAAGGGAGCTCGGTGCTTTGTGTGGGACTGGATGGAATGTCTGGTCTGCTTATCTGTGGAATGTCTTGTCATAACTGCCTTTCACAACAATGCAGGAGACAATTTGCTGAGATTAACAAACGTTCTTGGCTTTATCCACAGCAAGCACCTGAGGAAAATGGGGAGGGCACGAAGCTGCTGCCCCAGTAGGACAGGCCTGTCGGGTGCTGGATGAGGAAAACATGGGTCTGTTCCCATGCTCAGGTTTGGTGAATTTGAAGATAATTGGATACTTTAAATTTATAGCTTTAGTTTTTGTTAATTTATACTTGGAAAATTTACAGGGTCTGACAGCTAAAGTGTGAAAAACTCAGGCTAACTAAGTTAGTTTTTGCGTATTTTATGGGATATATTTCTGGCTATTTCTGACACATGTTATGGGTTTTTTAAGCTGTAAGGTAGAATTCAGAAACAATGCGTAAATGTTAAATTAATCATTTGATTCCATACCAGGTTTTCTTAATGGCATCAGATCGCATCTTCCTGCACCTGAATGAATTGGCTGTGTTTGGGAAATGGTCAATTACGGGAGTAATTTACCATTAAAGAGGGATTATTATTGTAATCATCTGATTGTGATTTAATTTGGAAAAGAACAGTTCCTTTATAGACATTTACTGAATGCAGCTCCACGGCGACGACGAACCTGGTCGAGGATCAGCAGGAATCTACCTAAAGAGGGTCAAGAAGGTTTTGACCAAGCTGAATCGGAAGCTGAAGCCACAGGCGGCGGGGCCTAGCTCACCCAGAAGGTTGTTTGGGTGGTGATATTACTCATCCAGTGTGATCTATGTGCCAATGAATGAGATGGGCAAATTGAAATTGCCATCTCAAAGAGGGATCTACAGAAGAAGATCACAACTCACCAATCAGCTGCACAGCAGGTTTTGACCACCCCACATCGGTGGGGTAAGCTATTGGAAGATGGACCAGCTGTGCATTTGTGTTTATTGGGGGAAATGCTCAATTAATGAAGTAATTGGCATTTCAGAGAGTGGTTATCTGCATATATGGGAGTAAAACTGGAACACTAAAAAATAGGAGCCCTCCACACTGATCAGCTCTGTACATCGCTCTCCAGCTGCCAGGTGCCATTGGGGGGTTAACCACGAGAGTGAAGAAAGAAGAACAGAAGATAAAAATATATAAAAGACTGAATAGACTTTTTAATTATTTTCTTGCATTTTACAGGTTGTTTAACTATTTTATTCACAAGTGCAGATTGTTAACACTGCCTAAGAGGGTTTCTTAAAGAATTTTTAATCAATTAATTTTCAGGATTTCTTAATTTCCAGTTGTTTTTAAGGTTGTATTAAGGTTTGCATTAATAAAAAAGAGGGTCTGCTAGATAGAAAGATGGAATAGCTGAGCAGAATTAGGGAAAGGAAAGACTAAATAGACTCGAGGATTACATTCTTAAAGGTTTCTTAATACCTTCTATTTCACAGGTTTCTTAACACTAAGTTTGATCCGTTTCAGAACAGATAGTCAATTGTGTTTTCTCATTATCTTGTGGGTATTAAATTATATTGTATCTCTTTGGGGCCTCCTCCACAGTATTCACATACATTAAAGCTAGACTTAGTTAACTTTTCACATGTAAGACATTCTTATACATTTTTGGGTTTTTGAATTAGTTTTTGGGAATTGTTAAAATAATTTTTTTGTATAATGCCAAAAGAGGGTGAATTTATAATTAACAGATTGACATTTTTGAGTAATAGGAGTTAAGGTTAAAAAAGGTATGGTAACAGGTTGTGTTTTGAATTTTAATCTGGAAGTCTTGTTGTGGTATCATATGAAAGACTTCATGTTTTAAACTGATGAAATTTCTTGGATTTGATTTTTTTGCATTCTCAAAATGCTTTACAGGTTTTGATCTTAAGTTCTAAACACTAACCCTGAAGGAGAGTACAGAGAAGATATCAATCTATTTTCAAAAAAAAAAAGATTGAAAAGAGGGAGTTGTGGTATTCTACATATGTTTTAAACATCTATTATTCAGAAGGTAAAAGTCTGTTTTATATAGTTTGCATGGTTGTAAAAAATATATTGTCTGTCAGTATTTGTTATTGGGATAAGCTTTTAAGTCATAAAACTCTTGGGTAAGTTTTATGCATGCAAAAGTAACAGGAATGTCTGTAGATTACTACTCATGTGATAAACACTCATGCTGGGAAGTGTTGCCATAAAAGCCATAAATCTCAGAATGAACTTTGTGACCAAGAACAGGGACACGTCTCATCTTATGACTGCATAATTCTCTGACAGCCAATCATGGTTAAGACACTGTATGGAAATGTTCTGATTGGAGGGAGAAGAAACGCCTAGAGTCCTGGCGAGGCCTGGTGTCTATAAAGTTGTGAAACGAAGATCATTCAATCGTCAGATCTTTAATCTGGCCCAGAGAAACTAGGGCATCTTTCTCTGTAAACTGCAATTTGTTAATCTGTTCAAAATAAATGTTAAGAACTGGAAATTGGCTCCATTTTGTCTCTGCTTGAACATGCACTGAATTAATTTTGATAATATTTAATTCAACACTCTTCACTAGTTCCAAGCGATGAAAGAGTTACTGATGTGCTCGTCATGTGGCTGCAAATAGATAATTCTCAGGGAATTGAGTGTTTGAAAACAGCACTAGTTGGACCTCCGTTCTTGAGTTTCTTACTCGAAGACACAGATACCGCATGCTTGTGATAATTTAGGTATGCACTGCCCCCTACTGCTCGAAAATTACACACTGTGCCTTTAATGTGTGATGCATTAAAATATTGAGTCTGCTATGGCTCTTGGGAATGACTACGAGTTCCAAACAAATGTGAATGTGAAATGTGAACAAATGTGAATAATATTTTTGAATGTGTTCTGTCTGTAAATCATCCCAAAAATGGTAATATCAAATGTTATGGCAGGTTGTGTAATAATAATGTTTTTCTGTCACTTGAGGCAAAAAGCATGGGCTTAAGGAGGTGGAGGAAGGTGAACTTGTGGAACTAGGAAGAGTGGACTGAAAATGATTGTGTAACTTGGACAATGATGTACAGAACAGGGGAAACAATTTTTATTCAAAAATAGCACTTTCTCAACATTTTTTGGTTTTAAGCGATTTCTCTTTTTGGACACCACCTCACCTGCCTCCTTGCTTTTTACTGTCCTCTTGAAGCAACAAAAACAAGTCTCATCTGACTCTCCGACTCCCTTTTGAACTCTTCACGACGTGAGAGAGGAAAAGTAAACGGAACAATGTCTACACTCAAAGACAAAGACTTACCACCACTCAAAGGGGCTAACGGTAAGCCTGGGAACCCGCTAGCCCTCCGTAGTTACTGCACGAGCGCGGACCCCACCGCTAAACCAGGAAAGGCTAATGCTAGTAATGTTAGTGGCGGTAGCCACACAGAAAATATCACTCCAATGGGTATATCAACCCAAAGCAAGGCAAATGTTTGTACCCCAGGCATGTCGAACAAAACTCCATGGAAATTGCTGCATGCAAATCTAAAATTGACATATTTGAGAAAGAGCATCTGGAACTGAAGAATGAAAACGGTATCATGAAGGAAAATGTGCTGGAGGCGGAGCACTACAAACGCAGCTGGAACCTGCGCCTTTCAGAGCTTAAAGAGCAAGAAGGAGAAAATATCAGAGAGATAATGCAAGAGCTTTTGTTGAGAATTTTCCCAGAATGGGCTGACAAAATCGGCAACGTGATCGACTCCGTGCATTGGGTGGGTAAAAAGGAGAACGGGAGAAGCACGCAGGTGATCATGCAGTTCATGAGGAGGCTCCATCGAGATGTGGTCTGGAAGACGGCAAAGAACTCACCAA
Source organism: Apricaphanius iberus (assembly GCA_028564705.1). Taxonomy (NCBI): domain Eukaryota; kingdom Metazoa; phylum Chordata; class Actinopteri; order Cyprinodontiformes; family Aphaniidae; genus Apricaphanius; species Apricaphanius iberus. The sequence continues at coordinate 348,438 of JAPXFQ010001405.1, read as the reverse complement.
TCTGCCAAGAGCAAGGCCTCCACCTCATCCAGGACTTCACCAAGGAGGACAGGCTGGTTAAGACAAAGATTTCTGCAAAGGTATAGAAAACCTTATACAAGAAATTTCACATGATGAATCCTTGCCATTATTCACTCAAAAATGGGAGTTCCTAAATATATAATTCGTCAGTTTTCAATGCCCTTCAGTAAGCAGGTTAAAAAAAACACTATAAAGAGTAAGAAAATACAATAAAAGATATAATCTCAATCACTATCAATCAATCAATCAAACTTTATTTATAAAGCGCTTTTCAAACAAACAAAGTTACTCAAAGTGCTTTACAGATTTAAAATAACCCCACAACCCCCCCTTCAAAAATAAAATCATCAACGCAAATACAACCCCCTCCCAACCCAACCCATCAGCCATACTCACACACACACACACACTTAAAAGCTAGGGTGAGCCAGGAAATGCCATCATGGGAGCCATCTGTATCAGCAGCAGCAGATCAACAGCAGCCGCCAAGGCTCCGACCCAGGGCGCCCAGAGGAGGGAAGGCTGGTACCCCCACCTCCACCCAAGCGCTACATGGGGGGCACCCAGGCAGCCACAGCTGACCACCGCCCCCAATGCAGGGGGCCCCTCAGAGAGGAAACACTGGCAAGAAAGAATAAAATACGTTAAAATATAAAGTTTAGAAAATATAAAGTAGATAAAATATAAAACAATAAGTGTAAAACAAATAATAAAAATGCAAACCAGATTAAAAAATAAACAGTTAAAAGCTAAACAAAAAATTTAATCAGGTAAAACATGCTGAGCGGTTAAAAATATATTAATAAATAATAATTAGTTAAAGGCTAAGCTAAAAAGGTGAGTCTTGAGCCTGCTTTTAAAAAAGCATTTCTGACAGATAAGAAGGCCCAAGACCATTAAGACACTTAAAAACCATTAAAAGAACCTTAAAATCGAACCTAAAACATACGGGGAGCCAATGCAGTGATTCTAAGACCGGTGTAATGTGCTCCCGCCTCCTAGTCTTCATCAGGACACGAGCTGCTGAATTCTGTAAAGGCTGTAAACTTGAGGTAGTCTTTTTGGGAAGACCAGAAAGCAGGGCATTACAATAATCAATTCTACTGGTGATAAAAGCATGCATTAGCGTCTCCGTATTGGCCCGAGAGAGAATGGGGCGGACTCTGGCAATGTTCTTTAGGTGATAAAAACCTATTTTGGTGATGTTTTTAATGTAAGTCAGCTCAGAGTCAAAAATCACACCCAGCTTCTTCACTTGTAAAGAAGGATTAAAAGACAACGATTGTAGTTTTGGTAAAAGTTTCTCTCTCTGAGCCTCAGGACCGATAACTAAAACCTCAGTTTTGTCCTGGTTGAGCTGGAGAAAGTTTTCTGCCATCCAGGATTTAATGTCTAAAATGCAGTTAAAAAGTGCATCCATTGGCCGTTTGTCATCAGGAGACATGGAGATGTACAACTGTGTATCATCAGCATAACTGTGAAAGCTAACTCAATGTCTCCTGATAACACTGCCAAGAAGGATCATATACAGGTTAAAAAGCACTGGGCCTAAAACTGAACCCCGGGGCACACCACAAGTGATCTTATCGACCTTAGAGGAACAGGTATCCAGACTTACCATAAAAGTCCTGTCTGTGAGGTAGGATGGGAACCATTTGTGAACAGCACCAGAGAGGCCGATCTGTTTTAAACGAGTTAAAAAATACTACTAAACCATCAACGTCAGAAAAAGACTACTCTGAACTATTAAAGCTACAATCCAGACTAGACCAAATTATGAAAGGCCAGAGGGGCTTAAATCAGATCAAGAGCTAAGTGGATGGAGGAGGGAGAAAAAAACTACTGCCTACTTCGGTAGGTTAGAAAAAACACGACAAGAGCGAAACATGAAAAAATCTCTGACAATTAATGGTTCAGAATGCTCTGATCAGTCTATTACGAAATAAATTACCACCTTTTAGGGCTGGGCGATATAGAATAAAAGCTTATCGATAAAAAAAACAGTCATATTGATCGATATCGATAATTATCGATAAAAGAAATTACATAATGTAAAAACTATATTTTAAGTGCCAAGTCATTTTGTTATTCTTCATCTAACTAATTTTAACTAAGAATTAAATTCATAAAATTTTCAAACACTTCTTTTTATCATAAGTAAGTTTGTAAGACAGAAACAAACCAAGAAACCTGAGTAACATCAGTAAATACAAAGAAAAGTATTATTATTAACCATTTTATATATATATATATATATATATATATTTTTTTTTTTATCATGTTAGTAATTTAAATTAAAGGCTTATTTTTATTCTTTTTAATATTTTAAACATTTATGAAACTTTATAATATTAATGGATGAAACCCTCAAAGTAGTTTGTCAATAAAGTTTAGTCAAAATCTCTTCAGCTGTAGGCTAAAGCTAACTAGCTACTCACCAAGGTGTTGATGGGCTCCAACACTGCAGCTCAGTGACTGAGAGCTGAAGCCTGCAGGTCTATCCAACCCATGTTGTGTTTTTTTAAGCTTTTTTTTTGCTTCTGAGGACCGGGAGCAGAACCGAGGGGAGATTTTAAAAGCCACAGGTGTTAGCAACGCGACGCGACCTGGATACGTTTCCTGTGTCTCTGTAAGAGATTCGTAGCGAGCTGGAGAGGGAAGTCCTGCTTAAAACAGCTGACCGTAGTTTTATATTTCGTTCAGTATTGCTACGTTTAGTGTTTTAGTGCATCGAGGATCGGTTCAAAACGGGACATAACCTTTACCGGAGCCACTGAAACATTTAAGTAATGATTGTTGTATTAAGCTGCCTGATAGGGTATAATAAGAAAACAAGGGGGAACTTTTTTTTTCTATCGAACTTTTTTATCGACCCCCTTTTTTTTCTATCGCACCACACATCTATCGTCGATATATATTGCTATCGAATTATCGCCCAGCCCTACCACCTTTTATAAAAATCTATATAACTCCTCTTTCTCCTCCGAAAAGACAGACCTTTTCCTAGACAAAATTAGGCAATTTATTCCCAAAATCGATAATGAATTTAGAGATAGCTCTGAAAGCGATATTGAACTAAATGAGCTTGATGAAGCAGTAATGTGTCTAAACATAGATAAATCCCGTGTTCCAGACAGGCTGACAGCAAATTTTTACAGACACTTTTGGGAGTTGCTCGGGGAATATCTTTTTCAGGTATTTAATGAGGCAATAACTAATCTAACTCTACCCACCAGTATGAAACAAGGTATCATATTGCTAATACCAAAACCTGAGAAGGACAACAGTATACGAGAAAACTATTGCCAAATTTCACTTTTAAATAGTAATTATAAACTTTTAACATATATCTATACAAACAGATTAAAAAAGCGAATCATTACAATAATTTCAGGAACACATTCGGGATACATACATAACAATATAAGACTAATATAAGACCAATACAAGACATAGGGGTTCATTTTATTTTTGGATTTTCACAAGGCTTTCGACAAACTTAAACACCAATTCCTTTTTAAAGTCCTTCATCTATACAGATTTGGCCCCAAATTTTGCATGACGACACATCCCGCACCGTAGCTCTCAAAACAGGTACCACTCCTCGCTTCTCTCTTAGCCGAAGGGTTAAGCAAGGATGTAACATGACCCCACTTCTGTTTATTATGGCTGCAGAAATGTTGGCAATTCTCATGAAAAAAAATCAGACATAGAAAAGTTGAAAATTTTTAATGACAAACGAATAAGTGAGCTGGCTGACGACACTACTATCTTTCTTTAAAAAGTAGAGCAGATTCCTGAAGTCGTTCATTGCATTGATCTTTTCTCTAGAGCATCAAGTTTGACAGCTAATCACAAGAAGTGTGAGTTCATGGCTATTGTTACACCACACCGGGAAAACTTGGTCTAGAAAAACCGAGTTTATTTGGGCACCTCAAAACTATGGCTTCTTCACACAGAACCAAGCATGTCATCACATTTTTTCCCTCCCTTCTTTCTTTGAACATCAATTTCTGAGCCGTGACTGCCCTCTACTGGTTTAAAATATATAACGGCCTACAAAGAAACAAACATGTAGCTACCTAACTTAAACTCTCTCAACAGGTTTATGCAATGTTTCAGACATATTTTATCTGTACACTTTACGAAGTGCTACATTCCTCCCCTCCTAAATAAATGTTGTCCCAACATGGACGAAAGATGACATAATAAATAAAAAATAAACAAATGTACCTTCTTTAGTAACAATGTCGAGATGGTATGAATTAGGGTAGGGTTTAGCAGTGCTTTAAGATCACTTTCACGCTGTACTATTAAACCTTAGGTGACTGAATCACATGTTACTCATTTACCAGATAAGCATAGGCTTATAAAAATCCTGAGTTGTTTTTTTCAACAGTCCACATAGAAATATTTCCCTTTTAGACACATTATTATCACTTCATTACATACTCCGCAATCTGTCAACTTAAATAGTAACCATCATATCACAATTAGCTCTGTCAATTGTCACATAATTCCATTTCTTATGCTACCATCCCAAAAGCATCAAATACTTGTGTCACAATACTGGTAAAACCTTGAAAGTACTCATACATTTGTGCCAAATAATATGTTAAATTTGGAAAATGTATTTCATTGTTCAATAATAACTAACTGGCACATAAGCTTGATAGTAAGGTCTACTGTATGTAGAGCTGTCTAAGGTAATCCAAACTGTTCACAGAATGGAGATGCTGTTACACTGGCATACAATGGGTTAATACCATAACCAATTACTCTCTGAACTGGGTGGCCAAACGCATCATAAGTCAGTGTAGTCGGATTTTGAGACTCTTAATAAATGAGAGAGATTCCTTTAAGTGTTTGGAGGTTTTAATATTATTTGAATTGATCGTACAGGAGGACAGCAACACATCACAGCAAATGTGGAATACTGACCCTGTCTCGGTCTTACAACGAGAAGCTTATATTATTTACTAGCAATCTTGGTCTATCTATTCTATTCGATAAAGTACAACTCTCAAGATGAAAATCAGAGACTTTGTGGCGCCTTTCTCTTAGATTAGAAAGCTGAGAACTTTGTGTATCTTTAAGGATGCCTGGTTGAAGAATCATCTCCATGGTAATACTGATATGGACTATCATTATCAAAACTCTCTGAACATGTCCTAGGTAAAAACGTTACTAAATAAGACTAGTCATTCAAACTGATACTACAACATTAAGTAAACCAGGTCACAGTTGATTACAAAGTACAGAAAGTACATAACATTAAATTCTTCCCATCACAGTCAGTATTCTCCGGGGGCATCTCTCTCTTTGAGACCTTCTCAGCTGCGGTCCCAACAGTTCTTAGTTCATCTCACTTGGCCTATCTGCAGCAGTCTTTGAGGATGCCAAGATGTCATGTTCAGTGTTATCCTGCCCGTTCACCATGTCTGGTTGGCACTCTTCAGCATCCACTCCGAACTCCACATTAGGGCTGCACAATTAATCGGATTTTGATCGTGATCACGATTTTGGTGGCCACAATTAAATGAACCTGATCGTGAACGGTATTTACATTCAAAATGTGAGCTTCACTGAGTGCCTCTTCATCATACACTGCCTCAACCAATAGTCTGCCAACCACCAGGGGGCAAACGCATGGCTAAAGCTTCATTAAGCTGACCAAATAAAAACCGCGCACACACCACTCAGCACTCATAATGGCTGCACTACGCTTGCTACATAGCAGGTGAAAAGGAGTATTTGAGCAATGTAGTAGATCCAAATCTCCATTATGGATCTGACTAGTAAGCAGAAAGTTCAGAAAGTGTACTACTGCCACAGTAAGCAGCCGGTGGATGCTACGCTATCCCACAATGCAGCGGACGCCCCGAAATCATAGAAGAAGGACCTAGCTAAAAATGGCTAAAGACGAACTGTCAACCATTGATACCGCCGCAGTTTCGACAGATTACTGTACATGAAGCAATGTTACTGATTACTGTAATTGTTTTTTGACTGATTAAACATTTAAGTTGTTAAGTCATACCAGACAAAATAACGGCTAGAGAATGGCGGGACCACAGGCGAACGTAACGTAAACATCTGGGTCAAAAGAAGTCATATGGGTCATAGGACATGCAAAATTGTGGAGCAGTATGTCTGATTTCATGCCTATTACGCGATCGTTTGCTATGCAGTATTACATTAACAGGTGAGTAATAGTTGCTACGTAGCATATAGTAAATACTAAGGATTTGGATGCAGGGAATGTCAAAGGCCTTTTCTGTATAAGCTGTAATTGTTTCCCATAAATTGCCCTTTGAGATTGCACTCTGCAATAACATATTTAGCTTGTACTTTTAAATGTATATATTCGAGTTTGTTTTTGTTAGTTTTTTTTGCATTATTAATCATATATTCTAATCTAAAGTTTGGATTTATACAATTTTTTTTTTTTACATTTTTTAAAGTTTATAATTGGTGCAATAAAAAGACATATTTTACAGGACTGGATGAATGATCGTGATTAATAATCGTGATTACAATATTGATCAAAATAATCGTGATTATTTTTTTGGACATAATCGTACAGCCCTGGTCTCACTCCCTGAGACCAATATGGTTCCTCTTCATCTGAACTCTCTAAATGATCCGATGCATCTGGTAGGTCTCTTGCTTTTTGTATCTGTTGGGTGCGGCGTGGTTCAGTCCTTGTTGCTTTGGGAAGAAGTAATGCATTACATTACTACATTACTATACATTATTATAAACAGGGCTATATTCCCCCCTCTGAGAGACCACTAGGTAAACTTGATCCTCCCAATAACAGTGCAGCTTTCCTGGTCATCCCCTCTCTGACATGTTCCTAGCAAGTACCCTGTACCCAGGTGAGAGTACAGCACTTTGTCTCTTTTGGTCATAATGTGATTTTCCTCTTGCCAGAGTCTTTTCAATATTTCCGGATGCAATGTCGTAAGCTTCTTTCATCTGTTGTTGCCATTTGTGAGCATAATCCTCATGTGATTTGCATTGGCTAGTCTCACTCAGTCCAAAAATTACATCTTCAGGGAGACGTGGATGTCTACCAAAGAGTAAATAAAAGGGCAAGTATCCTGTTGAGTCACTGGTTGTGCAATTATAGGCATGCACAACTTTGTTTATATAGTCACTCCAGTTTTCCTTTTCCTCATCTAGAGTCCGCAGCATCGACAACAAGGTACGATTAAATCTTTCAACTGGGTTCACCTGTGGATGGTAGGGTGTAGTCTTTGAATTGGCCATTCCTGTGTACTTCTGCAGCTGTTTGAATAAATGATTTTCAAATTCCCTGCCTTGATCATGATGCAATTTACCAGGAAAACCAAATTTCTTAGAAAAGTCATTAAAAATTGTATCTGCTGCTGTTTTGCCAGATTTGCGTGTAGGGTACGCTTGAGCAAACTTGGTGAAGTTGTCCTGAACCACTAAAATGTACTCATACCTACCGCTGCTTTTTTCAGGTACATGACACATGGAGGCCCTCAACTGAACTATAGGCTTTTTCTGGATGTTAGATATGCACACCTGCATAATGAAAAACTCAACATCTTTGTACAAATTCGGCCAATAAAACCTAGTTCTTGCCAAATTCATCACACGCTCCACGACCAGGTGGCCCATTTCACAGTGAAGGTATTTGTATACTAATTCTTTGTGTGATTCTGGAATCACAATCTGATTGTAAGTCACAGTTTTTCTTATGAACAACCCGTCATCAGAAATAAAAAGCTTTTTCCACTCATGTAGCGGCTGTTTTATTTTGGGTTCTTTGGTTACTTATGTTTTGTCAAAGTTTGCACCTATACTTTTTAAGTTGAGAACATAAGCTATGGCAGAGTCCTGCTTTTGAGTTTGGAATAGCTCCTGTTTTGTGATTCTCATATCTGGCCGAGTTTCTGTAAATATTTGAGTTACTTCTGGATTGCACGTTATAGCTGATATCCAGGCCAGCTGTTGATCTTCCTGTATTTCAATAGCGTTTAGTACTGCAATTAACTCTTCAGGTGAGCACAGCTCAGTGCATTCTGACATGTACAGTCAGGTCCATAAATATTGGGACATCGACACAATGCTAACATTTTTGGCTCTATACACCACCACAATGGATATCAAATTAAACGAACAAGATGTGCTTTAACTGCAGACTGTCAGCTTTTATTTGAGGGTATTTACATCCAAATCAGGCGAACGGTGTAGGAATTACAACAGTTCGCATATGTGCCTCCCACTTGTTAAGGGACCAAAAGTAATGGGACAATTGGCTTCTCAGCTGTTCCATGGCCAAGTGTGTGTTATTCCCTCATTATTCCAATTACAATAAGCAGATAAAAAGTCCAGAGTTCATTTCAAGTGTGCTATTTGCATTTGGAATCTGTTGCTGTCAATTGTCAAGATGAGATCCAAAGAGCTGTCACTATCAGTGAAGCAAGCCATCATTAGGCTGAAAAAACAAAAGAAACCTATCAGAGAGAAAGCAAAAACATTAGGCGTGGCCAAAACAACAGTTTGATACATTCAACAGTTTGGAACACTCAAAAGAAGGAACGCACCGGTGAGCTCAGCAACACCAAAAGACCCGGAAGGCCACGGAAAACAACTGTGGTGGATGACCGAAGAATCCTTTCCCTGGTAAAGAAAACACCCTTCACAACAGTTGGCCAGATAGAAAACACTCTCCAGGAGGTAGGTGTATCTGTGTCAAAGTCAACAATCAAGAGAAGACTCCACCAGTGTTAATACAGAGGGTTCACCACAAGATGTAAACCATTGGTGAGCCCCAAAAACAGGAAGGCCAGATTACAGTTTGCCAAACAACATCTAAAGAAGCCTTCACAGTTCTGGAACAACATCCTATGGACAGATGAGACCAAGATCAACTTGTACCAGAGTGATGGGAAGAGAAGAGTATGGAGACGGAAAGGAACTGCTCATGATCCTAAGCATACCACCTCATCAATGAAGCATGGTGCTGGAAGTTTCATTCAGTTTGGGCATGTATGGCTGCCAGTGGAACTGGTTCTCTTGATGATGTGACTGCTGACAAAAGCAGCATGATGAATTCTGACGTGTTTCGGGCAATATTATCTGCTCATATTCAGCCAAACGCCTCAGAACTCATTGGACGGCGCTTCACAGTGCAGATGGACAATGACCCAAAGCATACTGCAACAGCAACCAAAGAGTTTTTGAAGGGAAAGAAGTGGACTGTTTTGCAATGGCCAAGTCAATCACCTGACCTGAATCCGATTGAGCATGCATTTCACTTGCTGAAGACAAAACTGAAGGGAAAATGCCCCAGGAACAAGCAGGATCTGAAGACTGTTGCAGTAGAGGCCTGGCAGAGCATCACCAGGGATGAAACTCAACGTCTGGTGATGTCTATGTGTTCCAGACGTCAGGCTGTAATTGACTGCAAAGGATTCACAACCAAGTATTGAAATGTATAAGTTTCATTTATGGTTCTTATTCTGTCCAATTACTTTTGGTCCCTTAACAAGTGGGAGGCACATATGCAAACTGTTTTAGTTCCTACACCGTTCACCTGATTTGGATGTAGGGTGCCCACCAAAATTAAAGTTTGCCTATTTTTCAAACAAATGAATATGGTTTATGGACATGATCCTTTGTTAAAATGAAAGATAAATCTTTCATTTAAAAATATTTGTTTTCCCCTCTTGAATTTTATGTCTCTTAATACAAGAGATTTTCTAAATAAAGTCAAAAGTCTGGCATGGGGTTAATTAGTACCTCGGTACCATTTAAGCCCATGTGTGTTCCAAATAACCCCTCAACAAAATCCAATGACAGAAATATAAAAATATATTCATGCTTCAAGTATTTATATAAGATTTATTTAATGTTCAGGCATATACGCCTATTACAAACACATTCAATAAAAACAACATGTAATTTGGCTTCCAAAATTGATTATCTAAAAATACAGTATGACCCAGAGGAAGGCCTTAAAACGATTTATCGTTTTGATAACTTGAATTTACTATGTATTTTGTTGTGGCAAATGAAGATATATTCTTTTGAAAGTGATACATTCATTGATCAGGGTCAACTTTTAGATATGTCTAGTAATACAACATTCTATCGTAAGACCTACCTGAAGATGCACTGAAATATCTTTCTCTACTTCTGAACTGAGAAAGGTGATACGTCCCTAATGAGCCTGAACTTTAACCCTATCCTTCAGTCACTCCCTCAAAGAGTTCCTGTGATCTCCATACTGCCTTGACAGTTGGCACAAGTTTTTAATTGTGCCCTCATTGTAGAGATGACATGCCTCAATCATTTTTGGACAGTCGCTGTAGTTCTCTCTTTTCGGCATTTCTCACTACAATTAAATTTGACATGCAATCGAACATACAAATTAGTTTACATGATACTTCATTATATGGAATATAACACTTAGTTTAATGTCAGGATGCTTTTGTCAGTATGTGATTCAAACATTATAGGGGAGGGGATGTATCAGATCTCAATACTAATGGAATTTCTATTTTAAAATACAAGATGTCCTTAAATGAAAGAAGTCGGGCTTAAATGGTTCAATAGTGACCACTAAGGAGAAAAAGTGGATATGGTCACTCTAAAAAGCTTAAAATGTATGTAGACTTATGATATGATAACCTTAATGGGTTAGCAATTTTCTTTCTCCCTTAAATTAGCATTATTGATGCTATATCAATAAAAAAGTTAGCATGAACTACGTCCGATTTGGCTGAATGTGTATATTGTTATATGATGCACCACAAAATATTTACCTTGTCCACAAATAATTTCTAATCCCCAGGTTGTATTGTAAATAGCATGGCTACTGATTAGAATTCATGATTAGCTTGCTATGCTAACTAGCAAAACACATATTTTGTGATTAGTACAACCGGTACAAATTTCCAAAAACCTACTATATAATACACAAAAATCAATTCACTAATCTCTCAATTGTCCTAGTATTATTGTACTTACCTTGTTAGTTGCTGAAATTGGTTCAAAAATACTTTTAGGTGTCCCAAAAATTGAAGTTTTGGGTGACTTAATCTGAGCTACTTGAGAGTCCTGGATTTTGGGCGGAGTTAATTCAAAAATGCAAAATGTGATTGGTGTTCACCGAAAACTCACATACCTGTGAGAAGTTACTTGATTTGTGAAAATAGTGAGTAGCTTATCACAACACCCTGATTATTTTCAATTTCACTTCAAAGCTCCAAATGGGCTTAAATGGTACATGGGCTTAATGGGTACGCTTACCCTAAATACCCTCAAATAAAAGCTGACTGTCTGCAGTTAAAGCACATCTTGTTCGCTTCATTTGGTATCCATTGTGATGGTGTATAGAGCCAAAAATGTTAGCATGGTGTCGATGTCTCAATATTTATGGACCTGACTGTATGAGTCCATTTTAGAAGGTGTTCTGGACAAGAAGTCTGCATCAGTATTACTTTTCCCGGGGCGATATTTCAGTGTTATGTTAAAATCAGCCAACTCGGAAATCCATCTGTGTCTTTATGCGTTAAGTTTAGCCGTGCCTAAAACATAGGTTAAAGGATTGTTGTCACTATAAACTGTTACTGAGAATGCATAGAACAAATAGTCTCTAAAGCGTTCAGTAACAGCCCACTTTATTGCTAAAAACTCAAGTTTCCCTGAGTGCAACCTGTAGTTTTTCTCAGCCGGTGTTAGTGTTCTCGATCCATATCCGATTACTGTTAACTTACTGTCCTGCCTCTGATACAAAACTGCACCAAGTCCTTCCTCCGATGCATCAATGTGCAGGATGAAAGGGTCCTCAAACCTGGGATAAGCCATCACAGGTGGGTTAGTTAGAACATCTACCAAATAGTCTAATGCTTTTTGGTGACCGTCACTCCATATGATTTTTTGGGTGTGCCCAGCATGTCATGCCTTAGCTGACCACACTGGTGTTTGGATGTAATCAACAGAGTAAATCATTAAAGCCCTTTGCATATCTTGAAAAATCTTGCACATAACTTCGATAGTACCCCAAAAATCCTAAAAGCTTTCCAAGCTCTTTGATGTTTGTTGGGGGGTTGTTCTTTAAAGCTCACACTGCCTGCACCTCTTTTTCATCCATTTTGAAACCGTCTGCTGAAATGATTTTGCCCACATAGCGGACTTCATTTTTGAACAAGTCACATTTATCAGGCCCTAGATTTATTCCCCAAGCCTGCTGCCGTTTGAGAACTGTTCTCAAATCTTCAATATGTTGTTCAAATGTTTGACTGTACACTAAAACATAATCTAAATATGGAGTGCATATTTTGTCCCTCAAGCCTTCCAAACTTTCTTCCATACTACGTTGAAATACTGAAGGCGCATTGGTAAGTCCGATTGGAATTCTATTCCATTCATACAGCCCCCAAGGTGTTGTAAAGGCTGTATATTTTTTAGACTCTTCAGTGATGTCACCTTGATGGTACGCTTTGCCTTGGTCGAGCACACTAAACCACATATTGCCGCCAAGTCCATCAAGTATCTCCTGTATTCATGGAATTGGGTGTCTGTCTGGAATAGTCTTATTTTAATCGATACACAGTTTCAGGCTCCCATCCCGCTTCCCACACACAATGTGATTTTTATCTTCATCATAGAGAGCACGTGGGACCGCATTGTAGGATTTGGCCACAGGGATCTGATCAGTAAGTTTAATGTGCATTTTCAGATTTTTTTATGTAGCCAACCTCTTCTTTGTATTTGGCAAATGCGCCTGACTCATCCCTCAACATTTCCATGTCAGCTGCCTGTTGTTCTGTGTTAAGGTGGCTAAAACTGACAGGTGGGTTCCAAGGCTCTTCAGGTAAGCTATGCGAGTTGTCGTTTTCTACAACCGAACCTATCTGAGCTTTTTTTAGATTCACTGGATAGGTATGCGTTACTCTCTCTATGTTACCTAGAAGGATTTTAGCTGGCAAAACAATGTCATGTTTTGTAACATTAGTAGCATAGGTCTTATCTTTTTGGGTACTGCATGATACATACAGCAACTGACAGTTAAATTTCAGGCCCTCATCTAACGACAGGTTCTCATCCAGGTCAAAAAGCATTTCACTTTTTACATTTAAGTCTGTTTAGATAGAACAACTAACGCCATGCATTTGTCAACTTGGTATGACAATAGCTGTTCGTCCTGTTCTAATAGGGTAGGTGACTGCCTCAGTACTAGAGGTGTGAATAAGGATCAAAAGTGCTTCCGCTTTGTCTGATCCTACTCTTAGTGAATTTCTGAGTAAAGACACGCTTTCAATGGACCGAGTAGTGTCCTTTTTTATCAGTTACTCAATAGCATTAACACCTATTATTGGTTTTTGCATCACATCACGACTTACTAGGATCGGAACCAGAACTTCATCCTGAGCTGCAATTTTCCCTCTTGGATCACAAAGGCTAACTTCTACCAAACCCTGAAAAGGAACTTTTGATCCATTTACAGCTCTCAAGTCTAAAAGCTCATCCCCACTTAGAAGATCACTGATTGGATGGACTTCCAAATCAGGTAAGTTATCTGACTTCCAGTGTGCGCTCATTATTGAAACTTGGGCCCCCTTGTCCCACAGTGCCTGTGTTTTGCGGTTGGTCATTTTACACCATACTAGAAACTTTTTACCCACCAGCTGTGCTACTTTTCTTTTTTTGGTACTCAGATTGAACATGTTTTGTGGTTGGTTCCTAATGTTTGGATTTCCTGAGCTCGTTGGTGATGTATGGGATAAGCTTTGGGCTCTGGGAATGTTATTGCATTGGGACATTGTTGCTGAAGCTGTGGCTTGTCCCGCAGTCACAGCCCCTCCCCGTTTCCCTGCTTCTGGCCTCCCCTTACTCTACATCCTTTTGCACAGTCAGAATCACTGCCACATTTAAAGCAATGGCCACAGTCCCTGTCTTCTAGTTGACATGCAGTCCACAGCCTTTTTGGTCTCTGAGCTGACTTCCTTTTCATCTTGGTTTGCCTATCACAGTCACTGTACCTATCCTGTTGAACTGTTTGTACAAGTGAAGCCACCTGTCCTGTAAGTTCTCTGATTGGCGAATTACTTTCCTCAATTTTGGCAAATAAGGAGTTATCTTTGACTGGTTTTGCTGGCTTTGTGGCTGGTTAGCTTGTGCCAAGATCCGTATGTGCAACATTCTGCTCAACTACATTCAGTCCTGTTCTAAATAATGACCTGTGGGCTTTTGCCTTTAAAGCTCTTTCACTTTCATTGTACTGTGCTGTTTGCATTTTCATTAACAAGAGTTCATCACTGCTGTTTTCATCCTGTAAATACACTCTCATTTCTGCTCTGAGATTGTCATTCAGTAGCCCCGTTATCACAGACTGGAGAAATTGACTTTGAACAAGTTCTTTGTTGTACTTTAGGCTAGACTGGGCACGCTCAGATGCAAAAAGGATTTTTTGACGCAAATCCAGAACTCCATACATCCATCCATCATCTTCCGCTTATCCGAGGTCGGGTCCTGGCGGCAGTAGCCTAAGCAAAGTGACCCAGACTTCCCTCTCCCCGGCCACTTGGGCCAGCTCCTCGGGAGGAATCCCGAGGCGTTCCCAGGCCAGCTGGGAGACATAATCCCTCCAGTGATTCCTGGGTCTTCCCCTGGGCCTCCTCCCGGTGGGACGTGCCCAGAACACCTCACCAGGGAGGCGTCCAGTAGGCATCCTGACCAGATGCTCGAGCCACCTCAACTGGCTCCTCTCGATGTGGAGGAGCAGCGGCTCTACTCTGAGCCCTCTCCGGATGACCGAGCTTCTCACCCTATCTCTAAGGGAGAGCCCAGCCACCCTACGGAAGAAACTCATTTCAGCCGCCGGTATCTGCGATCTCGTTCTTTCGGTCACCACCCAGCGTTGGTGACTATAGATGAGGGTAGAAACGTAGATCTACCGGTAAATCGAGAGCTTTGCCTTTCGGCTCATCTCTCTCTTCACCACGACAGACCGGTACAGCGCTCGCATAACTGCAGACGCCTTACCAATCCGTCCATCAATCGGAAATATCCTCCTGAATCAGAGGTTCGACTATCCGTCGGACACTCCTCTCCAGAACCCCAGAATAGACCTTACCAGGGAGGCTCAGGAGTCCAGAACTCTAATCAGGAAATCAAGTGGTGTTTCACCCCCCCCTGGGTAGCCATGGTTAATTGCTGATACAGTACTGTTGCATCCGTTTCTGCATAATGTGCTTTTAGAACTTGTATCAGACTGGTCAGTGTGAGATCTTCTTTCCCCTCCGAGTAGCTCCTCAGATTTAACCTCAGATGGTACTTACTACAGCCTCTACGATCTCAGCTTTGGAGTAGCCCTTTTTTAAGCCGCTTTCCATCTGGTGCAACAAGCTACTGAAGCTCAGCGTGTCTTTAGCTGTTGACTCACCCATATGGCCACTTATCCTGAAGTCCTTTCTGAATCCACCTGACGAAACGTTGCAGCAGCTGTTGCCCATGGATTTGCTCCCCCTGCGCTGTGCTTCACTGTCCTGTGAAGTCCTCATGGCAACCTGTTGCTCAGCTGATGTCCCATGAGCTGTCTGAATCTCCAGCGTTGTCATTGGCCTGACCGCCGCTCCGGCAGCGACCCTGCCAGTCGCCCTTCCTGCATGGCCTCCCCTTTCATTCCCTCTCTGTCTGAAGATGAAGAACGGGCCACCGCTCCCCCGCCAACAGCCGTCGACCGCGCCTCCACAAGTGAAACAAGCTCGTCATTTAGCTCCAGAAGCACCGACATGCCTTCATCCTCTCGCTGCAGAAAATCTTCTCGTTCACAGAACTGGATAATAAGCTTAACAAGAGCTCTGCGAGTTTTACTCTTAATGTTTTAATTTTATTTTTCTGTAAGGTTACATAGTTCACATACTCTGAGTAATCATTCCACAGAAAGTCCACATAACTTCTGCTCTAACTCCAATAAAAAATCTTCACGGTCCTCAGACATGCTTGAAAGACAACTCAGACGAGAGAAAAAAAAAAGTTCTTACAGTGTATCCGGCCGGAGAAACACACTTTGCGTCGCTCTAGCTAGACCGTTGATATCCGTTAGCATTAGCCCCCTTGCTCTGGCACGCTCCTTCACTGTCTCTCTGCCGTCTCCGCTTCATGAGGTAGTCCCCAAAAAGGATCTTGGTGGAACCTCCCAAATGTTACACCACTCCGGGACAACTTAGTGTAGAAAACCGAGTTTATTTTGGCACCTCAAAACTATGGCTTCTTCACACAGAACCAAGCATGTCATCACTTTTTTTTCCTCCCTTCTTTTTTTGAACATCAATTTCTGAGCCGTGACTGCCCTCTACTGGTGAAAATATATAACGGCCTACACAGAAACATACATGTAGTTGCCTAACCTAAACTCTCTCAACAGGTTTATGCAATGTTTCAGACATATTTTATCGGTACACTTTACCAACTGCTACACTATACATGACTGCAACCTCACTGAAATGTACAACAAGGACTGGCTCTCTTCTAAAACCCCAGCTACAAGATTATTTCACTCTGAACAACATAATATTTGGGATTAACCTGAAGGACTCACAAGTGGACTATGCTGTTAATACCTTATTTTTACTCTCTAAATATTTCATTCATTGCTCAAAATGGAGAAAAAACAAAGCCTTTTTTCTATGCATTTAAAAAAAACACCTTGTAGAGAACCATTTACCTGCTCTAGAATGTCACAATCAGAATCAGAATCAGCTTTGATGGCCAACTATGACACATACAAGTATGACACATACAAGGAATTTACAGATACAGTACAACCTGCCCAAGATCATTACAAACAACAACAACAACAAACAGATCCAGGTCACTGTTGAGCATACACACACCGAGCGGCGCTCCCGTTTATGAAACATAGAGAGATACACATCTGGGGAGGGGAGGGTTCCACAGTGAGGAGAAAAAAACGTTCAACTGTGTTGTGGGTCCGTATAGCACTCACAACGCAGGTAATAGAAAAAACCACACCAACAAACATTTAAGCACATATTCAGACATTAACAATGACACATCAGGAAGGATGGGCAGGTATGAGCTCCTGTCCACAGGTTAACGCGCTGCCATCGAGGCGCGCTGTTATCCAGCTTCCTGTTGCAGGAAAGAGAATTTAGGATACAGCGAGACGGTGTGTGTGAATGTGAGTGTGTGTAACCATGTCAGTGTGTGCGTCAGTAGATGCAGGTGTACGGGGGAGAGGAGACTCTGTTGACATTCTTCTCAGGGACATTTGATTAGGACCAGGTTGAAGGTCTTCATGGGAGCCAAAACAGTAATTATTTGGATAGCAGGGAGAGAACAAATATTCCTCTCTGCCCCTGCAGTCTGTCAGTGGTTTCTTTTATAATCTAATTCAGCCAAATTCTAGTTCAAATTAAATTTCCAAATCCAAATTAATTCCCAGATTAATAGTTCCACATCCAATTAATTTCCAGTTGCCCCAATCCGCACCGACAGTTTCTCCAAGTCCGATGACAAATTGCAGATGAGTCCCAGAGCGCCGGCCAGATCGCCTCTTACAGCGTCTGTTCTGCGTCCCAGCTCCCCCATCATTTGGTTCTGAGTCCCATCAGTACGAATCAACGCATCCAGCTGTTCCTTCAGCCGTCCAATCGCTTCCAGAACAGTGACCAATCTCGACCGTGTTTCAGATATTCGTTGCTCCATTTGTATGAAATGTATGAAAAGCAAAAAGGCGATCTTGCTCTTAAATGCTCTTGATGATCTGGGGCCTCATTTATAAAACGATCATACGTAAAAAAACTGGCGTACACCAATTATACTCAACTTTTGGTATTTATAAAAATAAATGGGAGGAATGGGAAACTGCGACACCAACGACAGAAGAACGAAACCAAAGAAATTATGAGAAAAGGGAGATATTTGAGCAAAATCACACATTACCGTTCACATAAACTGTTATATATTAATGTAGTTTGCAAAAATGAATAAAGAGGCATATTTGATATCGGGCGCTGGGAGTGCATGTGGTTCACACATGCATACAAAACAAAAACAAGCAGGATTTACTAATTAACCGAGATGTATTTATTTTCGATAGGAACCTCAACCACTAAAATATGTTTTGGTTATTTTAGCATGTGATTAGGGCGACTGTGGCTCAGTGGTAGAGTAGTTGGCTTGCAATCGTAGGGTCGTAGCTTCGATTCCAGCTTCCTCCAGTCACATGTCGATGTGCCCCTGGGCAAGGCACTTAACCCCCAAAATCTACATTGTCCTACCGAGCCATGTTGGGTGTCGGTGTATGAATGCGAGTGTGAATGGGTGAATGCGGCTTCAATGTAAAGCGCTTTGAGTGGTCAGTAAGACTAGAAAAGCGCTATATAAGTTCAGTCCATTTACCATTATAAACCCAATCAAACGGCTGAAATATAGAGCAGATAGCCTGCTGCCAAAGGGTTCCGTACAAATAAAGTCATGAATTAGTCATAATTACCATTAAGGTGACGGCATTTGTGGAAAATTGCTAGTCAATTAGTTTATAATCAGAATATTTCCATCACCTGTAGCTGTTCCGGCAATTTAGTGATGGTTGAATATAAAAAGTACACATGCCAATGTAAAAAAACACAACGGCTAATCTGGCACTGCTGGAGGACATGCCGCAAGGACGTTCCTGTACTGAGCGTGTCTTAAGAGACAATGAGGATTTACTAGCCCATGATGATGATTGGCTCATGAGCCGGTTCCGATTGCCCCGTGCCCTGCTTTTGGAGCTTCTTCCTTTTTTAGAACAGGTGTTCAAACTTTCTGTGCTACCCCACATTCCATGCTACCTTGCCTTGCTGCGCATGCGCCATTTTTAATTTTACGTCACAGACTGCTGACTAAGCAAAACTGATCAGATCATCCTACCTGCGTTTCGTCTTTTTTATTTCATGGGGGATTAAGGATACATTTTATTCAAATTATTTTATAACTGAACTTCTTTAAGATATCATATCGCTACTAGTTTACATACCAACCCTGCAGGTATGTAAATGGTTTTAGTTTCACGTCTGTAATAGTGTTAAATTGCATGTAAATAACTAAACTCGGCCCATTGTTTAGAGTCGAACGCGTGAATTGCGACAAGAGTCTATTTTGCGGGCTATTTGTGCCTACCGTAATACTACTATTCAATATTTTGGAGTAATAATACCTTTTCTTAGACCATCCTAAATACATGCTAGAAGGAGCCCGTTGAGAAGACATAAGCTGGCTGTTGTGTGGCGTAATCAGGTACATTCATTATTAATTTAAAGCACATTTTCTTTTAAGCTTCGGAAACGAAGTGTGAAAAGCTTTTAAGCTCTCCTGTGTGTGCATCACATTTTACAGTCTTTGTATGGTAAATATTTATTGACTGTTTATAGTAGCCTAACATATTTCCACAGTTTATCCGCCACATACAGATAAATACCAGATCATGGTTTATTATGTTAGTAAGTAACTATCTTTATATTGAGATAACATCTGTTGTGAATTAGCGCTATATCAGTGCAAGTGAATCGAATATTATGTTTCCGCACAGTCATGAATTTCCGGGTTTTAGGTGGTGGGTAGAAGCAGTTATGATGTGATGCAAGCTCTTTAGCACCTCTAAATAACTAATCTAATGGTTTCCTAAAAAAAAATTTATTTCTTCTCTTAATCTATATAGTGAGGAACATAAGTATGTGAACAACCTGGGATTTTCCAAGTTCTCCCACTCAGAAATTATGGAGGGGTCTAAAATTTGTTTGAGCTTTTCCACAGTGAGAGAGCATTTTTTTAAATCAAGAAAATCATGTTGCATGACTTTTTAAATAATTTGTGTTATATTGCTGCACAAAAGTATTTCAACACCTGGGAAAATCAGTGTTAATATTTGGCAATATTTAGCATGCTGACAGCTACAGAACCTTGGTCACGGTAAAAAAAAATAATGAGCTGACCAGTCAGTCATTCAAGCCTTAAGGATGGAAACTGCCTGAGCGCCTCCAGATTATGACCTTAATATAAAAAGTTACTGTGATGTTCAGCACACTATTTACCTACAGAGTTGAGCAATAAATTATCCACAATTGTTGTAGGAGTTTCCATTGAAATGTTTATAATGTCTTTGTAACAATATTAGATTATTTTAGTCACCATAACGTTACAGATTCTCAGTTTGTAACTGTCTCAAAAACTATTTTCAGGTCCATAGTGACTTCCGAGGTTTGGTGAGAACAGTTTGACAATGCTACATGTAAAAGACTGACACACAACTTATTCAATACGTCTGCATCTGAGTGCAAATTTGCGGTCGGAGAAGCATAAACTAGCCTTCACTTTGTCTTCCTAAGAAGTCCTTCAGTGTCAGCAATAACATGCTACAGATGTTCTTCTACACAGTCCAAAGATGGTTGCTGCTGTTACCTGCTGGGTAATTAACACTGTGGGCAAAGACTGCAAACATCAGGACAAAGTGATCAAAAAGGCTATGCTTGCTCAGGACCTGGACCCTGTAAGAACTGTGGTGGAGAGGTGGGTGAGGAGCAAATTGGAGGGCATTCTGGGTAATACTAAACATCCCCTCCATGATGTCCTGAACAGCCAGAAAACCAGCTGCAGTGAAAATTTGATCTCTGAGATGGCGCCCAATTTTTTTTTTTAATATATATATATACAGTGCTCTGCATAAATGAGTACACACGTTTGTCAGAAAACCTTTAGCTTCCTTTCAGAATCAACATTTTGTATGAGATACTATACTACAAAATACTCCCACAAATGTGGGCCATTGATTGCAAACAAGATTTTTCATTTGGACACAAAAAAAAGTGATTTGCCTAACAAATTCATTCAAGCCCATGTTGCAAAAATCAGTACATCTCAATTATAGACCTTGGAGAAAAGCCACACTTGAGACTACAAACTTCTAATTAACAGGCATTCAGCCACAGGTGAGTCTAATGATTCATTTAAGAGGTGTCCAGCAGACAGGTGACAATACAAAGACATTACTTTACAAAGAAAAGCCCTTCCCATTTCATGCTTTCAGTAATGGCTCCCCATGGAAAGGAAATAATTTCTTTACACAAAAAAGTGAGGGCTACAAGACGATCAGCAAAGCTTTACATATCAGTCAAAATACTGTAGCAATAGTGATCAAAAATTTGAGAAAGATGGAAGTGCAACCATCTTCCAAGGCCGTCCAGGTCGTCCACTGAAGTTAACATCTCGACAGGAGCGTCTTCTGATGAGAAGGGTTGAAGAAAATCGCCATGTAAATTCACTGCAGTCAGCTAAAGCAGTAGAAAGCCAAACTGGAGTGACCGCTTTCCGGAACACCATACGGCGCACACTGCAGAGG
Source organism: Apricaphanius iberus (assembly GCA_028564705.1). Classification (NCBI taxonomy): domain Eukaryota; kingdom Metazoa; phylum Chordata; class Actinopteri; order Cyprinodontiformes; family Aphaniidae; genus Apricaphanius; species Apricaphanius iberus. Next base: position 327,026 of record JAPXFQ010001405.1, on the reverse strand, counting down.
ATTGCCATGTATAGCTTTCGTCCATGAAGGAAGCCTCTCCTAAAGCCCATGCACACAAAAAAGCACGTCTAGAATTTGCTAGGGCCCATGCTGAAAAAATGAAGACTACTGGGACTCTACACTCTGGAGTGATGAGACCAAGATCACTGTTTTTGGAACTAATAGTTTAAAAACTATGGTGTTGTTAAGGTGAGGATTTCAAAGAAAATGCATGGTGCCTACAGTGAAACATAGTGGTTGCAGTGTCATTATGTGGGGCTGCATGAGTGCTGCTGGTGTTGGGGAGCTGAATTTCATTGATAGTATCATGAACTCAACAATGTGCTGCTCTATACCGAAGGAGAAGACTCTGCCATCACTCTGTGCACTTGTCGTCGTGCACTTCTCCAACACCACAACGATCCAAAAACATCTAAAGCTACTGTTGCATTTCTGAAGCAGAACAGGGGTGATTGAATGGCCAAGTTTGTCTTTTGATCTGAACCCAATCAAAAACCTGTGGGGAATTCTATAGCGACAAGTTGAAAATCCCTCTCCATCTAGCATCCAGGCTCTAAAATAGGTTATTCTTGAAGAACGGAAAAAGATAGATGTTGCCTAGACCATGCCTAGATGTCATGCTGTCCTTAAAAATTATGGTGCTCATACAAAATACTAGATGTAGTAGTTTTCGTTGCAGGGTGTATTAATTTTTGCTTCAACCTTTTTGAGTAAAACTGAAGATCCCATCCATCCATTTTCTGAACCGCTTAGTCCTCCAGGGGTCACGGGGGGGCTGGTGCCTATCTCCAGCTGTCAACGGGCACCCTGGACAAGTCGCCAGTCCATCACAGGGCCACATAGAGACAGACAGGACAAACAACCATGCACGCACACACCCACACCTAAGGACAATTTAGAGTGATTAACCTGACATGTTTTTGGACTGTGGGAGGAAGCCGGAGTACCTGGAGGTAACCCACACATGCACGGGGAGAACATGTAAACTGCATGCAGAAAGGCCCTGGGCCGGGATACGACCAACAACCTTCTTGCTGCAAGGTAATAGTGCTAACCACTGTGCCACCGTGCACCCCTAATGTGATCTAAATAAGATTATGAACCTTAAATTCATGTTATGGAGTTAAATAAGTGTTCAATAAAACTCGGCCTTGTGGGAAGTTTGGAAGTTGTTATTTTGTTCATTGAGCGACTGATTAAATTCATACTTTTTAAAGGGGGTGTACTCATTCATGCAGAGCACTGTGTATATATATATATATATATATATATATATATATATATATATATATATATATATATATATATATATACCTATATTGCACTGGATGAAGTGAATTTCCCAGGTCGGATATTCTGATCACAGTTTTTAGTTGATTTATGTGTGCTACCCACTTCTATTTAAGATGATATTCTGATCATGGTTTTCAGAGCACGTATGTGCTGCCCACGTTTCTTTAACGGTAGGATAGTCTGATCATAGTTTTTAGGTCATTTATATGTGCTACCCACAATTATTTAAAAGGTAGAATATTCTGATCATATTTTTTAGTTAATTTATGTGTGCTAACCACGTATATTTAAAAGAAGGATATTCTGGTCACGGTTTTTAGTTAATTTATGTGTGCTAAGTATATTTAAAAGACTTTTAAAAGATATTTAAAAGTTAATTTATGTGTGCTATATTTAAAAGTTAATTTATGTGTGCTAAGTATATTTAAAAGACGGATATTCTGGTCATGGTTTTTAGTGCATCCAAATGCCAGTTTCAGCTTTATATTAAACAGGTAGCATGGTCTGTGGATTGAAAGAAACGTTTTTGTAATTCATATAAATTGTTGCTATGTTAGGCATTACTGCTGTGGCATTACAAGAGCAGTCTATGACCTGTTGACGCCAAGTAGGGCAATTGTACTTGCTCTAGTACAATAGGTGAGAAGACCATTAAGTTCTGGCATGCTCCAGACGACCTATAACCGTTATTACCCTAGTCGGAGTAGCCTATTGTAACCAACAACTTCACCTTGGGAATTTCGCCCAAGGAAATAAATAAAGCACATAGGTCCGTTTCCACTTAAATGAGACAACAAATGTGGTTTCAGAAGTCACATTCCATTTATTTAATTTATTAAACAAGCAGTTTAAAATGTACGTCATAAATTTACTATGAACAATATTATAAAACACTATAATTGGAAGACAAAAAGGAACTGCTAAAATCGATAAATCAAATGAATGATGAAACAAAACAAAAAAAATGTATTCAATTCATAAATTAATTCACAGTAATTCCAACGTAAATCATGGGGTAATATCAAAAAATATGATTAATTAGCAGGACTGAGGCTAGTGAGGGAGGCAGGTGACTCACGGAGAGCAGAGAAGCCCCAACACAGCAAAAATAATAAAAAATATAATGAATTCACCCCAGGCAAGTGAACATTCACGCCAACGTGAGAAAACCCAGCACAACACACTCGCAAACGGGACCGCCATCTCCAAGGCCTCAGCCTGCAGAAAGAAAACAAAGAATTACAAACAGGGTAAAAAACAATACAATAGAAATTAGTTGTTCTCCCCCTGGGCTCCAGCCATGAGAACTTCCTTGGAACAAATTTTAAAACAAAGTCACAAAAGCGAAACAGCGGCGCCACCGGCCGGATCATGGAGCAATCTAAAAAGGACAAGAAAAAGGTAGAAATTACCAAACAGTAAAATATCGTCCCAGTGTGGAGATAGCGCAGCCTACACCTCCAGCTGATAGTACCGAGACAAGAGGGAACTCCCTGCCCGACAGTGATTCAATCTATCCCTGCTTTCACAAAGACCTGGCATTAGAATGTTCGACCCACATGTCGTCCCCCCCAGCAGAAGGTATGTACCGTTTTCCCGATTACTCCGTCTACTCAGAGATGAGGGATGAGGTCACACCAAACACCAACCGATGCCCACCCTGTAGAGTGCACCACACAGCCTGAGAAACAGTAGCCTTAGCACTAAACCAAGTAGCCGTAAAGGTACCTACCACCATTGGAGCAGAGCCGATCGCGTAATGAAACGCAGCCTGAGAACGCAGGCTGGCAACAACAAGATGTAGCAGTTATGCTTAAACCAGTAGCTTCCTGAATCTACTTCCTCAACAGGAGGAGCACCCCTTTATAGCAGCAGCGCTCTCCTATGGAGACTGTGCTGCTCTTGCCCAATCAAATTGAAGCAGGCATCTCATCCTGCTACATTTCAATTCTCCAACAGGAATCGTTTCCGAACGATTAACAAAACCAACGAGCTCTAATCACGCTAAAGTCTAAAAATTTCTGCCGCAGAGAACCGATCCCGGGGGCGCCACAACCTGTAGCCTAACACCACCCGCCGCCCGTGGAAGATGGTGCACATTAGGGTGCTGGCCTCCGGTCGTGCGCTGTGTCCGATGTAGATGCACAACAGGGGCAGCCGCCTGCACGACTGGTTCGCCACAGGTGCCAATGCTGAACTTCCCACACTAGGCTCCTGCTCTACTGCAGGACCAGGTTCCTGCTGTTCCAGTTGCACTCTGGGCCGTGATGACTCAGAGGGTCCTGCGGCCTCAAAAGCCTTTTCATAACTCGACTGGTGGACAGATGGCCTTTCTAACACCAGGTCGTCCTCCTCCAGAGATTCCTCTGTTCTTTGCTCCGCTAGAGAGGAGTAAGGATGGCCCACTGCTATTGGTGATCTTTCAACATTGAACGGTAAATAGTTTTACACTTTTGATCATTGTCCACAGGTGCGACCGTACACACCAGGCCTTCCCCTCTGGGAGCCCTCACCACCTTATACACTACTGAACCCCATACGTCCTGGATTTAATGACGCCCCTTGAAGCCCAGCTGTCTAACACAGACGAACTGACCTTCCTTAAGTCTGACTTCCTTCACCTGTTGGTCATGACCTCTCTTTCTACGTTCAGCAGCTTCCTTTTTTGTTTTTCTGTTTTCTGTTTTTTGTCTTTGTTTTTTGCAGTGCGAGAAATTCAACAGGACACTACACTATCTGATGCGGACATTACCTTATTAGGTAATGTCCGCAGCAGATTGTGTAGTGTCCTGTTGAATTTCTCACACTGCCCATTACCAGCAGGGTGGTATGGGGTAGTGCGCGTTTTCTTTTTTTTTTTTTTTTTTTTTTTTGCACATGGTCTTTTTATTGGCATTTTGTATTCATAAAAAGGAGTACAATGATGCAAAGTATACAGAACATACCCCACCCCCCCACCCCCCATTACCGTACCACTCAGTTATATATCCTACACTTTGATTGTAAATTACAATCATACAGCAAAGACAACCAAAAGACATACTGTAAAAAAATAAAAAAATAAATAAAAAAAACAATAAAATGGGAATAAAAAAAAAAAAAAAAAGAAAAAAAAAAGTCCATTGGTCCTAGAATATGTGAAATACAGAGTCAATCATGAAATATGTCAACATTAGTGACATCAAGTTTCTCCACATATCTTAAGAAGGGATTCCAAGTGGCATAAAATTCTTGTACACAGCCCCTTGTAGAAAATCGAATTTTCTCTAACACCAAAAAGTGCAAAAGGTCATTGATCCACATCTTAAAGGTTGGAGGGCGTTTTCTTAATGCCATATTAACCACACAACTGACAGATAATAGTGCTATCAAAGTTCTGCCCCTGATCGGAGTGGATACAGGCTAGTAACGGAGAGTAACCTGACGAAATAGAACACCATTACGGTCAACCAGACGTTTCCATTGTCTCAGTAAGGGTAAAACTGGTTTGGATAGCTTTTCACGTTCCTAATAATTAGGAAGCCTCCCCTGTCTCCAGAAGCCTAAGACTTCTTGGATAACCAGATCACTTTTCTGGGTGACACCCATTTCCAAAGGTGTACGCTCTGGAAATGTGTTCATCACCGCCTGGGTGGCTTCAGACCTCTGCTCCCGCAGGACCAGTTTCAGTGGCTCTGACAGGGACGTCCCCGGAAGCATGGCTCCCAAATCCTGCGCCCCTGTTGGGTGCAGTCAGGACAAAGCATCAGCATTAGCAATACTTTTGCCTGATCGATACTTAATTTCAAAATCAAAGGCTGTCAGCTGCGCTATCCACCGCTGCTCAGTGGCCCCCAATTTAGCCGATGACAAATGGCTCAGTGGATTATTGTCAGTTTAGACAGTACACTTGTGACCCTGCAAATATTCCCGGAACTTTTCAGCCATGGCCCATTTCAAGGCCAAAAATTCCAACTTCATGGAGCTGTAATTCTCCATGTTCCTTTCGTTTGTTCTAAGCCCTCTTCTTGCATAGGCCACTGGTGGGATTTTGCCTTCCTGCTCCTGCGAGAGCACGGTGCCTAGCCCACCATGACTAGCGTCCACCTCCAATATGTAGGGAAGCGAGAAGTCAGCATACGCTAGAACAGACGCAGTGGTAAGTTTTCTTTTTAGTTCCTCAAAACTGGTTTGACACTCCGGTGTCCAATAGTTGCTCAGATCCTGATTTAATTTCCTCGTCCCCTTCCCCTTCATGGTTTCCGCCACCAGTTTCTGGAGTGATGCCGCTGACTTAGCGAATCCCTCCATAAACCTACGATAGTAATTGGTGAACCCTAGAAACGAGCAAAGCTCTGAGGTCGTGGTCGGGGTCTGCAACTCGGCCACTGCCTCTACCTTCTTGGGATCTGTAGCAACACCTCTGCTAGAAATGACCTGGCCCAAGTAGCCGACTTCCTTCTGGAAGAAGGCACACTTCGCCAATTTTACCTTTAAACCCTCTCTTTGTAACATGTCCAGCACCATGTCCAACCTCTGCAGGTGTTCCTACACTGAAGAGGAGAAAACCACGATGTCGTCAAGGTAGATCAGCAGCGACTGACACTGCTTGTCACCAAATAACCTCTGCATTAACCGTTGAAATGTGCTTGGAGTATTACAAAGGGCAAATGGCATCCGATTCCACTCAAAGAGGCAAAAAGGGGTGCAGAACACCGTTTTTAGCCATTCTGGATACGAGGAAGGGGAAAAGCATCCTTCCTGGTTTTTGCATTTAATTGTCTATAATCCTCACACAGGCTACCATCTTTCTTCCTGGCCAGCACAATAGGGGATGCGTAAGGGCTACTGCTCTCCCTTATTACTTGTGTTTCCCGCAGTTGGTTGATGTGTTCCTTGACCGCCTGATAATCGGATGGTGGAAATCGCCTGAACCGCTGGCGGACGGGAGCGTCATCCTGCAGGGGGATCTCATGTACCACTAAGTTAGTACAACCAAGGTCGCCATCGTGGGCAGAAAAGACAGTCATAGACAGTCATGGTCACTTACAGAAAGGTTCGACAAGTCCAGTTTGTTAAGGTGGTCTGATACTACCTCAGATCCCAGCTGGGATGCCATTGTGGCCTCACAGATGGAAACCTCTGTGATGCCGCATGGGAAGCTTTAAATTCCAACCTCCACCACTGTACCCACCTTGGTCCGGGGATAGAGAAGGACACCCGCACTCCCCACATTAATAACCATAATGTGGGTGACCCCTCTCTCCACCCGCACCAAGGCTGGTGAAGAAAGTAGGCCGGCAGGAAGGCCAAACACTGGCAGTTCGAACAGTACGCTCTTACCTGAAAACCGATCGGCACAGGTAGTAGCCACCACTTTCATTGTGCCAGCCGGAATTCGGCATGTCTTACGACCGCCGACCTTGATGGTACCAGGAGAACCTCCCGTAACTCTCCTGCTGGCCTGGTGGCACTTCTGCAGCGCCAACCTCACTGACTCTGGGGCTTGTGACAACGGTGACTGTTCAAATAGGGCCAGGCCGTGTTCTCCAAAGAGATCCCTATAACACCTCCTAATCACATTCATCCTCAGAACACCCGGGCGTGACAGGAGTCCACATTCTGGGGTATCCTTGACCACCAGGACACCAAACTGAGTCAACACTTTACCGCACAGTTCAACCTCAAGTTCTAAATAACCAATGTATGGGATGGCCAGCCCGTTGGCAGCCTTAAGCCGCAACCAGTGGCATGAACTAAGCTTATCCGCACCGCAGGGTTCGAAGATACTAGTAAAAAAAACGTTCCGAAATTGTTGACACCACAGACCCGGTGTCCAACAGACACGGAACCTGCACTCCCCCCATTGTTACATCCACGTACGGACAAGACGACATTAATTTCGCCGCTTCTACAGACGTACATCGCCATCGGAGCCAGGCTTGGCAACCCCCGAACTTTGGCTCCGCAGCTCGGAGGGTGTTAGTTTTCCGACGGCAGCTCCCCAGCATTGGGCATTTCGGAGGGGACTTGCTGTTTAACGGCCGCCGTTAAACTCGTTAAGGCAAGGGAAAACTCCTGTACCGTTTCCCCCTCCTGCTGGTGCCGAGAAAAGAACGCCTTCTGCAGGGCAACGTATGAGTCGATACAGCCATAAAGCTCCTTAATGCTGCAATCACCCGGGCTGGATCCTCCCTCTCCTCTTTAGGGCAAAACCTAATTTCATCCGTGGCTTCTTCCTCTTGATGGTCAAAAAGGAACAAAGCCTGCTCTAAATCAGTGAGCTGCTGGGACCGCGTGTAAGCCTGCACCTCCTCCAACCACTCGGCCAAACTAATCCCTGTCCGCCCCCTAAAGGAGGGACATTTTCTTTCACGAGGGACCACTACCAGTCTATCTCTCTGTCGTGCAAAAGTAGCAGGTGAAGCCTGAGAACGCGGGCTGGCAACGCCAATACGTAGTAGTTATGCTGAAACCAGTCGCTTCCTGAATCTACTTCCTCAACAGGAGGAGCTCCCCCTTAATAGCAGCAGCGCCTTCCTACGTATGGAGACTGTTTTGCTCTAGCCCAATCAAATAGAAGCAGGTATTTCATCCTGCTACACTGCTAAACTGCCACTTCGATTCCAAAATCGAAGTGGCAGTTTAGCAGTGTAGCAGTGTATATTCAAAAATATTTTATTATGATTATATTTAACATCAAAGCTAACCCTTGTTCTTTTTCTGGATGTAAACCTGATGGTAGCACATTCCGAGGGGTAGCACAGACTGACAAATCTATCAATGCGACCTGAGGTAGGACATTCTGACGAGGTAGCACAGATAGTCAGAACTGACTTTCTGTGCTACCCCGCGTGAATTGCGACAAATACAGTTTATTTTGCGGGCTATTTGTGCCTATCCTAATACTACTATTCAATATTTTGAAGTAAATATTTGAAGTAAATTTAGCTGGTCGCCAGAACACTCAGTATGGATAGCACCTGCAGTGGAACAGGTGTTGTGCCATAAAGTGATCTGTTCTTGTTGTCTACTTAAAATTCTGACCCTTAGTGACAGTTATCTTTTATCTTTGATCATGGTACAGTAAAACGATCTCTACCTCATTCACAATCCAAAAACGAACAAGAGAGGTATAATGATGACACAGTAAATCCTCAAAAATTGTGGAATTTTGACGATTGAATCGACACCATGATGTCTAGGAGAAAGGAGTGTTGGTATCTTTTTTATTCTTTTTTACAGTCTATGGTTGGTATGAGTTAGTTGGTGTAAGGGCCAGAGGATGCCAGAGGATAGGAGTAAATGGAGACAGATTATTTGCTGTGGGGACCTCTGAAGGGAAAAGCCAAAAAAAAGAGAAGATGTAATTTCCAAGAGGATACTTTATTTTTAAGTCACCCTATTATTATTATTGCGGTTCACACTCCAGTCCGTGAGGAGGAAGGAATTCATCTCAAGTTGTTTGCCAACCGTCAAAAAAGTAGTAGAAGAAGAAAAACAAGACCGCGAGATTCGACTCTTGACCTGCGCGGTTACTGTTGTATGAATCTCTAATATTCAATAAGCCCACTAAAACTGAATCCTCTAAAAATCACATTTTGTCAACCATGTGGTTACATAGTGGGATTATAAGGAGCCGGATCAGCTGCTGCTAAGGGTGAGTTTTTGTCTCCTACCGCGTTACTTTTGGTTACAGCCACGCAACAACAGTTCATGCTAGCTTATATTTAGCTGAACCCACAAGTTAAACCGTATGTTTTTGCTGAATTTTTTGTACAGTTCTCCTGTAGTCTGCAGCAATAGAAACAACTATATTAAATGATTACTTTGAACGATTCACGGAAGCGCAATATTTAAGGCAATGTTTGATGACGGACTTACCATAACAAATCATAGGCAATTTGAGCTAAAGAGTTATAATAATAATAATAATTAAGGTGCAGTGGAACAAAAAACAAACAAAAACAATAACATTAAATATAGTTCAATATAAATTGTGACCCTGATTAAAATTTAACTCGGAAAAAGTTAAAATATACGTAACTGTTCGTTTTATACCTGGTAGGCCTCTGTATGACCGCGGTGTTTAGTTCCGATCTTGGCCGTAGAGCGCAGCGACAGCAGTGTGGAGCTTGATGCAACGCATTTATTTGGATTAACGGCATTAAAAATAGTACGCTGGTATAAATTTGGTATTTTCAAATGAATCAAGTTATACACTGTTTGCTTGCTTTGGCGTTAAGGGTTTCTGTCTTGTTTAGCTCACTGGTTCTAAAACAGCTTGAGCATAACTTTACTAAAAACTATTTCTGTTTAATCAAGTCTGCTTCGGTTGTAAAAAAAAAATTTTTTTGGTTGTGCTTTAAAATTTTATCATAGCCGACCCTTAAAACAACAGGACCAAGCCTCTTAGAAGTCACAGAGGAATTGTATTTTTTTTCCCTTCAGTTTTTCAAAAATACTAAAACATTAGAACATATAGATTTCTTAAGTAAAATGCACAAATTGCATTCTTTGAGTCACACTTTTAGAAAACCTTACATTTATAGTTTTGTCCCAATTGATCAGAATCATATGGTGCAAAATACATCCACATACCTGTTTGTAATAAGTAAATAAATAAAGAAATAAAACGTGCATATTGTTTCCCCTAGAACTCTTTCCAGCCCTCATTGGGGTGGGGAGCAATTACTTAATCATAGATGGAGTTGTGAGCACTGCTCATCTATACCTTATTGCCTTTGAAATGTGTAAATCAAAAACAAATTCGCTGCTTCTACCTTTCTTCTTCAAACTCATCACTCCTTATAAAACCGTTTTTTGTGATTACAATACTTTAAATAAAGAAAAGATAGACATTTTGTGCTGTACTGGCCACGATTTTATCTTTGCCCTCCACATGGCGTTGACAGTCTGGAAAACACACATGCACACAATTTTTCATAGTTCTTATTTTAACTAGTTAAGTGATATACATTTTTTAAAATTTGGCCTGACTCTAAAATATCTGCACTGGACATTTTATTATTAAACAGTAAAACAAAAAAGTTCCACTTGCTTTGATTATATAAGTGTTTATACAAGCTGATAGCCACAGTTAAATGCATTTTATTATTTCATACTAAATATTTTAAAGCTATTTAATTAAAAAAATAAAAATGTATACTGCAATAGTTTTTTTTTGTTTTTGTTTTTAAGAATGTAATAATTACATTAGCTTACAGCACATGTTAACACGTCACTGGGGCTGATTTTTAAACTACCTGCAGCTCCCTGGTGGCTAATGTCCACATCATTATTGCACACTATGCATGATGAGAAAGTTTAGAGGGTCGTAAGCATGGCTACTGTTTTTGATATTTATTCAAACATTTCAGAGGGACGTGGACCCTGATAGCTTTGCTAAGTAAAACCCTAGCAAGTCTTTATTTTTATTTTTTCACTTGGACTTCTGCTTCAGTGTTTCTATAGTGAAAGTAACGTTAGGCATCATGGTTCACATTGCGACACACAAATGCAGTTTACCTCTTAACTCCAGTTGCAGCAAGTGAGAAATGGAGGACGGAGAGGGATGTACAGCTGAGGCAGGCAAACGGCGGGAGGACGTGTTGGGGAGCACAAATGTTGCGTTCAATATACTCATTATTCTCCGCTTTTCTATAGTGATTGGCTGAAACTGCTTTACCACGCTGCTGCATCGGGTTGTCAGACATGAGTACTGCAAATTTAGCACAGAACTCATATGTCCACAGCGTTTTTGCGTATTTTAGAGGGGCGACTCGTACCAGCATGCATAGATGTCTACGCAAAATACGTAGCCTACAGGTTGGCAGGTTTGCATTTGGCGTAGTGCTGGAATTTCGCCTGTGGAAGTGTAACACCTATGGAAGGGAAACACTGGGTGTATACTTTTTTGTTGCTAACGGACAATAAGCAGTGAATGCAAATGCACAAAACAGCTAACGGCAGTAAAACAAACTGATTTACAAGCCATGCCTTCTTTTTCCACACGCTCCTCCTTTTGCTCCATTTGTCCCATTGTCGAGAACATTTTGTGACTTGTGGGTAATGTCTATAGTTTAGAGCAGGTGGCGCTGCCAGGCTCAGTATTATCCTTCCATTATTTATTTCGTCTTACAGATTAAAGTCGGACATTCAGAGCAGATTAAATTACTAAAAAAACGCTGCAAACTCCTCAAGAACCAAAACATTAAAACAGTCTATGAAAAATAGTAATAAAATGGTGAGACCTCTAAATGGGAGATGCAAAGCAGAAGCTGGCTTTTGATTATAGTCATGAAAAACCAACCATCTGTGCTTTCTGCTGTATTTCCTCCCGCTAAAGCTATTCTAAAGCTTGTAGGTCAGAACACAGGTCCTTCGAAGTGTCTTGGTGTCTTCCCCAAAGCATTAAAAACAGCAGTTATCAAACCAACACTAAAGAAGAAGAACCTAGACAGCACGTTGATGCAAAACTACACACCAATCTCGAATGTCCCATTTATCGGTAAAATAATTGAAAAAGCTGTGTTCCAACAATTAAATGGCTTCCTAGCAATGGACAACTGCTTTGATATTTATCAGTCTGGTTTTCGTAGGTACCACAGCACAGAGACAGCCACCGTCAAAGTCTTCAATGACATCCATACAAATACTGACCGTGGTAAAACCACGGTACTGGTACTATTAGACCTCAGTGCAGCCTTTGACACAATTGATCATGATATATTACAGGAATTTCTAGAGAGCTGGGTCAGTCTCTCTGGTACACTACTCGACTGGTTCAAATCTCAAGAACAGGAATTTCTTTGTGTCGATTTACCAGTTCTCATCACAAAACAGAAATCACATGCGGGTTCCCCCAGGGCTCATCCTAGGGCCCCTCCTTTTTAGCATCTTTACCACCTAAACCAGATTATAACCACCAATAATGTTAACTACCACAACTATTTTGACGACACTCAGCTTAGTATCTCAATGTCACCAGGTAATGTTGAACCCATCCAAATCCTCAGTGAACGTATTGAGCAAATTAACAGCTGGATGTCCCATAATTTCCTCCAATTGCACAAAATCAAAACTGAAGTACTTATCATTGGATCCAAAAAAGATCGACTACAAATCAGCAATCAGCTTTAACAGGCCCAACTAGAAACTACCAACCAGGCCAGAAATCTAGGTGTAATAATGGACTCAGACTTGAACCTCCAGGGTCACATAAATGCAACAACAAGGTCAGCTTTCTATCACCTGAGGAACATTTCTAGGTTTAAAGGACTGATGACACAAGGAGACCTAGAAAAACTAAACCATGCATTTATCTCTAGCCATCTTGATTACTGTTACAGTATCTTTACAGGTAGACCTAAAAATCAATCAGACAGCTGCAGCTGATCCAGAATGCTGCTGCTGGCGTTCTCACTAGAACCAGAAAAGTAGAACACATCACCCCAGTTCTAAAGTCGTTACACTGGCTCCCGTAGCACAGAGGATAGACTTCAAAGTGCTTTTATTATTTTATAAATCATTGAATGGGTTAGCACCAGAGAACATTAGATAACTGCTATCATGGTACAAACCATCCAGATCACTCAGGTCCTCCAGCTCTAGTTTACTGATCATCCCCAGAACCAAACAAGGAGAAGCAGCTTTCAGTTTCTATGCTCCTCATATCTGGCACAAACTACCGGAAGAATGCAAGACTGCAGAGTCACTGAACTCTTAAGTCTAAAATTAAAACTTACCTATTTAGAATCGCCTATGAGTAACTGTTTTTACTGGCTTTTTTTAAATTTTAATGTAAATGCTTTCTTGTGTTTTTTTGTATTTTTTATTAAGAACTGTGAGCTTTTTCTGTCAGATCAGTTAGTGGAAGGAAGAACTGTGAGCTTTTCAGCTAGATCAGTTGGTGAATCAAAACGGAGCTTTTTCAGCAACATCAGTTAGTGGAAGAAGAACTGGGAGCTTTTCAACGAGATCAGATATGGAATAAAAACTGTGTTTTTTCCTGCTTGTCCTTACATTGTTGAATTGTCTTGACTATTGTCTTATTGTAATTGCTTTCGTGTATTTTGATCCTCAAATTGATTTATGCTCTGTTCCAATTTTAATCATGTAAAGCACTAGGGATGGGAATCTTACAACAGCTCACGATTCAATTCGATTCCGATTCTTGGGGTGACAATTCAATTCAGAAACGATTCTTGATTCAGAAGCGATTCTAGATTCAAATCAAAATTTTTTTCATAATCAATACGCTTTCATTCATCATTTGTGTTTGTACAACTTAATCTGCCAAGTGTCTGTGATGAAGTGAGACATGAATGTAATAGGGCATCAACACAAAATGGATTTTACAATCTATTTTGAGAGAAGGGAACTGGTTCAAAAGTAACAAGACATGAAATTGCAACTGGATATCCAAGACCTTTTAAAGAAAATTTCTACTCTTGAAAAAAAAAATCAGATATATTTTAAGAAGAAAAAAATATATATGTATTTTGGTACCATTCTTTGGTACGTAGTAGAAAATACATTGAAAATATTTTGTATGCACCAAATGTTGCTTATCAACCATCACTAAACCAAAATTTATGGCTTATGTTATTACTTTCATTGTTTTTGTTAGAAATTTTGCAAGTCCTAACGTTATTGAACTCCGCATATATTTCGGACTTCCTTGAAAGCGCCACAGGTGTGCAGCGCTGCTGGATGTTTATATATAGCTTACAAAGAAAGATCGCTCTTATTTACTTGCAGATTTATAAAAATAAAAAAAACTTTAGCCAACGTTGTCATTAGCATGGAGAAGACCTTTTAGACGGCCCAAACATTTACCTTCAGCAAAGACGGGGCGGGCTGGATATCTCTTTCGTCTGTCATGCTGAAGCTTTAGCCTAGCGGCTACATCTAGCTAGCACTAGCCAACGGCGCATCAGACCTGTCAATGGTGGCCGTTGCATGACAAACACTACGTGAAGCGAAAATGTAAAAAGGTTCAAAAAACACATTTTTTGAGAATGGATTCTCAAACATTTCGGATCGATTCTGAATCGATTCTCAAACATTTCGGAACGCTTCTGAATCTTGTTAAATAGGAATCGAGATTCAGACGTGAATCGATTTTTTTTTTTTTTTTTTTTTTTTTTTTTTTTTTTTTTCACACCCCTATAAAGTACATTGAATTGCCTTGTGTTGAAAGTGTGCTATACAAATACAATTGCCTTGTCTTTCTGACTTCTAATCATTTCAGTTTGACAAATTTCCCCTTATTTCCAAACTTTGGCTAAAGTGCCACTTAACTCTAGTCTTCAGTGGGGCCTTGGAGAGCAGATTTAGCCACCAGAACTTCTAAACCCCCCTGGGAAGTCATCTGTCTGAGGCAAAAAAACCAAATCTCTGAAAATAACCTCTGCAGCACTCACGCTCCAGACATTTGATTACGCACAAATGCACATTTCAGTTCCTTTAGGACCGGGAGGAGATTGTGAGACTCTGCGTTCAAGCCACAGCTGAACTGTTTGTATTTTAAGAGCACTCTTTTAATTTCAGTTTTACATGTAGTTCTCAATTCAGCTCGTTCATACTGAAAATAATCAACAATGAAAAATAATATGAATATGTTATCATTTTACAAAACAACTTGCAAAAATAAATCTTGGATTTTTTTATCCTGCAAAAATATCTAACAAGAACTATTACTCCTCAGAAACCTGTCCAATATGTTAACAGTGACCAATCATTTGTTCCGTGCCCACTTGCAATGTCTCTGCAACCCCCACTTTGGGAACCACTGTACAATCCATCTGTATAATCTCCATCTCTCTTTAGTATCCAATTGCTCAATCAAAAGGAAAATGAGGAACTAATGGGGATGATGGTTGTGACGTGAATGTACGTGTTACTTTTATACCAAGCTTATGTCACTAGATGATTTGAGATTTTTGTCTGCTTCAGAAAAGGCCCTTAACAGGGTGCCGATGACTCAGGGAGTTGCCTGAAAAACAACAGCGAGTTTAGAGAAATTTGGATTTATAAGTAAATGTACACTCACAACAAAATGTGACTAGGAATTCAGCAACATTTTCCATCCCCTTATAGTTTGAGCGCTGCGCACGTGGTATGGTTGGCATGGATTTTTTCCGTGAACTTGCCTGTTCCAGACTAGCTCAGTTCCAGGTTTTATTTAATTCTTCTCTTAGTCAGCAGTTACCACAAACTGAAATCAATTATTATTCCACTGCCAAATACCCCATATCACATTATTTAAACGTTTGTGATAATTTTTTTCTGTCTTTTTTTGCATAAAAAACACATAATTTCACATAAGTTCACACATAATTTTAGATATTGTAGATTCTCATAGACAACAAGAATTATATATAAAATGACAGAATATCAGGGCAACAGAAGAAAAGAAAATCTACAGACTTAGAGAATAAAATCATAAACTATTGGGGAGCACTTAACACTGCACAGCCACGGAACAGTGAATGACACGCATGGACACCTTTTTTCATTATACTTGTCCTGACAAAGAAAAATTATTTAACGGCTGAAATGATCCCAGTGATCCCAGCTTCATGATTATGATGATAAAGAGGAGAGTTGTTAATATGAGGCTGTGGAGCATTTTGTGGTATTTTACTTTTGTTTTGGTATCACAAACAATGAGGTAGTTAATCTTTCGGGACACCAGCGTCACAGTTTCAGGAGTATCAGGACTTGAAAAAGTATTTGCAAGAAAATGCCTCTTTTCTACAGAAAGAACCAGTCTAATTAATTTAGGGCTTTTTTTTCTTCTTCAGTACTGTGTCCCTAATATTTTGTCATTTAAAATACACATTCAAATTGAATACAAAATACACCAAGGTGTTACATTATGTTCCTTTATTAGATAAGTATAAAACAAAACAGGCAAACTGTTGTCTCCTTTCAAAACTAAGGTCAAATATGTTTTTAATGGCGGCGCGTGCACACGCTGCGGCTTGGCGTCTCTCCAGTTTTAGCAATTTAGTGTTTATTTACCTGGCTATTCTGCTTGTTTTCATTCAAAAAACTCGGGCGAACCGTACCTACAACATGCTTTTGGATATTCATCAAAGCTGCAAGAACCTTGTTTTGGATCATCCATTCAACTCGACCAAATTTCTCTCGAGTTAATCAGACAACCGAGGCCAGAGGAGGAGCTCATCCCGTGCGGCAGTGCTCACCGCCGGCGACGCAATCGTAAACAAAAGCGGGGTAAGCGGGGTGGAGTGAGAGAGGGGCTACGGCTAAATCTTCACTGGGCTGCACTTCCCAGCATATGTCTTGCCAACGTATGTTCCTTGTTAAACAAGCTGAACGAACTTAAGATCTGGACCCTCACACAGAAAGGATTTATGGACTGTAACATCATGTTCTTCACTGAATCATGGCTTAACAAAGACATTCCAACCTCCGTGATAGAGCTAGAAGGACGTTGTGTATTCAGAGCGGACAGGTCGGAAGAAGCTTCAGGTAAGAGCAGAGGGGGTGGTTTATGCATTTATGTAAACAAAACCTGGTGCACAGACTGTGTCACTGTTTATAACCATTGCTCTGCTGATCTGGAATACTTAGTCATCAAATGCAGGCCCTTCTACCTCCCACGTGAGTTTAGCTGTATTGTCGCTATTGCTGTATATGTCCCACCCGATGCAAACAGCAAAGCAGCAATGAAAGAACTTTCCACTGCCATTAACAAGCTTCAGACTCAATATCCATATGGGGCTTTTATTGTCACTGGGGACTTCAACCACTGTAACCTAAAGACTGTACAACCTAAATTTAATCAAAATGTATCATGCTCCACTAGAGGCAACAAAACATTAGACCACGTCTACACGAATGTGAATGGGGCCTACAATGTCCCACCCCTCCCCCACCTAGGCCAGTCCGATCACCTCTCTTTGTTTTTACACCCCGGTCATCAAACGTGTGAAACCAACAACTAAAGTCGTTAAGGTCTGGATGGAGGATGCAGACACCACCGTACAACAACAATTCCAGTGCACTGACTGGAATGCGGTTACTGCTGACGCCACCATGGACTCCCAAACCAACCTTCACACATACACCAACTCTGTCCTGAATTATATCAACAAGTTTGTAGAGGGAGTCACTACACATTTAACAGTGAAACTATTCCCTAATCATAAACCCTAGATGAACAAAGAAGTTCCCCTTCTCCTCAAGGCCAGAGATGCAGCCTTCAGGTCAGGAACCAAGAGGCATACAGCTCATCTAGATCCAACCTGAGGAAAGGCATATCCAGGGCCAAACTCCACTAAAGGAAAGGATTGAAGAGCATTTCAACTCCTCCGACCCCCGGCGTATGTGGCAAGGCCTACATACAATCACCAACAAATCCCCCAACAACTCTCCCATACCCTCCACTACTTCCCTCCCAGACGAGCTGAACCACGCTTACGCGGGAGAACATCAAGGCTGCCTGCAAGCCAGCTGTTTCACCGGACAAGGACATACTCCAATTCTCCACCTCAGAGGTATGCAATATCCTGGGCAGGGTAAATGCTCGGAAAGCTGCTGGCCCTGATGGCGTCCCCTGGCAGGTGTCTTCACCAACATCTTTAACATGTCACTGGCTAACTCAACAGTCCCCCACATCTTTAAATCTGCGACTATTGTTCCGGTGCCTAAACACTCCGCTGCCAAAGATCTGAATGACTTCCGCCCAGGTGCACTGACTCTCATCATTGCGAAATGTTTTGAGAAGCTGGTCCTCTCAGAACTGAAATCATGTCTGCCTGCTACGCTGGACCCATATCAATTTGCCTACCGTCGCAACAGATCAACAGAGGATGCCATAACAACAGCACTCCATCTGGCACTCACCAATCTGGACAGTCCCAATACTTATGTCAGAATGCTGTTCATTTATTTCAGTTCAGCATACAATACTGTGATCCCCTCCAAGCTGATCTCCAAGCTCAGCCAGCTTGGCATCAACAACTCACTCTGCAGCTGGATTACGGACTTCCTTACCAACAGACCCCAGACTGTTAAAATAGGTTGTCTGTCCTCTTCCACCACAAGGGCTGTGTGTTGAGCCCCCTGCTCTACTCCTTCTTCACCCACGACTGCGCCCCTGTCTATAGCTCCAATACTATAATCAAGTTTGCAGATGAAACCATAGTAGTGGGCCTGATCAGAGGGGAGGATGAAAGAGTTTATAGAGAAGATGTGCAGCATCTAGCTCTGTGGTGCAAAGACAATAACCTGGCACTCAATACCCAGAAGACCAAGGAGATCAATGTGGATTACAGGAGAGCGAAGAGCAGGGCACACGTCCCCCTCCACATCAGCGGTGCTGAGGTGGAACGAGTGTCTAGTTTTAAGTTCCTTGGAGTACACATCACTGAGAATCTTTCATGGTCTATCAACTCCTCCAGCCTGGTGAAGAAGGCACATCAGCGCCTTCACTTTCTACGAACTCTGAAGAAAGCACACCTATGCCCCAGGATCCTAACAGACTTCTACCATTGTACCATCGAGAGCATACTCAATAACTGCATCTCGGTATGGTACGGCAATTGCAATGCTGTCGATCGCAAGGCACTACAAAGAGTAGTGAAATCTGTTCAAAAGACTATTAGTTCACAACTCCCCTCCATCCATGACACATATCATAAACGCTGTACAAATAAGGCCAAATCCATTGTCAAAGATGCCACCCACCCAAACCATGGTCTTTTCAGTCTTCTGCAATCGGGCAGGCGTTACAGGTGCCTGCGCTCTGGCTCCAGCAGGAAGAGGCACAGCTTCTTCCCTGTGGCTGTAAATCTGCTGAATGGAACTTTTCCACCTTGCTGTTGATAGTTTGACTGTTTGCTTTTTCACTCCTGTACTGTTTACTACTGTTTACTAATACACAATTTAAATACTGTATATACACATAATATTGTTACTTATTATTTTTATATTCCATTCCTGCCTATAAACCTGTGCAATATACTGTATATATATATATATTACTTGTATACATATTTTTACTCAGCCTACTGTATATACTCCACTCAATCTCTGTAGACATGTCATTTGGATAACCAGTATTACCCAACCATACACTGTACACTATTTATATATTGTCTACACTGCCATACTCTACCTGCACTTGGTACTTAATGCTTCCTTGCACTTCTGGTTGGATGTAAACTGCATTTCATTTGCTATGTACCTGTACTTTGCTAAATGACAAAGTTGAATAAGAAATAAGAAATATTGACTCTTTAAGACAGAAACCACAGAATCAAAGCATATTATGCAACACAATTACAGACCAATTAACCCGACAGTCATGTTTTTGGACTGTGGGAGGAAGCCGGAGTACCCGGAGGTAACCCACGCAAGCACGGGGAGAACCCAGGATACGAATTCTCAACCCTCTTGCTGCAAAGCAACAGTGCTAATCAAGCCAGGTGTAACCTACACTGGGAGGTGTAACCTATCCTGGCACTTAGCCTGGATAGGTTACACCTGGCTTGATGAATCCGTGTCTGCTCAATCTAGCTTGATCTTTGTGCAACCAATTAAGCCTGGGTGCTCTCTTTTTGGATTCAATGAACTAGGCTAAATCATTCATCCGGGATGTCTTAATTCTACTCTTTTGCAAAAGGCCTCAGGGGTGGTGGCTAAGTATGTGCTTAATGTGTCCGACTGACAAAATCGACACATAGTTGTTGCCTATATTAATTAATATTACCTTGTTTTGCTCAACCTTTATAGCTCTTTGTTTTGTGCTTTGATTTCCTATTATTTTTTGAGTTATGAAAACATAATGTTTAAATCCAAACATGACGCTATCTGTCATTTCCTTTTTATATTCGGGACAGATGGAGGCCATGGAGGTAGACTCGACTGTGGTCCCTGAAGCTGGTAATGGTGTGCAGCCTGAAGTTGCAGCTGTTCGTGAGGCTGAGGATGTCGACGCACCACATGCCATATCAGATTCTGGCAGCAGCACTGAGGTGGATGAGGATGAAGAAAATGGTGCTGAAGACCAGCAGACCGTTCAGGCACCTCTCAGGCTTCCAGCCACCTGGGCCTTCAGTCAGAGAGCTGTGGATGAAGCTACAGCCGTGCCTTCTGCAACTCAGTTGGTAGCAATGAGGAGGTCACTCAGGTGGTTAACTTTACAAGCGTTCTTCTCTAAACTTTTTTCGCTTTGTCCAAAGCATCTTTGGAGTGTTGAACTTGTTTGTTCTACAGACAGGGTCTCAGGGTTCATTATCCCAGCCAGACTGCTACACCTTCCAGAGGATTCCCGGATTTCCTGCTCCGAGCACCAGCTGCCAGTACAACTCAGCCAGAGTCAGGCAGCACTACTGAGGCCAGTGAGTCTGAGGGTGAGGAGGACAGGGTAGAAAGCATAGCTACAGGAGCGGAGGCCTCAGAACCTACACCATCTGCTGGTCCTTTTCCTTATATCTCCACCCAACACTCTCAGCAGGAACCAAGAGCACCCAGTAAGCCTGACAGAATTTCACATTGATGGTATTTCGTAGCATGTTGGTTGTTTGTGGTAAATAATGTGATATTTCTAACAATCAGTAATTTGTCAAATAACTTTTGATTATCTTTCAAGGCTGTTTTTCCTCTTCATCTAAGTGTATGTTAAATGTTTGTGCCACTTTGATTTTAGGCCGTACAGAAGATGTTTTATTAGCAGTTGAGGGGAGTGCTGACTCTCATACCCATATACTCCAGGTACATTTGATTCCTGTTAATGTAAATATTTTGATTAAATGTTATGTTTAGGTGGTTTTAAACATTATAGAACTGTTATAGTTTGGGCTAATGCAGAATTTAAATGTTGGCGATTCTTCTCATACAGTAGTTATATTTTAACTTTCAAAAGATTTAACAATTCATATAACCCTTCTACAGTAATTTCAGCTCTTGTTAAAGTCTTGTTGCAATCATGTATATTTTCTAACATCTCATAAATCTTTATTCTTAGTAGCCAAACTGGCTGGCATGGTCTGCGCAAGCTCTGTTCCCTTAGAGTGCAATTTTGAGGTTGAAGATTTCTCACCACCTGCTTCACCAGAGGAAAGAGAGGAATGCTGCGTTCACACTGCGCCCATACGTCAGTGTCAGTTGCGGCAAGATTACATTACATTACGTCAAGGTCGCTGCGGTGCGTTGTGTATGTCAACTTTACTTGCGTTTCATGCGGCAACGCATCAACGCAACATTTTCAACAAACACAGATTTCAAAAATCAGAAATAACACTTACCGAAGACAGATGGACGGGCGCTCCTAAGGACGAACAGAGCACATGTAGTTTGTGTCCTAGTAGTAAATTTCAGCTCCGATGTGGCCTAAGGAGTCGTAAAGTGAGGCGCAGGACGGACGGAAGTAGCACTGAAAGCGAACCTCATCCAAAAGCAGCTCCTGGAGCAAATGGTTTAACTCCCCAAACTCAAAACGCATCTGAAGAATGGGCGCCGATGCACCCGATGTCAACGTTGTCTAGCTTTATCTAGCAAATAAAGCCAAGCCACTCTCCTGTTACGATCCGCCATAGTTAAGAACGTACTACAACAGAGGAGGCCCCGCCCACGCGGTCCTTTTTGGTCAGAAGCAAGCTTTGGAAGCCAAAAAGTACATACGTCAAACTTCATCCGTTGAGTCCGTTGCCTGACGCAGACAAACTGTGCGGTGTGAAGGCAGCAGAAGACAATGTGGATTGTCGGTCATCCGGCACATTATAATCTTGAGGGTTTAAATGAAGGCAACTAGACTTCTCTTGTTGTCTTAAATATTTAACTCTCATCCAAGAGGCTTCTTCACTTCTGTAAAACTGGATTGGGAGTATCAGATTTAAAAGTCTACAAGTTGGTATCATTAAGGATCACTAATGTTGATATAGTTTTACCTAATGAGGCCATCAAGATTCTGTAAGAGCTAAGTAATCTTGGTAAGGTAAGAGACGTTAACAGTGAAAACGAACCTAATCATTTAACTATCCACTGCCTTCTTTAACTCTTCTCTCAAGAGGAAGAAGCCTCTTGGATGAGAGATGACATGTTTTCAAGACAACAAGAACTCTAATTGCCTTCACTTAAATCATCAAAAAAGGGAGGAAGGATCTGTGGAGGTGGCAAGCGGCCCTGCTTCTTATCATTTCGAGCTGATTGCTTGTGAGTTGCCAACTTTAACTCGTTACAGAGATGTGGCCGAGACAGAGCTTGTTTTTTGCCCCACAGCAGTTGGGTGCTAATGTCAGATATGGCTTAGCCAGTAGCAATGAACGATACAAATTCAAGTGCAGTTTAAAGTTTTAACCTTAAGAGGGCACTCCACTAATGGCTTTTGGTACAAAAATATATATTTTTACAACAATGTAAAATACAAAAAGCAATGACCAGTGGTCTCATTTAAAAAAAAAATTTGCATAGAATACGCACTAAAACCGTACATAAGCTGAGCAACTTTTTTTTCTTGCGCCTACAAAATTTCTGATCTATCAAACTTGGAGAATGCGCAGTTGGACGCAATTTCCGCTTTATAATTCACTCTTCGTAGAAATTTGCTCAGCTGTTTTTGAATCATATCCGACTCCTACACACCCACTTTCTGCCATAAACGAATTGTTAGGAGGACGTGGAGACCGTTCCTCCGCTGGAATGCCATCTTGGTCAGGGTCGTCAAGCAGGGCAGGTAAGGAGCACCTACTGTAGGGAGAGACTAAGAGAAAACAGGTTAGCGCTTGAATTGACAGCACATCATGCAGTTGGGGAGAAGCAGGAGAGAAAGTAGGAACTGACTCTAATAATGTCTTCCAACAGCCTTGCCTATAGCAGCATAGCTACTAACATTAACTTGTCTCCTAGCTACTAGGAGATCTAGCTACTAACACTCTCTACCTGGCTTACATTAATATATCTCTACCTAGCTTCTGTACCTCTTCCTAGCTTTTGAAACTCTACCTGACTACTAACATTAACCTGTCTCTTCCTAGCTACCTGTCTAACCTGTCTCTAACTGTAAGCTTTGTCAAAGAGGAAGATTTTAAGCCTAGTTTTAAAGATAGACAAGTTGTCTGCTTCATGAACCAGCCCTGGGAGCTGGTTCCATAGGAGGGGAGCCTGGTGACTGAAAGATCTGCCTCCCATTCTACTTTTAGAAATCCTATGAACTACCAGAAAACCTGCAGTATGAGAGTGAAGTGTTCTGTTAGGAACATATGGAACAATCAGGTATCTTATGTATGATGGAGCTAGATTATTAAGAGCTTTATATGTCAGAAGGAGGATCTTGAATTCTATTCTAGATTTTACTGGGTGCCAGTGAAGAGAAGCTAAAACAGGGGAAATATGATCTCTTCTTCTGTTATTCATTAGAACCCTTGCAGCAGCATTTTTGACTAACTAAAGACTTTTAATTGTATTCTGTGGACTACCTGATAATAAAGAGTTACAGCAATCCAGCCTTGAAGTAACAAAGGCATGAACTAGTTTTTCAGCATCACTCCTGGACAGGATGGTTCTAATTTTTGCAATATTCCTAAGGTAAAAAAAGGAAATCCTAGAGACTTCTTTAAACAGACAAAAGTACTTACAAAAAATGTGTTAGAAGAAAAAAGTAAAAAATAAAAACAAAAATTTCAATAAATAAAAGCAGCAGCACAAGAGATGAAACGAATAAGAATATTAAACATAAAGTTTCAATTATAGGCAATGATTGTCCCTTGTAGCGACAGTAAGACTGGAATCAAAGCAAATTTAAACAAATCATACTAAATCACAATAGAACATAATAAATATAAGCACTCTGAGATATTTAAAACCTGGCTAAAAGGTGCATTTCAAAACTACTTTAAAAAAAATATAATCCATGCAAAATATTGTTTTGGGGTCATAAAAATAAGCGGAAGAGCTGCAGGTGACACAGCAAGGATGCAGCAGCGTGTCTTAGATAAAAAAATAATCAATGAGTGCCAGCCCATCCATTGTGCAGAATTATGCTGGGACGCTGCAGCATATTTGTTCTTCACACATGCACCAATACATGTAATTGCTACACAATCTGAAGACATACACATATATATATATATACATAATTCCTAAATGTAATGTATTTTTAATGACATTCTCATTTTTATTCTCAATTCTTATAGACGGGAGGGGGGCGAAGTTTGTGTGTTGGTTGTGTTCGTTTGTGTGTGCAATGCTCTACATGTTTGAAAATGTGGCTTAAATTCACAATTTGTCGGTGCCTCCGTGTCCAAAAAGTACGCAAGCAGGCTCCTTAGTGTGCTTAAAGTTGCGCACATTTTTCTGCCACGTTTTTTTCTATATATCCCAAACTTTACGTATAAAGTTGCTAACGTAGTTTTCAGATCCTGTCTTGTGCATAAGCAAGCTTTTTACATATAAATGAGACCCCATACCATACATTAATTTATATAGTTTATCAGCAAGAAAAAGTTGATTTGGAGTGAGTAGTTTTTACTTTTCTAATAAGAGCTGATTGTCAGCTCTTTTATATATTTTTTCATGTTGCTAATGCTAAGGGCTATCAATTAAATTGTTGCTGTATGGTGTGTTTTTTTAAAAGTTCACCTAAATAATACAAGGCTATAGTACAAAGTGTCGCTGCAGTTGTAAAGCAAATAGAATTAGTATTCTTTGGAATTACATCAGAGAACTGTGTGAATAACTAATGTTGTGGGTATTTTTACACGTGAAATAGAAATACAAGGTTATGATTAAGAACTCAGTCAAGACAGCTTCAAATCGGGAATGCAGCTTACCACCAGAATTTGATTCTTGTTTCAACAAACAGGAAAATTCATACATTCAATACATTATCTGTTAAACAGTTAATGAATCACACACCTTTGTGCTGAGCAGAATAGGTGATGGACCTTTCTCTGATTGCTAAGACTCTCTCTCATAACAGATTCTCTTTCCATTTATACCTGACATCAGGACCATTGCAGTCATAGGACAGGAAACATCTGGACTTTCACAATTCTTGCTGGAAAGTACTTGTCTATTCTCACAACGATATTAATCGTTGTTTGGCGTCAAACGTCTAACATACAGAGCCAAAAACTTTGCTGGGAAACAAAAGATTAGACTTTCTCATGCTTGATGCTCACCAGCCATGGCCAAATGTCACGTACACATGGAAGAAAGTGTTTTCAGGCCCAGAATGCTATATTAAATTTGACTTCTACACTAATAAAGGGCTTGAAAAAAGGAGGTTGCAAACGGAGTACTGAATGGTTTTTAATGCGGGCAGAAGCAAATAATGGTGTTCGGGCGTTTCTACTACTGTACATAATGTTTTGAACCCCAACATAGATTTAACTAAGGCTACGTCCACACTAATCCGATAAAGTTATACGGGGAGTTAGACGTTAGAATGTTATCCACTCAACACGAGCATTTACGCTCCGTTTAAGGTCCGTTTAAGTTCCCATGATTGAGCAATCCCATACCGACCTGTGGACGCACGGAACACGCGTATAATCTACGTGATGCCAGCGCCTACATAATATAAACCAGAAGCTCTACAGCACAGTACATATCTGCTTGTCCCGTTAACCAAAGAGAACAATAGCTGCTCAGAAGAAGAGAGAGTTTTTGGTGGTGACAGGCGACGAGATCGATTTATTACTCTTCGCTGTTGCCTTTGTCTGTAGGGTCGTATTGTTTTTGACGCAGCATTCATTGACGCCACTTCCTTTCATTATCCTAGCTCAGATTAAAATAGGTAATATTAGTTACAATAACTATCCATACACAGTTCTACATTACAATGTCACCAGGGGACTATGAACTCTTTCAAATGTGAGGTAATTCATGATTGTGCCATGACCTTATCCAACTGAATAGGGACCAAATTAATTGTTTTTGGACCTATAGAGGAACAGTCGAGAGTTAATACCTACTGATCAGGGCCGAAATCTAGGTATAATACTGGACTCAGACCTGAACCTTCAGATACACATAAAGACAATTACAAAATCAGCCTTCCAACACCCAAGGAACATTTCCAGCATTAAAGGACTTATGTCACAAGATCTTGAGAAAATCACCCATGTGTTTACCTTTAGTCAGATTGATTACCGCAACTGTGTCCTAAAACAGAACCAGGAAAGAAGAGCATATCACCCCAGTTCTAAAGTCCTTATACAGGCTCACTATAGCTCAGGGAATATACTTTGTTAGTTTATAAACCATTGTATGCTTTATCACAAAAATACATCAAAGATATGTTTTATCGACATGCCTGACCACTTGGGTCTTTTGATTTAAGTCTTTTCTGCATCCCCAAAATCAGAAACAAATATGGAGGAACAGTGTTAAGTTTCTCTCTAATCTGGTACAAACCTCCAAAAAATTGCTGAAACATAGTGTTCCTTTAAATCAAGATTAAACCCCCTTCTGCTTAGAGCTGCCTTTGGTCAAAAATCATCGAAAAAATTTTAAATCTCATTTGATTTGCAGCTTTTTGTGACTTCTTTATTTTGCCACCATGATGTATGGTTTCCGTTTTGTTTTTAACAGGTAGAGCACTTAGAAATTCCTTACCAATGTCCTACATGTACCAGGGAACCTTCAATAACTTTAACCATCTTACTTCCAGTCAACCCCTGCAGCTCCAGTTTCAGTCCAACCATCCCACAGTGGAGACAGTGATGGCGATACTTGCTCCATCTGCTTTGAGGTGTGGACCACAGCAGGTGAACACAGGCTAGCGGCTTTGCGCTGTGGACACATTTTCGGCAACACTTGCATCAAACGCTGGCTTAAGGCTCAGGGCTCTGCTGCTAAATGCCCTCAGGTGAGCAAAAAGCATATCAATACCATAATGGTTAAACTCTGGGCTTTGTTTTTAACTGCCTAAAAATATTTTTCTTTTTTTCAGTGCAACAAGAAAGCAAAGCATTCAGACATAGTGCTGCTTTACGCTCCAAAGCTAAGAGCCATGGACAATAATGAGCAGGAGTGCTTAAAGAGGTAGATATTGACCTCTTTGCTTCAATGCCAGAGAATGTCAGACTAGACATGAATGAGGGTCAATATTGCATCTTTGCTAAAAATATTCCTGTCATATACTCCCAGAGATAAGCTGCCCTGGGCCATTCTTAAATCTCTTATTCTGATACCTGATGTCTCTGCGATATCCTGCACAGCTATATGTTTTTTTCTTCCAAAAAGTGAACAGTCAGTGTGGGGTGATAAGTAGAGGTGCGAATCTTCACAATTTGATTACGATTATGTCTAGGACCCGACCGATATATCGGCCTGCCGATAATATTGGCCGATATGGGGGTCATGGATGATATCGGCTATCCGTAGAAAAAATGCCGATAATTTAAATTTTTTTTTTTTTTTAGGGCGGGGACGGCAAAAAAATGAGCTACTTATCCAGCAGATGGTGCCAGATTCATAATTTTCATGTCTCAGTTAAGCCGGGCATACACTGTGCAATTTTTCAGTCACGGGTCTTCAGCTCTGGCTCACACTGTACGAGTGAATTGCAGGGGTTAAAAGTTCACGACTCGTGCTCACACTGTACGAACCGCTGTTCGGATGCGACCTGAGGGCTCTCACTGCACGACACGACAGACCCGGAAGCAGAAGAAAAAAACGGGAGTGAGATACGCGCCTGACATGGAACTTTTTTCCCGTTTGTTGCGGTCGTGATAGTTTTGAGAGGCCACATCATAAAGGCAAGGATGAGCTTGCCAGAGTTCCATAAGTTGGCCCTCTACATCCTCTGTCCAAACGGGCTGTGCCGCCATCTTGCTCCGTTTGTTTATGTCAAAGACCAGAAGTACTTCCGTGGTAACGATGGTGACACGCATGCGCAGTATGAGAAATAGCTCGTAGCATTGCTTCCACAGTGCGAGTCATTCACGAGAGGCGACTAAGATTTCAAACCGTTTTGATTTTCTTGCGACCGATCAGGAGATGGTCGTGAGGTGTAATTTGCCTGTCGTTACCCAATGTACACTACACGATGCAACACTCACGATTAAGCCAAAAGTCGGCACGATTCAGACAAAAGTCGCATGACTGACAAATCGGATCAAAAACGGTCCAAAATCGCACAGCGTACGCCTGGCTTTAGGAGACGGCCTTAACATACACATCTGACTAGACTGTTACGTTACGTTTTTGTAAAGAAAGAAGTGGCAGATGTGAGTAAAAGCAAAGTATTGAGCATAGGCCCTATTTGTTGTCAGTGGTGAACTGTGAAATAAGCAATGAGAAAAATGAAGGCTTAAGCAATGAAAAAAATGAAGGCTTATTGCAGAACAATTTGGGTTGGCAACCCTTAAAATGGTGCGGGAACATGAAAGGTTGGCTCGGAAAATTGCAGATTACAGAAACCACCTGCGTTTCAGTTTGAGATGCAGACAACAAAGGCTCACACCAACTAGCCTACGCTTAAATTCCACTATGAGAGGGCATAGAGTGGAAAAGATCATAGAAAAGGCACAAAACCAACTCCTCAATGAAAGAATAAGACAAGTCAATTTCACCATTGAAGGTCTGAAAGAGAGAGCAGATCATTCACTACAGAAACTGATGTCAATATTACCTGGTCCTATCTTAGAGAGAGTTGTGGTTTTCACCCAGACAGCACAACTATCTCAACACACCAAGAGCAAAGTAAGACAAACCAGGAAATTCCACAACCTACAATCTCGAAACATCGACAAAAACACTGAAACACTCACTTGGAGGCAAAAAACTGACATCCCAACACAAAATGAAACACAAAACAGGTGGGTAAAGAACTTGTCAGACAGAGAACTTACTCAACCGGAGAAAGAGGTCCTAGCCAAGGGTTTGAACTTTGCCATGACACCAAAAAAGTTACCCATAGTGGACTGGATTACAGCCAAAGAATCCACTATAAAGAAAAACAACATAAGTGGAACCGAGGCAGAACAACTTCGGTTAAAAGTGTCGGCAGCTTTGTCTGAGGCTAAGGTCCCCCCCTCTAACCTCACCATTGGGGAGAGAAAAGCAGTATCAGCACTGAGCAAGGAGCACAACATCACAATCCTTCCAGCAGACAAAGGTAGGTGCACAGTTGTGCTCAATACAACTGATTACCACACCAAGATCTTTGCACTACTGAATGACTCTAACACGTATGAAACTCTGAAACGAGACCCCACGAGTGGGTACAAAAAGAAGGTGATAGAATGTCTACAACAACTGCAAAAAGAAGGCATGATTGACAAAACACAATACTACCGGCTTTACCCCCAGGACTCAATTCCTTGCCTATATGGACTCCCCAAGATCCATAAAGAAGGGGCCCCGCTCAGGCCCATTGTCAGCAGTATAAACTCTGTCACGTACAATATAGCCAAACACATAGCTAATATCCTGGCACCTCTGGTAGGCAACACCCCACACCACATCCAAAACTCCATAGACTTTGTGAACAAAGTCCGGAATCTAAAAATGGATCCAGATGAGACAATGGTTTCCTATGACGTGACTTCATTGTTCACCTGTATTCCTACCATGGAGGCTTTGGTCACAGTAAGAGAACGACTTACACAGGACAACTCCCTCCAAAACAGAACAAAACTCAAACCAGAACACATTTGCCAACTCCTGGAATTGTGCCTGAATACCACATATTTCCAGTTCAATGGCAAGTTTTATAGACAGAAACACGGCTGTGCCATGGGCTCACCAGTTTCTCCAATTGTGGCAAATTTATACATGGAGGAGGTAGAGTGCAGAGCTTTGAACTCCTTTGAAGGAATAACACCTAGCCACTGGTTCAGATACGTAGATGACACATGGGTTAAAATCAAAACCAAAGAGGTGCAAGCCTTTACTGAACACATAAACTCAGTGGACAGAAACATCAAATTCACCAGAGAAGATGTCAAGGACAATAGTTTGCCCTTTTTAGATTGTGTCGTCCAGAGGAGAAAGGACAGAAGGCTCCACATTGGGGTATACAGAAAACCCACACACACAGACCAATACCTACTTTTTGACTCACACCACCCACTGGAACACAAGCTTAGTGTTATCAGGACCCTGCAACACAGAGCTGATAACATACCCACCAGCTCACAGGCCCAAGGGGAAGAACGCAAGCACGTGAGAGACACCCTCACAACTTGTGGTTACCCCAGCTGGACTTTTGTGAAAACTGCAGCTAATTCCAGAAGGAAAGCCAACAAAGTGGTTGAAAAAGAAAAAGAAAACAAACGAAACAATGTAGTCATTCCATATGTGTCTGGGATTTCTGAAAAACTCAGGAGGATTTTTAACAAACACAGTATCCCTGTGTATTTCAAACCCAGCAACACACTCAGACAGAGACTAGTACATCCCAAGGACAGAACACCACACGCACACAAAAGCAACCTGGTGTATGCAATCCAATGCAATGAAGAATGCAAGGACCTCTACATTGGTGAAACCAAACAACCACTGTACAAACGCATGGCCCAACACAGGAGAGCTAACTCCTCAGGCATGGACTCTGTTGTTCATTTACATCTCAAGGAGAAAGCTCACTCCTTTGAGGACAGCAATGTCCAGATATTAGACAGAGAGGACAGATGGTTTGAAAGAGGAGTAAAAGAAGCCATCTATGTAAAAGTAGAGAAACCATCGCTAAACAGAGGAGGAGGCCTGAGACATCACCTATCTCCAATTTACAATGCTGCCCTTTCATCCCTCCCTAGAAGACTCAAACAAATTAGCCTCTAATAACAGAAACAACTGTGACTCCAACGACTGTCGTTATAACACAATAGGGCACTAATGAAGCCGAAACCTAACCTCCACCAATAGGCGACACGCCAACGACCGTCGTTAAGACATGGAGCACAAAGGATCCAATGACATAATGATTCTTGTTCAAGAGGTTAAATAGCTGAGTCTCCACACCAGTTAGTTGGACCAGTCCCTGCCTGGTCAGCGGCGAGCATGAACTGATGAAGCCTCTTGGATAAGAGGTGAAACGTCTTCCAAGACAAATTACCAAGTCCAGTTGCGTTTGATTGAAATTTCCTTGAGATAATGAAAAAATTGGTTCCCCCCACTTCCTTCACAAGCTTAATGTTTGCTTCATGGCTTTGTGTGGAAAATTCAGCGTGTAAAAGGTTTAACCGGCCTATTTCCTTGCTAAAACTTAGATTTGTACAAATTAACTCTGCAAGTTCATATCTTAACCAATTAGACCTTAGATTAAATAATTAGATTAAATAATGCATAATTTCTTTGCCTTAAAAAAATGCCATAGCAGCAGCATACAGAGAGAGTGCAGACTTTAATGACTCCGCGGACTATTATAAATATTAAAAGTATCCGTGTTGGTTTCGTGAAGTATGAGTGACCGCAGTAAATCCTCAATAGCGACTTTGTCACCATTTTAAATCTACTGTCATAAACCATAATTTAACAGTTTACGATGCTTGAGAAAAAAAAATAACCCAGGAACAGTGCTACAATGTTTGCAACACAGAGTGCAGAGCCCAGTTCTTAAATGAGAATACAAATAAGTTGGTAGCTGTGTGATGTTTACTTTTAATTTAACAGGGTTTTCATACGTAGGAAGCTCAGCGGCGACCGCCACTGTGTAATTTATTACCGCCACCTGCTCACGATGGGGATATAAATAAATACTTTCCTTTACGGCGGCAGGTCCTCTGTGTTTCCCCCCCTTACCACCAGCTTCTTACCATAAAAAATAAAGCCAATCTATGCCGCTCTTCTGCAACCGATCTCTCGTCTTCTTCCCGGTTTTCAGCAGCCCAGTTCGGCCGCAGATTTCTTGTCTTCTTCCTGGTTTTCAGCAGCTCAGTTCGGCTGCAGATCTCTCGTTTTCTTCCAGGTTTTCAGCAGCTCAGTTCGGTGGCAGATCTCTCGTCTTCCTCCCGGTTTTCAGCAGCTCAATTCGGCGGCAGATCTCCCATCTTCCCCGCCCTTAC
Organism: Apricaphanius iberus; assembly: GCA_028564705.1. Classification (NCBI taxonomy): domain Eukaryota; kingdom Metazoa; phylum Chordata; class Actinopteri; order Cyprinodontiformes; family Aphaniidae; genus Apricaphanius; species Apricaphanius iberus. The sequence goes on along the minus strand of JAPXFQ010001405.1, from coordinate 294,762 downwards.
CTCCAGCATCTTATCGTAAAAAATAAAATTCAACGTATGCAACTCTTCTGTCCTCGTCGACTGCGACCTGATGAAGTGTTATGAGCTCTTTTGACCAACGGAGCATTTAGCGTGGAGCTTCAACATGGTGTTCCATAATCTGAATGGTAACTTTTGTTTACTGCTGTACCTGGTGGGTGGTAACAGTTCTCTGAGGAGGTGGAGACAGCACTCTGAGGAGGTGTGGATATTCCAATATTCCAGCTTGTGATGTAGAAAGCCGGACAGATTTTGAACAGCTCAATTAGAGACTGAAAGCAGGATCAATTAAGAAAACCCTATCTCACTCAAAACGATGGATGTTTTTTTTAATCAGATTTGTATGCATGTGTATGCACCAGAGACAGACAATAACACCCCAAATCCCAGGAAAAGTGATTTTTTTTCATATGTCTCCCTTAAAGAGACAGAAGCAGATTTTACACGTCATATAGTCTCTTTAGAAAAAATGCATTAAGTTATCAATCATATTTGTATGCTTGCCTTAGTTGTCTTACAGTACGTCCATACCAAAAGAGAATTAAGTAAGCGGCGAGGGAGTTTCAGTGACCACAGTAAATTCAGTGATTCTGTGACTGTCATGCAGTCACAGCCGGTGGATTATGGATTATGGTCCCCGATCTGACGGAGGACAGAGTGGATTACACCTCCACCTCTTCATCCACCTCCATCTGCACGGCTGCTTACTCTATCTCCATGTGTGCGGCTACTTCATTCACCTCCATGTCTATGGCTGCCTCCTCCAACTCCACATCTGCCTCCTCTACCTCCACGTCTGCGGCCGCTTTCTCCACCTCTGTGGGTACTCAATCCACTTTCAACACCTGTGCTGCCCCGCCTCCCCTGCATGCTGAGCTGCTCCGACTGTTGATAACAGTAGAAGAGGTGGGAGTTGAGCTCAGGAAACTTCGACCAGACAAGGCTGATGGTCTGAATGGAGTTTGTCCAAGGCTTCTGGAGGAGTGTGCAGGACAACTGGCTGTTCCTGTGCAGAGGCTCTTCAATCTGAGTCTTCAGGTAGAAAAAGCCCCCATGCCGGTACCCAAAATAGGGCTGAATGATTACAGACAAGTGGATTTGATTTCTCACGTCATGACGACCTTGGAGCAGCTCGTTGTCCTTAGAATGAAACTGCAGGTTGCTGAGGAACTAGACCACCTCCAGTTTTCCTATCAGGAACACTTAGGAGTTCAAGATGGGGTCCTTTACCTGCTGCACCGGGCATACTCCTACCTGGATGTGCGTGGTTCTTATGTCAGGATAATTTTCTTCGACTTCTCCAGCACTTTTAACACCATAAAGCCCTCCATACTGAGCAACAAACTTGTGCGTATGGGTGTAGAGACAGGACTTCCTGACATGTTGGATTATGGACTGCCTAAAAACCAGACCTCAATATGTCAGGGTGGGGAGATGTGTTTCTGCGACACTAGATTGAAGCACTGGGGTCCCACAAGGGACTGTTTTGGCTCCCTTTCTGTTTATACTCTACACATCAGGCTGCAGATACAACTCAGAGTCCTGCCACATCCAGAAGTACTCAGATGATACAACTATCGTGGCGTGTGTGAGCGGTGGACAGGAGGGGGAGCACACGGACCTGGTGGAGACCTTCACTGAATGGAGAAAAAAACAACTGCCTTCTTCTGATAACCACCAAGACTAAGGAGCTGGTGGTTGACTTCAGGACATTTAAACCACCAAGACAGCCAGTCTACATAGATGGGGAGGAAATAGAGACTGTGGAGTCCTACAGATTGTTGGGGGTGGTTCTGGATCAGAAACTGGAGTGGACCACCAACATAGACGCAGCAAACAGGAAGGGACAGAGTCGTCTTTTTTTCCTAAGGTCCTTTGAGGTTTGCAGTGACATGCTGTAGATGTTTTACTACACAGTCATCAGAAGTGTGCTTCTGTGTGCTGTTGTCTGCTGGGGAAGTAGCACTACAGACAAAGCATGTAGACGTCTGGACAAATTGGTCAAAAAGACCAGTTCTTTACTGGGTCGGGAGCTGGAACCTGTAAGAACTGTGGTGGACAGGCAGCTGAGGAGGAAGTTGCAGGGCTTTCTGGATAATACTAAGCACCCCCTCCATGATGTGCTGACCAGCCAGTGAAGCAGCTGCAGTGAAAGATTGATCTTATTGAGATGTAGGACTGAGAGGTTCAGGAGATCGTTTGTTCCCACAGCCATAAGAATATTCAAAAGAGATATCCAACATGTTTCCTAAATTATTTTATTATCATTTATCGTTTTTTTTCCCAATATAAGATGTGTTTGTAAATATACCTCTTTGGGGATTTGTCTGCCTGTGTTATTGAAGTGTTAATTTTATTATCCATCCATCCATCCATATCTGTCCATCCTCTGCAGGGTCGTTAGGGGGGTGGAGTGCCTATCTTCAGCAGCAGAGGCAAGAGTCTGCGTCCACCCTGAACATATTGTCATCTGCAGGCCCTTATTTATTATGTTCTCCCGTTTTGTTTTGTAGCGTTACTTAGCAGCAGTTATTCTTATTTTCGTTTCGTTTAATTTTATCTTTATATGTAGTTCTCTGTTCAGCTGGTTTAGAATTACTGTTACATAAAATGAATAAAAAAATAACTGCAATTAAACACAGGATACTTGGAAATGGACATCAGTTGTTGGTTGGTGTGCCCTACAACTATATTAAAGTCCCACCTCCTAGTTCGATTAGTAGCCCCCACTGCCGAGATTCGAGAACTGGTAGAGCTTGGTGTCAGGATGCTGACTGGGCTTGGCCTGGAGATGCCATCCATCTCCTGTAGCTATTGGTGTGGCAGCGGTGGAGGGGCCCCCGTTGGCCGATCCCTGATCAGGTCCTTGCTGGGGGATGGGGTGCCTCTAGGCCCTGAATTTACGAGGACCTGCCCTAGTGTAGCCGGTTGCCCCTGGAGCCCATGGGCTCGTCCCTGCCGTCCCCCAGGCCCCTGCTTTGCCACTGCTTGATTTTCTCCCGAGGCTTTCCTCTGCTCCTCTCTAGAATAGAATAATCCTTTAATAGTCCCACCAGGGGAAAATTGGTCGTAAACAGCAGCCAAAGAAACAACAAATATACAACATATGTATCAGAAGAGAAAAATATATACAAAATACACAGAATATGTACAACAACACAGAATATGTACATCAGGAGGAAATAATGTGCAAATTATTAGCGGGTGTGGTCAACCCTGCATTGGTCTGCCTGGGGCTCATAGGCTCTGGAATCCTCTGGACATCTGGCTTCGACCTCCATGTCTGAGTTGATTCCTTTGAAACAGAATGATGGCTCCTCACACCAGCTATCAAACACTCGTATGGAGAAACCTTATATACACCAGCGTGCTCAAACACACATAGAAAGAAAAGAAACCTGCAGCAATTTTTAATAAAGATTTCTCAAACATATATATAATCTTAAGTGGAGTGCTATATCCAAAGCTGTAATGCTCCACTTCTAATATAAATCTGTTGGGCTTTTAATGGGTACTCGGACACCATTTCTGAGTCCCACGCTGCCATACAGGACACGCTAAAAAGAGGGGGAAAAAGCACAGACCTGGAGTCTGTTAGTTTTAATGTGGGACATCTGAAAAGTAATGAAAATTGGGGACTGTCCTTTATGAAGCAGGACATCTGGCCACCCTACTTGACCCTCGAAACCAGCTTGCCTGCCAAGCAGGTCAGTTGGCTAGTCAGTTTTCCTAACAGGTAGGCAGACATCAACCTACCATGCTGCATTGGTTTCTTTAACCAAAAACGAGGAGACTGTAAAAAGGCGCCCTCATCAATTCTTTAATTGTAGTTTTATTTAGGGTGCAGCCATCATTATGCCTCTTACTCCTTCAGCTTTGGATTTGTCTCCCTCCTGTCTTTTTTATGTTCATATAAAGCTATGTGTGTGTTTAGATCTCTGGAGCAGGAGCAATCTTTGAGGAGGAAAGCTGAACTGGAGTCAGCAGAATACAAACTCAAGCTTCAGGTTGTCACAAGCAAATATGGACAGGCACAGCAAGAGCTGCAGGTATTAAAGCCAGCTATTGCCTTAGTAAATTGTGCAGATTATTGAAAACATATTGAAATATGTTCATAGTGTTTTTATTCTGTAAAGAAACAACCACCCTTTTCCAAATTGTGTGCCTTGTCCAGTATGTTCTTGTAAAAGAGAATATTAACCTACACCTTTTTTAAAGTGGAGCACATCTTTTTTCAGTTCTTTGAATCTATCTGCATATTTTTGTAGGAGCTGAAGGCCTTGATGGCTCAGACTGGAAGAAGCCAGGCTCCCGCCTCATCCTCTTCCTCCTTCGCCCCACTCTTTAGTCTGTCTCAGAGGGTGGATGGCTCCAGGACGGCGCAGTACAACTTCTCTAAGGCAGTATTGGTGTCTCAGGCAGGTGGCTGCAGAGTTCTGTCCTACTGCGAACCTCTGTGCTGTCTGCTGGCCTCACAACCATCCCCTCATTCTACTCTAGTGCCTGGTAACATGCATTCTTTATTTCCATTGTGTGTAATATGAACAAATGTGGCAGCTTGAAGACGATTCACCTTAGTCTTACTGTGAGTCAGTTGATAAATATGCTTTATGAATGAGAATGGTTGATTGAATTGAATTGCCAAAGTCAGGTGCAGTGTAAGGCAAATTCCAAGTGAGAGTGATTTCTTGGGAAGTTCCTCTCTCTGCTGTTAGATTATTTTTATTTATTTTTAGTTTACCTTTATTTTAGCAGGAACAATCCCTATGAGATTCTCTATTTTAGGGAGTCCTGCCCAAGACTGCAGCAAAAATTGTTCCAAAATAAAGAAACACAATAAAAACAGACAACATACTAAAACGAAGGACTGTAAATTTATCATCTCAATATGATTTAAAAGTAATAACACGTTCATCAAGTATTTAAATAATCCTTTGTCCCAGTGCATTAAATGGACAGCATGAAGTGCCGATACTCTGTTTCATCGAGGTCCAAATATAAAATGCAGAGGTTCCTGAATGTAAATGAGGTTAGTAAAAAGAGGTCCCCTCTCTATATGCATCATAATGCAAATCAAAAGCGAGGGAACTCAGATCAAATCTCATGTATGATCAAATTAAGTCATATGTTGGCTATGTTCATAAAATTATTTTAAATGAGTTTATAATTCCAAAATGTCCCTTGCTTTATTAATGGCAAACAGGCAAGTAACAACAGTGTAACAGAAAAAGTCACCTTTTCTTAAAGTAGAAAAAATAAACTGTTACTGAACTGATGTGTAAAGTAATTCATTAAAATAATGAGAAGTACAGTTACCAGAATTTGTTACAAATATAGGTGCTGCGTGGTATACAAAATCCAGCTTTTTCAGGGACGATTGATTGGCACAATGTATAAAATATCATGTAGTATTGAAACAAATGTTTCTTGTTTGTAACAAATGTTGCTTGTGTAAGTCTTTTTCTTACACTAAATGAGAAACGGCATTTGAAACAGAACTTTCAAAGTTTTATTATTTAACACTATTTATGTTGCTTGAAAGACACATTTTCTCCTGGAAGATACCATGATATTTGTAGACTAATAATCTGAGTTTGTCGTCTAATTTAACAATCTGGGAAACATCGTCTATGTTCATCTTAAATCTGTTGATTCTTTGTTTTCTTTTAAATTTTTATTCTGTTGAATAATTCTTTTTATTCAAGGTCCAGTATTGGCTTGATTTACATGATGTGCTTGAAAACGTGATGGTTTCTTGCGATTGAATGGCTTCAAACAGTCTTAATTTACGGTTTGATTCCCACTCTTTTCTGTTTTTCTTAAAGTCCTGTGTAGACTCAGAGAAGTGACCACACAGACCATGTGGAAGTGACGGGGGCTAGGAGTGAAATTTGGCGATTTTACTATGTTTTAGACAGAATATTTTGCGTTTATATCGGAGCACATGATCAGCCAGCAGCATTAATATCTGCTCCAACTGGCAGGACCAGTGGAGCTACAGCTTGCTGGGCTTGGACCACTCTGGGTCGACTACATCTCTGCTGCTCAGTGGAAGCAGTAACATGCCCAAGCCGTAGTCTCAATTCATCCAATAACACCATATTAATTCCTTATATTTGTATTTAGTCGTTTCTTTGAAAATGAGCTGCTGAAGGAGTCTAAACAATGGCTAAATATCACAACACAGCTGGTACATTGGTAACGCTGTTCTGCAGAGATGATTTCACATGACTGTGCATAGTCACGTGATTCAATGCATCACTCATTTCTTAAAGGAGCAGGAGCACCTCTAAACATAAATTGTCTGTATACTGCTGTTGGGTATTGATCAATTAAAATTTGTTCAATTTAAGTTATGGTCTATCAGGTTATGTTAAGAATATTAACTAAAAATTGGAAATTAGTAGTTGAATTATTCTTTAAATGATTTAATCGGGGCACCACCAGCCTCTGGGCTAGAAACAAGATTTTATCCCTATTCAAAGAAAATTATCAACCAATAATCTCACTTATAATTATTAATTATTAGTGATTACCTAAAGACCTTATCTGAAGGGAATGAATTCTTTGCAATAATTCACACACAGACATACAGTCAGAATAAAATAAACCAGAGATTTGATTCAATTTAACTAATTTATTCTAAAAACACAACACAAATAAAAACACTACTTATACTAAAACGGTTCTGTCAAGGCTAACCGTGTGTCCACACTGACCGCAATAGGAGCGACCAGAGCTTCAGGTTTACATGTAAAATCAATGGAGGAGCGCGATGAAGCGCGTCTTGGGGTCCCGCAACACTTCAGAAGCATATTTGCGTCGCGAAAAAGCTTTTCTGCCTGATTTGCGCGAACAATTTGTGCTACAGATGCGATGGAAAATTCGCCCTGCATTTTATGTGGTGCATTTTGTGCATTCGCGTCATGGCGTCTATCGCTTGAGTTGGAAAAATCTGAACTCCAGCGTCAAATCGCACGGCGACAACCAATCAGGGGACAGAGTTTCAGTGATTCTGTGACCGTCATGGAGTCACAGCCTCAGCAGGACATGGAGGAAATATGGATAAACATCGTGGTTAATCACCCCGAGCTACATGTGACAAGCAGTTTTCTTTACAGAGACAGAAATAAAAAAATTTACTATTTAGACAGGAATGCTCTTAAGAGGTTTGTGGGTGGCTCTTAAAAGAGCCGTTGTTGGCCAGTTCGCGCGTGAAAATACCACATTTTAAGCGCAACCAGTTCGCTTCGTACACGCTTCACTGTGCGAATGTGCACGCAAAAAGATAGGCTTGTGTCGCGCCTTTTAGTCGCTCCTATCGCGTTCAGTGTGGACACGGTGTAATGGTATACTACAGATGGCGACCAGTAGTGACGTCACTTAGGCACGTTACGGAGCGCTTCCTGCTGACTTTCGTACGTGGCCCCTGACGTGCACACGTAGAGGCTGTGTATGGACATGAACACGGAGCTTGCCGAAAGGATGGGGGTAATTGTTTTATTGCAGATGAGGCGCCGCACGGTTTTCTGTAACAAAAAAGACCTCGTGGTCCTTATCAGTGGGGTAGCTTTCTGTTAGCAAAGGCTCTGGTTCAGAAACACAGTAAAAATAAGGATTTTTGGTCTACCCTCGGCACCGCACATTTCTGAGGAATGCTCCGTGTGGACAGAACGCCTGTGTCGTTAAACACTCACTATGGCACATGAAATAGAACAAAGGGATTTCCTACAATCAGATAACTTTGCTTATTTCTAAAGGACGGAAAGTACCACAGACATGAAACCTACACAACAATTAAGCTCACAGTTTACCCGTTAATACAAATAAACACAGCACAGAAACTTCAAGAGCTGCATGCATCAGAATACACAGGATTCCTGACTAATTCCATCCAGGTTGAGAAATAAAATCGAACAGTCTAACTTCATAGAAGTCCCTGATGCAGGAGAAAGGCACCGCTTCCTTGATTGCGACGGAAAAACATGAAAGAAATAAGAAAATAAAAAGGGAATGTCCAACTCATCCGTCATGCGGAAGAGAGGAAAAAGGAGAATAAACTTTGAAGGCCAGCCTCAAAGACGGGAGAGTTGTTTGCACAAGGAAAGGGTTCAGAACACGTGTTGAGAATGTTGTCTCTTTTTTGTAGCTTTGGAGCAAAACCACCGCTCATGGAAGTGAGACTTGAAGAGAGACGATCTCCTTTTAGTCCGGGAGTCGAACCAGAGAGGACGCGAAGTTCCGTGATTCAGAGCTTTAAACAAGGCGCCAATCCTGTTCCCTCCTACTTTGTGCGGATGGTCCACTCACACTGCACGGAACTGCAGCGGGTTTGATAGACCAATTCGTGTGACAGATTTTCCAGTGCTCAGATGGGGAGGGGAAAGAGAGAGGTGCACGGCCCTCCCATTGGCCCATTGGAATGCTGGCATCCTATTTTTAGGGCCCTTTGATATTTTACACATAGCTAAGACTCCAACACCGCCCAGCCCTACTACTCTCTGTATAATATAAGCATTGCTTGCATAAAAATTGTTCTTTCTGGATTTACGAAAGAAGATTGTTTTGGTTTGTCAGAGTTTAGCTAACGTCTCAATTTCGAGAAATGTTCATATATGATGTTAAAAGCAGATTGTGATTTCTCTTTAGCACTTTGTTATGGGGGGTAGTTTATAAACTTAAAGACACACTCCATAACTTTGCGGATTTTTGCTCGCTGTCACTCTCTCAAGATTCTGGTGTAATGTCACTGTCGTAAAACAAATCTCCTCAGGGCACATCTGAACAAGTTTACGGACGGTATTACAAGCTCACTATCCAAAACATCAAACTAACAGCCTGTCAGTTGGTAAACCGTCAAACAGTTCTCCCAGCCCTGTATCACGTAATCATGACCAAATAACCCCAGAAAAAGCATTTATTACTTATCAATCCAGTATCAACATTGCTTGTTCCATAGTACATCCTATTGTATCTCTAATGCCTCATTCTCTGTGGCTACGCATATAAAACTGAAAAGTTGGAACCCCGTGTTTTAGAAGCTGATCCTACTTTGGTAAGTAGCTTTGACCTAAACTGAGCAACACTTTGACAGAAAAGGTCTTTCACAGCGGTGAGGGGAATGAAGTGTTATCTGACTTGCGTCATCATCTTGTGTTTTGTGGCTCTCTGAGGCAGCAGGGTGAACCGCAGAAGATGATATGCAGTTTTTTTCTCTCGCTTCTTCTGATACGGTCTTCTTAAAATTCTTTGATGGATCTGCCATGGGTCAAGTCTCCAAACCGCGGGTTTGTTTATATAATTTGGTAGTGTACTGCCATAAAGGCAAAGTCAGTCTGTACTTCCGGTCAGGCCTCACACGGGGGCTGGTAATGTGTTTTTCAGCATCGGGACCCTCACATGCAAAGACCGCTCTGGAAATGAACATCATAAATGATGGTCACCAAAATGTTTCAAAAACAATTTTTAAGATGTAAATATTACGGTGTCTGACTTTTAAGAAAGTCAAAAATAAACACCAATAATTTGAGTTATTTAACCTGCGATAAGTGAAAGACAGTTAATTTTTCTAAGTCTTATTTTTCCCATGTTATTTAGAAATGTCAGTTTATAGCTAAATATTTAATTAGCTGGCTAGATATTTACTTCACAGGCTATACATTTAGTTCAAAAGCGTAATATTAAGATTCTAAACTAAATATTTACTTTTCATATAACACGCTAATGTTTTATGAAGCCCCACAAGTTTTTTTAAGGGCTAAATAACCTAAATTAATAATAATAATTTTGACTTACTTTACAATAGCACCCCACTTACAGAGATGACTCTACAATATATTTTACAATATCAGTCGTTTCATTATAAATTTTTAACATGTAGACAATGTATTGCTTAATAAGAGATCATTTTAATCCATTAGTGCAGCTTTCTTGTATTTTCTTGAAAGTTTGCCCCTTTGGCCAACATACAAAGCGCTGAGGAGTGAGATGAAACTCACCTGAAGTCACAATTTATCCTTTGTCTCCTCAGGTTGTGGAGTCAAGAAGGTGAGCTTGGTGAACATGAAAGCTAGTCAGTATGTTCCAATCCACAGCAAACAGATACGAGGTCTGTCCTTTAGTAGAGAGAACAACAGTCTGTTGCTATCTGCTGCACTGGACAACACCATTAAACTGACAAGGTAAGAACATGTGGAGTATTGACAAATATTTTCACAAATCTTACATACACTTTAATAATAATCTACCTTAATTGAAACCATACTCTCCTTGCCCCTAAATCCATCAGGCCTGTTTTAGGCTGTTCTAAATTTTCATTCTGGATGATATGCAAAGCAAGACTGCTAAATTTGGTGCACTTAAGCAAAAACCTGTGGAAGCCATCCTAACAGATTTATCAAGATGATCAAATGTTCAGTCACATTATTATGTGACTGATTATAATTGACTAGCCTAAAATGGATTTTTGATCAAAGATGCAGAATGTTTTGCTCTCCTGAAATTTAAAAGCATCCTAAAGCAAGAGAGGTGACTGAAATCCCCTGATATCACTAGGGTTGCATAAAGGGTTTATTGTTTTTAGTCTGCTGGGTGGAATTGATATGATCAGAATCAGCAAGAAGAACTCTTCAGATTGAAAACTATGGAGATCAAATTGATTAAAACATCTGTGTATGCGTAATACCTGATTTGTAACTTGTCTGCCTGTGTGTAACTTTAGGTACTTGCATTTCATGATTTGTATGCATAGGAAAACGTTTTGATTTCGTAGTTTTAAGTTTGTGTAATTTAAAATTGTGCATGTGTAAATGTATTTCGTACTTGTAATTTCTTGATATTTGTATGTACACTACCGTTCAAAAGTTTGCGGTCACCCAAACAATTTTGTGTTTTCCATGAAAAGTCACACTTATTCACCACCATACGTTGTGAAATGAATAAAAAATAGAGTCAAGACATTGACAAGGTTAGAAATAATGATTTTTATTTGAAATAAGATTGTTTTTACATCAAACTTTGCTTTCATCAAAGAATCCTCCATTTGCAGCAATTACAGCATTGCAGACCTTTGGCATTCTAGCTGTTAATTTGTTGAGGTAATCTGGAGAAATTGCACCCCACGCTTCTAGAAGCAGCTCCCACAATTTGGATTGGTTGGATGGGCACTTCTTGCGTACCATACGGTCAAGCTGCTCCCACAACAGCTCAACGGGGTTCAAATCTGGTGACTGCGCTGGCCACTCCATTACCGATAGAATACCAGCTGCCTGCTTCTTCTCTAAATAGTTCTTGCACAATTTCGAGGTGTGTTTTGGGTCATTGTCCTGTTGTAGGATGAAATTGGCTCCAATCAAGCGCTGTCCACTGGGTATGGCATGGCGTTGCAAAATGGAGTGATAGCCTTCCTTATTCAGAATCCCTTTTACCCTGTACAAATCTCCCACCTTACCAGCACCAAAGCAACCCCAGACCATCACATTACCTCCACCATGCTTAACAGATGGCGTCAGGCATTCTTCCAGCATCTTTTCAGTTGTTCTGCGTCTCACAAACGTTCTTCTTTGTGATCCAAACACCTCAAACTTGGATTCATCCGTCCACAGCACTTTTTTCCAGTCTTCCTCTGTCCAATGTCTGTGTTCTTTTGCCCATCTTAATCTTTTTCTTTTATTGGCCAGTCTCAGATATGGCTTTTTCTTTGCCACTCTGCCCTGAAGCCCAGAATCCCGCAGCCGCCTCTTCACTGTAGATGTTGACACTGGTGTTTTGCGGGTACTATTTAATGAAGATGCCAGTTGGGGACCTGTGAGGCGTCTGTTTCTCAAACTAGAGACTCTAATGTACTTATCTTCTTGCTCAGTTGTGCAACGCGGCCTCCCACTTCTTTTTCTACTCTGGTTAGAGCCTGTTTGTGCTGTCCTCTGAAGGGAGTAGTACACACCGTTGTAGGAAATCTTCAATTTCTTAGCAATTTCTCGCATGGAATAGCCTTCATTTCTAAGAACAAGAATAGACTGTCGAGTTTCAGATGAAAGTTCTCTTTTTCTGGCCATTTTGAGCGTTTAATTGACCCCACAAATGTGATGCTCCAGAAACTCAATCTGCTCAAAGGAAGGTCAGTTTTGTAGCTTCTGTACCGAGCTAAACTGTTTTCAGATGTGTGAACATGATTGCACAAGGGTTTTCTAATCATCAATTAGCCTTCTTAGCCAATGAGCAAACACATTGTACCATTAGAACACTGGAGTGATAGTTGCTGGAAATGGTCCTCTATACACCTATGTAGATATTGCACCAAAAACCAGACATTTGCAGCTAGAATAGTCATTTACCACATTAGCAATGTATAGCGTGTGTTTCTTTAAAGTTAAGACTAGTTTAAAGTTATCTTCATTGAAAAGTACAGTGCTTTTACTTCAAAAATAAGGACATTTCAATGTGACCCCAAACTTTTGAACGGTAGTGTACGTTTGGACAAAATTGCAGGAACCCGAAGTTGAGCACAAAATGTGTTTTACGGTTTCCAAGTCATTTTCTACAAACTCAAGTACCCAAGGCTAACCACAAACCAGGCTGAGACAAGTTACAAATCAAGTATTGCTCACACACAGATGTTTTGAGTCTATTTTCTCACTATAGAAAACATAGACACAAATTTAAAGCTGACTGCTCAAATCCGAGTTGCACTTTTTTGTAACATGTTCAGTAGTGCACTATCTGAAGGGATCAAGCGCTTTGAGCTCTTCAACACAAGTAATACAAGTAAGGCAAGACAACTTTATTTGTATAGCACACCTTCAATATTAAGGCAATTCAAGGTTCTTTTAGTGATTAGGTGATAAAATGTTAAAAAAATCAGTAAAAGCATAAAGCACATTAGAGAAACATAATTTCACATTCAAGTAGGGCTGGGCGATATAGAAAAAAAGCTTATCGATAAAAAAAACAGTCATATTTATCGATATTGATCAATATTTGATATTTATCGATAATTATCGATTAAAAAAAATCACAATGTAAAAACAATATTTTAAGTGCCCAGTCATTTTGTTATTCTTCATTGAACTAATTTTAAGAATTAAATTCATAAAATTTTCAAACACTTCTTTTTATCATAAGTAAGTTTGTAAGACAGAAACAAACCAAGAGACCTGAGTAACATCAGTAAATACAAAGAAAAGTAATATTATTAACCATTATTTATATATATATATATATATATATATATTAATCATGTTAGTAATTTAAATTAAAGGCTTATTTTTATTCTTTTTAATCTTTAAACATTTATGACACTTTATAATATTAATGAATGAAACCCTTAAAGTAGTTTGTCAATAAAGTTTAGTCAAATTCTCTTCAGCTGTAGGCTAAAGCTAACTAGCTACTCACCAGTGTTGATGGGCTCCAACACTGCAGAATCAGAATCAGCTTTAATGGCCAAGTATGACATACTAGGAATTTGACTCCGGCAACTTTTCTCTCCAGTACAGAACTTAAATAAGTGAAGTTAAAACGGAAAATAAAAATAAATACAAATAAATAATAAAGGATAATATATACACCAAACCAGGGTTATTGTACAGTAAGTATATACAGCAGTGCAGAGTTTTAGTTTATTGTTGATGTGAATGGACTTAGACTCTGTGACTATTCAGAGTTCATCAGAGCGACAGCCTGGGGGAAGAAACTGTTCTTGTGTCGGGTGGTTTTGGCGTACAGCGCTCTGTAAAGCCGGCCTGAGGGGAGGAGCCTAAACAGATTGTGGCCAGGGTGTGAGGGGTCAGTTGGGGATTTTTCTGGCCCGCCTCCTGACCCTGGCCCGGAATAGGTCCTCAATGGAGGGAAGATCAGTAACTATGATCCTCTCTGAGGACCTGACTGTTCTCTGCAGTCTGTCCTTGTCTTGCCTGGTGGCGGATCCGAACCAGACAGAGATGGATGAGGTCAGGACAGACTGGACTATTGCTGTGTAGAATATGGTCAGCAGTTCCTGAGGCAGGTTGAACTTTCTGAGCTGACGCAGAAAGTACAGCCTTTGCTGGGCCTTCTTCCTTATAGAGTCAATGTGGGAGGACCACTTCAGGTCCCGTGTGATGGTGGATCCTAGGAACCTGAAAGACTCCACTGTGGGGACGGACCTGTTGGTGATTATGAGAGGAGATATTGATGGGGGTCTCTTCCTGAAATCCACTGTCATCTCCACAGTTTTGAGTGGGTTTAGCTCCAGGTGGTTCTGACTGCACCAGAGGACCAGCTCTCCCACCTCCCTTCTGTATGCAGACTCGTCGCCGTCACGGATGAGTCCAATGACGGTGGTGTCATCTGCAAACTTCAGGAGTTTCACAGAAGGGTCTCTTGACGTGCAATCAGTGGTGTAAAGGTAGAAAAGCAGTGGGGAGAGAACACATCCCTGGGGGGCGCCGATGCTGAGGGACCGGGTGCTGGAGATGAAGTTACCCAGTTTCACCTGCTGCCTCCTGTCAGTCAGGAAACTGGTAATCCACTGATAGGTGGAGGGAGGCACGGTGAGCTGGGACAGTTTTTGGTGGAGGAGCTCTGGGACGATGGTGTTGAATGCAGAGCTGAAGTCCAGAAACAGGACCCGAGCGTAGGCAGCTCAGTCACTGAGAGCTGAAGCCAGCAGGTCTATCCAACCCCTGTTGTGTTTTTTTTAAGCGTTTTTTTCGCTTCTGAGGACCGGGAGCAGAACCGAGGGGAGATTTTAAAAGCCACAGATGTTAGCAACGCGACGCGACCTGGGTACGTTTCCTGTGTCTCTGTAAGAGATTCGTAGCGAGCTGGAGAGGGAAGTCCTGCTTAAAACAGCTGACCGTAGTTTTATATTTCGTTCATTATTGCTACGTTTAGTGTTTTAGTGCATCGATGATCGGTTCAAAACGGGACGTAACCTTTACCGGAGCCACTGAAACATTTATCCGGGACAACGTCCTCTGCTGCTTCTTTGTTACGTGTGAGCGTGCCGAAGCTACGGTTAAATTCTGTTTCAGCTCAAATCATTTAATCCTTTTTGTGGTTTGAAAGGAGAGAGGGTGGCTGACAGAGCTGCGTGGGTCATTGTTAATGATTCGTTTGGAATACGTAATGATTGTTGTATTAAGCTGCCTGATAGGGTATAATGAAAAAATGAGGGGGAACTTTTTTTTTCTATCGAACTTTTTTATCGACCCCCTTTTTTTGTATCGCACCACACATCTATCGTCAATATATATTGCTATCGAATTATCGCCCAGCCCTACATTCAAGCTATTATAATGACTTATACAAAGGCAGCTCTAAATAGTAGTAGATGACTAATACTGGGGCTTTATTTGAAACAGAAGACACAGGAAGTCTAGGAAAACCAGAGAGGCTACAGATGAAACTGAAATGTACCTTGTCTTTAATCATAAATACTTTTTTTACAGTTTGCTTACCAACACGGTCGTTCAGACATATAAAACGGACAAACCTGTATGGAGCTGCTGTTGGTCTTTGGACAACAGTAACTATGTCTATGCAGGTCTAAGCAACGGCTCTGTGCTGGTTTATGACACCAGAGATACCAGTACCCACATCCATGAGCTGGAACCTCTTCGCTCCAGGTAAAATCTTTTTAAAAGACTTGACATACATTACAACGCTTTCTCTAGTAGAAGTTAGCACATTAGGACACAACTTATTGTCTCCTGTTAGGTCCTTAATATCCTGAAACTTTTATTTTTTTAGGTGCCCTGTAGCATCCTTGTGCTATGTCCCACGGGTGGCGTCTAGCTCCTTCCCCAGTGGCGGTCTGATTGCTGGCTCACTAGAGGGTGCTTGTTTCTGGGAGCAGGTGAATGAGACCACCTACAAACCCCATGTTTTGCCTCTAGAGAGTGGTGGCTGCACAGACATCCAGGTGGAGACTGAGAGCAGACACTGTCTGGTCACATACCGGCCTGGTAAGACCCTGTTACTGTATTGTAATTACAGTACTGCTGAAACCTGAGACAACTGAACAAAATGGTTATCTTTAATTTATGGACTCGTACAAAGGTTGTTTAGGGTTATAAAATGAACGTTACAGGTTAAATCCAATTCAGTTAATGGTTATATAGTACCAGTTCAAAACAATTAGTAAGAGGTAAATGGCCATAGGGCAATTATTTAAAAAAAATATTTTTAATCTAATCATGCGCAGTCAGTTAAGTACATCCAGTACAATTAAAATGGATCCTTGTTTATATCAAACTATTTATTGGAGCCTTGTTTCCTGATTGATCCCCTTGCCTTTGTCAAAGATGGTCTGGGATCCACTTCCTGCCCACTAACAGATAGTTTAATTAAAGGATTAATTACAAGCTTTTATTTGCAAAACAAAACAGCATTTGTAAAACATGAAGAAAAATAACAAAAACCTACGCAGTTGGCGATATGGACAATTCTCTTTTTGTCTATGTAATTTTGGTAGTCTAATCACAGACAAAACTGTGTGGACCCCCCTTTGGGGGTCCCTGACCTCAGAATGAGAATTACTGCTTTAGGGCAGAGGTCCCCAACTTTTTTCAGCCACAGACTGGTTTAAAATCTTAGAGTATTCACATTCATAACATTATTGGCAGGGTCCCTGTACCATTGCAACAACATATTATGATTTACATTCTGCCCCCTAAAACTCTGCGGTTGCTGTGATAACTTTTAAATGTTCCTTTAAAATAAGATTTACCTTAAAACACAAATATTAAGAGCATGAAAAATAAAACTCACCACTGCAGTAAACACTCTATGCAGCTCATGCATTTGTGTTTCCAGAGGTAGGTGTCTTTTGCATGCACTGCATCATGCACTTGCACCAGCGGTATACAGCAGTGCTTTGTTGTATTGTAGTAACAAGTTTAAATCGGCACCCATATTTCCTTGGGGTTGCTTTTTGTCATCAGACTCAGAATCAGCTTTAATGGCCAAGTAAGACACATACAAGGAATTTGACTCCGGCAACTTTTCTCTATAGTACAGACTTAAATAAGTTAAATAAAAATAGGTACAATAAATAAATAATAATAAAGGATAATATATACACCAAACTGTGGTTATTGTAAAGAGAGTATATACAGCAGTGCAGAGTTATAGTTTATTGTTATGTGAATGGACTCACAGTCTGTGACTACACAGAGTTCATCAGAGCGACAACCTGGGGGAAAAAACTGTTCTTGTGTCGGGTGGTTTTGGCGTACAGTGCTCTTTAACGCCTGCCTGAGGAGAGGAGCCTAAACAGGTTGTGGCCAGGCTGAGAGGGGTCAGTGGTGATTTTCCTAGCCCGCTTCCTGACCCTGGCCCGGAATAGGTCCTGAATGGAGGGAAGATCATTACCTATGATCCTCTCTTCAGACCTGACTGTTCTCTGTAGTCTGTCCTTGTCTTGCCTGGTGGCAGATCCGAACCAGACAGAGATGGATGAGGTCAGGACAGACTGGACTATTGCTGTGTAGAAGATGGTCAGCAGCTCCTGAGGCAGGTTGAACTTTCTGAGCTAACGCAGAAAGTACAGCCTCTTCTGGGCCTTCTTCCTTATAGAGTCAATGTGGGAGGTCCACTTCAGGTCCCGTGTGATGGGGGATCCTAGGAAGCTGAAAAGCTCCACTGTGGGGACTGACCTGTTGAGGATTATGAGAGGAGATGTTGATGGGGGTCTTTTCCTGAAGTCCCATGTTATTTCCACAGTTTTGAGCGGGTTCAGCTCCAGGTGGTTCTGACTGCACCAGAGGGCCAGCTGTTCTGTATGCAGACTCGTCGCCGTCACGGATGAGTCCAATGATTGTGGTGTCATCTGCAAACTTCAGGAGTTTCACAGAGGGGTCCCTTGACGTGCAGTCAATGGTGTAAAGGGAGAAGAGCAGTGGGGAGAGAACACATCCCTGGGGGGTGCCAGTGCTGATGGATCGGTTGATGGATATGAAGTTACCCAGTTTCACCTGCTGCCTCCTGTCAGTCAGGAAACTGGTAATCCACTGGCAGGTGGAGGGAGGCACGGTGAGCTGGGACAGTTTTTGGTGGAGGAGCTCTGGGACGATGGTGTTGAATGCAGAGCTCAAGTCCACAAACAGGACCCGAGCGCAAGTCCCTTTAGAGTATAGGGCCGTTTTCACATGTGTGGCCGTGCCAGAATACGGCCAGAGAAAATGCAAATTTCTTCTGTTCAGATGAGACGTATTTACACGTACTGGAATCCAGTGCTTTACTACAACGATTGTGACCAAATACGGTATCAGAGTACGGACTGCCGTACCATTTGAAAATGCCCTAGTTGGTGCAGGATTTAGTGAAGAGGCATGTTGACTGCATCATCCACTGACCTGTTTGCTCTATATGCAAACTGCAGGGGGTCTAAAAGGGGATCTGTGATGTCCTTCAGGTGGGTCAGTACCAGTCGCTCAAAGGATTTCATGACTACAGATGTCAGAGCGACTGGTCTGTAGTCATTTAATCCTGTGACAGGGGACTTCTTGGGAACCGGAATGATGGTGGAGCGTTTGAGGCAGGAGGAGACCTCACACAGCTCCAGGGAGTTACTGAAGATCTGAGTGAAGGTGGGAGCCAGCTGGTCAGCACAGACTTTCAGACAGGATGGAGACACACCATCGGTTCCAGGAGCCTTCTTAATCCTCTGTCTCTGAAATAGTTGACGCACATCCTGTTCACAGATCCTCAGTGCAGGCAGGGGGTCGGGTGCAGGGGTGGTTTGGGGTGATGCTAGGCCTTTCGTGATGGAAATGGTGGGGGAAGTGGAAGGTGTGAAGGTATTTCAAACCTGGAAATAAAGTCATTGAGGTTTTCAGCCAGACGGGGGCTCCCCACAGGGTGGGGGGATGGTCTCCTATAGTTGGTAATGGTCTGCAGGCCCTTCCAAACTGCAGAAGAGCCATTTACAGATAGACGCTCCTTCAGCTTAACACTGTAGATCCTTTTTTCTGCCTTGATCTCCTTTGTCAGCTTGTTCCTGGCCTGCTGTTACAGGTCACGATCCCCACTCCTGTAGGCCTCCTCCTTGTCCTAGCGTAGCTGTTTCAGTTCTGCAGTGAACCATGGTTTTTGTTGTTGAACATGCAGAAGGTTTTGGTCTTCACACACATGTCATTTGTAATCAATGTAAGAGAATGGGCCAGGGGGATATTTTTCTGAAGCTTATGGATGTGCATGTCAGTAAATATTGTCCATTCTGCAGGACGCTCCCATCAGAATCTGCGATGTGTTATGATGGCACTGACCCGTGCCCCTCAGCAGGATTCAAGTCAGTTGCCCAGCTGCTCCTGCTCCCCTGTGCAGACGTTTAGCGCCGGTTCCTCCTGCAAGTTGCTCACAAAGAATGCGATCTTCAGGCATCCAGATGGACGTGGGATGTTAGTCTGTGCTGGGGATGAAGCCTCAAACTCCACCATGGTAAGCCCCATGTGTGTACAGTTATTTTTTTTCTCTTTATTGGGTTATTTAAATTTTTTTCTTTTTCTTTTAATTCTTCATAACATTTAGCCAACTTCTCAATAATAAGTTGGCTAAATTAATATTGGAGGTGCACCAATACTGGTATCCGGGCTTATATCATTCTAATGTGCTCTTATCGGTTAGTTAACCAATACCATGAACCAATACTTAAAATGTGGAAACTGCAATAATTTCACAGAGAATGTTTATTTTTCTCTTGAATTTTCTGTTTTGGGGTCATTTTTGTTTTATTTTTTATCTACTTCACCATCATTTGTTGTAACAAGCAGAGAAGAAAATATAACATCTCTTCCAATTCATTGCATTTTTTTGTGGTAAAATTATCGACATTAGTACTCTGTATCTGCAAGTAGGGATGTGTAATATGGCCTCAAATCTGCATTGAGATATAATCTAAAGCATGTGCTGTATATTCCTTTTTTCCTTTATATATGTCAAAATGACTGCTTATTCTCACTTTCCAGACGCATTGTAGCAGAAAGTCAAAAAGATCAAAAACGTCAAAACAAAATTTTTAGAATGCTATTTAAAGAAAATTTATCATGCAAAAAGCATTTTAAAATATTAAATTATCAGTCCCTCCTGGAATTTGTGATTGCAAATATTAGGCAAGGCAAGTTTATTTGTAGAGCACAATTCATACACAAGGCAATTCAAAGTGCTTCACAGTTGCATAAATTAAGAAAACAGATAAACAAAACAAAAAAACTCAACTTAAAAAATAATTAATTACAATAAAAAGCAAGAGTGCAGATAAAATACTTTCAATTGTCATATGCATGGGTAAAAATAACTGTTTTCAGCCTGGATTTTAACATTGTTAGAGTTGAGGCTTGTGTCACATCCTCATGAAGACTGTTCCATATTTTAGTTGCCTGAAAATGAAATGCAGCCTCACCGTGTTTATTGTTGACTCTGGGAACCACCAGGAGACCCTTCCCTGAAGTTCTCAGGGCCCGAGATGGTTTATATGTCTCTAACATGTCAGAGATGTACTTTGGTGCCAAACTATGAAAAGACTTGTATACAAGCAGAGCTGTTTTATATTCTACTGTCTGAGCGACAGGAAGCCAGTGCAGAGACCGGAGCACTGGACTAATATGGTAGTATTTCCTGGTTCTTGTCAGGACTCGAGAAGCAGCGTTCTGGATGTACTGCAGCTGTCTCAGCAGGCCGTTACAGTAGTCTAACCTCCTGGAGACAAATGCATGGATAAGTCTCTCTAAGTCTGGTTTTGAGAATGATGAGACATCCAGGTCAACTTAAGGTCTCTACAACTATAACAATGCAGACCTCCAACAAATCAATAAGCATTTTCATTCACCAATAACATTTAAATCACGCATTACCTTGGTCTTTGAACGGAGATAGTGTAAGACGATGCGATGGAATCACATGCGCGGCGCGCCACCGTGTTCTACTGCACGTGTTTCAAACTAGCGTTAGCACACGGCTAACAACCGTAAACTCTCCGTCAGACTCAATTGCAGCAGCTTTTAACGGCCCACTGCTCTGCAACGACGGCGATGTTCTCTCCAACTCACCGATACCGTTGCGCGACTTTTAAATTTTTCCTTTTATAGCAACTTTCTTCCTCTGCCGCAGCACAACCTGAAGCACTCCTGCACACAGCTACACGGACATGTCTTCTTGAACCGGAACCGGAAATAGGGGGGAACACCTACTGACGCCACAAAAAATTTAAATAATTTGTGTAAACTTATTTGTCAATCAATTTTAAACCTGAAAGTTTATAGTTTATATTTATGTGGATAACATAATTTAGTCAATAATTGTATAAGTCAAAATTAGTAATTTAGGCTTTATTTATGTGGGTTACACCATGGTCCACTGTTTCAAAGGCAGCGCTCAGGTCCAGTGCTCAGGTAATTCATCAAGGCAGCATGTACATGAACTCAGACCAGAGATAACCTCTTTGATTGTTTTGTCACTGACGGGTGTAAAATGTGTCAGCTCAAGGTGTTAATCTGGAAACAGTCTTTCTATTTGTTTTGTGGTAATTATGGCATTTTTAATGCCTTGGACTTAAAGAATTTGCAAACTCATTGCACTTAGTTGCAGAAATTAGTTCTAAGGGCAATGAAACTTGAGGATTAGTTAATCTGTTCACTGTGGCAAACAGAATACTAGAATTGTTTTTGCAGTTTGCAATTATTTCAGAGAAATACTTCTCCCTTGCTCCACGTAAAATCTGGTTAAACACACAAAGCACTTCTTTGTTAACCTCATAATGAACCTGGAGCTTTGACTTGCCCCATTTGTGTTCGGCTTTCCGGCACTCCCTTTTTTGTGCCCTGACCGAAACTTCATTTCTCCAAGGTGCCTTTTGCTTAGTGTTAACCATTTTAACCTTGACAGGAGCAATAGTATCCAAAACATTTACAACCCTTGAAATGTGTGAGTCCAATACATTGTCAACATTTGAGCATGTGGGATTTTCAAATCTGATCAATTCCATAAACTGCATCCTTTTTGTATCATTTATGAGTCTTCTTTGAATAACTCCAGGACCAATCAAACTGCACTCAATCAAAACTGCATTGCCAGTGTTTTTTCTCGAGCCTCGTTTCAGTTAAAAATATAAAATTCAGATTATAAGAGGAAATTAAACTGTTTACTTAAAATTACTTGTTTTTTAATGATTTGACATTGAGAACAGCATGTTTGAGATTTATCTGTCTTTGAGTAGATGGAATCTTATTGCAAGGGATTTGGATTAAATGTCTTTGATTACTCAGTCTGATTGTTCATCTGTTATCTAATCTGCATGGTTTGACAGTACTGAATGTTTTAGAAGAGCACACTCCCTCTCTGGACCTCTGGTTGGTTTTGAGTTTGCTATGCATGGTAGCAACGTAGAGGCCCTTAACGTCCTAGACAGCAGCAGTGAAGCTGCTAGAGGTAACAGCGGTGGGCACCGGTGGTGGGGGACGAGCTGGGGAGACCTTGGTTGGTGAAAAAGGCGGGAATGGGGCATGACACTTCTTTGGGGACAAGGGCTTTGATTTTGACATGACTGGAGTCATGACTGGAACCATTTTAATCCCATATTGTACCAAGTTTTCAAAGTGGTTAGGAAATCTCAGATGACTCTGGAGACACGAACGATCCTGAAAAGTCTCTGGAAGGTGTAGATGTAGCGGTTCCAGGACGGTGGTGGAATAGATGAGAGTGCTCCTGTGGTTGAATTATCTAATGTTGATGCAGGTGGTGCTGGAGCTCAGTTTTTCCCCAGGGATTCAGATGCAGGTGGTGCTGCTACTGTGGTATAATCATTTTATGTTGCTTTGAGCGCAGATGGTGCAGTTTTGGCTCAATCCTTAACTGCTGATGACATTGCTCCGACTGAATCTTTTGTCGGGGATGCAGGCCAAGCCTTTGCTGGCGAGCCTGGAGCTCTTCTCTCGCTCCTCTCTGCTCTCTCCTGCAGCTTTGGCCTTCCCTTTCTCCGTAGAACATGGAGAAGGAGGTCATCTGTAAGTCGTCTCACTCCACCTCTTCTCAAATGTGGGCCATTTACTTTAAAAAGATCATCGGGTTATTTGTAATTTCCGTGTTTAGAACACCTGTGATGTCAGAAACTGTGGCACTCTGATAGCTGCTTGTAACAATTCTGTCAATGTTTATATTAGATATGGCTCCGTCTCCAAGCACCAGGATATCTCTATCCTTGACACTTCGCACAGTTTTTCTCTCCATCTTTGTTTTGACTTCTTGTTCTCTAGTTCTCTCTGATTCTCTCAGCTTCTGAGAGAGGTAAATATCAGTTTTTTAACTTTATGTCCATGTCCATTTTTACCAGCATGTTGTTTCTGCTTTTGTCTAGTATCAAGTTGTCTGTTAAGTTTTGGGAAAGTTATGGCATCATCTAGCTTGAGGTTGCAAGTATCAGTTTTTCTAGTCTTCTTACCGGATTCTATTGGGAGCGTGTCATGAAGTTCTTTTTCTGTCTCCAAGGCACAAATTTTGTCCAGGAGTAAGCGTATTTCTTGTCGATATATCCGACAGTTTTCAGAGGGCGATGTGTGACAAGATTGTTGACGCTGGCTCGTTAGATGAGTTGGGAGGAAAAAAAGGGATCAAAGTAATTAAAAAGTCTTGGTTTACTTAGAAAAAAGAGAATAAAATCATATCCAAGATGTGTCAAAAAAAAAAGAATGATTAAAAATGATTAGAAATTTATTTTAAAATTATTAAAGAGCAAGCAGCAAGAGCAAGCTGAAAACACATCTGCACTCTTAATAAGCAGGAAATAACAGGAATTAACGCAAATTCAGCCAATCCCTGCGAATTCTGCACGTATTGCAATTTTATTCAATTGACGCAACTTTACCACACCTTTAAGCAATTGTGACTCTTCCTTTTATTATCTTATATCTAATGGTTTTGCATACCATGTACAATCCTTGTTTCTTATGTGAGAGGGATCAAGAATAAAACATGTTACATTTGCATTTTGGCAAGGAAGGTCCTATGGGGCACAGTTTCCTCATTCCAGTCATGAAAATCCATCACTATTTGGCAAAATTCACAGTTTTGAATCCAAAAGATGTCACTAACGTGTTTTATGTACGTACAATGAGAAAATGATCATCCAAATTGTAACGCAAAGACATAGCAGCAGTGAGCAGAAAGTTTTCAATAGAGCAGTTTTTAAGTGAATGACGGAAGCTGTAATTGGAATTTTCTTTTACATCGCTGAGTTATTGAGGATTAAAACCTTTTTCAACTGACTTCAAGTTTAGTGTCTTTTTAATTTGGCTGTGCAATTGTAACTTTGGCAGCGGATCAAGACTCCTTTTCCAGCTCTTTTGGTCTGACAGAAATCAAAGTTACAGCTTCAAAATCAACAGACTCAAAGGGAGAAAAAAATACGTTCACTCTTTTTTCAGACAGACTCCTGTGATTAAAAAAAACAAAACAAGATTAATGTCTGACTATTCCTAAATGTTCAGTGCTGCTTAGCAGGGATGTAACCAGGAAGTTAATAAAGAGGGTCTAAAAGGGGCCAGGGACTTGGACTATAGCACCAAAATAAAAGCAAAGATGTTCTTCTAAGCAAGGTCACATTTCAAAGTTTTCACCGGTTAAAATTACCTATAAAGTCATTTTATTTTGCTGAGGTTCATGTGACAATGTAGCCTCTTAACTCTGCGCATAGGCCTAACGAGATATATATATATATATATATATATATATATATACACACTACCGTTCAAAAGTTTGGGGTCACCCAAACAATTTTGTGTTTTCCATGAAAAGTCACACTTATTCACCACCATACGTTGTGAAATGAATAAAAAATAGAGTCAAGACATTGACAAGGTTAGAAATAATGATTTTTATTTGAAATAAGATTGTTTTTACATCAAACTTTGCTTTCATCAAAGAATTCTCCATTTGCAGCAATTACAGCATTGCAGACCTTTGGCATTCTAGCTGTTAATTTGTTGAGGTAATCTGGAGAAATTGCACCCCACGCTTCTAGAAGCAGCTCCCACAATTTGGATTGGTTGGATGGGCACTTCTTGCGTACCATACGGTCAAGCTGCTCCCACAACAGCTCAACGGGGTTCAAATCTGGTGACTGCGCTGGCCACTCCATTACCGATAGAATACCAGCTGCCTGCTTCTTCTCTAAATAGTTCTTGCACAATTTCGAGGTGTGTTTTGGGTCATTGTCCTGTTGTAGGATGAAATTGGCTCCAATCAAGCGCTGTCCACTGGGTATGGCATGGCGTTGCAAAATGGAGTGATAGCCTTCCTTATTCAGAATCCCTTTTACCCTGTACAAATCTCCCACCTTACCAGCACCAAAGCAACCCCAGACCATCACATTACCTCCACCATGCTTAACAGATGGCGTCAGGCATTCTTCCAGCATCTTTTCAGTTGTTCTGCGTCTCACAAACGTTCTTCTTTGTGATCCAAACACCTCAAACTTGGATTCATCCGTCCACAGCACTTTTTTCCAGTCTTCCTCTGTCCAATGTCTGTGTTCTTTTGCCCATCTTAATCTTTTTCTTTTATTGGCCAGTCTCAGATATGGCTTTTTCTTTGCCACTCTGCCCTGAAGCCCAGAATCCCGCAGCCGCCTCTTCACTGTAGATGTTGACACTGGTGTTTTGCGGGTACTATTTAATGAAGATGCCAGTTGGGGACCTGTGAGGCGTCTGTTTCTCAAACTAGAGACTCTAATGTACTTATCTTCTTGCTCAGTTGTGCAACGCGGCCTCCCACTTCTTTTTCTACTCTGGTTAGAGCCTGTTTGTGCTGTCCTCTGAAGGGAGTAGTACACACCGTTGTAGGAAATCTTCAATTTCTTAGCAATTTCTCGCATGGAATAGCCTTCATTTCTAAGAACAAGAATAGACTGTCGAGTTTCAGATGAAAGTTCTCTTTTTCTGGCCATTTTGAGCGTTTAATTGACCCCACAAATGTGATGCTCCAGAAACTCAATCTGCTCAAAGGAAGGTCAGTTTTGTAGCTTCTGTACCGAGCTAAACTGTTTTCAGATGTGTGAACATGATTGCACAAGGGTTTTCTAATCATCAATTAGCCTTCTGAGCCAATGAGCAAACACATTGTACCATTAGAACACTGGAGTGATAGTTGCTGGAAATGGGCCTCTATACACCTATGTAGATATTGCACCAAAAACCAGACATTTGCAGCTAGAATAGTCATTTACCACATTAGCAATGTATAGCGTGTGTTTCTTTAAAGTTAAGACTAGTTTAAAGTTATCTTCATTGAAAAGTACAGTGCTTTTCCTTCAAAAATAAGGACATTTCAATGTGACCCCAAACTTTTGAACGGTAGTGTAATATATATATATATATATATATATATATATATATATATATTATTTTTTTTATTCAATTCACTCTTATTTATATAGCGCCAAATCACAACAAATGTCATCTCAAGGCACTTTACAGCAAAAGTAATTTCAATACAATTATACAAACATTCCAATCAGTTAAGCTTTTCGTATGTAAGGCATCCCAACAGATTGCATTGAGTCATCGACGTGAGGTTATGCCCGGATCTTGCAGACTCCAACCACAGCAATTCCTCAGCAATCCCTCATACTGAGCAAGCATGTAGTGACAGTTGAGAAGAAAAACTCCCCTTTAACAGGAAGAAACCTCAGGCAGAACCTGGCTCGATACAAGCCAAAACAATCTGGGGGTCTGAGAAGACAGCGAAGAGACAGCATGGAGGATGCTTGGTCACTTTGAGCATCATCTGGTACGGTGTTCTACTTTCAGCAGGGGGTTTATAGTTGAGCAGAGTACCAGACTGGGTGGCGCTTATATGGGGAGAAAAAAACTGAGGGAAAATTGGGTTAACAATCGCAATAACAGCAGAAAAAATATATCTGGAGAGTAGTAGAAGAGTGAAGAAAAGTGGTCACTCTGTCCTCCAACAGTCTAAGTCTATAGCAGCATAACTACAAAAATAGCTCAGGATAACCTAAGCCATTCTAACTATAAACTTTATCAAAAACAAAGGTTTTAAACCTACCCATGAAAATAGACTGAGTATCTGCCTCAATGAATAAAACTGCGAGCTGGTTACACAGGAGAGAAGTCTGCTAACCCCCATTCTACTTTTAGAAATCCTAGGAACTACCAGTAGACCTGTATTCTGAGAACGAAGTGCTCTATTAGGGACATATGGAACAATCAGGTCTCTGATGTACGATGGAGCTTGATTATTAAGGGCTTTATAAGTAACAGATAAATGTACATGTAGCAATGTTACTGATTACTGTAATTGTTTTTTGACTGATTAAACATTTAAGTTGTTAAGTCATACCAGACAAAATAACGGCTAGAGAATGGCGGGGCCACAGGCGAACGTAACATAAACATCTGGGTCAAAAGAAGTCATATGGGTCATAGGACATGCAAAATGGTGGAGCAGTATGTCTGATCTCATGCCTATTACATTAACAGGTGAGTAATAGTTGCCAAGTAGCATATAGTAAATACTAAGGATTTGGATGCAGGGAATGTCAAAGGCCTTTTCTGTATAAGCTGTAATTGTTTCCCATAAATTGCACTTTGAGATTACACTCTGCAATAACATATTTAGCTTGTACTTTTAAATGTATGTGTATGTATATATATATATATATATATATATATATATATATATATATATATATATTGGAGTTTGTTTTTGTTAGGTTTTTTTGCATTATTAATCATATATTCTGATCTAAAGTTTGAATTTTTTACATTTTTTTTTACATTTTTTAAAGTTTATAATTGGTGCAATAAAAAGAGATATTTTACAGGACTGGATGAATGATCGTTATTAATAATTGTGATTACAATATTGATCAAAATAATCGTGATTATTTTTTTGGACATAATCGTGCAGCCCTGCCTTGGAGGTAGGGCTGGGCGACATAGAAAAAAAGCTTATCGATAAAATAACAGTCATATTGATCGATATTGATAATTATCGATAAAAAAATCACATAATGTAAAAACGATATTTTAAGTGCCCACTCATTATCTTATTCATCTATCGTCGATATACATTGCTATCGAATTATCGCCCAGCCCTACTTGGAGGGCTTTGTAAAAGTAGAATTACATGAAAATAAACTGAAATTAGAGACACAGATCTTCAGTTATCAAGGCAAGAAGGAGAAGAGTGATCTGGCATCATTTGTGTTTGAAAAGAAAAACATAATTGAATACATTGTTCATGTACAGCAGGGTAATGTGATAAACTCATTTACTGTCAGTTAACATAACATAACAATAGCCAGGTGGCTATCTTAAAGTGAGAGTGTGTAGTTTTCTGATGATGGGGGCAGTACATACCTAAATAATTACAAGCAAGCAGTATTTTTGTGTTCGAGTGTCCTCCTTCTCCATGTTCTACTCCCATGGACCCCGCTGTCTTTAGGTCCTCGACTGGGCCCACACTGGCAGCCTCCTGGGCCCCAGCCTTGTAGCTGCTTGATGTTTCCCTGGGGCTTCCTCTGTTCCTCTCTTGGGGGGTGCAGTTAGCCCTGTGTTAGTCTGCCTGGGGTTCCTAGGCTCTGGGGCCCTCTGGGCATCTGCACCCCCGGCCTCCCTCATGTCTGCTTCGATCTCTGTAGGACGGATTGACGGCTCCTCACACCAGCTATCAAACATTCACATGAAGAAACCTTATATGCATCAGCATGGTCACACACACATAGGTATCTATTGATATATTCCTGGGTTGGGGGGCTTACTTCCATCAAGAGAATATGATGCCAATGTTTACTCTAGTTTTGTGGCGGTGTTGATCGTCTCTGTGGGATTCTGTCTCTTAATAAAGACCCACGGTCCAGGTCTGTGTTGCACGAAGTGTCGGACACAACAGCTGATTGTGCACCTCTCCCCAAGCGGGGACTGCAACCTGGGTTGGGTGCATTTCGGATTGGGTTGATCGGTTGTTCAGAGTTGGAGAACGTTTTTTCCCATGTGTTTAGACCCGCTTTTTATGGTTATGTTATGAAGTCATCAATACTTTTCAATGAGTGGGCATCTTTTTAATCATTTTCAACAATATTTTTATGGATATTTCCAGAGATTAATGTTCAAAACTACACACGGTCTCTTTAAGAAAACGTATTACTGCTAGGCTAATGTGATCAATATTAATTAAAGATGCAACTACATCATGCAGCCAACATGTCCTCTCTAAAATAATGATTTTGCATGATTTTCCCCAAACTAACTGCAAAGAACTGCTGTCTGTTTTTATTTTTGATCTGCCTGGGCAGAGAACGAGACAACGGTTTCATACGATATGGCTCAGGGCAGCTCACCTCCTCCAAAGAACCTACCTCTCTGTGCTCTGTTCCCTCTGGTATGGAGAAAAATCTTCAACCTCCAGAGTATTTCCCTCTGAGGCAATGGAGTTTGCGTTACTATGGCTCTCTCCATCTTTCTGGCTGTCTTTGACTCTTCGGCTCACTGCTGCAACATGTCAGTCACAGCCTTGACCACACCCAGCCCTTCATCCCTCCGCTTCATCCCTGGTTCGCCAGGCAACGCCCCCTTTTGAGCAGTTTCTCAAAAAGAAATGTGGGCGGGGTTATGCTCTGGGAGGGTGGTGAGTTACTCTCTAAACTTGTCTACATTATTTACATTACACAGTGTGCAGTGGGTATTAACTAGGGCTGCCACAAATGATTATTTTGATAATCAACTAATCACTAATTATTTTGCAGATTAGTCAACTAATCGGATTATGTGTAAAATGCATGTTATTGCAGGAGCAGCTGCTCTAATATATGCACATTAACTCAAAGTGTTATGTACTATTTAAAATAGTGATTTTTAAGATGATGGCTCATTTAAGATTTATGCTCTATACAAAAAAAAATAAAGCAGTGTTACAGCAGATAAATGCGGTGTGCTAAAGGTAGTGAAATTACCATCCCTATTGTTAATGTTTTAGCTATCAAATAATAAAACAGCCTCTTCAGTCAGGTCATCAAAAAAAATACTGAATGATCCTTACAAAAAGCTCATTCCTGCCCACAGCCATTTAACATCTAAAGTGAGAGTAAACATTACATTCTTACAAAAATAAGTATTTTAATGCAATAATAAGAATAACAAGCAGCAGTTTTTTTCGTTGCGACACCTGCACCTTGAAGTCCGCAACTGCTGATCGGTGTATAACGCATCAGAACCAGCCTCGAAGCAGCAGCTCGGGCCGTAGATGATTTCATATGAGAGAATCGAGACATTTTCATCAATCTATGAATACCCCTGGATACCTAGGAGAGAAGGTAAAAAGCCGACATCTTAGGGGGTTCGCACTACTGTTGATGTTAGCGTAGCAGATAACTAGGTCACAGAGGCTACTGTCCACGTTTGTCATCAGCCACTGCGGGCTTCCCTTTAAGAAGCTCAAACAAATCTGTTGTACTGTGGTAAGCAGCTTCTACTCTGTGAATTTTACATTACACATGCTTCTCTTTTTATTTAATAAAATTCCAGAATTATGTTGTCAGCTCACTGCTCATGCTGCTGTTAAATCTTTCCTAAGCTGCAGATGCTGAGCTGCACTAATGTGCATCAGGGGCAAAAAGAAAGCAGATAAAGGGAAAGACACCATTTTAAGTGAAAAACAAAGCTTTAGAAAATAGATGATATCGTTGATTATTGAATTTTTTTGTTGAATGAGAAAGGTCCAAACGCACATCTGTTCCCCAAAGGTATTGGGCAGGTCCTGAGTCGGAAGTAAGAATCATGTATAAAAAGGCAAAAAAAAGTCTTGCACATTGTAGGGCTCCAATTTGCAGTCGATTTATTAAACACAGAGAGGTAATGTTTCGAGCAAAACGCTCTTCGTCAGACATCATAACAGTGATGGACGCGATCTTAAATAGTCTGTGATATGGGTCACGTGATGGTATGTGCACCAGGAAACAAATCATACAAAGCTATCAGAGTTCTACTGTAATCCTCCTCAGGACACTCTTAGAGTGCTTAAGAAAGCCTCACCAAAAATTTATGTAATAAAAAATATAACCATGACCCTTAAAGTCCTTAAATACATATATTTATATATATTTATATATATATATACACAGATGTCCATATATACAACCACAAATATATGGAGTCCTGTTACTGTCATCCATCATCATCCCTGTAGTTTTCTGAGCATAAATAAGATAAACGCACGTGTCAGGAAAAAACGTCAGGTGAGATATAATACATATAATCATATACATAGAATGGTGCATTATACAAACAATCAGTATCCAATTTGAATACAGGTACAGTACCCATATAAAATATGTTAAAATACTATACGTTTCCACAGTTAGCACGCTGGCAAAAAATACAAAATATAAAGTCCTCAGGCAATAAATGCCGTCATTAGGAAGAATATACTACTGGGTTCTAATAAACCAGGGATATAAAAAAGCACACCAATTAGCCTACTAGTTTTGCATTGTGAGTACACTTATGGAAAAGGGCGGATGTCCAGTTGTTCATTTAAGCCCCTCGGAGTTATGGTATCTAAAGTGTAAATCCAAAACACTTCTCACTGGAGAAGTAACCTGTTGATATGACCACCTCTTCTAGGCAAGCACACTTGTTCAATCCCCATTTAGCTCAATGATGCAACATTATGTTTGTGTTGATTAAAATGGTTTGCTACAGGACTCTTTGGGTCAGAATTTCTAATCGCACATCTGTCTTGAGAGATTCTGTTTTTAAGAGGTCTAGAAGTTTTACAAACATATGCAAGTCCACAGGGGCTTTTAAGCATATATATTACATTGTCGAAACGTTACCTCTCTGAGTTTAATAAATCGACTGCAAATTGGAGCCCTACAGCGAGACGTTTTTTTGCCTTTTTCTACATTAATTTTTTTGTTGACAATTTTACTTTTACGAATCGACTAATCTTGGCAGCCCTAGTATGAACTGTAAATATTGATGTCAACAATGTTTAAGCTCATGAAAATAATATTCTTCCAAATGATGGTGTAATACAAATAGGAGTGAAAAACATTCAGTGGTCTGACTAATATTGTTCTGCTTATAAGCTCCTAGGATCTTTAACCTCTGGTCTGAGCTACTGATACCTTAATTTGAAACGGTGTTTATAAACTAGGTATGTTTATTTGTAGAGCACAATTCGTACACAGCGCAATTCAAAGTTCTTCACAGTTGCATAAATTAAGTTGGACTGAACTTATTTAGCGCCTTTCTAGTCACTACTGACCACTCAAAGCGCTTTACATTGAAGCCACATTCACCCATTCACACTCACTTTCATACACCGATAGCCAACATGGCTCGGTACAAATTGTACAATTTTTGGGGTTAAGTGACTTGCCAGGGGCACATCGACATGTGACTGGAGGCACATCGACATGTGACTGGAGAAAGCTGGAATCGAACCACCAACCCTCCAATTGCAAGCCAACTACTCTAAAATAAAAATAAAATAATAAAAATAAGTAATTACAATAAAAAGCAAGAGTGCAGATACAATACTTTCAATTGTCATATGCATGGGTAAAAAGAACTGTTTTCAGCCTGGATTTTAACATTGTTAGAGTTGAGGCTTGTGTCACATCCTCATGAAGACTGTTCCAGATTTTAGCTGCCTGAAACTGAAATGCAGCCTCACCGTGTTTATTGTTGACTCTGGGAACCACCAGGAGACCCTTCCCTGAGGTTCTCAGGCCCGAGATGGTTTAGATGTCTCTAACATGTCAGAGATGTACTTTGGTGCCAAACCATGAAAAGGCTTGTATACAATCAGAGCTGTTTTAAATTCTAATCTCTGAGTGACAGGAAGCCAGTGCACAGACCGGAGCACTGGACTAATATGGTCGTATTTCCTGGTTCTTGTCAGGACTCGAGAAGCAGCGTTCTAGAAAACTAGAAACCAGAAAAAGTTGTTTTGCATCCACACACTGATCTGTTCAATACAGTGACAGAGTGTATCTATAGGCCCATGTTCACCTGCCGTCAGTGACATGTAGATCTGAGTGTCATCTGCGTAGTCATGGTAAGACACATTATTGCTGTTAATTTGCTGACCCAATGGAAGCATGTACAAGCTGAATAAAAGTGATCCCAAGATTGACCCATATGGGACTCCACAGGTCATGGGAATTTTGTCTGAGACACAGTTGCCTGTTTCGAAAAAGTACGTCCTGTCCTCGAGATAGGACTTGAACCAGTTTAGAGCAATACCAGAGATTCCCACCCAGTTTTCTAACCTGTGAAGTAAGATCCCATGGTCCACTGTGTCAAAGGCAGCGCTCGGGTCCATCAGAACTAAAACTGAGACTTTGCCTGCTTTGGGGTTCATGCGTATATCATTTGTCACCTTTATCAGAGCTGTCTCAGTGCTGTGATGGGGCCTAAAGCATGACTGGAAAGTATCAAACACCTTGTTAGACAGGGGAAAAAAAGTGAGCTGTTGATATACTACTTTCTCTAGGACTTTTCCTAAGAATGGTAGGTTTGATAAGGGCCGGTAGTTGCTCAGTACTGTGGCATCAAGGCTGCTCTTCTTTAGAAGAGGCTTAATGATAGCAATTCTTAAGGCATTTGGAATGTTACAGTCTCAAGTGAGATGTTAACTAACAGACCAAGTTGTGGTAACAAGCTGCTCAGCACACACTTTTGAAATCGAGTTGGTAATTCATCAAGGCAGCATGTACATGAACTCAGACCAGAGATAACCTCTTCAATTGTTTTGTCACTGACTTGGATGCTCATGATAGATTTGCTGTTTATCATTAGATGAATATGTGTGTTTAAATGGTCTCTCAGTACTGTAATACTGCACAAAACTACAGAACAATACTGAACAAGGACCTAATACGACCTATTGATGAGGTTTACAGTGACGTAATTGCCTGGAACTGGGTGCAGTAGTACCAGTTTAGCACTGGGAAGCAACTAAACTTGTTTTTCTGTTGGTTCTACTCCTCCTCAGGTGTGGGATGCAGAAAGTGGCTCTCTGCTTCAGAAGCTTCCAGCTGACCTCCCAGTGTTGGACATCAGCCCCTTTTCTGTGAATGGAGAGAACTTTCTGGCATCTCTTACAGAGAAGATGGTGAAACTTTACAAATGGGAGTAAAGGAGGACGTCTTGGCTGTGTTCAAATTGCAGATCTAAAGGAAGGTATAGGTAGAAACATTGGAAATTAAATGCTGCTAAATATTTTCTTAGAAAAACAGATAGGCTGTTTTTCTGTTTTGATTTTTTCAGTTAAACCTGCAGATTCATGTTTATGTGTTAAGATGGTGTTTACATAACAGAAAGCTCATCATTATTTGTGTGAAAGTAGTCCACAAATCCTCCAGTGAGTCTCCTGCATAGTTCTCTTTTAGCTCCTCTGCTGCAGACACACTTTTGGATTATGTTCTGGGTTGTATTGGATCCGATGAAAGTGAAAGTTTTAAGAAAACACTCGTCCCGGACTGAAATATAGTTACTGCTCTGATTAAGTCTAAATCTCACCTGGTTGTGATAGTTGAATCGTTAATGTGATTAGTTTATCTGCACATACCATATGCTTTATTTCAGACAATAGACAAATTATGGATCCAGTCGACATGAATCAAAATTGGTTGGCAGTACTTGATCAGGTTTGAAACCTTGTGTGAAAGTTTCTCTCTATGTTCCAAGCAGCTGGAGAGCTCAAGAGGACCTTTCAAAAGCTAGCTTCTGATAAATGTGCCTTAGACTAATCTATTTGGTCGGCAACATCAGCACCCAATCCATACATTATTCTTCTGTATTGACACTGATTTTTGCCTTGCTCCAGTAAGTGCTACTTCAGCAGTCAACGTTGTAGAAGGAAAAAAAGCTAAAAGTAGAGAGTGTGAAAGTGCAGATAATATCCACTTTTCTTGCTTTTTGATCTTTATCAGCTCATTCATTAATAAGGTCTACTATTTTAAAGACATTTTCAATAAATGTAGTGACTTCTTTTTTTGTCCTTACAAAAAAGTGCCAAAGTAATTCCACGCTTACAAAGCAAGCTTCTATTTTTAAGGGGAAAGCTATGTATATGTGTATTTCATAGCTGTTTTTGTACAACTTCAGAGTTAATAAAAACTTCATTTTTTAATTCTGGTTTTCAAAATGGTCGTAATTTATGTTTTAGATTAGATTGCATTACTTGTCATTGAAACCAGAGGTACAATGAAATTAAGTTTACAGTACAACATGTCCAGATCCAGGTTACTGAAGGGCATGCAGCCACACGAGCAGTGCTCCCTTGTAAAGTCTTTAGGGCCACGTCCACACTAAGCCGGATAATGCCTTAAACGTATAATTATTTAGTCTAAACCCCCCATCGTCCACACTAACCCGGCGTCGTTTAAGTTCTGTGGCCAGATAACTATTAGCCGGGTAAGAGAGCCGTGTAAATCTTAATTCAACGGCTAAACGAGCTAGTGTGGACAATTTCCCCGGATAATGAAAGGAAGTGGCGTCTGTGGCTGCGTCAATAACAATACGACACTAGAGACGAAG
This sequence comes from Apricaphanius iberus, assembly GCA_028564705.1. Classification (NCBI taxonomy): domain Eukaryota; kingdom Metazoa; phylum Chordata; class Actinopteri; order Cyprinodontiformes; family Aphaniidae; genus Apricaphanius; species Apricaphanius iberus. Next base: position 259,207 of record JAPXFQ010001405.1, on the reverse strand, counting down.
ACAACAGCGAAGAGTAATAAATCGATCTCGTCGTCTGTCCACACCAAAAACTCTCTCTTCTTCTGAGGAGCTATTGTTCTCTTCGGTTAACGGGACAAGCAGATATGTACTGTGCTGTAGAGCTTCTTGTATATATTATGTAGGTGCTGGCGTCACGTAGATTATACGCGCGTTCCGTGCGTCTTTTCTTGCATGCCCAGTATTTGCACAGGTTGGTATGGGATTGCGCAATCATGGGAACTTAAACGGGGCGTAAATGCTCTTGTTGAGTTGATAACATTAGACATCTAACTCCCCGTATAACCTTATCGGCTTAGTGTGGACGTAGCCTTAGACAGCACTGCTGTTCAGCATACTTTTTCAGATACATATTTAAAACTCATGACCTACCCATTGAGTCTTTTCCTTTCTCTTAAAGCTTTGGTAGATACTTTAAAAAAAAATAAAGTAACTTAAAAATTATTAAATATGACTATCTGACCCTGTTCTATGATATGAAGTAGGTAATCTTTCAGAATTTGGTCCCTCCCCTGGCCTCTGTAGCAAAACAAAAAATCTACGCAAGTCTAGAGCATTCACCACTAGTATTGCGTACCCACAAGATGGTAAATGGTAATGGCCTGCATTTGTAGGCAACGGGTGAAGTGTCTTGCCCAAGGACACAACGACTGAGACTATGACAGCCGGGGCTCGAACTGGCAACCTTCCGATCACAAGACGAACACCCAACTCCTGAGCCACGGTCGGCCCTATAAGAAAAATGGTGACACCTCCAGATTTTGCCTGGACTTGAGCCCTGAATGTTTTCAGTCTAGCACCAGATGTTTTAGGACGTATTCAGACCTACAGGTGCTGGCCAGTAAATTAGAATATCATAAAAAGTTGAATTATTTCAGTAATTCCATTTAAAACGTGAAACTTCTAAACTGTATACTTTCCTTCCACACATAGTGATATATTTCAAGTGTTTATTAATTTTCATTTTTATTATTACAACTGACAGCTAATGAAAACACCAAATTCAGTATCTCAGAAAATTAGAATATTCTGAAAAGGCTCAATATAGAAGACACCTGGTGCCACTCTAATCAGCTGATTAACTCAAAACACCTGCAAAGGCCTTTAAAAGGTCCCTCAGTCTTGTTCTGAAGGCTCCACAATCATGGGGAAGACTTCTGACTTAACAGCTGTCCAAAAGACGACCATTGACACCTTGTACAAGGAGGGCAAGACACAAAAGGTGATTGCTAAAGAAGTTGGCTGTTCGCAGAGCTCTGTGTCCAAGCACATTAACAGACAGGCGAAGGGACGGAAAAAATGTGGTAGAAAAAAGTGTACAAGCTCTAGGGATAACCGCACCCTGCAGAGAATTGTGACGACAAACCCATTCAAAAATGTGGGGGAGATCCACAAAGAGTGGACTGCAGCTGGAGTCAGCGCTTCAAGAACCACCACGAAGAGACTCATGAAAGACATGGGATTCAGCTGTCGCATTCCGTGTGTCAAGCCACTCTTGAACAAGAAACAGCGTAAGAAGCGTCTCGCCTGGGCCAAGGACAAAAAGGACTGGACTGCTGCTGAGTGGTCCAAAGTTATGTTTTCTGATGAAAGCAATTTTTGCATTTCCTTTGGAAATCAAGGACCCAGAGTCTGGAGGAAGAGCGGAGAAGCACAGAATCCACGTTGCATGAGGTCCAGTGTAAAGTTTCCACCGTCAGTGATGGTGTGGGGTGCCATGTCATCTGCCGGTGTTGGCCCACTCTGTTTCCTGAGGTCCAAGGTCAATGCAGCCGTCTACCAGGAAGTTTTAGAGCACTTCATGCTTCCTGCTGCTGACCAACTTTATGGGGATGCAGACTTCACTTTTCAACAGGACTTGGCACCTGCACACAGTGCCAAAACCACCAGTACCTGGTTCAAGGACCATGGTATCCCTGTCCTTGATTGGCCAGCAAACTCGCCTGACCTTAACCCCATAGAAAATCTATGGGGTATTGTGAAGCGGAAGATGCAATACGCTAGACCCAACAATGCAGAGGAGCTGAAGACGACTATCAGAGCAACCTGGGTTCTCATAACACCTGAGCAGTGCCACAGACTGATCGAGTCCATGCCACGCCGCATTACTGCAGTGATGGAGGCAAAAGGAGCCCCGACTAAGTATTGAGTGCTATACATGCACATTCTTTTCATGTTCATTATTTTCAGTTGGCAAACAATTAAAAAAAACAACATTTTTTTTCATTGGCCTTTAAAATATTCTAATTTTTTGAGATACCACATTTGGAGTTTTCATTAGTTGTCACTTATAAATATCAAAATTAAAAGAAATAAACTTTGGAAATACATTGGTCTGTGTGCATTGCATCAATGTAATGTACAAGTTTCACGTTTTGAATGGAATTACTGAAATAATTCAACTTTTTGATGATATTCTAATTTACTGGCCAGCACCTGTACACTGTTTGGTCCACTTTAAACGGACCAGAGTTCATTTGGAACGCTGGTCCGGACCTTTTATGCACATGTTAATACACACAAACGAATCCTTCTGCGGATCAGAGAAACGGACCGAGACCAACTTTTTTAGGTGGTCTCAGTCCAGTTCCAAACAAATAGAGCTTCCAAACCAACTCCACAATACATGCGCGTTTTTGACATATCATTCATATTCTTTAACCCAAGCGTTTGACTTGCAGTGCCACAAATCAATATCTAGTATGCTGTAGTGAATGCTGTTAATAACTGATCTTCCATCTTTAATCAAGCTGCTGCCAGCATGTTGGGGATCAGAGCGCACACAACGCATTTCCTTCTTTTTACTGCACACATTCTCTGTGTAATGGCATTTAAGACTCTTAATAAAGATGAGAGAGATTCCTTTAAGAGTTTGGAGTTTTTAATAAAAGTTGAATTGATCATACAGGAGAACAGCACAGATCACAGTGAATGCCGAATGCTGCCTAACTCCCCAACTACCTACTACCCCACTACCTAACTCCCCACTCTCTAACAAGCTCATATGAAAATAAGTATTTATAAAGTTCAGCAACCTTGCCTCTATCAATTTGAAGACACAACTATTAACCTCAGGGTGGGGATATCTCCTGATGAAGACATCTGGCTCTTTAGCTGTGAATAAGTGACTTTTGACATATACAAAACAATGGCAATAGCTTGGGTTATATGTAACACAATAAGAGAAACTCAAAACTAAGTTTGTAAGAAGAATCAATATTTTCTCAGGCAGTGATGTCTTCTCTAACCTCGAACTCAACACCTGTTTTCTGGCTCCTCTGCTCTCAGTGTTAATAATACTAAAAGATTAATCATAATAATAAATTTTTCGATCACACTCTGTTTTAAAGTTTCGTTGTTTTTCTTTTTTAGCGTGTCCTTACTAGAAGTTTACTACTCAGAATTTGAGTCTGAGTACTGTCGGGGTGGAAAACTTTTACTCTTTACTACTTTTGCTGGATAAACTCCTTCGTCAATCAGAAACTGTTATCTGTATGTTTTAGAGGACCCGACGCTCCTCAGCGGAATCTTTTCAGAATAAAACTTAGAGACAGAGAGAAACAACACAATCACACAACAGAATTCTGTTTCATTGCGCACCTGAGTTCAGATGGAGCCAGACCAAAGTCTGACTGACTACCAAACCGAACAGGAGGTTTTTATTTGCAAACACCCGCTTTTATGGGGGTCCTAAACTATCTTTCTTCCTGTTTCTACAAAACTGGGTAATTTCCTAAACACAACTTGGTATTTATGACTGTTGTAAAAGCCTGGTACAAATGTAAGATTGTTTTTACTTCAAACCCTGTTCTGGTACAATACGTCTCTGTGAAAACAAGTTGTCCTTCACTGTGAAACCAGCTTTGTTCCTTTCTGAAATAATAAGGCAGGTTATATGAAACTACATATAAAAATGTTTACCAACATATACGTAAAGCAGATTATACAAGAATGTAAATAAAAGTGTTCACAAATATATGGTATTCCTCAGTACCAAGTACCAGCCCAACAGATTTTATAGATTTGTATGAAAAATCTTTATTAGTGATTACTGTGGGTTCAATTTCCTGATGTCATGGACACGAAACCGAGACAAGAAGGAAGAAGGTGAAGAAGAGAAACAGGAACAGCAGACACAACGAACCGACTACACAACACAGGGAGGCAAACAAAGTACACAAGGAAATATCCCAGTCCTCCGCCTCTGCTGGACAGCAGAGAAGTGGTAAAAAAACAAAACAAAAACAGCGAACTGAACAGAACAACACCAATAGTTCAGATCCAGTAATATAAACTAAGAATTACACATTCACTACACACAAGCATGGATTAATGAACACAATACTAATGTTTCTGGTAAGCTCCTGGTAACTAACTAATGATGATAACCTCAGCTCAAGATATGTCCGTACTCACCTATGTCCCCATACCTATGTGTGTGTGCGGGCATGCAGGTCTGAATAAGGTTTCCCCATGCAAGTGATTGATAGCTTGTGTAAGGAACCGTCAATCCGTCCTACAGGAATCGACACAGACATGAAGGAGGCAGGAGACGCATGCGTACCAGGGCTGGCCCGATCACCCACCAAAGGAGGAAAAGATGGAAGCCCCAGGGGAACACCCACCAGCTGCAATGCTGGGGCCCGAGAGATCGCAGGGACGAGCCCACGGGCTCCGCCGGAAACCTGCTACACCAGGGCGGGCCCGGAACAGGACCCGGAGGCCACGGGGATCAGGAGCACCCCGCCCCCCAACAGGGCCCTGACCAGGGACCAGCCGATAGGGGTCCCCCGCCGCAAGGCAGGAGGGACCCGCAGCCGACCGACGGACTACACACGCCGCCACCACCCCGGACCAATACCCACCGATAACAACCCAGCCCCACCCACACGCCAGGGAGCCACAGCAAAAGCCGCCGCGGATGTAAGCCCTCCCCAGGCCGCGCCCAGCCAGCAGCTGGACATCCAGATCTACCAGCCCCCGGGTCCAGATCCCGACCCACGCAGAGCGCCGAGACCAGGGGTCCACAACTATTTAGCCTTAGTAACCACGTGGATAAGGAAATTCATGAAAAATTACATATACAAAAGCAATCAAATAACTTTTTAATTTTAGAGCACAGTCCAGCATAAACAAACTCAATATGGGGAACAGTAAAATTCCAATGTCTATCATTTTTTATTTTTATTTTTTTATTTAAAAAATAGCTCTGATTATTTATTTTAATTAAAGTGCCAGAACTCCCCTGTATGCCCCATTTGAGAAGTGATACATTAGACCAGAAGCTAGAAATAAAATTACATTGTTTTTCGGGCCTGCTTTTGGAAAATGTGATAAATATTATGCTAAGAGCAACTGAAATTTTGTTCAATTACACTTTTATTTTTCACGAATCACTTAAACTGTTACAGGCTACATTGTCACATAAACTTTAGCAAAATTTTATTATATGTAATTTTAACAGATGAAAACTCTAAAATGTTACCAGCATGGATTGGGTCCCCTTCTAAAAGAACAGGTTTGCTTTTATTTTGGTGCTACAGACTAAGACCCACCCTGGGCCCTTTTAGCCCCTCTTTATCAACCTTCTTGATATCCCCCTACTCAGCAGCACTGAACACTGAGGAATAATCACTTATTAATCATTCTAAAAACTCATGAGTCTCTCTGTCAGGAGAAAGTTTTTTTTCATTCTTTGGTTGCAGCACATCATTGAGTGTTAATTTTGACACCGTAACTTTGTTTTCTGTCTGAGCCAAAGCATGACCAACTGCGCTCTGAGGTAGAACAAGCTGGAAAAAAAGCCTTGATCCGCTGCCAAAGCCAATGAAATCCGGCCAGCAGCTAAAAGTTTTTGGTTTGTTAACGGGAACACCCCCCTTCTAAAACAGAAACAACTTTTCCTTATTTGCTCCTGAATGTAATAATTTTTAATCGATAATCACTGTTTAAATGTAAGGGGAACATTAAAAAATCCTGACAATATAGTCTGTAATATTAGGTTTAGGCATAAAATCAGTGTTTGTTGTCCTGTGTTCTTTAGGGTTAGAAAATAAAGTTTTAGCATGGGTTTATTTAGACAGAGGTCAAGCAGCAGAAATGACGTCTTTTGATGCCAATTCTGATTGGTTGATGAAATTCTGATAACCCCCACTAAGTCGTGTTTGTAGCCCATCTGAAATGCCCTCACAGCTGGACGGACCCTGCTCGCAAAAGTTACCATCGAACAGTCAAAATAAATGGAAACTAGACTTGAGGTCGATTGAAACAGTTTTCAACCCTTAACAACTCAGAGGTTTTAAAAAGTTATTGAAACTACAGTTTCTGTCAATCATATAAGACTGTTCTGAAAACGTCCTGCTTGCAGTTGGGCCGTGCGTCACTCATTAAAGCTGATTGTGTCCTCATCTGACATGCAAATCACGTAGGTGACCTTTTTTGGATTCAAAACAGCAAATTTTGCCAACAGGTGAGGGATTTTCATGCCCAGAACGAGGAAACTGTACGCCATAGCTCCCCTTTTGGCAAAATGCAAATGTAACATGTTTTATTCTCAATCCCTCTGACATAAGAAACAGGGAGTATAGATGATATGCGATGCCACCAGGTATCGGGAGAAATTCGTGAGAATGCTGGCTCTGGGAGATTTTCGAGAGGGACACTGAAATTCAGGACTTTCCCAGGAAAATCGGGAGGGTAGGCGAGTATGCTTTATTGATCCCAAAGGGAATTTAAGTGTTGTATTACCTCATCCTAATTCTTTCTTCAAGGAGACCATTAACGCTGTGGGCAGGAAGGATTTCCTGTGGCAGTCTGTGTTGCAGCAAAACTGCAGAAGCCTCTGATTGAAGACACTCCGTTGTTGTAGGACATTTACATGAAGAGTAAGCTCAGGGTTGGCATATTTTTTGGATTTTATGAAGAATCATTTGCATTATCTCTAGTGGTTCCACAGTCGTCCCTAGAACAGCACCAGCCTTCTTCATCAGGTTGTTTAGCCTTTTTAAGTCCCTAGTTCTGATGCCGCTATCCAAGCAGATGATGGACGAAGAGATAATACTCTGAACAGACTTTTTGAAAATTAGCAGCATATTGCTGTTTCCTGGGGCGACTGGGGCTCAGTGGTAGAGTAGTTGGCTTGCAATCGGAGGGTCCAAGGTTCGATTGCAGCTTCCTCCAGTCATGTCGATGTGCCCTTCAGCAAGGCACTTAACCCACCAAATTCTACATCGTCCTACCGAACCATGTTGGCTATCAGTGTATGTTGCTTCAATGTAAAGCGCTTTGAGTGGTCAGTATGACTAGAAAAGCGCTCTATAAGTTCAGTCCATTTACCATTTAAACTTTGAAGGACCTAAGCTTCCAAAAACAGTACTGTCTGCTCCGTCCCTTTTTGTAGACCAGTGTTTCTCACCCGGGGCTCTGGGGAGCCCTAGTGGTCCGTGGTGGAAACGCAAGGGGTCTTTGATAATAAAATATAGCTTTCTTAAAAAGAGCCACTGACATTTATAGAATATTATTTTACTCAGAAGTGACAGGGTCCTTTATTTACCTAAACTACAGAAGGTAACATGACCTTTTGTTATTTCACAAGTGTAATTCACTGTACAGTGGATGGTCATAAAATAAGAATATCATGAAAAAGATGATTTCGGTAATTGCATTAAAAAAGTGAAACTTTTATATTCGATTAATTGATTACACACAAGCTGAACGGACAATTAATGAAAGTCCCAAATTCAGAAAATTGTGAAAACTTTTACAATTGAAGGCACCTGATATCCTTTAATCAGCTCATAATTAACCAGCTCTGACACATAAATACCAAACTGAGAAATAGACTTACAAATGTAGAGAGGTATCATTACAGCTGTTGCCACTATTCAACCTATGTTACAGAAACTCATGAGTGGGAGACACGTGCCTCACTAACACTAACTTGCCTAATCGAAGTGACAGACAAATAGAGATGAAAATTATTTTTTGTAATATATATATTTCTGAAAGCTACTGTATAATAATCTGTTACATATATATCTGAAAGCTTATGTATATTTATACAGTAGTTTTCAGAAATATGTCACAACATAATGTTACTTATGTTTAGAGGTTGAGAACCACTGTTGTAGACTGTTTCACTGTTCTGAGAAAGCAAATCAGATATAATCACGTTAAATTCAATGGAGAAAACAAATGTTTTTCTTTGATTCATTGTCCAGATGACAGGGGGTTGGTTGAAGCAGATTGATGATGGCATCTTCACAGCAAACAGCCAACTGGAGCAGGTCCTTATATGTTCTACTTTGCTGACTCATGTGGCCCAACATGAGTCTCCCCTGGATCAAGATCATTTAGCTAACTACTGACCTATATCTAACCTTCCATTCTTATCCAAAATTCTTGAGAAAACGGTTGCTAATCAAGTATGTGAGCATCTAAAGAGCAACAACCTGGAATTTCAGTCAGGTTTTAGAGCTCATCATAGCACTGAAACAGCACTGGTTAAAGTTACTAACGATACTCTAATGGCCTCAGATAATGGATTTGTGACTATTCTGGTCTTGTTTGATCTCAGTGCTGCTTTTAAATCATATCTGTCCGACAGATTCCAATTTGTTCATGTTAATGATAAATCTACTAACAAACTCAAGGGTTACCTGTGGAGTACCACAGGGTTCTGTGCTTGGACCGATTCTTTTTACTATATATATGTATATAAATATGCTTTCTATTGGTAAAATATTTAGATAACATGGAATTAATTTACACAGTTATGCTGATGATACACAGTTATATTTATCCATAAAAAGTGATTAACCCAATCAGTTAGGTAGATTACAAGCATGTCTGGAACACATAAAAACCTGGATGACTGAATTTTCTACTTTTAAATTCAGACAAGACAGAAGTTGTCATCGGACCAGAACTTTTAAAAAGGAACCTGTTAAATCAATCACTTCATCTGGATTAATTTGGCCTCTGGTAATAATGTAAAGAACCTCAGTGTAATTTTTGGCCAAGATGTGGCATGGTACACAACGAGGGCCTGGGAAGGGATTTGATCCCACGACTCCCAGGTGAAAGTCATGTGCGCTAACCAGTCAGCCATAGGGATTCCCCGTGGCCAAGCAGCCAGGGCACGTGATCTATCGGAGCCACAGTGACAGGACCTCCACACTGTCACATCTCTCCCCCTCTTATCACAAGCACGTCCTCGTGCTCCCGTGCAGGGTGCCACCAATTTCGAATCCATGGACTTATTACCAGTCTCACATGGATTCTGCCAGCAACGCCAAATGTGGCATGGTACACAACGAGGGCCTGGGCGGGGACTTGATCCCACGACTCCCAGGTGAAAGTCATGTGCGCTAACCAGTCAGCCAAAGGGAATCCCCGTGGCCAAGCAGCCAGGGCACGTGATCTATCGGAGCCACAGTGACAGGACCTCCACACTGTCACAAAGACATGGCATTTAAATCCCATATCAAACAGGTTTCTAAGATTTCTTTCTGTCACCTCCGGAATATTGCTAAAATAAGGAATATCCTGTCCAGGAGTGATGCAGAGAAACTAGTCCATGTATTTGTTACTTCAAGACTTCAAGGAACTACTGTAATTCCTTATTCTCAGGAAGTCCACAAATGCAATTAAAAGCCTTCAGTTGATCCAAAATGCTGCAGCAAGAGTTTTGATGAATATTAAAAAGAGAGATCACATTTCTCCTGTTTTGGCTTCTCTCCACTGGCTCCCTGTTAAATCCAGAATAGAGTTTAAGATCCTTCTCCTTACTTATAAAGCCCTTAATAATTTAGCTCCATCGTACATCAGAGATCTGATTGTTCCATATGTCCCTAACAGAGCACTTCGTTCTCAGAATGCAGGTCTTCTGGTAGTTCCTAGGATTTCTAAAAGTAGAATGGGAGGCAGATCTTTTTATCAGGCTCCTCTCCTGTGGAACCAGCTCCCAGTTTTAGTCAGTGAGGCAGATACTCAGTCTGTTCTCAGATTATAACTCAGTTATAATAATCCTCTCATACAGAAGGAAAAACTACACAAAAAACTGCCCATAACTATGTTGCTCACTAGAAAACGATATCTGCTCAGAGACCTTCAGTGGAGAAAGACGCACCCGAGCAGCGCAACAGCGGAGAGACGTACTGCGTATTAATAGTTTTATGTTTTAAATCTACGAAGATTTGAGTATTAAAACTAGTAAGAAATGTGAGAAAATGTTAATGTATGTATGGGAAAAATGTAAAAAAGTGTGGTGAGAGATTTTACGGCCTTGAAACATATAATTATAATAAATAAAGATGACTACTTTGCAGATTTCACCTGTTGCGGATTATTTTTAGAGCCCCCCGCAATAAATGAGGGACTATTGTAAATTAAACTTAATGGGTCTGGTCTGGTCTGGTCTTTACTGCAGGTGGGTAGCAAGGAACATAATATTCATATAATATTTGTGCTTGTTTAAGACTCCCAAAGATAATATGTTGACATACTGAATTTGTGTAGAGGGCATGCAGAATTCCATTTTGCGCTGAAGGTGAAAAATGCTCGCTATCTCAGCATCCAGCTGCCAGAGACCCTTCTGTGAGGCAGGAATGCAGAACTAGGGAGTGGAAAACATTTCCATCAAAGTTGGAAAAAAAAATCAAAAAGGAAAATAACTTGATTAGTGAAATCAAATAATAATGCAGTTAAAACCTATTAGTCTGTGTTTCCATGCGTAGGTCACAGATAGATTCTGTGTCTACGGGTAATGGTGTTGCCTCTATCCGTTCCAGCATAAAAGGAGATGTATAACCTAGGATTAGGTAGGAGTAGGAGGTAGAAGTTTCCTGTTTACTTCTCCACATCACATCATGTGTGTCCTTGACTGATGTACTCAAATCACTGGGAATTAAATTAAGATTATTTAAATTAACAAAACAAGCTTTTTTTCTGGCATCACATTCAAAATAATATCCAGTCCCAATCTTAATTAGCTTACCCCCACAAATGCTTTGATTTTTTTGGGTCAAATATACGGTTGTAGGACAAGTATATAAATTTACAGATATAAATTATGTTTGAGGGAGGGTATATTTTCAGCCAAACAAACTGCAACTGAACATTTTTTTAAATGTACAAAAAAAAAAAAAAAAACTATAGCTGCTATGATTACATTTATTAGTTATGTTTTTGCAATGCCGAATATTCAGGGCGTTCAAGGTTTTCAGAGAAGGTTATGAGTGCATCTTAGAATTAAAATTAATCTTTTTATAAAGTCTTTAATCCAATTGTTAAAAGATATCCCCCCCTTGTTTCTATTTACCTTGATTTTCTGACTATAAAGTGAAATTAAAAGAAATAAAAATAATATAATTTATAAATTTGACAAAATATCTATTGAGAAGATAAGAAATATCTACCTAAAATTACCTATACCTCCTGTTTGTTGTCCTATATAAATAAAAGTAAATTGAAAAAATAAATGAATTGAAAAATACTACACACAACAGGTATATCTGTTAGGATTATTTTAAGAGCTATACCGATTATCGGGGGTTGTCGAAAGGGCAAAATCGGGGGGAAATTTTATATATATATATATATATATATAATAGCTACACCTTCCTGTCTTTTAATAAAGAGGTTTTACTGTTTTTAACGTCACCTTTTTTTTCTTACCAGTTGCCAAGCAATGGAATTTCATTACCATTAAATAACGCAATGTGTTTTTTTCTTCTGGTGCCATGACATTAAAGGAAGTCTAAGAAATCTATGTGTTTGTTTTTTTTTGTGTTTATTCATCTTTACAAAAGTCTGTTTTGATTTTGGCTGTGCAGGTCATTTCATACTAATGGTGTGTGCTGATAGTCCTTGTCAAATGAAACACTCCTGGACTACCGAAGGAATCTGCTTATTCTTTTACTTAACAGAATTTATTACTGATCAAATATAAGTCAAATTCCCTGAGATATATGCAGATAAATATATTATTATATATGCATATATTATATATGTATCAGTATCAGAGAGAGAGATTTAATATATAATTCTTTAAAGGAGATGATTAGATAGAGTTTATATATATATAAATGCTTTACATTGTACCCACATTCACCCATTCACACACCGATAGCCAACATGGCTTGGTAGGACGATGTGGAATTTTCTTGGGGTTAAGAACCTTGCCCAGGGTCACATCAACATGTGACTGAAGGAAGCTTGAATCGAACCTATGACGCTCCAATTGCAAGCCAACTCTACTCTACTCTACCACTGAGCCACAGTCAATACATGTATTAAAGTATTGATATGTGATCAGCATGGGGTGATACAGGGGAAGGATTTAATATGTCTGTCTCTTCCTCCTCCTTTTTTAACTGATCCTTCCCTCCTTGTTTTTATATCTTTATATAGAAAATGTTTCAACATTCATCCATTCAATGCCACAAGATACAAGAGTCAGTTGAAGGAAATAATGTTTCTCATTCACAAACTAATGTTACCAGAACAAGACTAATAGAGATGTTTAATCAACTTTGAGGTTATGTTTCCTCGAACAGAAGGGGAAACGGGCCATGGGACAGGTGATTTAGGTCTTTTATGACGTTAGCGGCCCTTCAAGAACAGAGGTAGGCTACTTTAGAATATAAAGACTAAACCAATGATTAAACTATTCAATGATTTGCTTGTAAATTAATTAATTTACAATCAAGTTTTTTTTTTAAAGAAAAAAAGGATTTGCTTATAAATTAATTTGTTAGCAATTAAGTTTAAAAAAAAGGATTTGCTTGTAAATTCATTTATTTGCAACAAAGTAAATAAAATAAAAAGTCACCGGGGCTGGGCTGAGCTGGGTCTGACTCTGGTGGAATTGGCGGGGCTGGATCTGATGCAGCTCCACCTTCTGGTTCAGCTCCACCTTTGTGGTTCTGCAGCGAGCACCACTTGTCTTTGTCTGCGTCACTCCTTCCACCGTTTGTGTTTTCCTTGTCCTCCCCATCTCAGCCAGTCCCCGTGTCCTCATTTGTCTTATTGTCATCAGCTGTTTACTGTTCGGCCTTCCTATTGTTCCCGTGCCCTTTAAATACCCCTGTGTCTCAGCAGCTTGCTGCTAGTTTGTTTTGTCGTTCCCCATGTCAAGTCTCCAGCTTTTGTAAGTTAGTTTTGCCACAAACTTTTATTAAAATGCCTTCACCTAAAACCTGTCTGCCTGAGTCTGAACTACAAAACCTGACAGGATTTAATTTCAAGTGTAAAATACCATACATTTTTATGACATGGTCCCGGGGAGGCCTTTTGAATAATTTATTTAACCGTAAAGTTTAATCCACAATTATCTTCAACAGAATGAAATTGGCTCTAAAAAATTTTGCAAAACATTGTCGTCACCAGCAGATGTCGTCATAGAGTTTTGAAGCATCGAGTGATTAACCGTTTTTATTATTGAAAGCTTCATTGGTTCAAATGGCTTCACATTACCATCACTACAAGTTACCACGTAGAACGAGAGAATAATCTGGCATCAGTCTGCAGGATCCGCTCCTATTGTTTCACACTTTCTTCCGGGGATAATAGCCTACCTATTTGCAACCATTGCGGATTTTAATGTCTGCCATTTGAAACAATCAAACATAAAACAAAAAAACTTAATCTTCTGGCTTTCAACTGTTATCTGAATAAAAATGTGATTTTCAACACCTGTTTATACACTCAAGTGCTTATTGTATATGGAGGCCTAATGAAATGTGAAACAGTGTAGCCTAGGCCACGAATAGGCCTAGTTAATAGTAATGGTCCCCAGCAATCTTCAAACCACTCTTAAGTTTATGATTATTATCCCCGTCACTTTTAAAAACAAACTGACAAACTAACAAACACCTTGGGTGTTTCAGAATTACTCTCATTATCATGCCAAAATATAATTTGTCTGTACCTAATTAGGTAACCCAAAATTCATGTCAATCAGTGGGTTAAATGTGCTGGCTGAACATTTATTATTCCTGTTGTAGATTACATATAGGCTAATTTAATTTTAAGCGATTTGATTAGGCCTATAGGTTATTGCATAGTTTTATTATTTTATACTAGCCTGAATTATTGTCCCAGTCCGCCACCACACGGGCCTGATCCTACTAATTACAAATAGTACCAAAACCTTTCAGGGTTCAATGAAGAGTCACTGAAATTGTCACATGAATAATTCAGTAGTATATACGTCTACGCCTCAATTCTGAGTTCCAATATCCCCGAGCGTTCCTAAACGCCTCAGAAGGATGAGCGTCTCAGTGAAGATGGCGGACTGTATACGTGTTCTCTTCATTTTGCTTGTGATGTGCATCTTTTCGGTTGCACAGAAACTTCGAGATGAAAACATCGGTGTCGGCAGATTAGCCACTTATGCAGATAACCACCTAAATCCCGCCGCAGGCCCGGGACCCGGGGTAAACCTAGGAAACGCTGAGAGAAACCCAGGTGCGGGGGCCTTAATAAGTCGGAGGCGCTCTTCCGGCTGGAAGCTGTCTGATGAGGCGGTATGTAGGGAGGATCTGATCCGGCGCTGCCCGAAACACTCCTGGAACAATAACCTGGCGGTACTAGAGTGTCTTCAGGACAAAAAGGAGGTAACTGAGCGCTAACTGAGAATGTAGTTTAGGACCAGCAGCAGGGTGTGCCTGCGTTAGCATCTGCTAGCTAACCGCTATTAGTGCTTGGAAATTGAGAACGTCATACAGAACAGCCACCTAATCGAATCAGTTTAAATGGCAACCACTTTTTTTCAGTTTGATATCCAATGCAAAACAAGATGGGAACAACATAAAAACACTGATTGGTCAATCTGTAATTCGGCGTAGTACAATTAACATAGCTGTTGGGATCTCTTTAAATGGGTCGTAGTGAATCCGATTTTTTTATGTTAGAGATTTAATACTGGGTAAACTGATCTAGAATCATGGCTTTTCCTGGGTTAAATTGAGGGAGAGGTGGTACCATCCTGACCATGCGCCAACACATGCATTCAGTCTCTGCATTCAAAGGACTCACTTTTTTTTTTCTTTTTTAAAGGCAACATATTTAGTGTTCTAATTAGGGATGCACTGATTGGGAAATTCTGGACTGATACCAATACCGATGTTTAACATAACAACTTGGCCATGGCCGATGTATTTTTGTTTTTATTTATTGCTTCTTTTGTGCCACAGAAACATGCATTTCTTTTGACTCATCACACTATCCTATAATGAGTACAAATTCAATCAGACCAATTTATTAAACAAAAACAACCTTTAATCAGTCAATTTCTGGTCGACTTTAGTTAAAACCTTATTTATGACTAGTTCTTTTCAGAAACCTAGCATTCAAAAACATTTGACTACCAGCTTAAGAATGAAATGATTGCTTCAGTACATTGCCCAACAAAATTATTTGAGTGGTTTTAGCCTGATAAAACAAAAACTTACTCAGTGAGAAGATTATGTTTGTGACCCAATAAAAAATATTTTTCTGAAAAAATAAACACATAAAGTGTAAATGCAAAAACAAGTGCAAAAATAGATAAATTGTTATTCATAAATACCAACATAAATAGGGCTATCTTTCACCTTGTGTATTTCTCATACAGAATAAAAAAATAGTGTTTCAAAAATTAGAGGCTGGAACATTGGGCTCTTATAAAACAAAATAGTTACTCCACTTCTATTTATTAATAATACATAAGTCACCTGCTATATGGCAGGCCTACTTCTTAATAAGATGCATGTTTTTTCTTTCCAAAAATAAGCATCTCTGCCTTGTCACAGCAAAGCCTATTTCTCTTTTCTTCCAAGACATGAGACACAGAGCTGAATAACCGCTCACTCTCGGTGCTGGTACATGGCGTACTAAGGCAAGGCAATTTTATTTATATAGCACACTTTCAACACAAGGCAATTCAAGGTGCTTTACATGATTCAGTGATAATGATACCAAATACATAACAGAAGCACGATTAGAAAAACAGAAACATATAGGCTAGGTTTAACAGACACAATCAATAAGAAAAGATGATGTAAGGAACAAATTTATGCAATATAGATAAAAAACAGATAAAACACAAAAGGAAATAAAAAAAATAAGAATAAAACTTAAACCACGAGAATCAAATAGTGATCAGAAAGCGCAATTTAGGGGCTCTAAGGTACTTGCGTGCCATTTGTGCAAGTTCTGGAAAACGCAGATGGTTATTTCTCCAATAGCAGAGTGCGCTCTCACCTCTGGGAATAGTGGTCTCTGCCAGGAAAATACCCAGTTGTTGGGATAAATAGGTACATGTCCTCTCTGGTCCATTTTCTTTCAGTCTCCTTAAACACATCATGCAGGGAGGGCCCAGCACTGTCGGATCGTTGCCTCTTGCGCTCTGGGAGATGTGCGCGCTCTCCATCGCATTTCCCAACCTCTGCACCAGCAGCAGGCAACAGGTGTGCCTCAAGTATTTCTCGAGCGCGTTGTTTAACATCCTCATCAAAGTAACAATCCTTGTATCTGGGATCCAAATAGGTAGCAATGCAGAACATGGGATCGTACTGGATTTGATCGAAGCGTCTATTTACAGCCTCTAATAATGAGGTCTTTGTTGTTTTAACGCCGTGGTCTGTTTCAGCTTGCTTACTCAGAAGACGTCTCAGGGCTGTCACAGAGGGGATGACATCTGCTGCTGATGAGCTAATTTCTCTTGTCAATTGTTCAAATGGGGAGAGGAGTTTTATACAGTTTTCAATTAATTGCCACTGCTGCGCAGTGAGAGTGGCCGGGAGGTCGTAATCTGCTGCATATGTAGCAAGTGCGCGCTTCTGTTCCAGTTAGCTCTCCATCATATAATATGTACTATTCCAGCGAGTGGAAACATCTTGCTGTAGTCTTTTTGGTTTAATTCCCAACTGGATCTGAATAGGCGAGGGGTTAGTGTTTAAAGTGCCCAACGATTTTTCAGCAAATAGCCACAATATCCGTGAGGCTGCGCTGGCTAAAAACACAGTGATGAATTGCCAGCTACAGTGTTTGAACCATGCAGCCAAAACTAGCCAGACCCATGTCCATCATGGCTTTTGTCATATTCCTAGCATTATCTCTCACGACAACATGCACTCTTGTTTTGTCGATTTTCCACGCCTGGAAGATTTTCTCAAATGCTTCCGAGATGGCAGATGCTGAGTGGATACCTGCGAACTCCTGGGAGTGTAACACTGCCTTCACCAGGTTGAAGTCCTTATCAATCCACTGTGCTGTGAGGCTAAGCTTGCTCACAGGGCTTACATCTGAACTCAATATATCTGTGGTGTAACTGATGGCAGCGATGTCGCGAGCCAATAGCTCATGAACGTGCATGGCCGCAATGTTATGGATTTCGGGGAGACAGAGCTTGGCAAAGTGACGCCGGCTCGACAGCGTGTAGCGGGGCTCCATAAACTTCATCATACTCCGAAAACCCACTTCCTCCACTACAGAGAAAGGCTGGTCATCTAAAGCTATAAACTCCATCACCTTGTTTGTCATTTGTTTCGCTTTGACGCTGTCTGGGGGCAGCTGTTTAGCTTTCTCAAATGCTGTGACAATTGAAGTCTTGAGTTTTACCTGGGGTTTTGGCTTTCTTGGCGGCTTTGTTTTTTTGTTTTTGGTCAGCTTGCAAGTAATCGCTGTACACGGCCTCGTGCCTGTTTTTCAAATGGCCAATGTGATATGTTGTGTTAAATGACTTTCTAACAGCCCCCCCTCTTTCAATTTCAGTGGAACACATATTGCAACTGCAAAACACTGATCTTTCTCTGAAACTGTAAAATATTGCCACACAACCATCATCTTGTTTGTTTAATCTATTATCTATTATCCCAAATAAGGGAGGGGGGGGATTCCCTGAGCACAGCTTTCATGGCACATAAAATTATTGGCGAATGTCTTTATTTCCCGATGGCCGTTAATGAGGCAAACATTGCCTGTTACCGATGTTCAGCCGATGCATCGGTACATACCTAATTCTAATAATAATAATAAGAATGTAAATTATCATGTCAAAGCAACTTTTAATTAAAACAATATACATACAAACATAAGGAGCCAACTTTAAACTGAAAGTGCATTAAATTGTAGGGATTTATCCACACATCTGGCAGCCAGACATTAATTGTTATTATTAACTTTCATTATTAACTGTTCATAGCCTATTATGCTATTCCATGTTTCATACAAATAAGCACTGAAGGTATAAACAGGTGTTTAATAACGCATCTTTATGCAATTAATAACACTTGAAAGCCAAAAGATTACGTGTTTTGTTTCTCAAATGGCAGACATTAAAAATCCACATATAGCAATAAGATTGCAAATTTATCTGACCCAGAAGAATATGTGCAACAATAAAATGTGTTACCTTTGCTGTTTTTGCCCGTTCTGTGCAGAGAAACTTCATCTTTAATTTACAGTTCAGAGTCCTGCAATAGAACGGGTTCCCTGGGCTTATCCGCTGTTTCAAGTGGAGATAAAGTCTCTCTCTGGGAGCGCTGGACGCTGAGATAGTGAGGATAATCGGCATTCAGCACAAAGTTGGAGAGATTTTCAGACATGCTCTCTCCACAAAATGGAAAATGGGAGTCAACCAAAAATATTATATTAAAATTTTTCATCCATCCACAGTACAAAAAAAACTTCCGCCAAACCCATGACATTAAGATGACGTATTTTTCCTTCTTTAAACGTTACCTGCAACAATGCAGAACGTTTTTGGAGCAAAAAGGAGTCTATAAAAATCTTGAAAGTAGCATCTGCGCAGAAAGAAAACCTGAAAGTGTGAGCGGTGGCAGAGTGGAGTATTTATTGTTGGAATACACATTTGTTTATCTACTATTCACATTTAGTAATGATATGTTCTCTTTCTGTTTCCCAGTGAATTAGACAGGAAGAAAGCTCTCTATATTATCTCTGTAATCTGTTAAGATCAGTGAATATGATCGCATTTTTAATCTGCAGTACTTTATTTAGAAAAATTACTTTTAGTTTCGCAAATGACTGGATTGCTCGCAGCTCGCGGAAAAAGTAGGTCAGACACCGAAACGATAATATTACAGAGCTCCGCGGCTGTTATGAACCAGGTTTTAGGTTTGGTGGAGACAAACTTGTCATGAAAAGTCTCCTGTCCTGCATTCTTACCACAATTCTGACCCTCGCCAGTCCCTGCCTGCAATATTCACATCTTGTCCAATTGGACAAGTTAAAAGGTAATCTTATGATTACCTTTTAACTGCCTGTTACGATAATTTGTCTATGCTGTTTCACCTGGATTCCTGACTATCCTCGCAAAGTTGTTTTTTAAAGTAGTGCTGATTTTCCCAGGTCATATCTGTACGCTAAAAACCATTAGCATTACTCTGAGACGGATGATGTTTTTAAAAAATAAACGTAACATACTTGGATGCAAAAAACAAAACATTTACCTGGTTGAAGAGCAGGGGGAAAATCAGGACACCGATAACACCAACTAGTGGGAAAACCCCATCTTTACAATATATGGAAAACAATTTAATCTTCTTTTTCTGCATTTCCCCCGGCACACCGCTGCTGGTACAGCGCCCCTATAGTGGTGCAATGTTGCAACTGCAGTTAAAATAACATCCATATAGCTCGTGACACAGCCATATCAGGCCGGGGCGGCAAGCAAATTAGCTGGAGGCGGCCACCATGCAAATTTGAACGAAGGAAATTCCCGGAGTATGGTAGAGTTGTATTACATAAATAACCCTCTCAGATACCCAAGGTAGTTGAGAAAAACTACCCGTTTGCAAGCCCAACAGAAAGGCCTGGTAATTTCGGTATTTTTCATCAGCTACATCATAACCGTTACATAACTTAACTCTGCCCTTTAGGTTATTTTGAGACTGTACTTTGCTTTTTAAAACACATTTACCTGACACATGTTCTTTTGAACTTCTGTTTCGAGTACTGTAACAATAAACTGATCAGTCATATTTTCTTTTTCATCCTGGCACACACAAGAATTGGTAGGACTTTGAATGTAAATCTGGCACGTTTGAGGGGAAAAGTCACTGGAAAGTGATACTGTTAGCTTTCATTATCAAGATTTCTGGGGTTAACCTCTACTTTAAACGGTTTATCTTGGCGTCATGCAACCAGACATGCACATCAGGTCATAGACTGTCCCAGAACAAAGAAGATTCTTTATGAATGCATCTGGTTGATGTTACAGGTCTCAAACTTAAGTAATATATCAAAGGATTATAACCAACTTTTATGGTCTCAGTCTAATCAGAATTGTCTGTCTCAACGCACTGATAAATTAGATTTGTTTTTCCAATCCGAAACATGGTAAAGGTTTCAAATCGGTTTGGAAGTTGTTGTAGCAAGATATGCAAGTTGTGACATTGAATATACTGCAGCTTCAGTCCCACAAATTGACGATAAACAATATTATTGTTGACATCATCGAGACCAAAATAACCACTTATGTAATGTTAATGTCATAATAATTTACACCCTCTAAAATGCAACAATTACACTGTTATTTTACATTGGAATGTTCAGAACCAGAACTTTTGAATAAATAATACAAACAGAAAACAATGAAAATAAAATAAAAATTAAAAACAGTTCTCTGTCTCTGTTAGAAAGGGTTGCACCAAAAACAATAAAATAAATCCTGTCTCTTAAAATGGCCTATCCAGTGTCAACACCAAAACTGCACTTCAATAATGATTAGGGATGTCTGATATTATCGGCCGAAAGTCAGTATCGGCCGATATGGGCATTAAAATGTAATATCGGAAATTATCGGTATCAGTTTTTATGTTTTTTAATAAGATTAGTTTTTCACACCATAGACATATTATATATCAAACTCTTAAGCTACTTCTTTTCTCTCTCAGAATGTAAAAATATGACAGATTTGAGGTTTAGTTTTTGAGAAAATGTTCCAACTACTTTTGAAGACAAAATAAAAATGGCACCTTTTTTCCATTGCCTAACTAAAATTCTAGTACTTAATACATTTTCTAAATTTTTAAAACTCGAAGTATGCATGAAACAAGATACTTCATTGTGGGTACCTAAAAGGGTTTAGTAGTTTTTGTTTTTTTTATGAGGGAAATTATGAGTTAGGTTATATCGGATATCGGTAGAAAAGCCAATATCGAATATCGAACATCCGTAATAATGTTAAAAATAGAGATTTAAATTTCTTAATCTTCCTTGCTTTCTTTACCTTAACATGTAGCAATACAAATCCAGTTAAAAGACGTAGCGGTAACAACGTGCACACTTCCATATAAGTAGATGTCTTAACAGACCACTTTGGCTCTGTCGACTTTTCAAGCTTTTCCTGTGTTTCAAGCTTCAAAGCGCATAACGCTAGCAACGCAGAAGTTCAGCTAGTTGAACTTTTGACGGTGCCACCCTCTTGACGCAGCACTGCAACCAATCAGAGCATCTCACTGTGGTGATGTTGCCCGACGACGCTGCCTAGCCAACCGCAATCCGCTAGTGTTTAAAATAACGGGAAGAGAAAGGCCCGACTACGAGCTTTGCTAGCTTCAGCTTAAAAATTTACCTTCTGTTTATATCCGTCGAACTAGTCTCTTTGTGAGTGTTGCTTGACGCTGACAAAGTCTGCGGTCTGAACGTAGGTTCTCCATTCTTCTCACAAGGCTCTGCTTCCTCCCAGAGGGTACAAAGATCCGAAATGCCTGACAAGATTCCTCACTCCTTTCATTTCAGTCAGTAACGCAATCCAGGTGCTGAGACCGATGCATGGAGTGAACCCTCTTGTCATCCAGCGTGTTTGGAGGCAAGAGACGAAAACAAATACACTCATAAACATGACGATATATTAAAGTCTGGGTGCAAGTTAGACTTCGAGTCTAACTGTGATCTATGATTTGATTATCTGTGCAGCAGAGTCTCCTATTAGACCACCAGGTGCATATATACAAACCGGATTCCCAAAAAGTTGGGACACTAAACTAATTGTGAATAAGAACTGAATGCAATGATGTGGAGATGGCAAATGTCAATATTTTATTTGTAATAAAACGTAGATGACAGATCAAAAGTTTAATCCGACTAAATGTATCATTTTAAAGGAAAAATATGTTGATTCAAAATTTCATGGTGTCAACAAATCCCAAAAAAGTTGGGACAAGTAGCAATAAGAGGCTGGAAAAAGTAAATTTGAGCATAACAAGGAGCTGGAAGACAATTAACACTAATTAGGTCAATTGGCAACATGATTCGGTATAAAAAGATGTTCTCATAGTGGCAGTGTCTCTCAGAAACCAAGATGGGTAGAGGATCGCCAATTCCCACAATGTTGCACAGAAAGATAGTGGAGCAATATCAGAAAGGTGTTACCCAGCGAAAAATTGCAAAGACTTTGCAGTTATCATCATCAACTGTGCGTAATATCATCCTGAAGATTCAGAGAATCTGGAACAATCTCTGAGCGTAAGGGTCAAGGCCGTAAAACCATACTGCATGCCCGTGATCTCCGGGCCCTTAAACGACACTGCACCACAAACAGGAATGCTACTGTAAAGGAAATCACAGAATGGGCTCAGGAATAATTCCACAAACCATTGTCAGTGAACACAATCCACCGTGCCATTGCCAGCTGAAACTGTACAGTGCAAAGAAGAAGCGAGTGTGGCAAAATGGAAGACTGTTCTGTGGTCAGACTAGTCACGATTCAAAGTTCTTTTTGGAAATGTTGGACACCATGTCATCCGGACCAAAGAGGACAAGGACAACCCAAGTTGTTATCAACGCTCAGTTCAGAAGCCTGCATCTCTGATGGTATGGGGTTGCATGAGTGCCTGGGGCATGGGCAGCTTGCATGTCTGGAAAGGCACCATCAATGCAGAAAAATATATTCAGGTTCTAGAACAACATATGCTCTCATCCAGACGTCATCTCTTTCAGGGAAGACCCAGGATTTTTCAACAAGATAATGCCAGACCACATTCTGCATCAATCACAACATCATGGCTGCCTAGGAGAAGGATCCGGGTACTGAAATGGCCAGTCTGCAGTCCAGATCTTTCACCTATAGAGCACATTTGGCGCATCATAAAGAGGAAGGTGCGACAAAGGAGGCCCAAGACGATTGAACAGTTAGAGGCCTTCATTAGACAAGAATGGGAGAGCATTCCTATTTCTAAACTTGAGAAACTGGTCTCCTCAGTCCCCAGACGTCTGTTGAGTGTTGTAAGAAGAAGGGGAGATGCCACACAGTGGTGAAAATGGCCTTGTCGCAACTTTTTGGGGATTTGTTGACACCATGAAATTTTGAATCAACATATTTTTCCCTTAAAATGATACATTTTCTCTGTTTAAACTTGTGTTCCATGATTTATGTTCTATTCTGAATAAAATATTAGAAGTTGGCACCTCCACATCATTGCATTCACTTTTTTTCACGATTTGTATAGTGTCCCAACTTTTTTGGAATCCGGTTTCTATTAAATATTCTTTTTTTTTAAAGATTTATTTCTTATATTTAAAACAATGAGTTTTTATGGAGACAACTTAGTGCTATATGAAGGTCCGCTAAATTGGCTTGCTGAAAATGCCTGTTCTCCTGTTGTGTTGCATTACAGTGTTTCTCAACAAAATTAAACTGACAAAGTAAACACAAGCTTGTCTCTTGAAATTTCATTCAGTGGAGGCCGAAGGGTACATCCAAGAAAAGCTAACTGTCAGGATATTGGGGAAAGGGTATGATGCACAGATAAATTAATTAACACTGTTTTCCGTTTGTAGCATAAATAAGGCATTGTTTAAAAAAAAAATAATGTCTCATGTCTGCTTCTCTGTGTTTTGTAACATCCATGCTGTAGTTCATACTGGGGATGAAGTCATAGTGGGCGGGCCTGTCCTACATGCAGAAGATTTAGTTGTTTCTGATGCACTAGCTTTACTGGCCTTTCTACTTTTCTTAAATTCAATTCAGTTTATTTATATAGAGCCGTTTCACCACAGATGTCATGTCAAGGCACTTTACAAGAAGAGTAATTACAATACAATGTTTAATGTAGAAACGAGAGAACCACAGAAGATTGCGTCGTGCAATTCTCACCCACACAACCTGCCTGCCCGCCCATCCTTTTCTGTAGTCAGTGTCCGGTAGTGGCCAAATACTTATTGTTCTTTAAAATCTAATGGGTTCTTGCTATTGCACGGCTTCAAACAGCCTTTTAATTGTTTGATTCCCACTCTTTTCTGTATTTCTTACAGTCCAGTTTAAACTCATAAGTGATCACACAGATCAGATGAGGTGAGGAAGTGACGGGGGCTGAGTGACATCGGTGATTTTAGTGTATTTATTTTGTATTTATTTATTTTTAAAAACTTCGGATGGACATTGACCCTCATGTTCAACAGATCTGAAGATTTTCACACACAACCACAGTTAAAGTAAAGTTACTGTTACGGTTTACATTTACCAAAAGCTGGCAGGTCCATGACACACAAACGCAATTAGTAAATCTGAAAGAAAGATGGTGGCTACTCCACCTCCTCGACCAGTACTTCGAGGGACACTAAAGTTTAAGTAGCTAGGGGGAGTTGACTCATTTATTGTGACATGGTCCTCTTCCTGCAACTATGTCTCTGCAAGACAAAACAGATCAATATTATTATCACAAATTAAGTCATTTACCAAGAGTGTTTTTGAGGGGAGAGATCTTACGTTTAGTAAACCACATTTAATTGATTTATTTTTCTGTTCAGTTGGAGTTGTATTTATCTTTATGAGATTTTTATACTTTGCTCTAGTAGCATTAACTTTTAATTCATTAGTTTTGGGTAGTGGACAGGAAACTGTCTCTATAGGGTAGTGGGTGGGTGGCAGTCCCTGTTCCCTGACCTGGACTCTGGGTTGTCACGGCATTGGGGAACTAGAGATAACCCTATCAATGTTCCTGGAAAGAAGGGCAGCGCCGTCCGCGGTGGGATGGATGCCATCTCTACGTAACAGTCCAGGTTTTTCTCAGAAGGTCCCCCAGTTATCAATGTAGCCCACATCGTTTTCTGGACAACACCTTGACAACCAAAGGTGAAACGACAGCATACGCCTGTACATGTCATTGCTAGTACGATCAGGCAGGGGACCAGAAGAAAATGATATTCAGACATCTTTATGGCAGCTCTACACACCGAAACTACGCTAATTTTAGTGACCTCCGATTTCCGTAACCGGGTGTCATTGCCACCAGCATGGATAACGATCCTGCTATACCGCCGTTTTTCCTTGGCCAAAAGCTTCAGATGGGACCTAATGTCCGCAGCTCTGGTCCCTGGAAGGCATTTGACGGTGGTCTTTCGTGTCTCTGGAGCTACATTCCTAACTATGGAGCTGCCAATTACAAGAATCGGCTCTCGGGTTGAAACTATCGTTCACATAAAGGGGTTGGAGGTTGGCTGCGTGCTGGGGCCTGGCGCTAACCTCCTACGAACAGTCACCCAGTTCGCCTGAGATCCCGGCTGCACGGGAGCGGTTGGACGGCGGCTAAGCAATCCTGTCCTAACTGGCTCCGCACTAGGTACTGCTGGGCCTGGCTGTTGTACAGCGCGGAGCCGGGCCTCTAGCTCAGAAACCCTTACCTCCAAGGCTACAAAAATGCTGCACTTATTACACCTACCATCTTCGCTAAAGGAGGCACAGGAATAACTAAACATCTGACACAGAGAGCAGGAGAGAGGAGGAGATTCAGAGAGAGATGGAGGGACAGGAGAGATAGCAGCTGTAGCCATGCTAGCAGTAACCTAAGATAACCTAGCAATACCTTACTTAGCCCAGAAAATAGGGATGCACCGATCTGACTTTTTCAGTCCCGATACCGATGGCTGGATTTTGTGTACCTGTCGATACCCGATACCGATCCAATACTATTTGTGACAGTGTGGAGGTCCTGTCACTATGTCTCCGATAGATCATGTGCCCTGGCTGCTTGGCCACAGGGATTAAAGGCACCAGACTTTACAAACTAAACATAACTGAGACAAAATAACAGATATAAAATATGAAATTACCGCAAAAATAAAATTTCAAGTCAAAAATTTATCTTTTTCGGTGAATTTGTTGCAGATTTTCCCATTTTTGAGTATCGGTTCATGGTATCGGTTAAGTTTTACCGATACCAGTACATTAGGCAGTATCGGGGCCGATACCCAATACCAGTATCGGTATCGGTGCATCCCTACCAGAAAACCAGTTTAACACTTAACGAGTTCCCAAAACGTAAAGAACACCAACAAAAAATAAGTGTTTCAACATGTTTGTGTGTTAGAAAAACTCAGAAAAGCTTCTGGACAGAGAAAAGTAGATAAATTAAAGAGGGCAAGAGCACCGAGATGTTTCAGCCAAGTGAGTCACACAGGAAACGACGCGATACGCCTTACCAACGCGGTGTCAGTCTTCCTGAATTTGTACTCTGAGCAGCTGCATCGCCCTTATCTAGCATGACCAAACCGCACCTACACCAGAGAAGAGTTCTGATCAGTGTTTGGTTACAGTGCTGGAGAAACAGAAGGAAATCACATCTTTACTAGTTTAACAACAGTCACTTTTTCTGTTACCCAACCGAGACCTGCAAGTATTTGAGACGGAGCTCCATTGCAATATCAAACCTTCATAGGCCTAAGCACTTTTGAACACAATATTGAAGACCGAACTAGTCACATAGGCTGTTTTTATTACCTTGAGTATTATACCAGAGGCCAGCCACGGGATTTGGTCCGGAGCTGTCAACACCTGCCACCTGCTCATGGGTACATTAAGGCAAAAGCTTTGTTATAGGAGCATTTTGGGGGGGACAAAGTAGTCTCCACCTACATGAACAATCGTAGAGCAAAATTCTATGACATTGTGGAGTTTTATTGAGAGGCAAGTTAAGATTGCAAGTGACCCTCTCTTTGGAGAAATACAAGACACACCTGGAACTGGAAGAAAAGAGTCGAAAGCTGGATCTTTCCGGACTGGCACAAAACCTTGAAGCAGTAGTTTTGCCACCAATGTAGTACCTGCTGAGGAGAAAGTGGAGCCTTTGAACAAATGAGAAAGGAACTTAACTGAAAAGAGATGCTTGTTCTGTGGAGCTGGACACTCATTGGATGTTTGCCTTCAGTTGGATAAAAGGGCTCAAAATGAAAATGTCTTTTTTTTTTTAAGGAAAACTGGTTGCTTCAGTTGTTTATTCTCTGGGCACAGAAGCAGAGAATGCAAATGGAGTCTCACATGCAAAGTAAGTAACCTTAAGTACTCTACATTGTTGCATGTTCACTCCAAACCCAGGCAAAAAGGTTCTACACAGGCTAATTGTGGCTTACGCGGGGCTAGAGAAGGTTCTGTGGTGTCTATTCAGTCCAGTGGCTTAACTGGGGCTGGCAAGCAGGACTCTATGCTATGAACACTACTGGTTCAGGAAAAGTGGACAAGAGATTCTGGTTATCAATGTGTTCTTGGATCCAGGGAGCACTGCCTCGGCCCTTATGCCATCAAGACCATCCTGGGTTGGACGATAAATGGTCTAATCATAGGCGATTGTCAAATGGACAACCATTATGTGAAGAGCGTTCGGCTTGAGCAGTTAAGGCGATGTGACAGAAGAGTCTGGTATATACCTCACCATAGTGTGTACAACCCGAAAAAGAAAAACATTTGTGTGGTCTTTGATTGTGGGGCCAAATTTCAGGAAACCTCCTTGAACTCTCAGCTTCTTCAAGGACCTAATCTCAAGAGCCAGCTCGTTGGTGTTCTTCCCATTCCGAAAAGAACCAGTTGTGCTCATAGCAGACGTTGAGGCCATGTTTTATTAGGTCAGAGTGCCACCTGAAGATAGTGACCGGTTAAGGTTTTTGTGGTGGGCTGACAAAAACTGTAGAGGGGGCTGAGTACAGGATGATGGCACGTGCCACGTCATCCCAGAGTTTCGCCCTTCAAAAATGTGCTGAGGATAATCAGAACGACTTCAGTCCCATTGTAGTTGAGACTCTTCAACATTATTTTTACGTTGACGACTGGTGTCCATTGCCTCAGAAGAAGAAGCTCTGAATCTCTACAAGAAGCTCAGTGTGTTGTGCGTTGGGGCGGATTTCAGCTTATAATATGGATTAGTAATTGCAGTCCTCGCGGCTATGCCATCTGAAGAGAGGGCTAAGGAAGTGAAAGATCTGGAGAGTGATGCCATGCTTGTGGAACGAGCCTTAGACGTTCAGTGGTGTGTGCAGTCAGATGCAATCAAGTTTAAGATCACACTCAAGAACCTTCTGCTCCCAAAAAGAGGAATCTTGTCCATTGTCAGTTCAGTTTATGATCCCCTTGGTTTTCAATTGTCCTCTCTGCTAAGAAAATCCTCAAACCTTTGTAGGAGACGTTTGGGGTGGGAGAATCCTTTGCCCACACTTGTAGCCAGAGAATGGATGACTTGGCTGGACGACCTCTAACATCTGGAACATTGGGAGGTATGAAGATGTTTAATACTGTGAAGTTTAGTGACATCGCCTCTGCCCCATTACATCACTTTGCGGATGCCAGTGAGGAATTATTTGGTACCGCGACCTACCAGTTACTCCATGATAACTATGGGAGTGCTCACTGTGCATTTGTGATGGGAAAGGCGTGTATTTCTCCACTTATACCAGTCACCATTCCTCGTATGTAGTTGACTGCTGCGGTGATGGCCAGCAGAATGGATAGACTTTGGAGTAAAGGGCTGCAAATGGATCTGAGACATACTTGCCAACCCTCCCGATTATCCCAGGAGACTCAAGAATTTCGGTGCCCCTCCCGAAAATTTCCCGGGGCCACCATTCTCAAGAATTTCTCCCGATATTTGACTGTGTCTCATATCATGTACACTCCAGTTTCTAATGTGAGAGGGATCAACGATAAAAAGTGTTACATTTTAAATATGTGAACAGTTTCTTCATTCTGGACATGAAAATCCATCACGTTTGACGAAAGTTTTGAATAAAAAATAGGTCACCTACGTGATAGTTATGTCTATGAGGAAAACGATCAGTGGTGCATGGCACAGCAGCGAGCCGGAAGTTTTCAGAAGTCTTTGCATTTGGTCTGGCAAAAAACCAACAATAGTGTCAAAATCAACAAAATCATTGCTTTCTTACTTTGTGCTGCAACCAAACTAAGAAAAAATACTTTCACTCTCTCCTGACACAGAGACTCCTACAAGAGAGTCATCTTTTTGACAGACATCACCTTTCTTTTGAAATACCCGAAGAATGAGACATTGAGGTTTAAGATCTTTGTAGCAAACAGAGTATCGGAAGTTGTCTAGTGTTTCCCGGTGGAGATACGTGCACAGTTCAAACAACCCAGCTGATTTGGCCTCCAGAGGAGCAAAGGTAGAGTCATTTTCTAAAGGCTGATGCATGATTTGTGCTCCTAGTTTTCATGTGGAACCTGAGAGAAAATGGCAGACAAACCCAGAGAGTATGGAGGAGCCTCTCGTTGGACACCCGGAGGTCAAAGTTGTGGTGGTGAATGCTGCACAAATTGATCAAGCAAGTCCAGTGGAGAAGCTCATCAGCTATTTTTCCTCCTGGCATAGACTAATTAAGGCTTTTTTATGGCTGCTCAAGTTCAGAAGTTTACTCTTGTTTCTTGTGCATCAAAGAGAGATGTTAATAGACTGAGACCTAGCTAAGTTATGAATAGCTGGAGGAAGAGGTACAGAGCCAGATGGAACGTTAAAAAGTTGAAATACAGAAGAAAAGTAACACTGGAAGATTTGGTTGCTGCTGAGAAAGCTGTGATAACGTTTTGGCAAAGAAAACAATTTCCTTAACAGTTGGCAAACTTGGAGAAAGGGGAATGGTGGTGACAGCATCATGCTGTGGGGATGTTTTTCAGTAGCATGAACTGGAAGACTAGTCAGGATAGAGGAAAAGATGAATGCAGCAATGTACAGAGACATCCTAGGGGAAAACCTGCTCCAAAGCGCTCTTGACCTAAGACTGGGTCGACAGTTCACCTTTCAGCAGGACATTAACCCACACAGCCAAAATATCTAACAAGTGGCTATTCAATTCAATTCACTTTTATTTATATAGCGCCAATTCACAATAAATGTCATCTCAAGGCACTTTACAACAAAAGTCATTTCATTACAATTATACAAACATTCCAATCAGTTAAAAGTTTTCTATGTAAGGAATCTCAGTAGATTGCGATGAGTCATCTACATGAGGTTGTGCCCGGATCATGCAGACTCCAACCACAGCTATTCCTCATATAGAGTAAGCATGTAGCGACAGTGGAGGGGCAAAACTCCCCTTTAACAGGAAGAATCCTCCGGCAGAACCTGGATCAGTACAAGCGGTCATCTGCCACAACCCTCTGGGGGTCTGAGAAGACAGAGAAGAGACAGCATGGAAGATGCTCTGTGAATCTGAGCATCATCTGGACCGATGTTCCCCATCCAGCAGGGGGCATTATAGTTGAGCAGGGTACCAGACCATGTGGAGCTTCTATGGGGAGAAAAATACTGAGAGGAAACTGGGTTAACTATCACAGCAGAAAAAATATATCTGGAAAGTGGCAAAAGAAATAGTAGATGAGATGAAAAGTGGTCAGTCTGTCCTCCAACAGTCTAAACCTATAGCAGCATAACAAAACAAAAAAATAGCTCAGGATAACCTAAGCCACTAACCATAAGATTTATCAAAAAGGAAGGTTTTAAGCCTAGTCTTGAAAACAAAGTATCTGCCTCACTGACTAAAACTGGGAGCTGGTTCCACAGGAGAGGAGCCTGATAACTAAAATGTCTGCCTCCCATTCTACTTTTAGAAATCCTAAGAACTCCCAATAGACCTGCATTCTGAGAACGATGTGCACTGTTAGGAACATATGGAACAATCAGATCTCTGATGTACGATGCACGGTGTACGGAGCTTGATTATTAAGGGCTTTATAAGTAAGGAGAATCTTAAACTCTATTCTGGATTTAACAGGGAGCCAGTGGAGAGAAGCTAAAAAACAGGAGAAATGTGATCTCTTTTCAATGTTCATCAGAACTCTAGTTGCAGCATTTTAGATCTGAAGGCTTTTAATTGCATTTTGTGGGCTTCCTGATAATAAGGAATTACAGTAGTCCAGCCTTGAAGTAACAAATGCATGAACTAGTTTCTCTGCATCACTCCTGGACAGGATGTTCCGGATTTTAGGAATATTCCGGAGGTAAAAGAAAGAAATCTTAGAAACCTGTTTGATATGGGATTTAAATTTCATGTATTGGTCAAAAATTACACCAAGGTTCTTTACATTATTACCACAGGCCAAATTAATGCCATCCTGATGAAGTGATTGATTTAGCAGTTTGCTTTTTAAAGGTTCTGGTCCAAAGACAAAAATTTCTGTATCGTCTGAATTTAAAAGTAGAATATTCTGAGTCGTCCAGGTTTTTATGTCTTCCAGACATGCTTGTAATCTACCTAACATATTGGTTTCATCAGGTTTTATGGATAAATATAATTGTGTATCATCAGCATAAATGTGGAAACTCATTCCATCCATCCATCCATCCATCTTCTTAACCGCTTATCCAATTCAGGGTCACGGGGCAGCTGGAGCCTATCCCAGCAATTATCAGGCGTTAGGCAGGGTACACCCTGAACAGGACGCCAGTCTGTTGCAGGGCCAACACAGAGAGACAGACAACCATTCACACTCACATTCATTCCTAGGGACAATTTAGAGTGATCAATTCACCTATCATGCATTTTTTTGGACTGTGGGAGGAAGCCGGAGTACCCGGAGAGAACCCACGCATACACGGGGAGAACATGCAAACTCCATGCAGAAAGACCCTGGGCCGGGATACGAACCCACGACCTTCTTGCTGCAAGGCAACAGCGCTAACCACTGCGCCACCGTGCAGCCCGGAAACTCATTCCATGTTGTCTAATTATTTTACCAGTTGGAAGCATATATATATATATAGTAAAGAGAATCGGTCAAAGCACAGAACCCTGTGGTGCTGCACAGGTAACCCTTGAGTGTGAAGATGTATCATTGACATGAACAATCTGTCGGACATATATGATTTGAACCAGCCTAGTGCTGTTCCCTTCATCCCTACAACATGTTCAAGCCTTTCTAAGAGAATATTATGATCGACTGTGTCAAAAACAGCGCTGAGATCTAACAAGACCAGAACAGTCACAAATCCATTATCTGAGGGAACACTTCCTTAAATAATTTGGTTGGTATTGGGTCTAACATACAAGTTGAGGGTTTAGATGAAGCTAATATTTGTGATAATTCCGAAAGTTCAACAGAATCAAAATGGTACAGTCATAAATATGGTTCTAAGGTTCTCTCTGATACTGCCTCATTTACTGAACGAGAGTTAATAAAGTTTGGGAGAATGCCAATGATTTTATTTTTTATAGAATTTATTTTTATGAAGAATCCCATAAAGTTATAACTACTGAGAGAAGGGGGAATAGTTGGCTCAACGGAGCTATGACTGTGTAAGTTTGGCAGCTGTACTTAAAAGAAACCTAGGATTGTTTTTATTTACCTCTATTAATGACGAGAAAGATGCTGTTCTAGCTTGTCGAAGGACGTTTTTATAAAGTAGACTATTTTTCCAGGTTACAAAGGAATCATTTAAGTGTGTAGAGCACCATTTTCTCTCCAGTTTCCTAGTATTCTGCTTTAAAGTATGCAACTCTGCACTAAACCAGGGAGTCAGCCTCCAATGGCCGATTACCTTCTTTTTTTAAGGGGGCTACACTGTCTAGCGCCAAATGCAGTGAGGAAGTAATACTTTGAACCAGACCATCAACTTTTGAAGGGTTAGTGTTGGAATTGCTGCCATGGGAAGCAAGAATGGAACAGATTCTTTAAAACTTGTTACAGCACTGTCTGATAAAGTTCTACTGTAATGAAATTTTCTTTCAGATTTTGGAAAGTTGGGTAAAGTAAATTCAAAGGGTATCAAAAAATCGTCAGACAGAGCTGGGTTGTGTGGGAGGACTATTAGTTAATCACACTCAATGCCGTATGTCAATACAATGTCTAAAGTGTGTTGAGCAGAGTGTGTGGGTCCCTTCACTTTCTGAGTAAAGCCAAATGAGTCTAAGATAATATTAAATGCTGAGTTAGGCTATCACTTTCAAAAACACACCTAAGAAGAGCTCCCTAAATCTGTTACTGAAAATGGATACCGTGAATCCCAAAAAAGGTTCTGGGACATATTGTGCCGTACGTGGATGCAGCAACTCGTGGAAACGACTGAATCAAAGTTCTGTCATCTTTACCCGGTTGCTTAGCAACATGGCTGGGCGGGCTGCGGCTGTCTAAAAGTTTTACATTGTTTTCTATGCGGTCAAAATGATTCTAGTGTTACTGTGCCACTACATCACACACATTACAGCAATTGCAACAATATCAACAACAAATGAACATTGAACTTACCTTCCATAGGACGGCAGGTGCGTGGCTGCATGACCGACCGGGTCCGGCTATACAGTCGCAGCTCGCAGGTTCCTCCTCTCCATCCTCCGTAACCACCACCCAAGCGTTATGGCAGGAATCATTAAGACACTGGCTTGGTTGTACGTCCGCCTTCATGTACAAAAAAGCGCACCGTCTTTTATGAGGAACAGATGAGAATGTTTAAATTTTAGAGCCATCTATATCAAATATAAATGAATGCTGATCTTACTTAACCGGAAATGCTTAGCAGAAATATTGTGGAAGTAAACCAGAAAATCCCGTGAAACTTGCCTTTAAGGTAAAAAAGTTAAAAGTTGAATATGGAACATGGGCAACAAAGCGACATCTAGTGTGTTGAGGTTGTAGTTGCAATAGTGAAACTTAATTTTGAACCATCTGGATTCCAGTTTTGTTGCCGTAACCAGCCAGCATCATATCCCGTGATGAATTGTACAGCGTAAAGGACTATTTTTTGTACTATTAAGTTTAAAATACCAAACGAAAAAAATTTCTTAAAAAATATGGGTCAAAGGCAACAGTAAGTTTTTGTACCTGTCCCTCTGCATCTCATTTCGTTACGAGTGGTATCCTCCACTCATCTTGGTGATGTCCTCTATAAAAGTCATAATTTATACTTTAGAATTTACATAAACATCCGACAGATTTCACAGCATATGTATTTGACAGGTATATAACCGGAGACCTATGTCAATACAGAAAACTAGCTAGAGAAGTCTGTATAATAGCCACTCACCACAGCGGTGAAAGCGAGGCTCCTATACTGGGGAGTGCAGGAGGAAACTGCTTCCTTTTCTTTCGTTTACTCGGTGTGGAGGATAATGCTCTCGTCTAGGAAAAACGTCATATACACGATTATTGCGAAGCTGTTTTACCAACAGCTAACTTTAGCCGCTAGCAAGATTTCTTACCTTTCTCTATTTCCTTTTGCCTTTTCTGTGTACGTTTTGATCCCCTGAAAGTTTTTCATTTGTTTCCATCTTCTGTAGGCTTCACCTAAACTAATTATAGTTTTAGAGCTTGCAAGGTCTCTCCTCTTCTGAGAAAGATAATTAAATCTATGGGGCTTAGACACAGCAGCTAAACTTACCGAGTGCTCCATTTTCTACAGTATGCCTTGTTGCGCCAGGCAGTTGTTTACAGTTGTATTTGGCAACCCACAATGCAGCGCTGCTGTTGGCTGGAACACGTAAATATAAACAGTGCGGTGGTCGAAAAAAGTTAGATTTTTTAATGATTATTGATTAAATATGTTTAAAGGAAAGGGTGCAGTTTCATTCTGCACACCTGTAAACTCCCCATTGAAGTATTAATTTTTTTTAAAGACAGCTTTTAAGAAAAATTTTCTGTATTCAACTTTTGACATATAGCCCAGCTTTGAAATGCACCACCTTTTTTGCTCTTCCTTTCACATCAGGTCAGAGGGAAGCCGCAGCCAGGTGGTTCATGTGCTGGAGGGTTGTAGCATATTGGCGCTTTCCTGTACAACTTCTCCACCTCGCTTGAGAAGAGCATGTAATCCTTGCTTAACACGCAGAATCCAGCCTGTGCCGCTTTGAATAACAAATGTATAATTTATTTTTTTCATTTTGAAGCCATACAATTTTCTATAAGTCAAAGTAACCAAAAGTGGCCCAAATGCACAGTAGAAGACAAGACATCACACATATACTTCTGTTTACGGAAATAAACAATTGTGCTTACAGATGTTGGGGTTTATGCAGCAGTTTGGCAACTCTTGCAGAGTCGGAACCGAAAAAATGTTTACTAATTAAGTCCAAGACTTCTATCTGTGGAATGGCTCAGTTTTCCAGTATGTGCTATTCAAACTGTTTGCCTCATCCTCTGCAGATTCAAGACATATGTATCGGATTTAGTACCTAGGTTGGATAAAAATAAATACAATTTGTGCTTTTCAGACTCATTGAAAAAAGACATATAGGTTTCCTTTGAGCAAAAAGCTGGATTTGATGTGCTTTGAAATTTGTGGGGCATTTTTCCTGTAAGCTCTGTGTCATGATATACAGGCAGGCTCTCCAAATGCATTTAGTGCTCTAAATAAAAAAAAATTGTTTCCTATTCTCAACATGAGTTTCTGCTCATTTATGTATGGCTTATCTGCACTCTGTTTGCACCCCCAGACTGCTGCAACTGCTGTCTGTGTTTATCACTCTATCACGCTCATTCTTAGTATTAACCCTTGACATTGGTTGTGAGTTTACTACTAACCCTTTGGATAAATCAGAGGGATATTATGGATAATGGTTCTGACCTTAACCGATGGGACATAAAGAACCTGGTTTGATCAACGGAGCGAAAATATGAGCTGAAAGTGTCCAAAATGTACAAGTTTTGTCCAAAATCAAGCATTTTTCTGTGGACATATTAATCTAGTCAATAATTATCTGATTCATTTGCAGCTAAAAAAAAAAACTTTTTCATTCTATAAAGAAATCTCAATGCCCTTAATCTTTTTTCTTTTCTTTTAGGAAACAGAAATTGCCCCTGAATGCAGTCATGTAAGTTTGCTTACCCACAAGCTCACCTTCCCATCATGTGCTGTTTTATGTGAATTTGTTTGTGTGTGTTATAGACTGGAGGAATGGGTATAACGTCATTTTAGCTTTAATCTTAATTCTGAAAGCTTAATAGTGTTTTCAGTTTATTTAAGCAGTTTTAGTAAGAAACCAATCTTCTGGCAATATTTTTACTGATGTGAAGCATTTTAAAGCACAAAAAACATATCCACCATGAGCGATTCATGTAACCTATATGTATGATGTATGTGTATTCTTTTTCAGCTTCTGTGGAACTACAAGTTAAACCTCACAACTGATGCAAAGTTTGAGTCTGTAGCTGTGGAGGTCTGCAAGACGGCCATCTCTGAGGTCAGATGCTAACACCCAGCAACTTTAGCCTAGCAGCTGGACTTTTACCTTTTTTTATTTTATTTAGAAATATTTAATCATAATTAAAGCTGGGTATTATGGATTAAAAATATTTTTTTTTTTCATACAAAATGAGATTTTTTTTTTTTAAATTCAAATCAAATGATTTTCTCTCCATTTCTATTCTTAAAAAGAAATTCCAAATGACAGAAAATACTTTGTAAAACTTTATTTTATTTCAATCATCCCTTCTGGGAGTTGACCTAGGGCTGGATGATATAGGTAAAGGGAGTAGTTATATTAATTGATATCCATAACTGTCACAAAATGTAGAACATATATTTTAAGTGCCTCCCTTGTCATTTTGTTATTATTCGATAAACAAATTTTAACTAAGAATTCAATCAAGTCATTTTTCATACACATTTTTTTTTTATCATAACTAAGTTTGTAAGATGCAGAAACAAGTCAAGAGACCTGAGTAACATCAGTAAATACAAAGAAAGGTAATGTTATTAATATATGTGTTTGTGTACTCTGCATAAATGAGTACACCCCCTTTTAAAAAGTATGAATTTAATCAGTAGCTCAATGAACAAAAGAACAATTTCCAAACTTTCCATGAGGCCGAGTTTTTTTTAACACTTATTCAACTCCACAACATGAAATTAAGGTTAATAATAGTATTTTGTATGACCACAGTGATTTTTAAGGATAGCACCAAGACTTCTAGCCATGGTCTAGGCAACATCTATCTTTTTCCATTCTTCAATAATAACCCATTTTAGAGCCTGGATGCTGGATGGAGAGGGATTCTCAACTTGTTGCTTCAGGATTCCCCGCAGGTGTTCGATTGGGTTCAGATCATGAGACAAACTTGGCCATTCAATCACCTTCAGCCTGTTCTGCTTCAGAAATGCAACAGTAGCTTTAGATGTATGTTTTTGGATCATTGTCGTGTTGGAAAAGTGCACGACGACAAGTGCACGGAGTGAAGGCAGCATCTTCTCCTCCTGTATAGAGCAGTACATTGTTGAGTTCATGATGCCATCAATGAAGTGCAGCTCCCCAACACCAGCAGCCCCACATAAGGACACTGCAACCACCACGTTTCACTGTAGGCACCATGCATTTTCGTTTGAAGTCCTCACCTTTATGACACCATGCAGTTTTTAAACCATTAGTTCCAAAAACCGTGATCTTTGTCTCATCACTCCAGAGTATAGAGTCCCAGTAGTCTTCATTTTTTTAGCATGGGCCCTAGCAAATTCTAGGCGTGCTTTTTTGTGCATGGGCTTTAGGAGAGGCTTCCTTCATGGAAGATACCCATGCATGCCATTCCTCTGCAGTGTGTGCCGTATGGTGTCCCACGGTCACTCCAGTTGGGCTTTCTAGTGCTTTAGCTAACTGCAGTAAACTTGCATGGCGATTTTCTTCAACCCTTCTCATCAGAAGACGCTCCTGTCGAGATGTTAACTTCGGTGGACGGCCTGGACGTCTCTGTAAGATGGTTGCACTTCCTTCTTAATTTTTTTGATCACTTTTGCTACAGTATTTTGACTGATATGTAAAGCTTTGCTGATCTTCTTGTAGCCCTCAACTTTTTTGTGTAAAGAAATGATTTCCTTTCTCAGATTTCTCTTCCATGTGGAGCCATTACTGACAACATGAAATGTCAAGGGCTTTTCTTTGTAAAGTAATGCCTTTTTATTGTCACCTGTCTGCTGGACACCTCTTAAATGAATCATTAGGCTCACCTGTGGTTGAATGCCTGTTAATTAGAAGTTTGTAGTTTCAAGTGTGGCTTTTCTCCTAGGACTATAATTTTTGCAACATGGGCTTGAATGAATTTGTTAGGCAAATCAGTTGTGTGTGTGTGTGTACAAATGAACAGATCTTATTTGCAATCAATGGCCCACATTTGTGGGAGTATATCATATTATATCATACAAAATGTTGA
Organism: Apricaphanius iberus; assembly: GCA_028564705.1. Taxonomy (NCBI): domain Eukaryota; kingdom Metazoa; phylum Chordata; class Actinopteri; order Cyprinodontiformes; family Aphaniidae; genus Apricaphanius; species Apricaphanius iberus. Next base: position 220,830 of record JAPXFQ010001405.1, on the reverse strand, counting down.
TTCTGAAAGGAAGCTAAAGATATTCTGACAAACGTAGTGGGGTGTACTCATTTATGCAGAGCAATGCACAGTGATTGATTGCAAACAAGAGCATCATATGGACCGCTGTTCCCCATCCAGCAGGGGGCACCGCAGTTGAGCAGGGCACCAGACCTTCATTGAGTGTATCAATAAAGCTGATTCTAATTCAGTTCAGCTGCTAAAGCCGGAGCTAATCAGCTACACACCTATAGTCTTGGCCAAAAGTTTGGAGAATTACATAAATATTTGAAATTGGAAAAGTTGCTGCTTAAGTTTTTATAACAGCAATTTGCATATACTCCAGAATGTTATGAACAGTGATCAGATTAATTGCATAGAAAATTCCACTGCATTTCATTGCTGTCATTAATGAATACTGTCTTGTTAACTCAGGTGAGAATGTTGACGTGCACAAGGCTGGAGATAATTATGTCAGGCTGATTGGGTTAGAATGTCAGACTTGAAATGTTAAAAGGAGGGTGATGCTTGAAATCATTGTTCTTCCGTTGTTAACCATGGTGATCTGCAAAGAAACGCGTGCAGCCATCATTGTGTTGCATCAAAATGGCTTCACAGGCAAGGATATTGGGGCTAATAAGATTGCACCTAAATCAACAATTTATAGGATTATCAAGAACTTCAAGAAAAGAGCTTCAATTCTTGTTAAGAAGGCTGCAAGGCGTCCAAGAAAGTCCAGCTAGCGCAGGATCGTCTCCCTAAGAGGATTCAGCTGCGGGATCGGAGTGCCACCAGTGCAGAGCTTGCTAAGAAATGACAGCAGGCAGGTGTGAGCACATCTGCACGCACAGTGAGGCGAAGACTTTTGGAAGATGGCCTGGTGTGAAGAAGGGCAGCAAAGAAGTAACTTCTCTCCAAAAAAATCATCAGGGACAGATTCATCTTCTGCAGAAAGTATGGTGAATGAACTGCTGAGGACTGGGGCAATATTATCATATCATATATATAATTATAATATAATTATAATATAAAATTATTATATTATATCATATTCTCCGTTGAAGCCTCTTTGTCATTGTTTGGGGCATCCGGAAAAAGGCTTGTCCGGAGAAGAAAAGGTGAGCGCTACCATCAGTCCTGTATGATGCCAATAGTAAAGCATCCTGAGTCCATTCATGTGTAAGGTTGTTTCTCATCCAAGGGAGTGGGCTCACTTACAATTTTGCCCCAAAACACGGCCATAAATAAAGAATGGTACCAAAACACTCTCCAACAGCATCTTCTTCCAACAATCCAACAACAGTTTGGTGAAGAACAATGCATCTTCCACCACGATGGAGCACTGGGCCATAAGGCAAAAGTGATAACTAAGTGGCTCGGGGACCAAAACGTTGAAATTTTGTTCCATGTCCTGGAAACTCCCCAGATCTTAATCCCTTTGAGAACTTGTGGTCAATCCTCAAGAGACGGGTGGACAAACAAAAACCCAATAACTCTGACAAACTGCAAGAAGTGATTATGAAAGAATGGGTTGCTATCAGGATTTGGCCCAGAAGTTGATCGAGAGCATGCCCAGTCAAATTGCAGAGTTCCTGAAAAAGAAGGGTCAACACTGCAAATACTGACTATTTGCATAAATCATATAATTGTCGATAAAAGCCTTTGAAACGTATGACTGATTATAATTATATTTCAGTACATCACAGAAACAACTGAAACAAAGATCTAAAGGCAGTTTAGCAGCAAACTTTGTGTAAACTAATATTTTTTTCATTCTCAAAACTTTTGGACACAACTGTATACCAGTCCAGGCCCAGTCAAGTCACTGAGAGCTCAAGCTGTAAAACAGGGCCAAGAGCTAAAGTCCTTGAGGGCTTGTGTCTTGCAACTTTGATGTTTCTTGTCCAACATACCTGAATCAAATGGTTAAATTGGCTCATCAACAGGCAGTAAGATTTTTTTGTTGACTTCTGGTAATGACCTTAAAGTTCTTTAAAGAAGAGAAACGTCTTAGAGATGCAGGACACCAGCACTCGAGGACTGTAGTTTGACATGTGCTTAAATATGCATGTAACACCAAAGGGCAGGCCTTGAGCTAATTTAATAAATCGATTTAATCTGTATATTTTTCTGTCCTAGTCATAATTAATAAAAGAGCAGCACGAAGATAGTTGTTGAGCTGGCTATTGCAGCAGAACTAATTTAACTTTTTATGCATCTTGAAGCTTTTTGTTTGTACAGCTTTTTTAAAATTAGCCAAAGAAAAAAAAAATTTATAAGGTAGGTTAATTAGTGGTTTCATCCACCAAGTCTGGTTCAGGGCAGCTCCAATTAATTTTTATTTTTTATTCTCAGTTCTAGTTTTAAGCTGTGTTTACTGGCTGTGTTTAAGACCTATTTTCCAGTACTGCAGCTACTGGTAAATACAGCATTAGTTATTTTTTTTTTAATGAAGTTGAAGTTAGTTTTTCATTTTTGTTTCTTAAAGGCATCTGTAGCACCTGTTGAATTCACTTAGTGCATTTAGATGTGCCAAGAAAAATTCAAATTGTTGCTTTGGTCCGACTGAAATCGGACCTGAAATGTATGTAAACACGTTAGCTGGACTTGACTCAAATTGAACTGGAGTTGAGAAGTCGGATTAAGGTACCCAGATAGTGCAATTGGAGAGTCAAATTCCTCTGCATGTAAACCCCCTTCACCACTAGCCAATTATTAGAAGCCTTAACACTGTATGCACTTGCTGCAACAACAGGTCGTGCAGTTGCAATGAGTGTTAAACAGTGCAGCACTTATGAAATGAACTGCGCTGCAGGATAGTTGTTCATTTCTTCGGTCATTGCGCATATCCGGGTTTTACTCTGTCTGCTTCACTGACTTTAGCATTTGTTTACTATCTGTGTGACTCTAGTCCTGAAAAGTCACATATTTTCAACTACATTAATCAGAGATAACATTAAAAACATACCTGTACCAAATGTTTAAAAGAAGTTGAACAATGGATGGACAGATATATTACATATTATTATATATGGCATGACTAGAACCCCTGTAAAAATAACTTTTATGCTTTTTGTTCATTTTATAAATTAAGTCTTCTCTACAATCAGATTAAGGAATGTGCTGCAGAGGAGCTGGGGAAGGGCTTCCTGGTCTCTTGTCTGGTTGATAACCGTGGTAACATCACCGACTACCAGTGCAACCAGTACATCACCAAGATGGCCAGCATCATCTACAGTGATTATCGGTTAATTTGTGGCTTCGTGGACAAATGTAAGGACGACATCAACACTCTGCACTGTGGCAGCATCAGCACTGGAGAGAAGGTGAGCTGCACTTTAACACTGGCTGGTCAAAAATGTCAGAAAGAAAAATTCGTATTTCTTTTAGAGCCTTAAAATAATGGTTTCTACAGCTGCATACTTTCTTGATGTCTTTTATCATTGGTTAGATTTTAGAGTTCTGATTGATCTTGTTTTGCACATCTGGAGTCTGTAGCTTGGTCATTTCTTTTTGCGTCAAAGGCATTGCTGCAGCCTTTTGTTAGACAGCATACTCAGAAATCATTCAGTGTATCATAAACCTATGGTAACACATAGTAAATAAATAATTTAGTTTCCATATCAGCTTTGTGTAAAAAGCAATGATTCCATTGCTGACTAAATCATGCAATTGCATATTGTTCGAACCTCTTTAGCTAAGTCTTATGCTTAATCTCTGCTAAGAAAACAGTACTTGATCTTTAAAAATTATTTTGGTATCTCAAAAGCATAATGAGGTCTCTTTACTTGTATACTTTGAACTTTTTGAATCTAGTTTTGTTTAACATTTTTTTCAGTGTGTAGTGATGTGTTGAAAAATAAGATTATCTCATTCTACATTAATTCCTTTAAAAATTTCTTAAGATAGACTCTTATGTCCCAATAACCTTTTACCATTTTTCTGTCCTTTTTAAAGCCTAAGTGGGAAAAAGACATTCTTGACACGAATTTGTGGGTTAACTGTTAAAAGGTTAATATAGTTGCCCCAGTTAACGTTTAAAGATTGAATATGGATCGATTTCATAAAAAGCTAGGTGCAAAAATTACCTAATTTAAAGGGTTGCAGAATCAATGTACAGCATTTCCCTAAATTATATTTAAATTCAAATGTAATAGAAAATGGAATAAATGTAATTTTGATGGGCACGACAATGCCGTCATGTGAACATCTACCAGCTAGTACCGGCAGCAGTTGTGGTTTGACAGATGCAGTCTATAAGATCCGACAATATGGTTGGCACAGCTCAACTGGCACTGGGAAAAACTGCAAATCAAGCAGCTGCTTTAGAGTCCCGAAAATGTTTTTATCCGTCTCAGGAAAGTAGTGAAGGGAGAAGAGAAGAAACTAGAGTAAATTTAGGTGAAGCCTCCACTAGATGGACCCAAATAAAACTTTACATGGCATCAAATGCATGCAGAAACTTTGACTTTCCTCCTGGATCAGTAAATAAGGCTGTGCAATATGGAACAAAAGTCATACCCCAATGCAATTGGGCTAAATATTGATATACAATATATGCCCATATATTTTATCACAAAAAGGGGGGCAAATGTTTAGTCAGAGTTTAACCCAAAATTTGGGTGAGTTAACTGCTGATGGCTCGCAACTGGGGCTTCTGCAGCACACAGTTTCCCACACTCTTCATCCAGCAGTTTGTGCCACTGTTTTAGGTGGTGAAAAAGATTTGTATTGCTTCCACCCCTGGCTGTAACTTGTTTATGGCACCCCCTACGTATAATGGTCTTGTTGCTCATCCGATAGTTTGAATCCGTACCATCTCTATATTACTGAGCCACTACTTTTTCGTTTACCAACCAATTCCTCCTGCACATGCTCTGCAGACATTGTTGCTTCCCCCATGTTTTTTGAAGAGTGCCGGAGTGTCTGCTTAAGCCCCTCTCGGCTCTGTGCGTGAAAGAGAAGGAGCAGGGGAGCGGGAAGCAGTGCTTAGAGCGCCAGGTCACTTGCTTGCCTGGAGCAAGGATCAGTGCAGTTTGAACTACGTACAGTCCAACCAGAAAGTATTAAGTATTCATTCCTTTCACGTTTTTGACATTTTGTTATGTTTCAGACTCATCTTAAAATGGATTCAATTCATGTTTTCCTCATCAATCTACACACAATGCTCTTATAATCCACAAAAAGCAGGTGTCTGGAGTGTTGTGTAAATTTTTTTAAAATAAAACACAGAAATAAATAATTTACATAAGTATTCAGACCCTTCACTTAGTACTTGGTTAAAGCACCTTTGGCAGCAATGACGGCTTCAAGTCTTCTTGGGAATGAGCCTACAAGCTTGGCACACATTTCTTTTGGAAGTTTCGCCCATTCTTCTTGGCAGATTCATTCAAGCTCAACCAGGTTGGACGGGCAGCGCCGGTGCACGGCCATCTTCAGGTCCGTTCAGAGAAGCTCGATTGGGTTCAGGTCTGGACTCTGGTTGGGCCACTCCAGGACTTCCACAGTGTGTTCCCGAAGCCAATCCTGTGTCTTCTTGGCCGTATGCTTCGGGTCGTTGTCATGTTGAAAAGTAAACCTTCTCCTCAGCCTGAGATCCAGAGAACTCTGGAAAAGGTTTTCACTCAGGATTGCTCTATGTTTTTCTACATCCATCTTTCCTTCTACCCTGACTAGTCTCCGAGTCCCTGATGCAGAAAAGCATCCCCACAGCATGATGCTCCCACCACCGTGTTTGACTGTAGGGATGGTATTAATAAGGTGATGCTCAGTGCCTGTTTCCTCCACACACGTCGTTGGACATTGTGGTCAAATAGCTCAATCTTTGTTTCATCAGATCAGAGAATTTTGCTTATCATAGTCTTGGAGTATTTTAGGTGCTTTATTGCATACTCCCGGCGGGTTGTCATGTGCCTTTTAGTGATGAAAGGCTCCATCTGGCCACTTTACCATAAAGGCCTGATTGGTTAAGTGCTGCAATGATGGTTGACCTTCTGGAAGGTTCTCCCATCTCCTTCAAGGAACTCAGGATGTATCTCACAGTGATCGTTGGGTCTGTGGTCACCTGTCTGATCAAAGCCCTTCGTCCCTGACTTGTCAGTTTGGGTGGGCGGCCGGATCGAGGAAGAGTTTGTGGTTCCAATTTTTTTCCATTTCAGGATGATTGCTACCGTACTCCTGGGCACTTTTAGCACAGCAGAAAATTTTTTGTACCCCTCCGAGATTTGTGTCTTGACACAATCCTGTCTCTGAGATCTGTTGACCATTCTTCTGACTTCATCGCTTGTTTTCACTCTGACATACACCATCAACTGTGAGACATTATATAGACAGGTGTCTGCCTTTTCTAATTATGTCTAATGAATTCAATTAGGCACAGGTGTACAAATGAAGAAAGCATTTCAAGGACCATTGATAAAAATGGGATGCACCAGAGCTCAATTGCAAGTGTCATAACAAAGGGTCTGAATACTTATGTAAATTGAATATTTCAGACTTCTATTTTTAATAAATTCACAAAACACTCCAAACACCTGATTTTTTGTGTGGAGTGTTAGAGTATTGTGTGTAGATAAATGTAAAAAACAAACAAATTGAATCAATTTCAAAAGCAGTCTGGAACAAGACAAAATGTGGAAAACTTGAAAGGGTCTGAATACTTTCTGGTTGCACTGTATCGATATATGCGTTTTTGTCAAATTTCATATGTCGTTTAAAAATATATTAATATAATTTTAATATTGATATATTGCGCAGTTAATAAGCTAACTGACTTGCCTGCTTGGCTAAAGTTAGTTGTCTGTTAAACTCCTCTGATACATTCCTCACTGAAAATGGTTCATGCTGGTCACTGCGCGTATCGGCTGCGAACCAGGGAACCCAACGACTGGACGGATTTTTCTCTTTTTGCAACTACAACGTAGACACACTAGACGTCGCTATCATATTCATGTTCCATATTCAACGTTTGACTGTTATGTTATTGAATTAAGCCATGTGTGTTAGGTGTGAGGAAATGTAAAAAAAAAAACTGTCGTGGGAGACTGGCAGTACCATTGGCCAAGCACAGATTTTGAAAACACACACTCTTGGCAGCTGTATGACGGTTCCAGAACGGACAAACAAAAGGGGGAGCTTGACAGAAGCAAAGCAAATTATAAGACATGCCATATTGAGCTGAAGTATTGCGGAAATAAAGCCAACTTCAGGAGTAACATGTTGCGAGATAACCAAGGTCTCATGTCCGAGCCATCCACTGGGCCACAAGCGATGAAACTTAAACAAGCACTACAACTACCAGACATTTCTAAGCATTTCCTCAAAAATAACTGAGGCGATTGTGGGCTTCATTAGCAAGCATAATCACCTATACTCTCTTTTCAACAACTGAATACAGGTCCTACATTATCTTTTTCAGGCACTGTCATGCTATTTTACAAACGTCTTTCTGAAGAACTCATCCCAAACATGTACATGCCATATCCAATTCTAAAGCTTCAGAATTTGAATCAAATTAATTGTTGATATTTAAATTGATACCCAGGTTTAACAGAGTGGTGTATATATTAGTGATGCAGCGATTCGGGATTCGGCCCTGATACCGTCTAATGTACATGTATCGGTTAAACTTAACCGATACCATGAACAAAATGTGGAAAATCTGAAATAAATTCATAAACAAAAGATAATTTTTTTACTTGAAATTTTACTTTACATCTTTTATTTTGTCTTAGCTATGTTTAGTTAGTAAAGTCTGGTGCGTTTAGTCTCTTTAAGAAAGATATAAGGTGGAAGTTATGTAGTTTATTAATTCAACAATAGTATCGGAACAAAATCCAGGTATCAGTAACGAAAAAGTTGGATCGGTGCACCCCTAGTATATATGAAGTTGATGGTGGACATTTTGTTAGTGAAGAGGTTTTTTTACTTATGAGAATGGGTGACCAAAGACAAAAGCCAACTTTTGCCATGTTAAGAATAGCTGGTCTCATATCAAAGGATTGCTGTTTTATGAACCCTGCCCGTTATGTTTGCTTTAGAACAGAACTGTCAAACATATCAGTTTGAGAAACATTTAAAAGATTTCTGTTAGCTTGAGATAGGATTCACACTTTGACTCTCTATTCAGTCAAGGCGGCTAATCTGCCTGCCAACATTCAACTAATATTTTCTTCCTCCAAGTTTATTTCAGCACGGACCATGTACAATATTAAACATAAATGTTTCCCTTTTGATGTATTGTACGAGATTAAGCTGTAAGACAATTCGCATCTCCAGTCCTTTAGCAAGACACATAACAGCATAAAAAACATATACAGTACAGACCAGAAGTTTGGACACAGCTTCTCATTCAATGCGTTTTCTTTATTTTCATGACTACATTGTAGATTCTCAATGAAGGGCATCAAAACAATGGATGAACACATAATGTATGGAATTGCTTTATGTATTTAAGCAAAAAGGGTGAAATAACTGAATACATGTGTTATATTTTAGATTCCTCAAAGTAGCCACCCTTTGCTTTGATTACTACTTTACATGTGTTTACATGGGTGACTTCACAACCAGCTCCCGGTCCCTCAGCATCGGCTTCCCCCAGGGATGTGTTCTCTCCCCACTGCTCTTCTCCCTTTACACCACTGATTGCACGTCAAGAGACCCTTCTGTGAAACTCCTGAAGTTTGCAGATGACACCACCGTCATTGGACTCATCCGTGACGGCTCTGAGTCTGCGTACAGAAGGGAAGTGGAACATCTGGTCCCCTGGTGCAGTCAGAACCACCTGGAGCTAAACCCGCTCAAAACTGTGGAGATGACAGTGGACGTCAGGAAGAGACCCCCATCAACATCTCCTCTCATAATCACCAACAGGCCATTCCCCACAGTAGAGTCTTTCAGGTTCCTAGGATCCACCATCACACGGGACCTGAAGTGGACCTCCCACATTGACTCTATAAGGAAGAAGGCCCAGCAAAGGCTGTACTTTCTGCGTCAGCTCAGAAAGTTCAACCTGCCTCAGGAACTGCTGACCATATTCTACACAGCAATAGTCCAGTCTGTCCTGACCTCATCCATCTCTGTCTGGTTCAGATCCGCCACCAGGCAAGACAGGGACAGACTGCAGAGAACAGTCAGGTCCTCAGAAAGGATCATAGGTACTGATCTTCCCTCCATTCAGGTACTATTCCGGGCCAGGGTCAGGAAGCGGGCTAGGAAAATCACCACTGACCCCTCTCACCCTGGCCACAACCTGTTAAGGCTCCTCCCCTCAGGAACGCGTTACAGAGCGCTGTACGCCAAAACCACCCGACACAAGAACAGTTTCTTCCCCCAGGCTGTCGCTCTGATGAACTCTGAGTAGTCACAGAGTGTGAGTCCATTCACATGAACAATAAACTAAAACTCTGCACTGCTGTATATGCTCACTGTACAATAACCCCGGTTTGGTGTATATATTATCCTTTATTATTTATTTGTATTTATTTTTATTTCCTTTTTTATTTCACTTATTTAAGTTCTGTAATGGAGAGCAAAGTTGCCGGGGTCAAATTCCTTGTATGTGTCATACTTGGCCATTAAAGCTGATTCTGATTCTGACATTCTCTTGAGCTTCAAGAGGTAGCCACCCAAAATGGTTTTTCAACAGTCTTGAAGGAGTTCCCAGAGATACTTAGTACTTTTTGGCCCTTTTGCCTTCACTCTGCGGTTCAGCTCACCCCAAATCATCTCGATTGGGTTCAGGTCCAGTGACTTTGAAGGCCAGGTTATTTCACCCTTTTTTGTAAAAGTACTACATAATTCCACGTGTTCATTCATAGTTTTGATGCCTTCATTGAGAATCTACATTGTAAATAGTCATGGAAAGAAAGAAACTGAATGAGAAGGTGTCTCCAAACTTTGGCCTGTACTGTATAAATTAAAAATATATATAGAAATAATATGAACAAAATCCAAAGCATATGCACACCAACATGAACAATCTTTTTAAAAGACCTCAGTGCTTACAATTCTGGGAATCTTTGAGTAGAGTTTTTTTAGTTGATTCTGGAAGCTGCCAATAGAGCTACAGGTCTTAATTGCATCAGGTAGCATATTCCACTGACCAGCAGCCTTTACAGAAAAAGCAGATTGTCCAAATGCAGAGCAACAGAAAGGTATGCAACAGTCTGACATGGATGAAATCTTTATGGATTTTATAGCTTCCTCAGAGCAAAAGTTGACAAACTGGCAACAACGCAAACAAGCCATTTACTTTTAGTTGTGTTTTTAGTTGATTGAGAAATACATTTGTGTTTGTGGACTTGAATACATTAGTATCTCTTGTCAGAGAATGCCAAAGCGAAGGGATTTGCTGCATGTTTTGTAATATCTACCTTTTGTGAACAAGTCATTTTTTAAAATAAAATTACCATCTTTCTGTGTTGTTATTTTGAGTTATTCTGGATTTCCACAGATGTGGGAATATTTCTAAATTCAAACATTCTATATATTGAGAAGTTGTGTTAATAATATAGTATTGGGCTTGTAATGATACATGTGCATGTTATTAAAATTGCATTTTAAGTATGGATGCAATGATGCCACATTTTTGGAATACTTGGAATCGAGTAATTGCTGATGTCCAGTACCAATACTAATCCTTCTACCAATCAAAATTAAAAGCGGTTAATTGGAATACATGATTTATTTTTGTACTCTGCTTATTTCAACAAATGTTGGTGAATTGGATTTAAAAAAAATAATAATATTGATCAAAATTACCACAAAACAACAATTTCAAGTGAAAAATAAACACTTTCTGTGAAATTATTGAAAGAGTTTACAAGTTTTAAGTATCAGTTCCAGGGTTTTTCCTGCGTTCAAATATCCGTGGCGGCCGCCTCCAGCTAATTTGCTTGCCGCCCCAGCCTGTTATTTTAACTGCAGTTTCAGCATTGCGCCACTATCAGCAGCGATGTGCAGGGGAAGCACATAATGGAAAACAATTTTATCTTCGTCTTGAGTGTAAAAATTGGGTTTTCCAACTAGTTGGTGCTATCGGTGTCCTGATTTTCCCCGGCTCTTCAACCAGGTAAATTATTTGTTTTTTGCATCCAAGCATGGCATGTTTATTTTTTTAAAACAAGCGTTACAGATATGAACTGGGAAAATCAGCCACTACTTTAAAAAAACAACCTCGCGAGGATAGTCACTGAAACAGTACAGATAAATTATCGTAACAGGCAGTTAAAGGTAATCATAGATTGGACAAGATGTGAAAATCACAGACAGGGACTGGCGAAGGTCAGATTGAAGGTCAGGACACTTTTTATGACGACCTTGTCTCCAGCAAACCTGAAGCCTGGTTCATAGCAGCCGCGGAGCACCATGAAGTGATCGGTTCGGTGTCAGACCTACTTTTTACGACCTACTTTTTTAATGCACATTATCATGTTTTCTTTCTGCGCAGATGCTACTTTCAAGATTTTTACAGACTCCTTTCTGCTCCAAAAATGTTCTGCAATGTTACAGGTACCGTTTAAAGATGGAAAAAATACATAATCTAAATGCCGTGGATCTGGCGGAAGTTTTTTTTTTTTTTACTGTGGATGGATGAAAAATAATAATATAATATTTTTGGTTGACTCCCACCTTTCATTGTGTGGAGAGAGCATGTCTGAACATCTTTCCCTCTTTGCGCTGAATGTAGATTATTCTCACTATCTCAGCATCCAGCGCTCCCAGAGAGAGATTTGATTGGTCCACCTGCACAGAACGGGCGAAAACAGCAAATGTTGCAAAGGGAACCCGTTTTATTGTTGCATATTCTTCTGGCGCAGATATGTATAAATCTGCCATCCTTGTGCTTTGTGGATTATTTCTTTTTTGTCTGCCATTTGAGAAACAACACGTAAACCTTTGGCTTTCAACTGTTATTACTTGAATAAAGATGTTTTTTAACACCTGTTTATACCTTCAGTGCTTGTGATAAAACGTGGAACAGAATAATAATGGGCTATGAATAGTTAATAATGAAATAATTAAAGTTAATAATAGTTAATGTCTGGCTGCCAAATGTGTGGATAAATCCCTACAACTTAATGTACTTTCAGTTTAAAGTTGGCTCCTTATGTTTGTATGTATATTGTTTTAATAAAAGAATGCTTTAACATGATAATTGTCTTATTCTTATTAGAACGCTTAATAAAAAAATATGTTGCCTTTAAAAAAAGTGAGTCAGTTGAATACACAGAATTCATGCACGTGTTGGCACATGCTCAGGATGGTACCACCTCTGCCTCAATTTGAGCCAGGAAAAACCCTGGGTTCAGGGTATCAGTTATTTTTTATCGGTACAGATACAGTACATAACAGTATCAGCCCTGATACTGGTGCAGTCCTAATTTTATTTTTAGAAGATATTTAGTTTTTTACGTGCAGTGGCATCGGCTGATAAGCGCCTGCTGCCTTAGCCGATAGTTTTTTCCCAGCATTATTAATAAACAGGCGTGCATCCAGCTGTGTTGCTGGAGATGCAGCAGTTCACGTGCAGACCAAGCACGGCCCCTTTATCTCCAGGTTCTACCTCAGAAGTGTTTGTTAAATATTGTTAATATAATTTTCTTACTTGATTTACCTCACCTACGTTTACACTTTGTTAAATATTGTTTTAAGGTTCAATAAATGTTAAATTGGGACTTGGGTAAAATTTGTTGTCATTGTTTTTATGATGTAAATTGAGGACACAGAATCTGTATCTGCTCCAAATATCAGCTTAAGAAAATGGGCAGCCCGTATCGGTTATCGGCTTAGGCTGAAAAATTGGAATTGTCACTAAAAAATCAATATCGTTTGACCCCTAGTCTGGTATGTTAAAAAAGCTAGGTTTCTATGGTGTAGTAAAAGGTAGTAAATCCAATGAGCTGAAAATAAAGCCATTAAAAGTAGTAACATAACTACATAATTGACTATATTGACAATAACAACAAACTGTTTATCCTCAGAATTGCATATATTATAACTTTTATGCTGATCTTTTTTTATGTGTATATATATATGTATATTTTATATATATATATATATATATATATATATATATATATATATATATATATATATATATATTTAAGTTTGTTGACTAGAAAACATTTTATGTGCAGACAGGATAGCATGGTCCAGCATTCATAGCCTTGATTGGTTCCGCTTTCTGTTTGGTTGTGAACATGAAAATACATGTCATACCGTATATTGACGCTAGCAAGTGGCTTCTTGCCTTGCAACTTTGGCATATTTACACACCATTTGAAGATTGACTTAAGACAGTTTTAAGGAATAATTGGGAAGCTTTCTGAAAAGTGTGCAGAAAAACCATAAATGTGAACAGGAATGGTGTTATGTTGGTCAAATCATTACCAGCAATGCATCTGGCGATTTGCGTGGGGAGATTTGCGTAGTATTTGTTTTTTGGTTCTCGAAAGGCAGTTTACCTGCAAACACAGTTATGAGCACAAGTTTTGTTACACCTCAGTGATATACTAGTTTCAGTAGCACTGCAACAGATGCAGCAGACCTTGTAGCCCTTGTATCTCCTCTGCCCCCTGTTCGTCTCCTCCTTTTCTTACCCAGACTTCGGTATTGGCTAGTTACATCTATTCAGTTATATTTACTTAAGTAATTTTGAAAAATATTAAACATTAAATATTAATATTAAACATTAAAGAGTAGATGTACTACAGTTTGCTTTTTACTTTAAGTTGTGTAATATTTTAAAGAAATATTGTTATACTTTAAATTTCTAGATAATCGACTCAGTGTGAGTAACTTCATAGAATGGAAAATAAACAGTGTATTTTAACCAAAAATGCACACGACACAACTACACAACAGCAGCTTATGTTAAAATAGGTCCTCCTGTTTCTACACAAACCTTGTTTTTTTCTGTCTGCTGAGGCTGTTGTGACATATGAAGATCAGAAAGAAGCAGTAAACACTATCTATTGTCACTGGAAGTACTTAACACTGTTGTGACATATGTACATAACCTACTGTAAGTACTTTAATCACTATAATGGACAAATTTGATTTGGAAATTATTTCCTTGCATCTAGATTTTCATGTTTTAATTCAAGATTTATTTATTTTTTTCATCCCAATTTTTATGATGCCAGAAATTCCACATAATTGTTTTGTCTGATTGCATCATTTTGAAATATCAAATCAGATATTGTAATCAGTTACTCAGTACTTGAGTAAACTTGAGTAAACACTGGCTTGTGAAATTCGAAAGTGTTCTTTGTTTGTTTGTTTAGCTTTGAAAAACCAAATGTCTCTTAAATAGGATTTGGAATGTTAGGTGTGCGCAATGTCTTATTCAAGACAGCATTACACTTATACCTCCAAGTAAGTGGGATAACATTTTGTCTTGGTTGACAGATGTGCCATTATCTTGCATGTTAGTGCTGTGCGTCATCCCCAAAACGGCTTTTGATTGATGTCGTGTTGATAGTGAAACATATTTAAGGGTAGCAAATTCAAATGTATTAGTTCAAAATGAGCATTCAAAATTCAAAAATATGGAGCTCCTGAAGTGAAATGATCTTAAAACCCATTTTTTAAGACTTTTGAGTTAATATTGAACTTTAACAGTTTCACATGTAAAACATGTACTGAACATGTTAGACTTGTCCAGCCAGAGCGATAGCGTGATGGATGAATGACAGTAAAACATTATCTTTTATGTTAGATTAAACTGTTACATCATTACACTTGAAATTCTGGAAATCTAATCTAGTTTAACTTGTCGCAACATGCCGGGCCATCGTGTTTTAGTTGGAGTAGATTCTCAGGCATCTTGTGCCCCTTTTCTACAAAGATAGGATTGGCCCGGGCCGTGGACCTAAACTGTCTGGTTGTGTTTCTATTCCCATCTCAGCAATGCAGAGTACAAGTACATGTAAAAATCAATTATCACGCATCGTTCTCCGACACTGCAGATCCCATTGCTCGCCGACCTTTCGTCATAAATGCTGTTCGATTCTGCAAAGCACTTGTAGTGCTTGCGGTCAGCCCCAATCTAGCCGTTGTGGTCCTTTACAGCACGATATTCTAATTTTTACATCTTTAAAGGGGTTTGTCCACTACTTATGCCGTGCTGTACTGTACGGTACTACTCTCGACTGGACGTGATACAGTACCACTCGTTTTGTGTTGCTTCTCCATCGCAACACACCAGACCGTCTCAAGTGAGAGGGTGCGTGATATGGTGGCCGGCCCCAGAGTACACAGTGAGAAATAAACAAAAGCTCAGAGAAAAAGAAGATAAATGGCGACCCCACAAGCATTCGTGAGCTTTTTGCTCAGTCTGTGGCTTTTTGTAGTCGCATGTCGAAGAGAAAGATAAAGCCTCTCTCGTCGAAGAATAAAGACCCTGGAAAAGCTACACGCTGCAAGGAAAAACGCGGTGAAGTAGTACCAATGAGTGTGAGAAGCTCTGCAGGAGAATTACGTTATAGACAGCTGTGTGGGTAAGCCAAAGCTGATACTATCCCGGTGTGGTGGGCTATTAATATGATCTGTGTATTTATTTATTCGCTAAAGCTCTGTGTAAAAACGTATGTTGACAAGTGGGCTTTAGTAATAAGTATTCTGTGTTTCAGATGACTGCTCTGCGAAGTCGTCGCAGCCGACCGTCGGTTTGGTCATTTAACCAGGCCTTACAGTGATGGGACATTATTGTTCTGGGTTTCACTGAAGCTCATTGGCTACAGAACTTCAGGATGTCGGAACAAACATTAATCTACATGTGCAGCAAACTACTTCCAGCGCTGGAGTGCATAGCTTTTCACTTCTGTGTCCCTTTAAAGCAGTGATTCTCAAATGGTGGGGCCCGCCCCCACGGGGGGGCGCGGAGGGGTGGTCAGGGGGGCGTCAGATCACCCCCACCCCCACGCGAATCCTGGGAGCCGAGGCTGTTATTCATACTTTAACTGTGATTAAGCCTCCAGTAACTAGGTGGCAGCAGTGCTCAAACTTATCAACAAGCTGTCTGTTCAGCCCGGCAGAAGAAGTCTACGCAGACAGATCTGAGAGACAAAAATGTTCTTTAATCCACGCTGCTGGAAAGGGAGATGGAATCGCAGAATTTAACAACTAAAAATGGAGTACACAAAGCCATTCCTGTAGTGATCTGGCGGCCTCTCTATGCAGACAGACTAAACTTGCCCGCCAGAGCGAGAAAACTCACAGAAACACAGACGCCCCCATCCCCGAAGAAAAACCCAAACAAACAAGTTGACGCTTGGCGTGAGTGACAGAGATATTTATGAATCGGGGGAAGATCCTTCTATAAATTCTGTAAGCCCGTGATGACGACCAGTGATAGCAAGGTTTGCATTAGAAACAAGAAGAATCGAGAGCTCTGTCAAGGAAAAAAACACAAACGAAGCGCTGCAGAAAGACAGTTAAACATAAAAGCTCTGACATACATTGATTTCACTGGAGTCTGGGAAGGACTAGGAAATAAAAATGAACACGGGTTTAGAAAAATATGGAAGTAATATGAATATTTAGGTTTCCAGGTCTCTATGAGACTTGATCAGGTGGTGAGAGATCTTATGCAATAGGGCCTATGAAAAATATGAGATTATTCGTTTTGCACATAGGATGTTTTAGTTCTTTAAAAATGACAGGCAAATACTTGAACCACAGCACTGTTAGATTTGAGGAAATAGTTGTGAATAACAGTAAATGTGGTATTTGGTTATTGATTTGGTCAATTGTTTTCAGTCACCACAATTACATACTTTTTGGTTTAATAAATATGACTAGAATGGAAAAAGCAGAATTCTGAAAAATCTAAATGGAAAAAGTGGAACTTGTGAAATATAGCATTTCTAACATAATAAATGGATTTCATAGGGTTGCAGAGCTGAAAAGAAAAACAGTGAAGGTGAAGAAGTTATATAGCTTGAAAAGTGATCAACTGATGAAGCTGACAGGTTATCAATTAACACAGTTAAAAAAGCTTTAAATTCCATATTAGTTTAAAAATCACATCCAAGTGAATCATTTGAAGTGTGTCTGTTCTGAGCATCACACAGACTGAACAGTCTGGATTAAATGTTACCAACTGAGTTAATAAACTGAACTTGGAAATAGTGTCAAGACCTAAAAAAATAAATTGAGCTGCAACCATTTGAAGTAGTTGCATCTTATTTAATGAATCTTTTTTCATAATCACTATATAGTATATGCAGTGTGCTGGTGCCTTTTTGTATCAAAAAAATAATTAAATATTTTTAGATATCAATCTGGTTGGGGTGGGGGGATGGGGGGCGTGAAAAAAAAACTGTTCTCTAGGGGGGGCATGGCAGAAAATAATTGAGAAACACTGCTTTAAGGAAAGGAGTAAACATTGCTCTGTGGTAGCTAGACATGCCAGAAGCATGAATGCTTTTTAGAGTTGATATATTTCAATAGTATCAATTCGTATGCGTAAGCCATAGCAAAAACCTCAGACTGATACAGTTTAAATTATGTGGTTTAACTGTCCAAAATCTGTGGTGGGGTTTCATTGATGTTAAACCTGTGGCAGTGTGCTACATATTCTCAAATTAATTAATCTTCCAGGCTCTACATTTAATTCTTTTAATGTAAGATGTTTCACTTAACCAGATCTACTATAATCTATAAATGCTACGAATTCTATGAATCACAAACCACAACTGTATCTGTTTTGTAATAAAGCTGTGTGCTTTTTAAAAAAAACAGCACGACTAAAATGTGTTTTAGAGATGATAACCCATCTTTGAGTAGTGTCAATTACTATGCATGACATAGTAAAAGCCTCAGTCTGTTACAGTTTACATCATGCATAGCTCTCTGTGTGTTCTACTCCCAATTTCCATCTTTAAAATTGTGTTTTTCCCAGGAATCCACAAAATTTGGATGCGTGAAACAATCTTAAAGAAGAACTTAATGTAGGCTTTTCAGCAGCTTTCAAATGTATGCAATGAATTTATTTTCCAGTGCTAGGCTTTTTTACTTTATAACAGGCAGAGCAAATGTTGCTTGCAATTTTTTAAAAAGGTTGCCGATCCCTGATGTCACACATAATATTGTAAAACGATTCCACTAACCAGTGTGAAATGAAAATACAAGCATATAACTTATACAGACTTACATGTCTGTGGGTCATGGTGTACAGTCTGTCCCAGCACCCCAGGAAGGTTTCATTGAAGACGGCATCGTGTCATGTCCACCCTCCGTAAGCCGGCTTCCTGCTCCAGTTCATCAGAAGAAAATGATGATCCCGCTGGCCCTGGTAGTGATTACTCATAGTGTATTTAAAAAAAACATACACTAAGAATTCAACTTAAGGAATAGAAACAAATATGCCTTACTGTGCTGCAAAAAACTTAAGTAGGTCATTCATATTTACAAAAACAAAAAACAGTAGCATCAGAACAGATTTGGCTAACTGATAATAAAAATGCCACCGCTGGGTGTTTCTCAGTGTCAAGGCGCCTCCCCTACCCTGGATATGTCTTGGTCGGCAAGGTGCCTTGATTACGAGGACACTGTCCTTCCTTGGTCAGAGAAAATGGGTAAATGGAACAAACTTACCTCACGTGTGTCGGCTGCCGGCTCATGTGCTCTGTTTACTTCCCGCCCGTCGTAGTAACATAGTAACGTTCATTCTGCCATGGAAATGGAAGTGTATAACGAGCGTTTTACTTTTTTTTTTTTTTTAACTGTGTATATGTTGGTTAAATCAAATGTGTAAGCGAGTTAGTACCTGGTAGCCACCGAAGCTGCAACTCCTAAGCAACTAACAAACCATATTTAACTACTCTATATCTAAAAAGAAATAACAATAAAAATAAAACAAACATTTTGGATATAAGCCCAATAGCTACAATTAGTTGACTTACATTTAAACTGGAAGTTTGCCCCCAAACTAGCTGCTGCTGGCTTCTACCTCGCTGTATTTTGGGAAATATTTGACCAGGCCAGAGGTAGTCCAAAAAAAAAGAGGTTGGCTCTGCCCAAACAAAGGTAGCGGAAACCGACTAAATAGGTGTGGACCCCACTCTGTCCGGGCCAACTGACCCTAGTAGCATAGGACATCTTGAACCCTGTCCACACGTAGCTGGGTATCTCACAAAATGGAGATATTTTTCTACGGTTTGGCCTGTCATCCACACGTAAACTGAGATTTTCGGCACCAAAAACAAATCTTTTTAAAAACTCCGGCCAAAGTGGAGATTTGCGTTTTCTCTGTTTTCAGTATCTGCGTGTGGACTTAAGAAAACTGAGTTTTAAGAGCTGTAATGTCACTTTCTGAGACAAAAAAAGCTCAAATATCACTTGTGCGACCTTTGTTTACTCTCAAAAACAGCATTTACGTCCTGTGGTGTGTTTGCATCATCCATTATTAAAAAGCGTTTTGTTTGTTTACTTTTACAAGCTCTATCATCGCTGCGTGCTGAGGTTAGTGGATAAAAAGTTACTCTGAGCGGATAGAATTTGGGAGAACTACTGCCCCCTACACGTCTGCCATATCTGTGAATGTGCTGCGAAATGCAATTATCTGGTTATGTGTGGATGGAGTTTTTTTTTAAGGAGCAGAGGAAAATCTTTTTTTTTAAAAACAAAACGCTACGTTGGGACATAGCCTTAGACTCTTTAAATTGGACATCTCTTGGCAATGAGGGACTATATGGGGCATTGCCAAGAGAAAGATGAGACTTGAGACCGAACAATGCAGAAGAGCTGAAGGCCGCTGTTGAAGCATCCTGGTTTTCCATAACCCCTCAGCATTGCCACAGCCCAAAACTAAGTACCGAGTACATATGCATGATTATACTTTTCAGAGGTCTGATATTTCTCTATTTCAAATCCTTGTATTATTGATTTTGTGTAACATTCACATTTTTCTGAGATGTTTCATCTGGGGTTTTCATAAGCTGTAAGCCATGATTAATCAAATTTATCAAATAAAGACTTCAGATATCTGCGTATGATGAGTCTATCATGTATTAGTTTCACATTTTAAGCTTAATAAACAATATAAATTAACTTTTGCACAATATTTTGGTTTTTCTACTTTCACCTGTATGTTGAATTAAATGACATCCTCCTAGTAACAATGATCACATTAAACCTAAATTTGACACAGGTCTGAATACATTTGTGCTGAACTTTATACAGTTGTGACCAAAAGTTTTGAGAATGACACAAATATTAGTTTTCACAAAGTTTGCTGCTAAACTGCTTTTAGATCTTTGTTTCAGTTGTTTCTGTGATATACTGAAATATAATTACAAGCACTTCATACGTTTCAAAGGCTTTTATCGACAGTTACATGACATTTATGCAAAGAATCAGTATTTGCAGTGTTGGCCCTTTTTCAGGACCTCTGCAGTTCGACTGGGCATGCAATCAATCAACTTCTGGACTGACAGCAACCCATTCTTTCAAAATCACTTCTTGGACTTTGTCAGAATTAGTGGGTTTTTGTTTGTCCACCCGCCCCTTGAGGATTAACCACAAGTTCTCAATGGGATTAAGATCTGGGGAGTTTCCAGGCCATGTACCCAAAATTTCAACGTTTTGGTCCCTGAGCCACTTAGTTATCACTTTTGCCTTATTGCCCGGTACTCCATCGTGCTGGAAAATGCATTTTTGGAAGAAGTGGCTGTTGGAGGGTGTTTATATACCTGTTTTTGGGAACAATTGTAAGTGATCCCACTCCCTTGGATGAGAAGCAACCCCACACATGAATGGTCTCAGGATGCTTTACTGTTGGCATGTGACAGCTTGCCAACAGCGCTCAACTTTTCTTCTCCGGACAAGCCTTTTTCCAGATGCCCCAAACAATCTGAAAGAGGCTTCATCGGAGAATATGACTTTGCCCCAGTCCTTAAGAGTCCATTCACCCTACTCTCTGCAGAAGATCAATTTGTCCCTGATGCTTTTTTTTGAGAGTGGCTTCTTCGCTGCCCTTCTTGACACCAGGCCTTCCAAAAGTCTTCGCCTCACTGTGCGTGCAGATGCGATCACACCTGCCTGCTCCCATTCCTCAGCAAGCTCTGCACTGGTGGCACTCCGATCCCACAGCTAAATCCTGTTTAGGAGACGATCCTGCCGCTTGCTGGACTTTCTTGTACGCCCTGAAGCCTTCTTCACAAGAATTGAACATCTTTCCTTGAAGTTGTTGATAATCCTATAAAATGTTGATTTAGGTGCAATCTTAGTAAACACAATATCCTTGCCTGTGAAGCCATTTTGATTCTATTTTAAAAATCCACTATAATCGATTAAATGGATTAGTTGTTTCAGCTCCAAATAGTTGTATTTCTAATGCTTGGTGAAAGTATTTATGCCGTCATACTCTCATACCACGTATGTGGAGTTTGAACAAAGAGGAAAAGCAATAATGAATGTTAGCCTGATGACACGAAACATACCAGACAACTTAAAGTATCATTAAGAACCCCACTGACTCAGTTGCCATTATCGCATCAATATTTCCCTCACGTTATTGATCTAGCAGTTTCTTTCAGCTAAAGCTGTGCAATTAGTCTACCCGTTTCTTTCCACTCCCAAATTATTCATTTCTTGGAGCCTTATGTTTCACAATTTTGTCCGTTGACTTATTTAATGATGCTTGGGTAGGTATCAACAAAAAAGACAAATCATGCAGATTCAATCTTGATTTATTTGATTTATATAGTGTTGCTCAAAATGATGTTTGCTGTGTCAGACCTGCTCTGAAGGAATTTTGTAGTTGCAAATCTCTCATAATGCGACACAGGCTGTCCACGACCACTTCAACATCAGCAGTTGGTTATAGAAATAATGACCGTATCATCATGCAATCATCAGAGCAAACTGACCAATCGGCATGCAGACTATTTATTATTCATGAGTGGGCAGGGAAAACCTGGCAGCTGAGAGTAGGCATTTAAAGGTTTGAGATTCTTTTTCTTTAGATCTGGACTGAACAGTTCTGTTGATTACCACAATTGGAATACACCTGCTCAAACTGTCTTTCTTTGTGCAGGACATCCATTCACAGGGGGAAGTTATTGCCTGTCTGGAGAAAGGTTTGGTTCGTGAGGATGAAGAAGGTGTACACGGCATCAGGGATGACTGTAAGAAGGCCATCATGAGAGTGGCAGAACTCTCCTCGGATGATTTCCACCTCGACCGCTACCTGTACTTGGCCTGCAGAGATGACCGGGAACGGTTTTGTGAAAATGTGAGGATACTCACTGTGACATTTACTTAAATAGCGTAATGCTGAACTGACATTCCTTATTGTTTATCTTTTAGGACTTTAGGTCAGAACATGTTTTTTTTTTCAAATAAGTCTAAAAGAATTAGAGTAGAATGAAAAATACCTTTCAATAGACAAAACTCCTAAATATTTATCATACAAAGAACCTAATTTCAAGATGGCATTTTTCTTTTGTTTTTGGTTAATATGGGATGCAGCTAATAATAATATCCAAAATGCAGTTATTTTTTGTTAAACAGAATATTATGTAACTATAATCAGGTTGTTGTTTTTTTTGTAGAGTATCTGCACCCCGTAATTCGCCAGAATTCCAAGCTAACCTTTATCACAGCCTTGAGCCAAATCAGCACTTTTGGGGACTGGTTTCTGATAGTCCTAGACAGTAGCCCATGGATTCTTTATATGGGGTTCAAATGAGGCTAGTTTTATTGCCAAGCAAGGGCAGTAATTCTGTGCTCTTTAAGGCTGGTAATCTCTTTTTGGGCAGGTGCCAAGTAGTGCTGGAAAATAAAATCAGAATATTTATATAGCTTTTTAGTAGAGGCTAGCATGCAGTTTCATATGAAATGCCTGCTCTGACTGTGGACCTAAATAAATGGCCTGTTGCTATTATCAGTAGGGTTGGGCGTCGTTTGCATTTTAACGATTCCGATTCCAATTCTCACTATCGATTCCTGTTCTAAACGATTCTCAATTCTGATTATTTGAGGTGCAGAAGAGGAAAAACAAACAAACAAGCAAAAAAAATGTCCTTTGAAAAAGCCTTTACACGGGCCATTTTGATTTGTTCTTTCAATAAAATTAAACCAGAGCTGTTACTGTAACTTAAATCAGGGGTAGATAAAGTAGCTACCAGCTAAGTTATTTAGCTTAATCTTGATGTTGTTTACTTATCGTTACCTATATCTGGGCGATGCTACATCACTAAGGGGTTGCAGGCTTTTTACCACATACGCCGTTACTTTTCTGCGGCACGCGGGAATTTGCTCCGCTGACGACTTTCCCCTTAGCCATGGTGAATGGGGTTTGTCTATTTTCTGGCTGGGGTCTCTGGCCGGTTAACGTAGCATCAGCTGCAGCCTGCCTTATGCTAGCGTCACTAGTATATTCAAACTTAAGCTAGTTTGTAAAAAATAAAACAATCATAATTTTCATGTACCTGATTCCGCTTCCAACGAGGAGTTGCTGACTGACGGTTAAAAGTCCGAAGTGGAGGAAGCGACGGGAGCAGGAGAGCGACGTGCAACACATCATACCCTGTACACTCATTACCACTCTGTAAACCATACAACTTGCAAAGGTGTTTTGTCATGTTTGTTGTACATCCTCCGTTGGCACTAAGTTTATCACAGGTGTTGCACTTCGCGAATCCATCCTTTTGTAAATTAAATGAAGCCAGACTTTCAAGCAGCGTCTACGCTCGATGTTGTTTAGAGTATTATACAGTCTATGGTTCAGAGAAGGCCCTGTGATGGACTGGCGACCTGTCCAGGGTGTACCCTGCCTCTCGCCTGTTGACAGCTGGAGATAGGCACCAGCCCCCCCGCGACCCTTTGAGGAATAAGCTGTTCAGAAAATGGATGGGTGGATGGATGGTTCAGAGAAGTGACATTTTGCGGGGCTCGTTGGGCGGAGTAATAATACAATACAAACCCCAGAAACAAACTAGTGCGTGGCCCGTACTATTTTGTTTGCTCACACTGCAGGCATTTAGGAACTGAAAAAAAGCATAAAAATTCAAGCATCTTAATGGTTCAGGAACCGGACGGTAGGAACCGGTTCCTATCTGTGCCCAACCCTAATTATCAGCCTGCTTCAACCCACCCATTGTCCTCAGAACAAAGCAGACAACACTGTGAGGATCATGTTCTTTAATTTTCCCACTGCATTTAACACAATTGAGCCCGAATTGTCAGAAATTCCTGAAGTGGAGCCTTCAACAATCCCCTGGATCAATGACTACCTGACCAAGAAACTATAGTTTGTGAGATTGAAGAATTTTGTGTTCAACTAGCTGGTCACCAGTATAGGAGCACCTCAAGGGACTGTACTCTTACCATTCCTTTTCACTCTGTACACCTCAGACTTCCAGTTTAAGTCAGAGACCTGTTATCCGCAGAAATATTTAGATGACTCTGCAACTGTCAGATTTATCAGAGATGGACAAAAAGCTGAACACAGGGAGCAGCTTTGTGGCACAGCGTGGAAACCGATGTCTTGCCTTCAAGTTGAATAAAACGAGATGATTGTAGATTTCGGAAGAAACTGAGAGGTCAAACACTTTCTCCATCATGGGAGAAGGAGGTGGTGGAGGAGAATAAGTACCTTGGAGTTCACTTGGACAAAAGAACGAACTGGAGATGTAACAGTATAGCCATTTAGATGAAGGGACAGAGCAGAATGTGCTTTTTGAAGGAGCTTAGGTCCTTCCGGGTTTGCTGGTAGACGCTGCAAATCTTCTGTTGTGGAGAGTGTCATCTCTTTATCCATCATCTGTTGGGGTAGTAGCATCAGAGCCAGGGACTTAAAACGGCTTAACAACCTGATGAAGCTTGGTTCTGTTCTTATCACTACTGTGGAACCACTGGAGATGAACAATCCTTTTTTGCGTCATCATTAAAAAATATGGACAACCCTTAGCATCTTCTGCATTACTGTCCCAAAATAACAGAGTGTCTTCAGTCGGAGGCTTTTTCGGTTTTGCTCCAACACAGACCGTTACAGGAAATCCTTCCTGCCCACAGCCTTATTGATCTACAACAACTCCTTAAAGAATTAATTAATTAGTGTGAGCTACAAAAACACTTAATTGCCCTCTGGGATCAATAAAGTATTTTTGAATTGAATAGAAGTGTTACCCTGGATTTCTTTTTAGAAACTTGGATTCTGTGGCTTTTCACTCTTCCTTTAGATCCTGAGATCTTAATTTCCACATGTAATTTAAAACTTGCTGTCACACGTTTTCTTCTTGTACCAGACAAAACATAATAAGACCAAGTTAAACATTTGGTCCAATAATAAAATCTTTAAAAAAAATATATGGTCCTCAGCATTTTTTAAGGGTGGATATCAGTTCAGATGATATACAACTCATGACACTTAATTTGGGAGAATTATTTAATGAAAACTAAATTAGTATGTCTGTAGATGTGTTTCCAAGTTGCAGGTACTGACCATTTTTCCTTTTCCACAGACAGCAGCAGGGGAGGGCAGAGTTTATAAATGTCTCTTCAATCACAAGTTTGAAGAAGCCATGTCTGAGAGGGTGAGTGCCTTTAACACATTTTTATTTATTTATTTGTGGTGGGGGTGGTACATCTCTAAAGTAATCCAAATGGTTCAAGTGCAGGCAACTGGACTTTATTTATTTATTTTTTGGTTTCTTGAAGATGTTTCACTTCTCATCCGAGAAGTTTGTGGAATTGGGAGAAATTAAGATTATAAACTGTGACTCTCTATTGTTATTTAAATGAGCCGATACTACTTTTGGTCACCCGCCTCCCCCCCTCCATTTGGAGGCCAACGACCCACCAGGGGATGGGGAGGTGGGTGCCAAAAAGTAGAGTAGGCTCATTTAAATAACAATAGAGAACCACAGTTTATAATCTTGATTTCTCCCATAGTCCATTTAGAATTGAAAAAGCTCCTCGGATTAGAAGTGAAATGTTTTCATGAAACCAAAAAATAAATAAATAAAGTCCAGGTGCCTGCACTTAAACTCTTTGGATTACCATGACCGGATGACTGAGGCCATGTCCACACGTAGCCGGGTTTTTTTTTAAAACGAAGATTTTCCTCTGCTCCTTGAAAAAAAAATCTCCTTCCACACGTAACCGGATAAATGCGTTTTTCAGCACATTCATAGACGTGGGAAACCTGTAGAGCGCAGTAGTTATCCCCAGTCCTATCCGCCAAGAGAAACTTTATATCCTCTCTTCAGCACGCAGCAGTTATACAGCTTATAAAAGCAAACAAACAAGACGTGCTTTAACAATGGATGATACTAGCACAGCGCTGAGGAAATAAATGCTGTTTTCGAGAGTAAACACAGGTCGCACATGTGGTGTTGGAGCATTTTTTGTCGCGGAAAGTGGCGTTACGGCTCTTAAAACTCCGTTTTCAACCGTCCACACGTAGATACTGAAAACGGAGAAAACGCAAATCTCCACTTTGGCCGGAGTTTTTAAAAAATTTCATTTTTGGTGCCGAAAACCTCCGGCTACGTGTGGATGACAGGCCAAACCGTAGAAAAACATCTCCGTTTTGTGAGATACCCGGCTACGTGTGGACTGGGCCTCAGAACCTTCACCAGAATATCTCTTAAGTACAACCCCAAATCAGAAAAAGTTGGGACAGTATGTTAAAATCAAACTGAAACCAGTACTTTGTTAAAATATCTTTTACCTGTATTACATTGAAAACAATACAACAGCATATTATTTAATGTGTTTCTCATTTTACTGTTTTATTGTATTACATTTTTGGTTCTTGCATCGCATTTAAAAAAAAAGTTGGAACAGTAAAGCATTTACTACTTTGTTATCTGATCTTTCTTTTTCACAACACATAAAAGATGTCGAGGAACATGAAGGTGTAATTTTGACCGTTGTTTTTTTTCCCTGCAAAAAAGTCTCTGGTTACACAACGAACGCGGTTAACTGACCATAGAGACCAGTTTACATGTTACGTCAATGGAAGAGCGCGATGAAGTGCGACTGGGGACCCCGTGACAAATCGGTCATGCAAATCCGGCAGAAAAGCGTTATCGTGACGCAAATCTGCTTCCAAGTAGCACTGTTTGTGCGTTTCAGGCACGGCTGAAAATACGTGCTGCATTTTATGTGGTGCATTTTGTGCATTCGCGCTTATCGTGTCTGCCGCAGAATTTGGCGAAATCTCAACTCCAGCTTCAAGTTGAGCCACGACAGCTAGTCAGCTGACGTGTGTCAGTTATGCTGTGACTGAGTGAATGGAGTCACAGCATCAGCAGGACACAGATGCGGACAAAAACTGTGGCTAATCACCCCAAACTGCATGAAACCAGCTGTTTTCTATACAGACAGGAATAAAAAAAGAAACATTATAAAGAGGTTAAACTATTTAGACCGGAATGCTCTTAAGAGGTTTGTGGGTGGCTCTTAAGAGCCGTTGTGGCCACTCTCTGTCGAGAAGTGACCCATGAACAGCTTCCTCACCCTGACACCCAGGCCTTATGGCTCCAGCACAGCATGTACCGCGCCACTCACATATTGTATTATAAACTTTTACTAACTGCAGAAAGATTGAAAGCTGTTCAGCTTAGTAGTTGATGTGTCGACGGGCAAAACTTGGACGTTCGCTGCACATACTGGGCGAGAATCCGGTGGTGTTTATGCATCCCTCCACCACAGCTCAACTGGTAGCTCTCCAAACCCCCAATGCACTGTCCCAAAAACGTGGTCCGTGCAGTCCCCCGTCAGCTCAGGATAAGGAGGGAGGGAGGAGGCCAGCAGAGCGGTCCCGGTGATGGTCCTCTTTCACTGTGTTTATCCTGTTTCTCCACAGCCAGGACTTTGTAATGTGCGCAGAATGTGGTTATGCATTGTCTTTTTGAAATATGCATGGGCATCTCTGGAAAAGATGTCTTCTTGGAGGCAGTATATGGTGCTCCGGTTTTTCTGTGTACTTTTCTGCATTAATGGTGCCATCACAGAAGTGCAGGTTCCCTTTGCCAAGGGCACTGACATATGCTCATACCATGACAGACCCTGGCTATTGGGCTTATTGCTGGTCGCAGTCTGGATGATCCTTTGGTCTGGCACATCCATTTATCCCAAAAAATACACAAAAACTGGATCATCTGACCATAGTACACATGTTCACTGTGGATGGTCCATCCAAGGTGCCTCAGAGCCCAGAGAAGTTGACAGCGCTTCTGGACACTGTTAACATAGGGCTTCCTTTTGGCACAGTACAGTTTTAATTAGCATTTGTAGATCTAACTACATATTTTAACTACAGAGGTTTGCCAAAGTAGTCCTGAGCTCATGTGGTGATATCGCTTATAGACAAATGATTATTCTTGATGCATTGTCGCTTGAAAGACCAGAGATCAAGGTTGTTCAGTTTGTGCCTTTGTCCTTTATGAAGAAGCTGAAATCTGCTAAGCCTGTAGTAAGAACTGTGAAGAGATGGACAGATGAGTCAAAGATGCAGTTACAGGCCTGCTGTGACTGCACTGATTGGAGCGTCTTTAAAGTAGCAGCCTCAGACCTGGACGAACTGACTGACACTGTGACATCTTACATCAGTTTTTGTGAGGACATGTGGGCGCAGACCAAAACCTTCTGCACGTTCAACAACAATAAACCATGGTTCGCTGCAGAACTGAGACGGCTACGCCAGGACAAGGAGGAGGCCTACAGGAGTGGGAATCGGGATCTGTACAAGCAGGCCAGGAACCAGCTGACAAAGGAGATCAAGGCAGCAAAAAGGAACTACAGTGTAAAACTGAAGGAGCGTTTTTCTGTCAACGACTCTTCTGCAGTTTGGAAGGGCCTGCAGACCATCACCAACTACAGGAGACCATCCCCCCACCCTGTGGGGAGCCCCCGCCTGGCTGAGGACCTCAATGACTTTTTCTCCAGGTTTGAAACAACTTTCACACCTTCCACCTCCCCCACCATCTCCATCACAAAAGGCGTAGCATCACCCCAAACCATCCCCATACCTGACCCCCTGCCTGCGCTGACGATCTGCGAACAGGATGTGCGTCGACTATTTCAGAGACAGAGGATTAAGAAGGCATCAGGTCCTGATGGAGTGTCTCCGTCCTGTCTGAAAGTCTGTGCTGACCAGCTGGCTCCCATCTTCACTCAGATCTTCAATAACTCCCTGGAGCTGTGTGACGTCCCCTCCTGCCTCAAACGCTCCACCATCATCCCGGTTCCAAAGAAGTCCCCTGTCACAGGATTAAATGACTACAGACCAGTCGCCCTGACATCTGTGGTCATGAAATCCTTTGAGCGACTGGTGCTGTCCCACCTGAAGGAAATCACGGATCCCCTGCTAGACCCCCTGCAGTTCGCCTATAGAGCAAACAGGTCAGTGGATGACGCAGTCAACATGGCTCTCCACTACATCCTGCAACACCTAGACTCTGCAGGTACCTACGCTCGGGTCCTGTTTGTGGACTTCAGCTCTGCATTCAACACCATCGTCCCAGAGCTCCTCCACCAAAAACTGTCTCAGCTCACCATGCCTCCCTCCACCTGTCAGTGGATTACCAGTTTCCTGACTGACAGGAGGCAGCAGGTGAAACTGGGTAACTTCACATCCAGCTCCCGGTCCCTCAGCATCAGCGCCCGCCAGGGACCTGTTCTCTCCCCACTGCTTTTCTCCCTTTACACCACTGATTGCACGTCAAGAGACCCTTCTGTGAAACTCCTGAAGTTTGCAGATGACACCACCGTCATTGGACTCATCCGTGACGGCGACGAGTCTGCATACAGAAGGGAGGTGGAACAGCTGGTCCTCTGGTGCAGTCAGAACCACCTGGAGCTAAACCCACTCAAAACTGTGGAGATGACAGTCGACTTCAGGAAGAGACCCCCATCAACATCTCCTCTCATAATCACCAACAGGCCAGTCCCCACAGTGGAGTCTTTCAGGTTCCTAGGATCCACCATCACACGGGACCTGAAGTGGACCTCCCACATTGACTCTATAAGGAAGAAGGCCCAGCAAAGGCTGTACTGTCTGCGTCAGCTCAGAAAGTTCAACCTGCCTCAGGAACTGCTGACCATATTCTACACAGCAATAGTCCAGTCTGTCCTGACCTCATCCATCTCTGTCTGGTTAGGATCCGCCACCAGGCAAGACAAGGACAGACTGCAGAGAACAGTCAGGTCCTCAGAGAGGATCATAGGTACTGATCTTCCCTCCATTGAGGACCTATTCCGGGCCAGGGTCAGGAAGCGGGCCAGAAAAATCACCACTGACCCCTCACACCCTGGCCACAATCTGTTTAGGCTCCTCCCCTCAGGCCGGCGTTACAGAGCGCTGTACGCCAAAACCACCCGACATAAGAACAGTTTCTTCCCCCAGGCTTTCGCTCTGATGAACTCGGAATAGTCACAGAGTCTGAGTCCATTCACATGAACAATAAACTAAAACTCTGCACTGTTGTATATACTTACTGTACTATAACCCTGGTTTGGTGTACATATTATCCTTTATTATTTATTTGTATTTATTTTTATTTCCGTTTTAATTTCACTTATTTAAATTCTGTACTGGAGAGAAAAGTTGCCGGAGTCAAATTCCTTGTATGTGTCATACTTGGCCATTAAAGCTGATTCTGATTCTGATGTACTAAAATTTAGATAAGCACTGTTGAAGGTGAAATATCACATTTCTTTTCACATTTCTTCCCATCTTTCTTTTACGAGCATTGTGTTTCAAACATTTCAATAATTTTCTCACGTAGGCCTGATTGTTTGCAAACTGGTGATCCTCGGCCCATCTTTTCTCCTAGATGACTAGACCTTCATTGGATGCTGGTTTTGTACAAAATTATAAGTGCATTCACCTGTTGACATTACATATTTCAAATCACATCATTATTTAACCATTTACTTGGTTACTTGCCCTAAATTGCTCATGTCCCAAACCTTTTTTTAATGTTTTTTTTTGGTCCGAATGACTCAATAAAATGAAGTTGACCAGACAAAACATAAAATAGTTTGTGTTCATATTTTCTGCAATGAAATACAAGTCTAAATGAATTCAGAAATCACTACTTTTTTTAAATGTAAGTTTTCCATACTGTCGCAACTTTTTCTTATTTGGGTTTTAGCTTTTAAGAGGTCAGGGAAACGCATTCTGATACTTTGTGAAAGATTATGATGTGATGAAATTTAACACCTTCCGTTCATTTGGCATAAATTCTTGAATTCAAGTGTTTTATGTTTTCAGCTGAACTTTTAAGTTATGATACTGATGGTGTTTGTGTCTTTAGTGTCGTGAGGCGTTGACTACTAGACAGAAGCTGATTGCCCATGACTACAAGGTGAGCTACTCGCTCGCCAAAGCTTGCAAGTCGGACCTGAGAAAGTACCGTTGCAACGTGGACACAAACATGGCTCGAGCCAAAGAAACCCGTCTTGCCTATCTCCTACTGTGCCTTGAGGCTGCTGTACATCGAGGTGAATAGCTTTTTTCCCCAGTCTCTATCCTAGATCCAGTCAATAATTAAGGGTTTTGCTATTAAACTTTCCCATTAATCAGTCTCTTCAGGCTTTTGCGATGTTGTGATCACAACTATTAACGCAAATTCAGCCAATCCTCGCAAATTTTGCACCTCTAACAATTTTATCTAGTTTCTTATGTGAGCAAGAGTGAAATATGTTGCATTTGCCACAAATATCACTGCCAAGGACCTTGCTATATAGGCCTGTGAATATATACCTTGCTATATAGTTTTCTCATTCTCATATGCAAATTATGTTGTACCCCATGCAATATTGTGGTTGAAAACAAATGGAAGTTATCGATAGGAAAAACACAATCTTACCAGATTGCAATTCACATCCCCGACTACTTGATGCAGACACGAAGACGTTTTTAACTTTATGCATGGCCTAAAGTTGACTAAGTTAATTTAAAAAAAGGATTCCTAGGAGCTCATCTGAGAATTATCTCATATGAGGGTAATATTGCCAGCATGGTGTGTCTTATGATTGCAGCATAGCATTGCGGGAATATTGCAGCATTCGTACCGGCAAGTTTGATGGTGAAATTCCTGCAAAATTCCTGCATCGCTGGAGTTATGAATGAACATCAGGCCTTGTTGCAACAGAGCATGATGCCTCAAAAGTATGTGAACTGTAACCGGTAACTGACTGGTAACCGTATGTAAAATGTAAGAAAACATGGGAAGTTAATTTAGCATTTGTAAATGGTATCAGCTGAGATGGCAAACTAGAGTAATTCAATGGTATGGGAGCTTCTGCCTTCAGAGCTGAAGAGCAGATCCCCAGACAGTTCAGGGGCACATTGCAGCCACAGGTTGAACACGTATGAATGACCTGCAAGAAAAACTACTACATCTAGTATTTTGTATAAGCACCGTGATTGTTAAGGACAGCACCAAGTATTCTACGCATCGAATGAACAAGTTGGCGACATATTGCAACATCTATCTTTTTCCATTCTTCAAGAATAACCTCTTTTAGAGCCTGGATGCTTGATGGAGAGGGATTCTCAACTTGTCGTTTCAGAATTCCCCACAGTTGTCGATAGGTTCAGATTAGGAGACATACTTGGCCATTCAATCACCTTCACCCTGTTCTTCAGAAATGTAACAGTAGCTTTGGATGTGTGCTTTGGAACATTTTCGCGTTCGAAAAGTGCAGGACAACCAAGTGCATGGAGTGATGGCAGCATCTTCTCTTCAGTATAGAGCAGTACATTGTTGAGTTCATGATACCATCAATGTAATGCAGCTCCCCAACACCAGCAACACACATGCAGCCCCACATAAGGACACTGCAACCACCATGTTTCACTGTAGGCACCATGCATCTTTCTTTGAAATCCTCACCTTTACAACACGATACAGTTTTAAACCATTAGTTCCAAAAACAGTGATCTTTGTCTCATCATAGTGTAGAGTCCCAGTCGTCTTTTTCAAGAGATTTCAAGATATTAACTTCCGTGGATGGCCTGGACGTCTCTGTATGATGGTTGCACTTCCGTCTTTCTTAAATTTTTTGATTCACTTTTGCTACAGTTTTTGACTGATATGTAAAGCTTTCTTACATATCATAGCTTTCTTTCTCAGATTTTGTGACATTTCTCTTCCACGGGGAGCTTTTGCTGACAGCATGAAATAGGAAGGGCTTTTTTTTAAGTAATGCAGTTTTATAGTCATCTGTCTCTTAAATGAATTATTAGACTCACCTGTGGTTGAATGCCTGTTCATTAGAATTTTGTAGCCTTAAGTATGGCTTTTCTTCTAAGACTATAATTGGGGTGTACTCGTTTTTGGAACATGGGCTGGAATTAATTTTTTAGAAAAATCACTTTTTTGTGTCTGCAAATTAAAAATCTTGTTTGAAATCAATGGCCCACATTTGTGGGAGTATTTTGGAGTATAGTATATCATGCAAAATGTTGATTCTCAAAGGAAGCTAAAGGTTTTCTGACAAACGTAGTGGGGTGTACTCATTTATGCTGAGCACTTTATATGAGATTCATTAATTACCCACAGACTGATATATTTCAGATGTTTATTTCTATTAATTTTCCTGATTATGATTAACAACTAATGAAAGCCCCATATTCAGTATCTCTGAAAATTAGATTCTTGTGAAAATGTTCAATATTGAAGACACCTGGTGCCACACTCTAATCAGCCAATTAACTCAGAAGACCTGCAAAAGCCTTTAAATGGTCTCAATAATTAAGCACATCAAAAGAGAGGTGAAAAGAAGGACAATATGTGGTAGAAAAAAAGTGCACAAGCAATTGTAATAACCGCACCCTGGAGAGGAGTGAAACAAAACCAATACAAAAGTGTCGGGGAGATTAATAAAGAGTGCACTGCAGCTGGAGTCAGTGCCTCGAGAAACACCACGCACAGACCTCTGCAAGACATGGATTTCAGTTGTCACATTTCTTGTGTCAAGCCACTCTTAAACAAGAGACACCGTAAGAAGCGTCTTGCCTGGACTTAAGACAAAAAAGGCTGGACTGCTGCTCAGTGGTCTAAAGTTACGTTCTCTGAAAGTACGTTTTCCATTTCCTTTGGAAATCAAAGTCCCAGAGTCTGAAGGAAGACAGGAGAGCTGCTTAAGGTTCAGTCTAAAGTTTCCACAGTCAGTGATGGTCTGGGATGCCATGTCATCTGCTGGTGTTGGTCCATTCCTGCTGCTGACCAACTTTATGGAAATACAGATTTCATTTTCCAACAGGACTTGGCAGCTGAACACACTGCCAAATCTACCAATACCTGGTTTAAGAACCATAGTATCCCTGTTCTTGACTGGCCAGCAAATTCGCCTGACCTTAACTCCATAGAAAATCTATGGGGTCTATTGTGAAGAGATAGATGTAATCTGCCAAAGCTAACAATTCAGAAGAGCTTAAGGCCACTATCAGAGCAACATGGGCTCTCAGAACACCTGAGCAGTGCCACAGACTGATCGGCTCCATGCCACGCCGCATCGCTGCAGTAATCCAGGCCAAAGGAGCTCCAACTAATTATTGTATGTTGTACAATAATTACCAACAATTCTATTTGTGTTTCAGGTCGAGTGGTGAGTGGCGAGTGTCAGGGAGAAATGATGGATTACAGGCGAATGCTGATGGAAGATTTCTCCCTGAGTCCTGAGATCGTGCTGCACTGCCGCAGTGAGATCGAGAACCACTGCTCTGGTTTACATCGGAAAGCTCGGACACTGCATTGCCTGATTAGGGTCGGCCGGGGAAACGTGGAAGCTATTGAACCCAACTGCGGAAAAGCAGTGAGTTTGAAACACCTGTAGCATCATTTGGTTTAAGAGGAACAACAACAGTTACATTTAAAAAAAAAAAATTTAGGGTTTAGTTTTTATCATTAGTTGATAGGGCTGGATGATGTTTTAGAGTTTTTTTAAAAATTCAATTTTTTTCATATAAGACACAAGAATGACCCTCCCGCTCCTCCATCTGTCTTTAGGATTACTTTACCTTGCTACACCTTCTGTCTTCACTGAACGTGAATCACACCACAACTCCACTGCTGCATTCAGTTCGTAAGAAAGACAGACGAATTTGGCAGAGGAGCTGCAAGTTAGCAGTGCTTTAAGTGCAACGCAAATGTACTCAGTGCGAACCACTTCTAAAAATAGCTCTTCAGAGTTCCACCACTTCTTCGAGTACTGAGAATATTTTCATAGAGTCCCGCACACTCAGTTAGTCTGTTGTAATTATTACACTATCTGCCTTTCTCAATGCGCAGAAAGGCACAAGCTTGTTGGTACTGCGCTCTGGCTGCTAAGCATCTCAAACCTAAGTTGCATTTAAGGAACAGTCGAAATGTGAGTTCAAAAACATAGGACATTTAAAATTTATAGCCTAACAAAAAACACAGAAAATAATACTGTGCCATAAACTTCTGCCTAATGGCAGCTGGCAAGCAACGTTCCATCATACTTAACATGCTCTACTTCTTTTTTACAAAGTAGCCTACTAAAAAAAACAAAAAACATTTACATTTCAATAGCATATCTATTTTGGTTCGGAAGAATAAAACATAATTTTAATCAAGAAAGTAATATTATTCATAAAGGCCAATATTTATTTTTGATACAGCTGTATGTTGCTGAAAGTTCCTTTGACATTTCAGACATGTTGCTCAGATTCTGAATTTCTTTTTTGTCAACACTTTTTGGTAAGAAAAAGTTTATTAAGTAGAGAGATAACTTTTTGGTCCATATTTTCCAGCCCAATTAAATACTGTTATTGTTTTTGGCTTTGTGCCATGTCCAATTTCATAAAATGATGCTGAAGCAGTGTTAACAAAAACATGGCTGATATATTCCCAGATTTCTCTCCTTAGGGCACTGTAGTACGGAGGCTACTGTAGGCTCAGAAAGTTTCAGATGTTTAGTTGGCTTCCATGCAGATATGTGGTAGTCTGACATAGGATGGGTTGGCAGTAGGTCTCAATTTTCCTGTCTCTATGCAACATATCCCAAAGGTGCCTTTTATCATCACCACCACAGAATCTGCCATAAGGTACAACAACATAACAGAAGCGGAAGCCAAAGTACTAAGGATAAAAGTAACAGCAACACTTTCCAGTGCTAAGAATCCTCCACCTTACCTGTCTTCGTAACAAAGAGCAGTCATCAGTTTCATTAAGGACCAGAACATAACAATCCTATCAGAAAAAAAGTGTCGACTGTAAAAGCCGTTTTCGTACGCTAGCAACACATCAATGGTGTGCTACAGCCTCTGTATCTGGAGTTTATCAGAGCTTACATGGGAGTGGAGCTGAGAGAGCCCACCTTGTTGGCCATAAGGGGGACTGAGAGCCTGTCCTCTCTCGCTCCTTCTGGTGGGACACCACCACCATGACCGCATAGCCCACGTCGACTCAACGCTGCTTTTTCTCGTTGACTTTCTCTGTATTCGTTGTTATGGTTCTTGAGCAGCTGACAAAATAGATGTGTAGTGTTGGAGTCCATTGGTCAGACCGGGAGCTGGTGAACTTTACAAAAAATTGTTGTTGGATTTGCGTCGGTCTTCTTATATCCAAATGGCATTGATAACCATAACTTGACTATTTTCCTGATCTTACTATTCGGGAACCAGTGCCTAAACCTAACGTGATCCATCTGTTTAATGGTGGTTTCACACCGCACTTGGCAGCAGGGCAGCTGGATTACATGCAAGGTCTATGGTACCTATGCAGCGGATGGGCGTCAAGCTGCCACGCATCTCATCGCACCCTTCAGAGCAACGGCTGCTGCTCCGAAGATCCATCATGGCATCCAGGCTGCTGCTGCATGAAGTTCGGAAAATGTAACTTTGGGGGGGGCAAACGCAGGGCAGCAACGGGATGCCGGCATACATGCTGAGCCGCGGGCGGGAGCTAGGTGGGGAGTGGGGAAGACGAGCGGAGCCGCCCGCTTGAGCTACCTGGGGACCGCGGAAGACGACCCGAGCCGCCCGATGGAGCTACGCGGGGAAGATGAGCCGAGCCACCCGCTGGAGCTACGTGGGGAGCGGAGAAGAAAAGCCGAGCCGGTGGCTGGAGCCACTCGGCGAGAGGGGAGCATGGAGGTTGAGCCGTGCGCTGTAGTTACTCAATGAGCAGGGTCTCTGTAGTGATCAGAGGGGAGTCGGCTAGATGGAAGTGGGAGGCTGGGGAGTTGGAAACTCAGGAAAAAATCAGACTTAATTTGGTGGAAGTTATCAGATTGCCAGGTAAGCAGTTAAATATGTTCTTTTAACTTTCTTGATATGTTAACACTAGAACAAACCCGGTTAGGGCAATTACGGTTATTAAATATACATTACCAAGGGCGTCAGGTTGTTTTAAAAATTACTTGGGACGTAATTATGAACTTGAATGCGGTTTGAGGATTGGTGGGGACACTTAATAAATATTTATGTGGCCTCTAACTATTCATCCGTTTCATGTCTCATTACAATATGCACTGCAGAGTAGGCTATAAACATGGTAAAAATCACATCTTTAGTAAATCAGTACAAGTTAAAAGCCATAAGTTTAACTGTATTACTTTTTAAACATCACCAACATTATGCTGTTGGTTGGGAAGAATTATTAAAATCCACACCGTAGCACAAAGAACAATGTTGGATATAATATTTACTCGCACTTTTGCAACCCCAACATCGTTCTGTGTGAAGAAACTTCAAATTAACTTACAGCTGACCGTCCTACAATATGGCAGCTACCTGTAAGGGATCCGCATAAAGTTGTTTCAGGTGGGAAAAAAACGAAATTGAATTTCACGGCTCCAGGAGGAAGTTTATTTAATGCGAGCAAACATAACTTATATTTTGTTTAAGAGTCCCAAAGAGGAAAATGTTCATATGTTGTTTTGGTGTTGGGAGCAGGATGGAATTTTTCGCGCTGATGATGCAATGCCGTTGCTATCCATGAAGCGCTTCCAGCGATTCAGGAATGAAAAATCTAGGTAAAGCCAGACTGGACACAGTGTTTAGTGCGCACTAGTGTGCTGTAAAGAAAGCATTTAAATTGTGCTATTAAAAAAATCCACCAAACAGCGAAGCAGCAAAGGATGGACCTGTGTTATCAGCAAAGGAACTGTAGAACTGTAGTTGTTCCATCTTGAAACGGGTACCAGTGACATTGCGGGACTCGGCCTTGTAGCTGACGACCAGTCTTTTAAAACATGACTTATCATATATAGGCCGCTTATCTGAAGCTTAAAATTATAAATGAATAAGAATAATAACAAGGCATGTTGATTTATAATCTTTTTTAAGTCTGCAGCTATATGAATCTTTAACCGCTTCTGCTGCATAAAAGTCTGTCTCGCCTGCGTGCGTTTCTGTCTGCGCTCTTCACCGCTTGCTCTAGATTTCAGGAGATTTTACCTGACTTGTGAGCATCAGTGAGCTGCTATATAAGTGCATTTATACTTCAGAATTTTCTGTGAGAGCGCAGCGCAGCAGTCGTTTCTGTTTTGAGCTGAGAGGAGTGGGTCTTTCACATCATGACGCATGCGGCGTGCCTGGAGCATCTTGACAGGTAGAATAATGTTAGTCGCCCACTGCAGCACTTTATTATAAATTATTGCGATAATGAGATGATCAGGTGACCGTTAAAGCCCGAGCTCGATCCGAGACCGTGGACAATGATAGAAATTAAGCACGGTCCGGTTCGGTCAAAGATCTTCAGCTCTACTGTATATGAGCAGAAAGAAACATGACTGGATAAGAAACTGGAAATTAGTGAATTACATAATATTCTGTTTAGATACTGATGCAGAAACTTTGCTGGGAGCAGAAGTGGCTGTTAGGTCAGTAAAAATGTCCACATCCGGCTTGATGGGGACAAACCTGTTAATCATAAATATTGCTGGGGACACGTCCCCGGTGTCCCCGGTTAAAATGACGCCTATGTACACTACTAGTTTCTTGGTGGAAGAGAAATCCCCGCCCGCTTGCTGATGTACTGTCGTGACTCGCTGCAATCGACGCAGAGTACAATTGTGAAAGCAGTGGGGTTTGAGTTTTCTACAATAGTATGTTTCTGCAGACCCGGAGACTGCAGATTCAGACCAAATGTTTTTCCCGACAGTGTCCCCTACTGGGTGGCTGTATAACTGCAACCGCAGATCTACACCCCTCAAACGTTCTCTTTTTCAAAAATGATTTGTTTTGCAAATCTCTTAAAAAAGTAAATAATATTAATGCTGTTACACTTCTTAATTTTCTAGAAGATCTTTTGAACTAATGCCTTTTTATTTTTTCTGGTCCTCTCTTTTATTTTTGTTGTATGGGGAGCCTAAGTCACGCCCTTCTACTTCCGGTCCATGGGTCCCCGACTGCCCAAAAAAATGAATTGAAGTCAATGGATCGATTAAAGTTATTTTCCGATACAGTATGTAATGCGCCGTGGATCGAACATATGATGATATATGAATTTTGCCTGCACTTAAGACAAATATATGTGAATTTTAAAAACAAATTTTGATGCGGAGAAAACATCGATTTTCGACCGGAGGTAAAAGTTACTTTAGGTTTTGGGTAAAAACGCTTGGCGGACTACAACTGCAGAAGAAGAAGGAGATTGAGGGCTGTAGCTTCCAGGATGAAGAAAGGAGCATTATACACAGAGAAAAGCTCTATATATCTAACCATGTGGAAAGTAGCAGCTATGTCGGGGGTAAAGCAGTCTGTGGAGTGAGAGCCAGCATGGAGGAGCAGCTCTACAAGCTCTAGTTGAGTGTTTTACGTGCTATAGCTAATGCTAACTCCTGTTAGCAAAATTACGTCATATAAGCGACTTCTGATTTGTAGGCATTTTAAATGCGAATTTTTACAATCAAATACATGCCAAATCAATGGACAAACACAGTCGAAATGTACATCTTTAGTTATCATTTAAATCGAATTACAACATATGTGTGATTCAAGACGTAAGACAAAGCGGACCAGAAAATAACTTCTATACCTCCATTGACTTATATTCATTATTTTTTCGGTTTGGGGATCCATGGGCCGACCGGAAGGGGTGGAGAGTTAGGCTCCCCATTAGCCTGTGGTCTTGTTTTGTTAAATGAATAAATCCTGTGGTTTCTGCTGCTCAGACTTTTAGTTATTGGTTTGCCTACTGAGTTTTTCGTTGTGTTATGTATTTTCTTCCATTGTAATGATTGTTGTTCAATAAAAAAAAAAAAATTTTTAAAGTTATAGAGCCCTTGTTTTTCGCGACAGTGTCCCCTACTGGATGGCTGTATAACTGCAACTAAATCAACGCCTCATCCAAACATCGTTTGAAAGTAGTTACAATTTTTAAATTTTTACTACACCCGAATAAAATACCAAGATTTAATTGTTGATTCATGCCTGGGTGCTGTTCTTTATCATTATTGTTAGCTGGTTGTTTAGTATGGTTTGATCCAGCTATTTTAGTTCTTTATTTCTTAATATTTATCAGATTGCTGACTGGCACGCCAAAAACTTGCACGGCATTGATCAAACCCGCTACAACATATAATAGGAAATGTCTGGTTTTGGGTGTCCAGTGCTCACTTTTGTTGTTGGAATTTCAAACAAAGACTGTGAAATACTGAAATGGTTTGAGCGTTTTATTGATTGCGATTTTATTTCCATTGCATCATTATATCACCACATCAGGGAGATCTGTAGAGAAAAAAAAAGAAATCAAACATTAAAAAATTGAAAATGGAAACATTTAATACATAAATAAATAAAATAAATACATATCACAGTCTACACTGAAATACTTAATATTCTGGAGCATAGCAAATACATACATACACACATTATATCAACATATTAACAACAATAACTACAATTTGTGTCGCTTCCTTCCTCATCTGCCTTCCAAGCCCCGACAGAACTCCTCCACTTCACTGTTAAGGTAAACAGAGAGCATAATAATAGTACTGGGGTAGCAGAAGCATCAATAATACTCAGAAATAACTGCTTCTCTCCTCTTACCTCTGTTGGTAAACAGGCCCTGTCAGGAAGACCTGCTCTGCCTCCTGCCATGACACGTTTTGCATAGCAGAGATTCCATATATGATGGCCTAAAGAAAAAGAAAAGATGGTCATTCAAAGCAATGAAAATATATTTATACCATTATATCCAATACAAAAAATCAAGCCATTATTATTAAACTTACACAAGTAACATGCCATTTATTCAGGCTTTGAAAGTCCAGGAGCACACACTCAGCATTCAACAAGGTGGGCTCACCTCCGGAAAAATTACTCCACAGATGAATTGAACTTAAAGTACATTAATCGCCAATATGTAAACAGTTTCACGCTTGTATGAAAACGTAAGCTTACACACGTTTTCATATCATCCACTTAATTGCTTTATTCATTTATTCATGTTTAATTTAAAACACAAAATTATTTGTCATTGTGCTCCAGTTTCATGAAACAAAAAATGTGCGGGTCAAACAGTTCATTGCTAACAAGCTAACGTTAAACTATTACCTATTACTTTAACCCATATTTGACGTGTCTTTCAGACTGTCGTGGTAAAGACAGTCATATCATTTCAAACGTACCACTGTTAAACATCTATTTTGATGCCTAATTCACGTCCACAAAAATAGTTTGATGGCATTAAACAAATAATGTGATTAACATTCAATACTCACACTCGGGTCGTCCATATTCATCTGTTGTAATCAGGTTGTAATAGTATATTTACTTCCAATTAAATAGAGGGTGCTGTCGCGAAATACAAGGGGTCTAGTACTGCGGGTCTGAATCTGCAGTCTCAATGTCTGCAGACATACCCTCCTCGTTTTCTAAGCAGCAACTTTTGTCCGTTTGAGCTGTTTGACGCCTGGCTTCACTCTTCATGTGTATACCAACAGTTGAAGCTCCGGAAGCTGTTAGGAAGCGGCAGGAAAAAGACAATGGCTTGACTGACGTGACAAAACTGAATCGATCTGCGCTCCGTTAGACTTCTGCCTTTCCACTACATACTTGCATATAAGGACGAGTTTTTTTCGGCAGAAACTGGGATCCACCATGGACTCTCCAGTAGCACCTATTGTAGCTAACATATACATGGAGGAATTGGATAATAGAGCTTTGAACTCCTACAATAGTACAGCACAGAGTCATTGGGTATATATGCAGATGACACATGGGTGAAAATTCACATTCAGTAACTGAAGGCTTCACCAGACATCTCAACACTAAGGACAAGAATAAGTTTACCAGAGAGGATGTAAGCAAGGTTAGAGGAAACCTACTTACACAGATCAG
The DNA here is from genome assembly GCA_028564705.1 of Apricaphanius iberus. NCBI lineage: Eukaryota > Metazoa > Chordata > Actinopteri > Cyprinodontiformes > Aphaniidae > Apricaphanius > Apricaphanius iberus. Next base: position 178,565 of record JAPXFQ010001405.1, on the reverse strand, counting down.
TATCTGCGTTTTGATTTACGTCATCCATTGGAACACAAGCTGTCAGTCATCAGAACTTTGCATCATCGGGCTGAGAACATTCCTACAAAGATAGAAGGAATACCAAAGGAGCAAACACATTAAGAAAGCACTTCAATCCTGCAGATATCCAAATTGGGCCTTTATTAAAGCTACAAAGAAGGTGAGAAAAGACTACTGTTTCAACATATTGAAAAGAGAAGGATTAGAGGTTGTCTAACAACATATCTAGCAGAACGTGAAAAATAATCAACTTGAAACTCATTTTGGGAGCTGTGTCATCAGCTGGTGTTGGTCCACTGTACTTTAAGTCCAGAGTCAAAACAGGCGTCTACACGACATTTTGCAACACTTCATGCTTTCTTCTGTAGACGAGCTTTATGGAGATACTGACTTCATTTTTCAGAAGGACTTGGCTCCTGCCCACACTGCCAAAAGTATCAAACCTGGTTCAATGACCATGGAATTACTTTGCTTGGCTTGATTGGCCATCACATATGCCTGATCTGAACCCCAATGAGAAACTAGGGGGACATTGCGATCAAAAAGATGAGACATGAGAAAGAACAGCGTAGAACAGCTGAAGGCTGTATTGAAACATCCTGGTCTTCCATAACACAGCAGCAGTGCCACAGGCTGATAGCATCCATGTCACTCCGCATTGTGGCAGGAAGTGATGCAAAAGGGTACCAAACCAAGAATTGAGTACAAATGCATGTTTATACTTTTCAATTTAAAATCTTCATTTATTTCATGTGATATTCTAATATTCTGAGATTTTGAAATTTGGGGTTTTCATAAGCTGTAATACATAATCATCAAAATTATAACAAATTAATGCTTGAAATAAATAAATATATACTAGTTACACCTTTTTAAGTTGAATTACTAAAATAAATGATATTTTGCACAATATTCAAGTTTTTCTAGTTTTGCCTGTGATTTGAGGAGAGACAGCTTCTATAAGTCTATGGATTGATTCTCAAATATAAAGTTAAATTTTCCTTGGGTTAGGGATCAGTCTCTCCCTCAAGTGGATAACTTTTCTGTGTCCTTTTCACAAGAGATGGTAGGATGTATTACAATATGTATACACACACTAGTGATTCAAAGTTCAAGTACAATTTCTTTATATAGCACATTTAAACACAAGAACGTTGACCAAAGAAGTCAAACAAAGATGCAACTAAAACTAAATTAAAAGAACACCCCCACCCAGTAACTGTCATACTGTATTGAAAGCCAATGAATGCAGATGAGTTTTTAAAAGTGATTTAAAAAAATTGAAAGTTTGAGCCTGTCTAACGTGTAGAGGTAGGTTGCTCCACAGTTTGGGGGCTGCCACTTTAAATGCTCAATCACCTCTGTTAACCAGCCTGGACCTTGGTGCTGTTAAAAGCAAATGATCATTTGATCTTAGAGCTCTAGAAGGTGTATAAGGTTGCAGGAGCTCAGATAAATACTCTGGAGCCTGTCCATTCTGGGCTTTATAAGTTATCAATCGTGTAGTAAACAGGAAGCCAGTGAAGAGAGGCTATCACTGGGATTCGGTCTGTTGTGGTAAAGAAAAAGCTTAACCAAAACACAAAGGTCTTGCTTTAAATACCTGTCTTCATAACAATTTTCACTTGTGGTCATGAGAAGACTAAAGAAAAAAAGATCCTAGATAAAAGAAGCTTAAATTAGCTTTCTATAAAAAAGAAAATCTCATGAAGATGAATACATCTTACTACCTTTGTTGCTACCCTCAGGTACAGGAGCAGCTCAGTGTATAGTTGTGTTGGGTTCTTCCTCTGCTTTAGCTTTTTCTTCTTGTACGCAGCTCCAGGCACTTATTCAGGAAGCAGACCCAGGGGCCGACTATCGGATCGACAGGGCACTTAACGAGGCCTGCGAATCTGTTATCCAGACGGCCTGCAAACACATCCGCAACGGAGACCCCATGTAAGTCCTTCTTGTAGTAGTTATCTTAAATGCATCTGCTGAAAATTCAGAAAACTAACCAAACATTTGATTAATCTTAAAACTCTGCTTTAGAACAATGAAGTATATAGCCACCAAACTCTTTATGCAGCTTTTAAGGTGGATCAACAGTAACAGTATACAGTATACAGAATTAGTTCTGATTTTGCAGGATACTATCTTGCCTGATGGAGCATCTGTACACTGACAAGATGGTCGATGACTGTGAACAAAGGCTGCTGGAGCTTCAATATTTCATTGCCAGAGATTGGAAGTAAGATGAACTCCCAATGAAACACTCATTTACCTATATACAATAAATTGCACATTGACTCTGTATGGGAAGGAGATTAACTGAAAAAACTCTGTGGTAAATTCTGCAAAAAAATAAGAATAAAATTGAGATAATATTGTAATTTGCCAGTGCTATCTTACGGACTGTATTTGCTTTCCCCAAACTTGAGAAATGGAAGCGTGTTGGGTTTGTATCTGTAAGATAAATTGTTAAATCTTTACACACTTGACATATAGTTACAGTCTAATAATGAAGTGAAAAAAGATTGTATTATACTGTCAGATGGAAAAGCAGTGTTAAAATTAAAATACAAAAATTACAATGTGTCAATTAAGCTACAATTTTCACAATGCGGTGCTGTTCCTCAGGCTGGACCCGATTCTGTATGAGAAATGTCAGGGCGATGCTGCTAGACTCTGTCACACTCATGGCTGGAATGACACCAGTGAAGTGATGCCTGCTGGTGCCGTTTTCTCCTGCCTGTACCGACATGCTTATCGCTCGGTGGAGCAGGGACGGAGGGTGCGTATCCCATATTATCATTGATTTTCCATGTGACTTGACAAAGTACACAAATGTATAATTAGATTTCGTGATGTATACAAAAAAATATCCCAGTATTTCTCATTTAATCAACTTCTGTCTCGCACGTGCTTGCCAACCATTACAGTCATCGTGGCAATGGGGAGCCTAAGTCACGCCATTGTGAATCCAGTCCATGGGTCCCCTACTGTAAAATAAATAAATAAAATAAAAAAGTCAATGTAGTGACTAGAAAAATGTGTACTTCCTGCGAAAATGCAGTGTGAATGTTGTAAGCTGAATTGTTTTTTGCGGAAACTTGGAAGACGACTGCAGAATATTTGCGGAATTGTAATAAGCAGACAATATTAGCTCAAATGCAAACGTTCCAAAGTTTTTATAACAAGCTCAAGCTAGCATGTTGCGGAACTATAAAAAGTAAAAATCAGCAGAAAAAGGAGAGAGCCATCAAGTTATACTCAATTGTAAAACTGTTGAAAAGCTAAAATACTAATGTTAGCTAAAATGCGACTGTTAACATGTTAATGAAACATACTTAGAAAACTGCTGAGACAATAAGTATAATCTGCCAAAATGAGCAAAAATGAGGAAAGTAGCTAAATGAGTGTTAAAATGCACTTTTAAATGACATTTTGTATAAAAAGTGCTTTGCAAATAAAGTGTGATTTGATCAAATGCTTGTGGTACTATCTTGCTGAACTGTTATATATTGAATAATCTGAAAAAGAATTATATACTGCAAGCGCTTATGCATAAAACAGTAAATTAGCTAAAATTAGGAAAAATTGTAATATCCGCTGAAATGAAAGTTTTTGCATGTAAAAAATTGCTAATGTTAGCTAAAATGCTAGCAGTAAAATTTTGGAAAATACTAACATTTGTTTTTAATGACTCTATCAATTCAGTATAATAAAACGGGCTACAAAGCCAATCTTTCCTAAAAGTAGCTAAAGTGCTACTGTTAGCATAAATGCTAGTTTGAGTATATTGGCTGTCAATATCAAGTTGGATAACCATATCCTACTCCCTGAATAATGCCCACAATGAAAACCAGCAGCTAATGTGGGTGAAGTTTACCGGCCAAAGATAATGAATGGGATGGAAGAATCCAGAAATCTGACTTGACTTGGTTTCAAACTATGTTGTGTTACTCGGGAAGTATAAGGGCTATTGAAATAAGAATTTCACTTTGAGTATCAGGAGGCTTTGATGATTAATACTTCTTTGTTTCATGTGTGTAACTTAATCTGTCTCCGCACAGCGATTTTGTAAAAATGAGCATCATTTTGAGATGCTAAAATTTGAGGAGGATCCACTCAGGGGTGTTTTTTCATCGCTTTAGGGGCATTTGTGGGAAATCTGTAAATGTCACTTCAATGACGGTTACATTTCCTGAATCCCAACAAACGTTCCTACGTTTTAATATATATGTAGATTGTGTGAAATTTGTATGAACAGGAGTAATTTGTTTGTGAAAGATCAGAAAAGGGGAAAAAACGGCAGTTGGTAGAGTGCACACTCTGCCAGTTGAAGAATTCCGTCATTGAAATACATTGTAAATTTGAAAACCTGAAAAAATGTGCATGATCTTTAAATCCCGATTTTACGAAAACCATAACAGATAGCAAGATAGTTTAGACGTAGATAGTTTAAAGCCTTGTGACCCGTTTAAAGTTTCAATGGCGATTCTAGCTGAAATTTTGTGGAAGTACTTAGCTGTGGAAAAGCACAAAGTTTTTGCGGAATATTCATGAATTTACATTAATTTCAATGGGCGCGAAAATGGCATAAAAAGCTGAATATTTTAAAAAGTATGAAAAGTAGAAATACCAGAAGTCATATCCGGAAAGAGCAGAAAAAGCTGAACGCGTGAATATTCGAAGTGCTGAAATCGCATGAAAATTGCATAAGTAGTTGAACTTCAAAAAATGTACGGACACGAGGAGAATAACAATAATAATAATAAAGAATAAAGAGAAACAGGAACACTATAGTGTGAATGTTCACAGCATTCACACAATAATAAAGAATAAAGAGAAACAGGAACACTATAGTGTGAATGCCTATAGCATTCACACAATAAAAATAATAAGTAGAAAAATTTGCTTTTCCTGCGAAAATGCATTGTGAATGCTGTAAGCTGAAATTGGCTGCAGAAAATTACTAAAGAAGTTGTACAAGACTGCAGAAAATGTGCTAAAATACAAAACATGATTAGGAGAAATATTGATAAACTGCAAAATGTTGACATACAAAATGTAAGAAGAAAAAAAATTTTTTAATTCTTATACATTGAAAAATATACAAAATTGGCTGAAATGCCAGTGTTAGCTAAAATACGCTAAACAGTCAAATCAGCTGAAATTGCGTTAAATTGTAGTGATAGAATGATGCTGCACTGTTTTATGCAGAATGAGCTAAAAAAACAAACAGTCTGCATAAAAAAGTAAATTAGCTCAAATCCCCATAGTAGTTAAAATTACCTAAAATTCGGTAAAATTTAAGGGGAAACATATTGGTAAAACATTGAAATGACATGAAAATGAAAAAGGTAATCTGAACATTGTCTTACTAAGCAAAGGTGGGAGAATTAGTTAATTTGCCAATATAAGTGAAAGTTAGCTAAAATGCAATTGGTAATATCTCGCCGAATGCTAATATGTTGGGTACTAATAATCCATTGTCTTCAGTATAATAAAAATTAGCAGAACTACCAATCTGAGATAAATTAGCTAAAAAGCTAAAAGTAGCTCAAATGAGATATGTACAATGTTGGAAAACACTGACATGTTGGATAGCAATGACTCAACCCATTCAGTATGTTAAAATATACCTAAAAAGCATATGTTAGCTTAAATCAGCTAAAACGCTAACTTAAATGCTATTGTTGGCTTAAATTACCCTGACATTATGTAGACCAACACGTTAGTTAACAATGACACAAACCATTCATTATGTTAAAATATACCTAACAAGCATATGGCTTAAATCAGCAAAAAGGTAACGGTAGTTTAAATGCTATTGTTAGCATAAATGCAACTGACAGCATGTAACATTAACATTAACTAACAATGAAAAAACATTTAGTATATTAAAATATGCCTAAAAGCATATGTTAGCTTAGCCAAGCTAAATTGCTAATGCTAGCTTAAATGTCAGTTTGGTTAAATGACACCAACAACATTTAGGAAAACGCAAACATCTAGGCTAACATGAGACAAACCATTCAGTAGGTTAAAATACACCTAAAAAGCATATGTTAGCTTAAAGGTGCTAAAATGCTAGTGTTAGCTTAAATGACACCAACAGCAAGTAGGTAAATACTAACATGTTTGTTACCAATTCAGCATGTTCAAATATAACTAAAAAGCATGTGTTAGCTTAAAACAGCTAAAAAGCTAATGCTATTGTTGGCTTAAATGACCCCGACATTATCTAGGTAAACACTAATGTTAGTTAACAATGACCCAACCCATTCAGTATTTACAAATAAACCTAACCTTGAGCTAATATTAGCCAAAATGCTATTGGTACCATGTTAGAAAATACTTACATGTTGGATAAAAATAACTCAATCCATTCAGTATGTTAAAATATACCTAAAAAGCATGTTAGTTTAAATCAGCTAAAATGCCAGTGCTAGCTTACATGCTAGTGTTAGCTTAAATAACAACTTGATGGATTAGTAATTGGTACCAGGAGGTAACAAAATAAATCAAAACTGTTCCAAAACGTTAAAATGAACTAGCAAGTTTCCATTAGCTTTTAAACTACAAAATGAATTGATAAGTTTGCTCTTGTTCAACAGGCAACCAGGAAGGTAATTTACTATCATTCTCAGACAGATTTTAGATTAGCCAGAACTTGGTTGGTTGAAAACGGCACAAGCCAACCTACTGAAAATCAAAACATTTACCAGAACGTTTGCCATTTTATTACCAAACACAAACCACAATTGTGTACATAACTCAAGTTTGAGAGCAATACTTAAGAGGATAGTAATATCTTTCCCTAGTGCATAAAGTTATTTTACACTGGAAGCTTTCAATTAACATGAAACCACTACTGAATACTAAATTAAAAAATAGCAGCATGGAACAATGTGCATGCAATGACATGCACTCCAACCTGCTTACACGTAATTGAAGACATTACTAAAATGGGTGGGTACCCCCCCAACATGCTTATGGAATCTATGGAATTCTGCCATATCATGGTTTAACAAGCCATTTTATGCAATTAAGGAAAAAAAATGTCAACACAGAGGGAGCTTGAAGAAGCAGCTACTCACCAACAGACGGTTGTCTCACCAGACAATGTTTAGGAACTAAGGATGAAACATATGAAAAAGGAAATTATAGCAATTATTGGACAATTCTAACATGTATAGACTGTTGACTAAAATAAACCAAGGAAGACTGCCTAAGCAATGCAGACATGCAGCTTGTAGAAATCACATTAAAGATACATTATAGAAAACCAGAAGTTTGAAACTTGTTAACATTGTTGACATAAAATAATTGTATTTAAAAAGGCTAAACAATGAATGTCCTCAATAGCTTCTAACCTGTAGTTTTAGATGAATTGAAGCCCTTGTCCAACACAGCTGTAGCAAATGAATGGCTAGTCAACCAAGCCCTGCAGAGTCTACTTTGTTTAGTTTTACAGCGGTTGGCAACCAACGTAAAGGTGCACTACCACGCCTACTGCTCCGGAGTGTGGATCAGACCCCTGCAGAGTCTAACAGCTGATCCATTTAAACCATCGGTGCATGTCCAAGATGTTTGACATATGACAAGCTCAAAAAATCATTAGAGAAAGTTTAAAAAATAAAAAATTTATATACACCTTTAGAGAATCATAGTAGCTAACAGCCTGTTAAACATTTAACTCTTATTCATACCTATTGGAGAGAACAGTAAATTGGTAGATAAAAAAATCTTCCAAAATACACACTATTAACATTTAACCAAAAGGAGGTAATGGAATTTGTACTTGGACTAAACTTGGGACCAGCCCTTGTTTGCTGTGCAAAAAACAGAGACTGCACAGCAAAATCCGCCAACACAGAAGAAATGTGAAGTCACAGCTGTTGTCTTTCACATTTTACTAAAAACTTCTTGGTCAGTAGACAAGAATAAGGAGGCAAATTACCTAGAAATGTGGTCATTCAGATTTTTGGGTGTTGGCACTTTGGGAAACGGACTCAAATTAAAACAAACTCCTTGAAGTATTTTAGACTGAGAAGATTATAGATTGTCTGTCTGTCCGTCCGTCCGTCCGTCCGTCCGTCCATGGCTATAAAAACCTGAATATTTAAAAAAGTATGAATAGTAGAATTACCAGAAGTCATAGCCGGAAAGAGCAGAATGAGCAGAATAGTTTAAAAGTGGAATGGTTGAAATAGCCCAAAAATTGTAGGAGGAGATACGTTCCAAAACATGTATAGAAACGTAAGGCTTAACTTAATGCCTACAGCATTCACATAATTACAGGGGCTGGTCAGTTAGAATGGTCTTAACATTTTAAGAAGGCTGTAGCTTTAATATGGTTATTGATAAAGGCATAGTGTAAATGAGAAAAACCTTCAGTATAAGCCAAAGTTTTTGATGGGGACAAATTAACTCATCTCATTTGCATATTGTGATGTCATCCGGCAGCCATATTGGAGTCCATAACCTGTATAGATGTTGATCTTTTTCACATTGTTTAAACCTTTTTTTATTTTAAATATTCAGATCTCTGTCCCCTAAATAACCAACAGGTTCATCAAAATGTCTGTTCCACTGGTGATACTCTTCCTCATCTTCCAAGCATAGCCCTCCATCATCGTCGTCGTCCCTTGCAGCAGGACTGAACTTTACCGCCATTGAAATACATTGTAAATTTGAAAACCTGAAAAAATTGGCATAAACTTAAATAGTGATTTCAGAAAAACCGTAACACAGCAAAAAGCTGAATCATTTGAAGGTAGCCTAAAGCCTTGTGACCAATTTAAAGTTTGAATGGAGTTTCTAGCTGAAAGTATGCTAAGGTAATTAGTTCCCATATGGCACAAAGTTTTTGCTGAATTTCGTAGGATTTTGAAAATTCTCCATGTATTTCAATGGGCCAAAAATGAATATTTAAAAAAGTATGAATAGTAGAAATACCAGAATTCATAGCCGGAAAGAGCAGAATGAGCAGAATAGTTTAAAAGTGGAATGGTTGAAATAGCCCAAACTTTGTAGGAGGAGAGCAGTCCAAAAAATGTACAGAAACTTAAGTGGAAGAATCTCTATAATGTGAATGCCTACAGCATTCACACAATAATAAAGAACTAGAAAAATTGCATTCCCTGCGAAAATGCAGTGTGAATGCTGTAAGCTGAATTTGTTTTGATGAAAATTACTGAAGAATTTGAAGACAACTGCAGAATATTGGCTGAATTGTTAAAAAGCAGAATAAGCCTAAAAAATAAATGTTTGCAAAGTTGTGTTACATAAAAAAAACAATCAATATTAGGTAAATGCACAAGTTGTCAAATTTTAAAAACGCTCTCCAACTAGCATGTTGTGGAAATATTAAAACGTAAAAATCTGCAGAAAAATAAGAGAGTCACCAAGTTATACTGAATTGCAAAACTGTTGAATAGCTAAAGTGCCAGTTTTAGCCGAAATTAGCTAAAATGCATATAACAGCTAAATGAGCCTCAAAATGCTAGTTGTACTATGTTGCTGAACTATATTACGTCGAATAAGCTGAGATGAATGACAGTCTTAAAGCACTTATGCGTAAAACTGTAAATAAGCTAAAATTAGGAAAAATTGTAATATTAGCTAAAATCTAAGTTGTTGCATGTTTAAAATTGCTAATGGTAACTGAAATGCTCCTGTCATCTTACATGACACATACAGTGTGTAGGCAAAGACTAACATGTTTTTAAAAACACCTCATCCTTCCCAGATAGCACACGTACGTCTTGCCGATGCATCAAGCTCTATCGCCGAGACGTTGTATGGAGAGCGTTTGCTCATTGGCAAGATATCTCCGAGACGTCGGCCTTTGATCAAAAAACGACCACCACACGACATCTCGGCGATCAATGAAAGCAGGGGCGCCCGCGGCCAGGCGTTCCATATATTTAGCCTATAAATAATTCTGCAAACCAATATGTTTACATATCAAATCAATAAATCATGGTTGAATGAAGCGCAGCGCCGTCAGGCTTTCTGACAGACACTTCAGCTGCAGGCAGAGGCAGTAGGTGTCAGTGATGACGCCATTGCAAATATGATGATGCTTGGTAAGTGGGCAGTCTTCTCGCTGTCTGGATGCTGTCAGAAACTTAGTTGTGAACTTAGATTTAAGTTGGATATAGGCGGACGTTCGTTTCATAAAACGGATGCTCCCTCCAACCGAGAACTGCGCTAATAAAGCAGCTGCATCATTGCTCGATTCTGGAGGCAGTGGATTCGGTTTTCAATAAATCTCCTTACATCCCAGAAAATACATGTGAGATCTTCCAAACAAAGTAACCCCAAAATATTAATTGTTGCTTGGCACCAGAGGAACGTGACATCATATTATGTTACTGTAAAATATATGATCGTCTATCTTCCAGTTCATGTGTCTGCAGGTAACTCCAAATTAATCTTGAAAAGTCTTATTACATCCAAAGAACCAGACAACAATTTATTTGACATTTGATTGCATAGAATATTTTATATTAACAATCAGTTATTCATTTTTACAACATTCAGTTGTATAAATATTTTACCTTATAGATATTATAGAACATAAGTATGTCATAGAAATACTGTCACAGTTACTTTGCTGAGTAATTAATTACTTTTACAGTGTATTAACTGAGTTACTAACTCAATTACTTTTTCGGAAAATTAATTTGTAACTATAACTAATTACTTTTTTAATGTAAGATGCCAAACTCTAGTCTGTGTGAGCAAAACCAGCTGGTGGTCAATGATTGGCTACTGGGAAGGATGCATGCTTGACTGGAGAGAAAGAAAAAGAACATTAGAGTTAAATAATAAAGTGACGTCAGCCAGTCCCACAAAACTATTTTGTTTAAATTGGAAAAATACCAGATGACTAAATTTCAGCAAACCATCTTAATTAAGCGCAACATCATGTATAGTTATGTTGAATTTACTTAATGTTACTATGTTGAATTTACTAAACATTATGTAGAATTTCTGGAACACCACTATGTTACATTTACTAAAATCCCTTATGTTGCATATACTAAATATACATTAGTTGTATTCATGTTAATAATAATGCATCAGTTTTATATAGTATTTTTGAAGACACTTAAACACGCTTTACATTACTGAATGCACTATTCATTCACTCACATTAATACTGCTACCCTGGGACAGACTGATCAACACCAATCATTCATAGTCAATCATGAACCAGCTATGCTTTTACCGGAGGAAAAGAGCGTGAAGTGTCTTGCCCAGGGACACAGGAACAGATTCCCAGGAGTGGGATTTGAACCGTCAGTCTTCCAATCATTATATGACCATCTCAGCTAGCTGAATCCTGTTGTAAGATTTCAATAAATACGACTTTAGTCAATTGAAATTCATATTTCATTTATTTATAACAACAAAATTTGAGGCCAAAACATGGCCTCTGCCAAATGTGATGAACACGGGTGTTGTGTTTTACTTGCTCCTCCAGAAGGTGAGGAAGAGAAAGAGTTTAGATGAGGAAGAGATGTCAGCGGCCAGAACAGCAGAGGGACTCGGAGCTGTGTAAAAAACAAAACAAAAAACACTTAGAAAGTATGTATTTGTGTGTGTAGAAGGTGTTTGTGTGTGATGTTATGGAAATAAACAAAAACAATGACAGCCATCAATGAAACAGTATATGTATTTTTCCATAGCACACAATATTGTCCTGTTTTCAGTGTCAGCCAATTCAAATGCTTGCCCATCCCAGCAATTAGCAGACGACAGGCAGGGTACACCCTGGACAGATCGGCAGTCTATCGCAGGGCTAGCTGTTGTAAATTCTAATTCAAAAATAATGTTTTAGTATCAGTCAAAATCATAGCATTAACTTCATCAAAAGACTTATAGCTCTAAAGTTCTTGGCCTTAGCCTTCTCCCTTCCACCCTATCCTTGCTCAGCCGGAGCCAGTTCTGGATTGCTGCTTCCACTTCAGCCTGTGTGGTTTGTGGAAAGGCCCCATTTCTAAGAACCAAGGCTGCAAAAAAAAATAAAAATAACAAGAGTTAGGCTAAACCTAAGCTGGTCAGTATTTGAGTTAGTCATTAACCACAAGAAATAAAATTTTGTCAGGATTGAAGCAGTAGTGGACATAAATGCAGGCTTTCTCGAAAGGATTTAATATACAGAGACAAGTAGAAAATTAACGATCAACTCAAGCCTAAACAAAGACACTGAACAAAGTATAAATAGAGGGATCACAGTGTATCCTTCAAACTGAAAAACAGTTGTAGTAATACTTACTTCGTAGAATATCATGACTGTCTGCCCTTGATTCCTTCTGTCCCCTCCCACATTAATTCAATTTGGTAGCAAGATCAGGTGAAAACAGTTTGTGGCATACACGCCACACTTTTTAAAACTGATTTCCCCCTAATTATGGCCAGTTCTGCAATCTGAGGAAAATAAGAGAACAAATCAAGTGTTACCAAACAATGTAAATTCATGTCTTTCACATATGCCTGTGTTAATCTGGAACACATTACTTTGACAATCTTAACTGGATTTTTGCTCATTTGCTGCAGTTGAAAATATTTCAACTTATAAAAAACATTTGAGCATCTGATACAGTTTGGTTGTTTGACCAGTAGGCTAATTATAAAAAAATGATGATCCAAAAAATAATATTTTTTACTTTTTATAACTAATTACTGTGGGGGGAACACATCCTGACTGACGTAACAGCAGTTGCCTTGGCAACGCATCACAACGGCAGATAGCCCACTCAGCCGTTTCTTTAAAAAAACGTACAATTTCAACGGTTAAAAAACAATATTAACATAATAATAATTGACTTAATATTTATTTCTTTCGTAAATGACCATGGTATCAGTGGAATAATACCGAGGTGTCCACAATCAGAAATGAATGGAAGACGCTGATGCATGAACCGTCCAATACGAAGCAAACCGTTTTAGTGGCCATTCTAGTGCAAAGGAGGTTCAGTTTCAGTCTCCTTTCTATGATGCTAGAAACCAGATTGACTTCGTACAACAAGATACATGCCGTCAGTAACCAAACCTATATGCGATAAGAGAACAGGATGTCGAAACAAGATTTCAGAATATGAGAGCCAATCGGCACACTTCTACCTTTTTCCAACCAGATAACGCAATGGAGGAAAAACAATAGGACTTAACCTTTCCTTGGTGTCAGCTGTAGAAAAAACAGAGTACAAGAAATTACTTTTTTTTTTGGCAATTTGTGGCTTACCTGAAACTCTGAAATTCACACCGACGACACCCCTGGACTGCAACTGATAGGATAGGTCCCGCCTTCTGGGGTCTTCCGTGTGTGGGTAGATCTGGGGCCGACTTAAAGCCGACGCAGCAGAGATTTTTGATGAGCAGGGGCTATGTATGAGAAATGTGCCCATGGGCCGATGCTTGACAGATGGTAAAAATTATAGGGCCGACGTCCATTCTTGGGCCGACGTCGGCAAGCGTACGTGTGCTATCTGGGTTTCAGTATGTCAGAATATACCCAAAAAGGATGTGTTTGCTTAAATAAGATGAAGTATTAATGCTATCTTAAATGATAGTGTTAGCTTAAATGACACCAACAGCATGTATGAAAACCCTAAGATGTTGATTAACAATGAGACAAACCATTCGGTATGTTAAAATATACCTAACCTGTTGCAATGTTAATCCATTAATCCTGAAAAAATAACACTCCACACTAATAAGTTCAAGTAGGAAATGGTGCAATGTATTCCAATGAGGTTACCAAACCATTTCATTGCACGACTCATTACTGGATTGCAAAAAAGTGATCCTACTAGTCCAATCTAAATAATTAAATCCATATGGCTGTAAAGTTCTGTCTTTAAACCTTCCAGAGCTCCCTCCACTCCATATAAGGCCAGTCATTTTTCGACCAATCACAGACCAGCTGTCAGTTACACAGACAGGGACACACAGATGCGCAGCACTTTTGATCCTTAACTTTTAGGCTTTTTTGAATGGGAATGCAGCTTCCGAACAACTCTTAATATCTTGAGAACTGTAAGGCCTATTGATATTACCAATGCACCATTTTTATCAGAATGGATAGGGGAACGCTCTCAACCCACTTAATCTGTTCAAAATACAATATTATTTGTGTAAATTTATGTCAAACAGGAGTATATTTTAGGTGAAATCAGAAATCTGACTTTACTTGGTCTAGAACAACCTCCTGTAACTTGGAAATAATAAGGGCCATCAAAAGCAGTCTTTCACTTTAATCTGTCTCCGCGCAGTGATTTTGTTAAAACGAGCATAATTTTGACATGCAGAAATCTGAGCAGGATCCACTCAGGGGTGTTTTTTCATGGCGTTGGGGCCAATTGCCAAAAACTGGTAAATGTCACATTAATGACGGTTACATTTCCTAAATCCAAAATATTTTTCCTACGTTTTGATGGATAATATGTGTAGATAGTGCGAAATTTGTATGAACGGCAGTAATTTGTTTGTGAAAGATGCTAGAGTGTACACTCTGCCAGTTGAAGAATTCCGTCATTGAAATACATTGTAAATTTGAAAATCGGAACAAATTTGCATAAAACTAAAATTGCGATTTTAGAAAAACTAGCAGATAGCAAAAAGCTGATTTATTCGAAGATAGCTGAAAGCCTTGTGACCTGTTTAAAGTTTCAATGGCGACTCTAGCTGAAAGAATGCTGAAGTAGTAAAACGGCAAATAGCACAAAGTTTTTGCGGAATTTTCATGATTTTCCATTCATTTCAATGAGAGCAAAAATCGCACAAAGAGCTGAATATTTTAAAAAGTATAAATAGCAAAAGATATAGCGTAAATGACCTGAATTAGCTGAATATTCTAAAAGTTTAATGGCGCAAATAGCACAAAGTATGCTTAAGTAGTTAAAGTTCAAAAAACGTACGGAAACCGGAATAGTAATAATAATAATAATAATAAAGAATAAAGAGAAACAGGAACACTATAGTGTGAATGCCTACAGCTTATTTATACTTTAACTGTGATTAAGCCTCCAGTCACTAGGTGGCAGCAGTGCTCAAACTTATCAACAAGCTGTCTGTTCAGCTCAGCAGAAGAAGTCTACACAGACAGATCTGAGAGTCAAAAATGTTCTTTAATTCACGCTGCGGGAAAGGGAGATGGAATCGCGGAATTTAACAACTAAAAATGGACTAAACAAACGCCGTTCCTGTAGTGATCTGGTGGCTCCCGCTCCTGTAAGGCTGGCTGTTTGCTGTTACCAGGAGGTCGGCCCGCCTCTCCATGCAGACAGACTAAACCTCCCCGCCATAGCGAGAAAACTCACAGAACCACAGACGCTCCCCCATCCCCGAAAAAAACTCCAAACAAACAAGTTGACGCTTAGCGTAAGGAACAGAGATATTTATGAATCGGGGGAAGATCCTTCTATAAATTCTGTAAGCCCACTGTGACGACCAGTGATAGCAAGGTTTGCATTAGAAACAAGAAGAAACGAGAGCTCTGTCAGGGAAAAAACGCAAACGAAGCGCTGCAGAAAGACCGTTAAACATAAAAGCACTGACATACATTGATTTCACTGGAGTCTGGGAAGGACTATGAAAAATATGAGATTATTCGTTTTGCACATAGGATGCTTTTGTTCTTTAAAAATGACAGGAAAATACTTAAACCATAGCACAGTAGATTTATGAAAATAGTTGTGAATAACAGTAAATGTGGTATTTGGTTATTGATTTGGTCAATTGTTTTCAGTCGCCACAATTACATACTTTTTGGTTTAAATAATATGACTAGAATGGAAAAAGCAGAATTCAGAAAAAATCTAAATGGAAAAAGTGGAACTTGTGAAGTAAAGCATTTATAACATAATAAATGGATTTCATAGGGTTGCAGAGCTGAAAATAAAAACAGTGATGGTGAAGAAGTTATGTAGCTCTAAAAGTGATAAACTGATGAAGCTGACAGGTTATCAATGAACACAGTTTTAAAAAGCTTCAATATTCAATATTAGTTTAAAAATCACATCCCATTGAATCATTTGAACTGTTTTTGTTCTAAGCATCACACAGACCAAGCAGTCTGGATTAAATGTTACCAACTGAGTTAATAAACTGAACTTGGAAATAGTGTAAAGACCTAAAAAAATAAAATGAGCTGCAACCATTTGAAGTAGTTGCATCTTATTTAATGAATCTTTTTTCATAATCACTATATATTATATGCAGTGTGCTGGTGCCGGTTTGTATCAAAAAATTATTACATATTTTTAGATATCAATCTGGTTGGGGGGGGGGGCGTGAACAAAAATCTGTTCTCTAGGGGGGGCATGGCAGAAAATAATTGAGAAACACTGCTATAAAGAATAAATATAAACAGGAACACCATAGTGTGAATGCCCATATGTCTGATTTTTAAAGACACATTTTGATGCAGACTGTATAATAACAGCTCTAAAACATTCTGTGGTTCTGAGCCATTCGGTGGTGTATAAACTTGTAAAAGTATTTTGAAGTCTGTTGTGTGACCTACTGGGAGCCAGTCCAAGCACTGAAGAACTTGGGTGATGTGCTCTACCGTTCTAGTGAGAATGCGGGCAGCAGTTTTCTGAGTCAGCTGCAGCTGTCGGATTGACTTTTTTAGGCAGACCTGTGAAGTTGCAACAATGAATCACATGAGGTTTTCTCAGGTCCCAGTGCGAGGGAACATAACCTATTGAGGTATGTTACTCATGGGATACTTCCATGTGACCCTGGAAGTTCAGGCCTGATTCCATTACTAAACCTAGATTTTAGACTTGATTAGTAGTTTATAGCTGTGTTCTCTAAAGCTGTATGCTGATTCTTAAACATTACTCTTTTGGTCGAAAAATCGTTACTTCAGTGTTCTTTCTATTCAGCTGGAGAAATTTGTGTCATAGGCCTATGGTCAGTACATTTGTTCGCGTTTGGATGGGTTCAAAGTTGCCAGGTGGCATTGTAATGTAGAGCTGAGTATCATCTGTTTAGTTTTGGCAGCAAATCTGATTTTATAATTATAATCTATTTTGAATAGGAGTGGCCCCAGGATCGAGCCCTAGGGCACCCCACATGTGATTTCTGTCCTTTCCGATGAAAAGTTACCCATAGACACAAAGAAGTTCCTGTTCTGTCCGCAAGGCTCAAACCAGCCAACTACTGTATCAGATAGCCCTCCTGTCATTTTAATGTCATTGTTGACAGTAGGGCTGGGCGATTAATCGAAATAATGATATTAAAAAGCTCAATCTCAATCAATGATGGTGTTATGCCAATTGACCAATCTAGCCGAGCTCTGCCTTGTCGTCAGGTTAACTGGCCAATCAAGTCACAGGGTAGTTAAAAGCAGCAGGCCTATGCTGGTAGGTAAAACAAAAGTGCAGTGTCAAAAGTATGGCAGGTGAAGAATTTTTAAGCACGGACCATTTCAACAAAGCTAGGTAATACAACCAATGTAATTAATCACCTGAAGTCCTATTATCCCTCTGGGTACAAAGAGACACGCAGTTTTGAAGTGATGTGATGTTGTTAGCAGGACGCATGCTCTTTAGGCAAAATTAATTTTGAAGGCTATATATAATTGTTTTTATTATTGTTGTTTTGATTTGAGTAAAAAAAATAAAAAATAGAGATCGTTCAATATAGTGAAAATATTCATCATACATTTTTTTTCATAATTGCCCAGCCCTAGTTAACTGTGTCAGATGCTGTACTAAGGTCCTGCAGTTCTGGCACTGCGGTTCTAACACAGTCCGTTTAGATGTTTGTTCATTTGTAGAGCAGACAGAGTCAGCCAATCACTGATGCATAACTTGTCAGGCATACGCAGCACTTGAACACTGAAACACAAACATGTACCGCAGGCATTTTCTCACTGTAAGTAATTTGGACTAAATCTGTTGCAACTGCTAATATTGTCAAAGAATTGAAGATAAATTCATAAAATGTTTGCTTTCCTGTAAAAATATTGATAATATAAAGATAAGATTAATGTAATTAATTCTAAATAAATAGGTTGTAGCAAACTTTGTGCAAAACATCTGGTCTGGATATTTTGCAGCTTACTATTACAACCCATTCCATTCAGTGCCCTCAAGATATTTATTTGCTCCAGCTTCAATGTCTAAACTTCAAAGATGTTTAAGCTGGTGTTTTTTTTATATAACCTATGCATTTCAGTTTGAAAACGCTTGGAACAAAAGACAAAGTTGCAGTCTTTAAGCAGTAGCTTATCAACAGAGGGTTATCTGTGCTGAACTAAAAAACTGCTTTTTAACCATCCACAAATCTCATCCCCAGCTCTCCAGGGACTGCAAGGTGGAGGTACAGAGGATTCTCCATCAGAGGGCTCTAGAAGTGAAGCTAGATCCTGAGCTGCAGAGGCGCTGTATGTCTGACCTTGGGAAGTGGTGCAGTCAGAAATCAGAGTCTGGCCAGGAGTTGGAGTGCTTGCAGGATCATCTGGAGGAACTGGTGTTAGACTGCAGAGATGTGGTGGGAAACCTTACAGAGCTGGAATCAGAGGTTTGTGTGCCTCTATGAAAGACTAAAAGTAATTTGTCTGCAGGGGAAAACTATGCAGGCTTTTTTTTCAGCCCACCAGCTTAAATTTAGCTCAGTTATTAGAATCATCAAGCTGTGACTCAGTGGGTTTAAATGTAGCAAAGAAAATAAATTATTGCATTAGTCCGACTAAATTCGGCTTTTTGAAATGCATATATAAGTACACCTTAATACAGCTGAAGTAGAACTGAACTGGCCCATTCTTTTATGAGTTAAGACACCCAGATAATTCGTTTAAATAAGCAGAGTCCTTTGCATGCAATGACATTACAGACTGGTCTAGGCATTCTCTGTTCTTGAAATGATGAGACCATGGAAACCGGTATAACATTTTGTATACAACAACAACACAGTAGCAACAACAAGTGTAACAATCAAACGGTACAGGATGTACAACATGTACTGTGCACAACATTGTTGTGGTCTATTTCTTCACTCAGTATGCTACGTTTACATTGACGCAAGTAATCGGATTAAAAGCCTGATCAGAATAAAAGTACTTTATTGTAAACACGGCATTCAAATTACTTTGACCAAATTACACTCATTCGGATCAAAACTTCATTCCAAATGAGAAGGGTGCGTTATGCTGATAGTTACACCGATTGAAGTGCATCTAAAATCTTATCATGCATTCACAACGCCACAAATGTCATCGTTAGCAGCGGCAAGATTACATTTTAAGTCTGTAGTTGAGGCAGTTAGAAGAGCGTTGTACTCTCTGCAGTGCTTTGTTTGTGTTGGCTCCGTCATCTTTTCAAGCTTTTCCCGCATTTCAAGCTTCAAAACTGCAAAAGCCAGCAACACAGAAGTTCAGCTAGCTGAACTTTTGACTGTCTGAATGCTCTTGACGCAGCACTTCAACCAATCAGAGCTTCTTGCTGTAGTGAAGTTGCCCGACGTCGCCTAGCCAACCACGATCCGCTAGCGTTTAAAACATCCAGCAGAGAAAGGCCTGCTGTGTATATGCATCGAACTAGTCGCTTTGTGAGTGTTGCTTGACGTTGACGAAGCGTGCGGTGTAAACTCACAATCATTCCGAATCTGGGTCATTACTACGCCTGTCTGTTATGTAATGCGTAGAAGTACAATGTCATTCTAAGAAAATAACTAGAGTCTGATTGTAATTTGATTGTGTACATAACTATGAAGGCTTGTAGATATAAAACAATGACCAGAAAAAATAAAAGCATGCTCTGAAGAACATTGACTGCTGCATTTTAATGTGCGCAGCCATATGTGTTTACAATGGAAGTCTGCTACGTTGTCTTATAGATCAGTTTCCAATAATTTAGACAATTCTGCAAATGCCAAAACAAAATATTCTGCTCAAATATGTAGCGGATATAAACGCTTGTCATAATCGGATGGATTTTTCTTTTGCCCCCATATACAAACTCAAATTCTTCTGCGAACTATGATTGGATTAAAGACATTTTGCACATGTAAACATAGCTGGTTTTCTTTTCTGTCCACTTCAATGCTACCAGCATTTGTTTACTATTTGTATGACGCTAAAAGTCCACCAGCAGAATGCCATCACGAAAGGGTGCACCCAGTGTTGTGGAGTCAAACACATTACATTCAGTTTAGATTTATTTTACAAAAGATGTGAACTTTGAAAAAGACTTCCTTTCTAGTTAAGGTGCTAGCTGTTTATTGCCATAGCTCGATTTTAGATGTGCATGTACATGAACTGACTATGAACACATTTGATTGCCAGAAGTGGTGAACCCCCTGCAGTCCTCATGCTGAACAGCAAAATACTATTCTGACTAAACATTTTCACTCTTTGTCTCCTTAGGATATTCAGATCGAGGCCTTAATAATGAGAGCCTGTGAACCTATAATTCAAAGCTACTGCCATGTGAGTATACACTTAAAATGGATCCATAAATCATTTATGTGTGTCCATGTTTGAAAAGTAGCATTCAAAAATTTTCAAAGAATTTAGGAACTGATTGTACTACATGTGTACTTCCTTTTTGCATTAGGATTAAATAATGGTAATTAAAATTGGAAACACACTGCAAATTAAAGATATGTTTTATTTTATGACCAGTTGAAAGAGAAGTGCAGAACATTATTTGAAATTGAACCTTTTCCCATGTTTTTGTCCTGATTCTTTGCCATGTGTCAGGAGGTTGCCGACAATCATATTAACTCTGGTGACCTAATGGAGTGCTTAGTTATGAACAAACATCAGAAGGAGATGAACGAGAAGTGTGCGGTGGGAGTCACACACTTCCAGCTGGTGAGTAGATTGTAGGCCCTGTGCTGTTGTAGCTCAGCTTTCATATGGGTCTTTCCTCTTCCTTTCTTGAGAACATGTAAAGTCGTGAGGTCAGTTGTAATATAAACAGGCAATCAAGGTTTAGGTGAAACAATTTTGCCTTATTGGTTAATGCCTGCATGTAAGTTATTCTGGCAAAGTCTTAGATATCATAACTCTTGGATGTAGGGGCCATAGCTTGAAGGGGATACATTACTCAAATGTCTTTTTTTATATATTTTTTTGTTTTCATTCATTTTTTTGTGTTACCATTTGGGTCTCTGCTGCCTTTATAAACACTCCAAACATAGATACAACCATCCATCTTTTTTTCCCAGCAATTTTTTATGTCAGAAGTCTTGTGGTTCTACACACCATTTGAAAAAGTGCTTTACTGCTTCAAAAAGCAGAATTTCCTTATAACAGCCGCTCACCTGTCAAGCCCCTTCCAACAATTCCTATTTCATACTTTTCTCATGTGCGGCAAATCCACAGCAGGAGGGGGAGCTCACTCACCGACTATGGCCATGACTGTGGTCACCGAGGAGAAAAAAAACCATAGTGTGGGTGGGGTGCAACCGTTAAATTGCATAAAAGAGTGACAGAGCCCGGTAACAGAGCCATCAGTCGCTTTCTTTTAAATTAATCAAATATTATTTGTAGAGCTTTTTTAATGATAAAATCATCACAAAGTACTCTCTGCACACACAAGACATTCACACCCCCTCTCACACCCCTTCACTGCAAGAACTGCAAGAAAGGATGTCAGTGTGAGGAAACCATATTTCGGAGATCTATCCAAACTTGAAGCCACCCCACACCCACAGAAGAGTCACCACAGGGACCGCCATGATCAGGTCAGGCAGGTAACCACAGCAACTGGCTGTACTGCAGAGTCCCACACACCACGACAAAAGAGATCTCCATTGCTAAACTGGCAAGGCTCCCAGAGTGACGAATCCCCATAAATGGAATACTGGAGTTAGTGTTTATAAAACAAATTAGAAAAACAAAGATAAAAATGTATAAAAAAGTAAATGAAAGTAAATAAATACTAAAAAAAATAATATTATAATAATGTTTTATAATTGGTTCATAAATATTTTTAATGAGAAATCATCCTAATAGTCATTGTTTTAGATGGCACATAACAACATAACTCTTGAATCTAGAAGCAAATGAGGATTATATTAGAACATAATCTTTAGTGTTGGCATAAAAAAAGGGTGGGAGGGTGACATACATATTAATTCTACGGCTGTTAGTTAATTACTATTAGGCTTCATTGTTGTGAATTATGTTTGTTTTTTTGTCATTAATAAACTCAATGTGTGCGGTGTACATGTGCTGTACATTTCTGCTCTATGCAGGCATCATAATCCAGAGTCAGACTGATTAAAGCTGCAGCATGTCCAGAACCAGGTCGCTAAGATGTCCATATTCTATTAATGTTGTTGAATTGCACCGCACTTTATCATGGCCTCTATTAAAAGTCAAGTTGCAGTAGAAAAACAGTTATATAAAAATGTGTAATCTGAATTGTATGAATTTTGTTTTTATTATGTCATATATGTAGCCTATTTGTCATTGTGATATTTTACATGATTAGTACATTTATTAATTGAAAAATATGAAGATTAACGACTCTGGTGGAAACTTTTTAGGATCCATGAGTATTGAAACTCACTGTGCACTCAGTGCATCGTCAGCAGATGTAGACGTGCTGTGCGCGCAGTGAGTTTTGATGCGTCTTTGGGGAAAAAGCCAGGTAGATATTTACATAACTGCATGTCTATGGCCATTAGAGTGTTACGTACTATTAGGTTTTATTGTGTGTGAATGACATTTTTTTTCATCATTAATAATTCTTTATTGCCCCACTTATGCTTCACCTCGGTGTCACTGAAACTCCTTTTTTCACTCTTTTGGACATTATTTTAAGGAACAATGAAAAGACTTAATGCATGTCTCAGAGGATGTAGTGTTACCAAATATGGTTAATTGAGGGCGTTTTTGTATTCAAATGAAAGTGAATGGGCAAAAGCACCTAGGCACGCACATTAGGGATATATCAACAGATGATTGCGGACGAAGATTTGTATGATTTGCCACCGTACATTTGATAAATCCGATTTTGGACTTTTCATACGAACATTCTAAATTTCATATGTAGGATAGAATGCAGGACAGTTTTTACGAACGTTTGATAAATGAGGGCCCTGAAGTGTTCTCAAATAACTGTCCTTTTTTGTGACTGTCTACAGATTCAGATCAAAGACTTTCGTTTCTCCTACAAGTTCAAGAATGCCTGCAAGGAGGATGTCCTCAAGCTTTGCCCCAACATCAAGAAAAAGTAAGCTTCACTGCTTCACCTTTCTATTCTTCACATCAGAAGCAACAGTTCTTCCTGTTTGATTTTTAATCCAGTTTAATAAAAGAGCTGAGGTGACACTTTACACTTCTGTGGTCATCTCAGATTAACTTTGCCTATTACTGTTTGCCTAATACTGTTTGGACTGGCATGTGCACTGAATCAATACAGCTTTTTTCTACCTGAACACATGCAGAATGTTTTTGCTGAATTCAGACAGCACCGCAACTTTAAAAAATGGACACCAAAGCCAAAGGACTCCCATCTATCACTAAGCTCTGCTATTTAGGAACATTAATGGTTTCACTTGCAGCTATAGTAGAAAAAGAAAGATGGAACAAACCAGAACTGTGTCAAAGAACAAAATTTATAAAAGCAATAAAGTACATAACACTTTTAGCACTGAACTGAATGACTCACCAGAAACTGTCAAGCTGAATATAAACATCACTGATACTAGAGAAAAAAACAGCTGATGTCCACATGGCTACTACTAGCATCCAACCAGACCAAAGTCTTTATTTTGTATAAAACACTAGTTGTCAAAATACTTGAGAAGAGTTTTTTCCCAAGAGTTGCCCATGCTGCATACAAGTACATCTGGGAGACCACATTGTTGAAATAGCTAATTAACTCCAAAGTGAATTAAACCAGTTATTCTTCAACATGGGCAAAGTATAATTTAAACATTGACACTGACAATTTTCAACTGGTTAAATCGTTTTCTTCTCTGTCTGCTTGTATTATTTTCCCTCTTTTTTTATCCAATCAAATGTCCAATTTGTTTCCATACCTTCATCATCTTTAAATTGTAGAACATAAAATCTAATTAATTTAATGAATTGAAAGAAATTAAGTCATGAAAAAAGGTTGTTTGTCTTAACGCAGATCAAAGTAAAAAAAAGTAATATGCAGAAGTATTATTGTTCTTGATTAAAGTGTACTGAAAACAAACTGAACCATGGCTTTTAAACCCCAAATACGTGCCGAACTTTGATTTTTGCATCCATTACACCCCTACCAGGTACGTCCACGTTTACTTGCTTATTTAGTCTTTCTGTGAGCATTCTTAATTAAAAAAACTGTTCCTGGAATTTTTTTCAATGTTCCAGAAAGTTGCACTTTGGCATGTCAGGTACCTTAACAGTAATACATTAAATACTGACTCAACCATATTACGTGTTCTTTGGTTGTGAAAGTGCTGAGTAAATTTTGTCATCGTTGAAGTCCCATTGCCTCCTATTCAAGTGTTTCTTTGGTTGATCGGAAGATGCAGCCTCCACAGAGTTGCATTATTTTCTCTTTATATCTAAATTGTTACAAATATTTAAACGAATCCTACAAGTGTTGATCACATAAACGTTGACCTACCCGTACCTGTTGTTTAGGGTGGACGTGGTTATCTGCCTCAGCACCACAGTGAGAAATGACACCCTACAGGACGCCAAGGAGCATCGAGTTTCGGTCAAATGTCGTAAACAGCTCAGAGTGGAGGAAGTGGAGATGGTACTTTTATTGACAAACTGTTATTTGGATACAATACAACACAAAAACTGACCAACCAGATGATTACTGCAGGATATTCCTGTTTTACATAAGATCTTCTATGGTGGACAGATTTTTCATCTCTCAGTTTTTTTTGTGTATCCATCAGTCAGAGGACATCCGCCTGGAGCCAGAGCTTTATGAGTCATGTAAGAATGACATCAGCAAAGTCTGTCAGAATGTGGCCTTTGGTAATGCAC
The DNA here is from genome assembly GCA_028564705.1 of Apricaphanius iberus. Lineage (NCBI taxonomy): Eukaryota > Metazoa > Chordata > Actinopteri > Cyprinodontiformes > Aphaniidae > Apricaphanius > Apricaphanius iberus. The sequence continues at coordinate 153,577 of JAPXFQ010001405.1, read as the reverse complement.
AGGTAAACGGCTACACACACACACATTTCTTTTTCATTTTAATTACAAAAAATGAATTTTCTCATTTTGGACAAGTTATTTTACATCAGCATTGATGTCGGAATACTGAAGTGCTGACTAGACTGCAGATGTAATTATAATTTAGCTCATATAAAGGGACAATACACAATACAGGGCCTACGAGAAGAAATTTGTAAAGAAAAATGTAATAGCACGAAGAACATTTTTTTTCCCAGGAAAATTTGTTTATCTCTTTGTTACTTTTTCTTACTTTGCTTTACAATCATTCTCAAAATTAAACAAGTATTTTCATGCACAGAATACAAGCAAACAATAGGAAAAATTTAGCCAAATTTCCTATACTTTTGAACATTTCTTTGTTCAGTTTGAGATTCTGTGTAATTGTTTTGTCATATCCAGTTGCAGGTAGATTAATTTTCATCCCCTTGTCCTCATTAAAGGGGAATTCTGTTTTTTTGGGGGGTTTTTTTAACCTGGACCTTGTTTTCATGTTTTTTCAGTCAACCTGGAGCCAGTTTGAGCCGTTGAGCAATATTTATACATTCAGTCTCGATCAGCTCTATCCGTAGAACTGGAGTGCTCAGGGCAGTCCAAAATGCAGCTTGTAATAAGGTTTAATCTGCCCCAAACGCCTTAATTTTACCGTGTCTATTTTCTCCTTAGACTTAGTAACGCCTCGGAAATGTTTCTTGATTGTCTTCCGTGCCGATTTGGGGGCTCAACAATAAAACAAGGCAGCATCCATGCCTAGTGAATCTGCAGCGGTAAAACACAGACTGGCAGTCCTGCTGCAGTATAATTGTGTATTATGTCCAAATCGGCCCAGAAGCAAATACAGAAGCACCTCCTGGGCGTTTGTAAGTCCAAGTGTATAATAAACATGGGGAAATTAAGGCATTTGGGGCAGATTAAACATTATTACAAGCAGGATGTGGACTGCCCTTACCACTCCCGTTCTACAGATGTCCGCTGATGAAAGCAGTGGATATAAATACTTCTGAATGGCTCAGACTGGCTCCAAAATTCTCAGGGTGAGCAAGAAAGCATACAATTTGCTAAAAAATAAGGTCCAAGTTGAGAAAAAAAAATTAATTCCCCTTTAAGTCCCTTTCTCTGTGCTATGCTCTTTACATGGATTATCTAAAGTTTGACTCTGAGTCTCTGCATTCTTCTCTAGGTCATTGAGTGTCTGAAGGGAAAAAAACAAGACCTGACTCCACGCTGTCACCAAAAGATCTTTAAGCTGCAGGAGGTGGAGATGGTTGATCCTCATCTGGACTATCAACTGATTAAAGTCTGCAAGCAGATGATCAATGTAGGCAAAATTTTAAATGGGCCACCGCATCCTATGGTGTGTTGGATGCACTCCAAGTAACCATCATGATAAATGTAGATATTTACTCAGTTGTTGTTTTTTTTCATTTAATTAAGAAAAATGTAGCATAAAACAAACTGACTGGTAGTCTTTAGCTAACTGTAGCTATTCATTTTAGAGTGTTCCTTCATGTTCCAGCTTTATGTAACACCTTTGTTTGTTTGTGTTTAGCGATTCTGTTCAGAGTCAGAAGGGAAGAATGTTCTTCAGTGTCTGAAACAGAACAAGAACAGTGAACTGATGGACCCTAAGTGCAGACAGATGATCACCAAGAGACAGATTACCCAGAACACAGGTACCTACACATAGTCTGACTTTTTACCTCTCCCACTGAGCCCAGCGTATGTTGGCTAAAACAGATGGTTATTTAACTGGTTTGTATGTATGTATGTTCAGACTACAGGTTAAACCCAGTGCTGAAAAAGGCCTGTAAAGCCGACATTCCAAAATTCTGTCAGTCCGTCCTCAACAAGCAGACAGCTGACATCGAGCTGGAGGGTCAGGTCATCTCCTGCCTCAAACTCAAATATGCAGACCAGGTCAGACTCATGATATGGATGGTTGGTTGGTTCCTTTCTTCACCTTTGCAGCAGATGTAATGAAGTACCCAAGGTTTCGGATGGAACACTCATGATCTGACTTACCTGTTTGATGTGTCTGCCACAAATATGAAATGTGCTCCGTCTCCCAAATTTTGTTTTATGTTTTTTTGCTATTCTTTTGTAGACTGCCCATTCTGATAAGCTCCTAGGCCCAGGCAGCTCTGTCATAAACAGTTTCCTGGATATGAGAGTTTTTCAAGTTTTCCCGAACAGCTGGTCTGTTCCAGGGCAGGATCGTTTTTTGTTTGTACTCTAAACCCTGTTGTGTGTCTGATTGTTGTGCGTGAATGAGCCGTCCATTCCATTCTAGAACATCTTTCTAAGCTGTAAGCTACTGTTGCGACATCTAAGCAATAACATCAGTCTGTCGAGCTGCTCTGCCTGCTCCTTTCTTGAATAGGCATTTGACCAGGCCGTCGAATTGAGCGCGTTTTTGATTTAGAATGTGGGTAAGATTTTTATCCAAGGCCATTACTTTTTGATTAGTTTTAAGCTAAACGTTATCTAACATGCTGAATAATTTCTGTTTTATATATTTGGAATGTTGCTACTCACATCAGTATTTTATTTGATCTGGATTATTGTACAAAATATGGTCCATGATCCGTGGTTTAAAATGTTTTCTCAATTCTAATCACAAATTTAGCTGCACTCAATTACAAAACATTTGGAAATATTGCAGCATGTTATAGTGTCGTGACCAGAGGTGGTTACACTACACAGAATTTGTAGTAATCAGTAGTTAATGCAGTGTTTGGCCACTATACGCTTTATATTGAACGGATAACTTATCTAATCTGTTCCTTTGGCGATTTTGAACACAAGGAGGTGTAGGAAAACAAGAGTAAAATAGTGATACTCTGTAGCCACTAAGTAACTGATTAAACATCAGATCAGTTCTATTGATACTAATCTGTTGAAAATGATCATCAGACCACAAAATACAGTTATGTGCAAGTTCTGGTATTTTAAAAGTACAATGGAAGAATTGATACACAAATATAATTACAAAATAAAAATTGAAGCAGAGTTTGAAGTTGAAATTGAAGTTTTTCAAATCAAAATGTTCATCTTAGAACTTAATTAAACTGTTAGATCAGGATAAAGTGCTTCCAGTATCATTATATAGTATTCAAAGTTCAGTCCAGTTAATCCAGTTAGTTAATCTCCTAACCTTAGCAGCTAGAAACCAGCTTTAGAAAAACAGTTTTTGTACGAACAAGAGATCTCACTTTAACATAAACTCTAATGGTGCATTCAGACCAAGGTCTTTGTCAGTGTCAGCAACGTCAGTATTACATGTTAAGTCTATGGTGGAGTCTGTTGGAGGAGCATAACGGTCTCTGCAGCGCTTTGTGAGCTTTGGCTCTGTCAACGTTTCAAGCTTTTCATGCTTCAAAGCTCATAAAGCCAGCAGCGCAGAAGTTCAGCTAGTGGAACTTTTGACGGTGCTGACGCCCCTGAAGCGGCGCATTAACCAATCAGAGCTTATAATTGTAGTGATGGCACTACACGTATTTTGAATGTAGCGGGAGCTGGAAAAACCTACATTTTAAGTCTAGATAACGCAGATTTAAAAAATCATAATTTATGATCGGTAAGTGTTATTTATGATTCATAAATAACACTTACCGAAGACAGATGGACAGGTGCTCTTCGGGAGTAACAGAGAACCTTGTAGGCGATTCGAGCTCCGATGCGGCCCGGGAGGTCGGCAAGCTGGGCGCGGGACAGACGGAAGTTCCGCTGAAAGCCAACCTCATCCATACATAGCTCCTGAAGCAGAGTCATGAGAACTTCCTTGGTTTGATGTTTCTTCTTGGATCAACAGGAATAATGGAAATATAGTTCATAATGCATCTGTGTAAAAAAGATTATTCTCTCCTTTAAAGACGTCTCCTCTTTCCTTGTTTTGTGTTTTGCAGCGTTTGTCCCCTGACTGTGAGGACCAGATTCGGGTAATCTTGCAAGAGTCTGCTCTGGACTACAAGTTGGATCCTCAGCTAGAGATGCACTGCAAACAAGAGGTTTGCAGCTTTCTGTTTAAAGACACATTTCACTGCAGTTTAAAAAAAACTCTGCTTAGTTATTCCATCACCTCCCGGTTTCATGACTCTGCAGTCATCGGGTTGTTAAGGAAAACAATGTCTTCCTTCTATAAATAAGGATGAGGCTTCAGTCTGGATTGGTATTTTAAATGTTTTATTATGCCCAGACCCTAATGGTACATACACACCATAGGTGACGAGAGAGTCAGGTTTACATGTTAAGTCAATGGAGGAGCGCGATGAAGTGCAACTAGGGGTCCCGCGACAAATCGGAAGCAGATTTGCGTCACGAAAAAGCTTGTCTGCCTGATTTGCATTACAAAGTAGCCCGACTGGTGCATTTCAGGCGCAACCGAAAATACAGTCTGCATTTTATGTGGTGCATTTTGTGCATTTTTTTGGGATCGGGATGGGAGCGACACTTGATTCCCATGTCACCCTCTACTCCTAATATGACCACTTTTTCAGTAACGACTAATGCGTTACTATTTCCAGATTATTCCGATTAATCAGATTAAAGTAACTTGTTCAAGCCACTGTGCTTTGACTTTTCTTAAGCAAAAATATATGTTTGGTCCATGGTGGCAAAAGCATTAGGAAAACAAGCGACAATGGCGATAAATAGGGTTTTACATGCCTTCAACAACACTGCTGCCGTCTTTTTCTGTTACAGTTCGAAGCAGCTGATTATCGCCTTTACCGTCGCCATGTTCGTTTTGGTCTGAGCCTGTAAGTCTGAGTTTTGTACTCTGTAACTGCCCCCTAGTGGAACTCTCCAGTAGTACATGCCCAAGACACATCTTGTTGCTTCATAGTTACTGGTGTCAACGTGAGGTTAAAAAGAAAGTATAATTCTGGCTTTAGCCTACTGTTAAAATGTATTTCCAATAAAGTGAGTATTGTTCTGCAATGCTCCTGAGTCAGCATTTAGCTTACTAGCGCACAACAAAATGATACTACTTCCTACGTCACCATTGCAGTCAAAAGGAAATTAAATATAAATTTGCGTAAAACATGTGTACATGAGATTAGAGACTGATATGTAATGATTTATAAATTATACAAAATGTGTTAAAAGGGACATAAACCATTTGGGTCTCTGCTGCCTCTGTAAACACTCCAAACACGAATAAAAGCCATACATACATTATTTTCCAAATTTAGGTGTCAGAAATATTGTGCTTTGTCACAGTAACTGCTTATTTAAATACAACTGCCCCTCACCTTTCAAACCCTGCCCCTCGCATGTCGAATACTGAATCAGAATCAGCTTTAATGGCCAAGTATGACACATATGAGGAATTTGACTCCGGCAGCTTTTCTCACTAGTACAGACTTAATAAGTGTAATAAAAAATCGATACAATAAATAAATAATAATAAAGGATAATATATACACCAAACCGGGGTTATTGTACACTGAGTATATACAGCAGTGCAGAGTTATAGTTTATTGTTCATGTGAATGGACTCACACTCTGTGACTACTCAGAGTTCATCAGAGCGGCAGCCTGGGGGAAGAAACTGTTCTTGTGTCGGGTGGTTTTGGCGTTCAGTGCTCTGTAACGCCTGCCTGAGGAGAGGAGCCTTAACAGGTTGGGGCCAGGGTGAGAGGGGTCAGTGGTGATTTTCCTGGCCCGCTTCCTGACCCTGGACTGGTACAGGTCCTGAATGAAGGAAAGATCAGTACCTATGATCCTCTCTGAGGACCTGACTGTTCTCTGCAGTCTGTCCTTGTCTTGCCTGGTGGCGAATCTGAACCACACAGAGATGGTTGAGGTCAGGACAGACTGGACTATTGCTGTGTAAAAGATGGTCAGCAGCTCCTGGGGCAGGTTGAACTTTCTGAGCTGACGCAGAAAGTACAGCCTCTGCTGGGCCCTCTTCCTTATATAGTCAATGTGGGAGGTCCAGTTCAGGTCCTGTGCGATAGTGGATCCTAGGAACCTGAAAGACTCCACTGTGGGGACTGTCCTGTTGAGGATTATGAGAGGAGATGTTGATGGGGGTCTCTTTTGAAGTCCACTGTCATTTCCACAGTTTTCAGCGGGTTTAGCTCCAGGTGGTTGTGACTGCACCAGAAGACCAGCTGTTCCACTTCCCCTCTGCATGCAGACTCGTCGCCGTCACGGATGAGTCCAATGATGGTGGTGTCATCTGCAAACTTCAGGAGTTTCACAGAAGGGTCCCTTGAAGTGCAGTCAGTGGTATGAAGGGAGAAGAGCAGTGGGGAGAGAACACATCCCTTGGGGGCACCAGTGCTGATGGATCGGTTGCTGGATATGAAGTTACCCAGTTTCACCTGCTGCCTCCTGTCAGTCAGGAAACTGGTAATCCACTGGCAGGTAGAGGGAGGAACGGTGAGCTGGGACAGTTTTTGATGGAGGAGCTCTGGGACGATGGTGTTAAACGCAGCGCTGAAGTCCACAAACAGGACCCGAGTGTAAGTCCCTGCAGAGTCTAGGTGGTGCAGGATGTAGTGGAGAGCCATGTTGACTGCATCATCAACTGACCTGTTTGCTCTAAAGGCGAACTGCAGGGGGTCTAGCAGGGGATCCGTGATCTCCTTCAGGTGGGTCAGTACCAGTCGCTCAAAGGATTTCATGACCACAGATGTCAGGGCGACTGGTCTGTAGTCATTTAATCCTGTGACAGGGGACTTCTAGGGAACCGGAATGATGGTGGAGCGTTTGAGGCAGGAAGGGACATCACACAGCTCCAGGGAGTTGTTGAAGATCTGAGTGAAGGTGGGAGCCAGCTGGTCAGCACAGACTTTCAGACAGGATGGAGACACACCATCGGTTCCAGGAGCCTTCTTAGGCCACGTCCACACTAAGCCGGGTAATGCCTTAAACGTATAATTAATTAGTCTACACCCCCCCCTATCGTCCACACTAACCCGGCATCGTTTATGGTCCGTGGCCGGATAACTATTAGCTGGGTAAGAGAGCCGTGTAAATCTTAATTCAACGGCTAAACGAGCTAGTGTGGACATCTTCCCCGGATAATGAAAGGAAGTGGCGTCAATGAATGAATCAAGCAGACATGTACTGTGCTGTAGAGCTTCTTGTATATATTATGTAGGGGCTGGCGTCACGTAGATTTTACGTGTTTTTCGTGCGTCTTTTCGCACATGCCCAGTATTTGCACAGGTCCGTATGGGATTGCGCAATCATGGGACCTTAAATGCTCGTGTTGAGTGGATAACATCAGGCGTCTAACTCTCCGTATAACCTTATCTGCTTAGTGTGGACGTAGCCTTAATCCTCTGTCTCTGAAATAGTTGACGCACATCCTGTTCACAGATCCTCAGCGCAGGCAAAGGGTCAGGTACGGAGGTGGTGATGCTAGGCCTTTTGTGATGGAGGTGGAGGTGGAAGGTGTGAAGGTCGTTTCAAACCTGGAAAAAAAGTCATAGAGGTCTTCAGCCAGGCGGGGGCTCCCCACAGGGTGGGGGGGATGGTCTCTTGTAGTTGGTAATGGTCTGCAGGCCCTTCCAAACTGCAGAAGAGTCGTTGGCAGAAAAACGCTCCTTCAGCTTAACACTGTAGGTCCGTTTTGCTGCCTTGATCTCCTTTGTCAGCTTGTTCCTGGCCTGCTTGTACAGGTCTCGATCCCCACTCCTGTAGGCCTCCTCCTTGTCCTGGCGTAGCCGTTTCAGTTCTGCAGTGAACCATGGTTTGTTGTTGTTGAACGTGCAGAAGGTTTTGGTCTGCACAAACATGTCCTCACAAAAGCTGATGTAAGATGTTACAGTGTCAGTCAGTTCGTCCAGGTCTGAGGCTGCTGCTTCAACGCTCCAATCAGTGCAGTCAAAGCAGGCCTGTAACTGCATCTTTGACTCATCAGTCCATCTCCTCACAGTTCTTACTACAGGCTTAGCAGATTTCAGCTTCTGCCTGTAAGATGGGATGAGGTGGACTAGCCAGTGGTCAGAAAGTCCCAAAGCAGCGCGGGGGACAGAGCCATATGCATTCTTTATTGTGGTGTAGCAGTGATCTAAAGTGATCATGTCCCTGGTTGGGCACGTCACGTGTTGTCTATATTTAGGCAGTTCAAGTTTGAGATTTGCTCTATTAAAATCCCCGAGAATAATTAGCAGAGAGTCCGGTTGAGTTTTTTCCACGTCTGTGATCTGGTCGGCGAGGTGATGTAACGCCTCCGTTACGCACGCCTGCGGTGGAATGTATACAGCGACCTGCACAAACGAAGCAAACTCTCACAGTGAATAAACTGGTCTACAGTTTATGAAAAAGGACTCCAAGTGAGGACTGCATGTCTTCTTTAACACTGTGACATCTGTACACCAACCTTCGTTTATGTAGAAGCACATTCCTCCTCCCTTTGACTTCCCAGACAGTTCCGCGCAGCGGTCCGCTCGGAACAGGCGGAAGCCCGGCAGCTGTAGTGTGCTGTCAGGGATGTGTTCGCTGGACCAGGTTTCAGTGAAGCAAAAGGCGGCAGAACGGCGAAAGTCTTGAGTTCTTTGATAGGAGAAGGAGCAATTCTTCCATTTTATTAGGCAGAGAGCGGAGGTTCCCCAGATGTATGGATGGGAGAGCAGTGCGTAATCCCCGCTGTCGCAACTTGACCAGCACTCCAGCTCGTTTCCCTCGTCTGCGTCTCCGTCGAAATCCACAGAGCGCTGCTGCTCCTCCGGTCAGAATCTCTAAAAAGCACTGTGGTTGAGTAAAAACCGGAGAACAAAGTCCGGCACTGGATAGACCTATCTTCAGGAGTTGGTCTCTGCTAATTTTAATAGCAGAGGGAGTGCAGAAAACTATGCCAAAAAGTAAAAATGTAACAAGTACTAGGGAGCGAAGTACCGAGGCGTCCATCCGCGGCGCCATCTTGAATTTTGTCCATCAATTCCATGCCATTCCCATGTATGGCAATCCCAGAGCCTGGTAACCAGATGGGTAGATGTGTCCTTAAACCGCTTATTTACATAAAAGTGACTGTGCCCCCTAAATAACTCCTTCAGAATTGTACTCAAATTAAGAATTGAGAAAAGAAGCATATCTTCTCTTTAACCCTTAAATGGTTTCTGTGTCCTGGGAGATACGGACATTTGGCAGGCTGTAGGGGGGAGGGGTATTAAGTATCTGTATTAAATATCATGAGAAAGTCTTAAGGGGGGATGGATCAAGTATCCAGGTCATGTGACTTTATTGCAGCATTCAAACTAAATTGATACCTTTATGTCACACTCTAAAATGGCTGCCCACGTGGACAGAGACACGGCCATGATGTAAGTGTTATTTTTCTTGTTAATTATGTTTTGGGGGGGATTTGTTTTTGAAAATATTGTTCTATAAGGATAATTCTATGTAATCTTGTTGAAAAATAATGAATTACATTTACACAACTTTGATAAACAGGCATTGAATGTCCGTATCCGGGGGGGTACGTTGTCCAGATAGGGGTATATAAACAGGCATAATCACTCTCAGATATACTGATGTTTTGAAGCCTATAATCTACAGATAATCAATAATATAAAGGTGTTAAATGTTGATTACACTACATTTTACTCTTAAATGTGTATTACTGATTAATTTACCAGCGTACATATGTTTTGAGGGAATTTCTACCAGTACCTTCTATGGTACAAGAAAGAGAGAGGTGGCATCTATTGTGTTGCCACCTGATGGTTAATCTGATTCAGATGAAGATGAGGGAACCAGTGAAGATGAGGAAGATGAATTGTATACAGAGGGCCAGTGTCAGGACAGCAGCAGCACCAATGACCACTTCAGTGATAGCTCAAGTGATGATGAGGCAGAAGAGGGAGCAAACCACAGTAAAAGACGGAGGATGTTCAAGTAATGATTAGAGTAGTATAGTGAATTGTTATGTAAAAAGTAGCAAATGTCATGCCACTCAAGAGGTATAAATGTTTGTCCAGGATGCTCCACTTTCAAGATAAGATGAGCTTTGATTCCAGTGAAGATCGCCTGGTGAAAATAAGGCCTGTACTTGACCCCATGAGGGGGCAGTGTATGGAAATTGAGAGTGAAAACCAATTCTCAATTGATGAAATGATGGTACCACACAAAGGGAAAAAAGCTGGAAGTCTGCGGCAGTATCTACCCAGCAAACCTAAGAAATGGGGTTTCAAGATCTTTGTGCGAGCTGTTGTGTCTGGCTTTGTGCATGACTTCATGGTTTACACAGGGAAGTCTACATTTGATGGTGCTTCTCCAGACAAAGAGTTTGCGTTAGGTGGAAATGTTGTTCTGCAGGTGTGCAGAACCATCAGAAATCTCTCCAACTGCATTGTCTACTTGAACAACATTTTCACATCCGTGAGATTGATAACTCATCTAAAGGAGTCTATGGGCCTCAGAAGTTTGGGTACCATTCGAAAGAACCGCTTGAAGGGTTGCACATTGGAAGAAGATCGAGACCTCCTTCAAGAGGACGAGGCAGCTTTGACTTTCGTGTAGACAACGATGCAAAGCTTGCTGTGGTCAAATGGGCAGACAATAAAACTGTCACCATGGCGAGCTCCTGTGCTTCTGTCAACCCAGTTGGCCAAGTGAGACGCTACTCCAAATGAGGAAAAGAAGAAGGTAAGTGTGCCATGCCCGAAGATTGTATCAGAGTACAACACTCACATGGGAGGAGTAGATTTGGCTGATATGATGATTGCCCTCTATCGCACTCCAGCCAAGTCACATCAATGGTACCTGGCCATATTTTTGCAGATGGTTGACATTGCTGTCAATAATGCCTGGCTTCTCCATCGTCGTGATGCAGCCCAACTGGGTCAGAAACATCATTGCCTGAAGGTCTTTAGGTTGGATGTTGCCAAAGGACTCATCTACTCTGAAAAGCAAAAAAAGGGTCGCCCCTCCAAAGGAAAAGAACACAACACACCACCAAGAGTAATCAAACAGCCAAAAGTCCCCAGGCCTGTGGATGATTTGAGATATGACGGGATTGACCACTTCCCTAATGTGTCAGTGAAAGGCCGATGCAGGGTGTGCCAGGATGGACAGACCTCCATCGTGTGTCAGAAATGCAAAGTGAGGCTTTGCATTGTCACAGGCCACAACCCTCGCGACTGTTTCCACAGCTTCCACTGCCAGTAGGCTATTTCTAGTATAGGAGCTCCACAGGGGAGATGTTTGCATAAGAACAGAAATAAGACGTTTTGTGTAACGTTAGTAGCTCGTTGTTTATTCAAAGCTAGATTTGTTTCCAATGACTTGTGTTGAGTTTTTCCCCCACTTTTTTAAACTTTGTTTACAAGACATGAAAAAAGTAACTAATTAATTGCTTATAATATGTTTTAAAAGTTTACAAATGAAATATTTGAAAAATTTTTAAATGGTAAATTTATACCCTAAACCGGCAATGTATCTTGGGAGATATAAACTTTAAAATAAAAAGTAAAGGTCATATTCTGAAAAAAATCATGAAATTGTTATTTTGGCCTAGAATCATTAGAAAATAGCAATTAGTTATTTTTCCAAAGTGTTTATACGTGCTTGCCCATTTAAGGGTTAAGGATATGAAATGCAGGCTATGAATGGGAGAAAATGGGAAAATGAGAGTAAAACAAATTGGTGTAATTGAAAAGGGGGGGTTAACCCAGACACTCCTTTTAACAAGTGCTAAAGCCTTTTACATACATTTAACTCACAATTAAAACAGTTACTGGGTAGCTTAGTTGCTTTAAATTACTCCCAGACATTTTTACCCAATGTGACACAAGCTTGCAAGAAAGACTCTTGGTGTTGTACTGGTTGAATTGTTGTTTAATAGACTTTTATGTTTTGTTTAATAGTTTAGCTTGCTTTTGCTGTGGGTGTGTTCAGCACGTTACATAGGTTGCTTGTAAAGCCCAACCAGCAGGCGATGAAAAGGACTAACCCATTTTTAAATTCAGTTTATTTATATATCTTTGATTCACAACAGATGTCATCTAAGGCACTTTACCAAAAACCTAATTCCAGTACAATCACATAAACATTCCAATATGTTTTAAAGTTTTCTTTTTAAAGATTACCAGCAGATTGCATAGACTCATTGACTGGCAGTTTTGTCCTGTTATTTTCCTAAATAAAGTTTCTGTTGGGGAATAATTCATCACTCCATTGAGATACACAATGCACAACTTCTGACCAAACAACCAAGAAAACGTTTATATACGTGTGTGAATAATCATGTGTGTTTGTGTGTGTGTAGATTGGAAGTCTGTGTCCAGAGGAGGCAGCAGCTCAGGAGCAGACGGGACAGGTGGAAGAGTGTCTTAAAATTAACCTTCTGAAGATTAAACAGGAAGCTTGTAAGAAGGTAAATGATGTCACTGTGACAAAGTACCGCTTGGCTTTTTGAAGATAATCATTAATTAGTAAACAGTGTGTGTCAAGAAAAGAATAACACATTTCATAGCATTCATATATATTAAGTATTATTACTGAGCAGCTTTTCTACAAGTTCGCTTTAGCTTTTTTATTTTTACTATTTTTATTTTTTTTAATTTTCATTCTTAATCGTGTTCCCATCTCTTTCTCTTCATCTTGTTTGTACCTCCCTGCAGGAGGTGCTGAACATGCTAAAGGAGAGCAAGGCGGACATCTTTGTGGATCCTGTGCTTCACACGGCCTGCGCCCTAGACATCAAACACCATTGTGCTGCCATCCCACCTGGCAGGGGACGTCGTGAGTCCTCAAAACACACACACATAGATTCTAACTAAAACAGGCCATCAGACATCTAATTTCATAAAAATGTTTAAGCATTTAGGCTTTTGTTTGAATCTTCTTTAGTAGTAGTTGTACCAGTCAGTTCGCTGGAGTTTAAAAACTTAACCATGCATTTATCTTTAGCTGCCTTGATTACTGTAACAGTATCTTCACAGGTCTACCAAAAAAATCAGTCAGACAGCTGTAGCTGATCCAGAATGCTGCTGCTCGTGTTCTCACTAGAACTAGAAAAGTAGAACACATCACCCCAGTTCTAAAGTCCTTACACTGGCTCCCTGTAGCTCAGAGAATAGACTTCAAAGTGTTTCTGTTAGTCTATAAATCATTTAATGGGCTAGCACCAGAGTACAATAACGATCTGCTATCACGGTACAAACCATCCAGATCACTTAGATCCTCCAGCTCTAGTTGACTCACCGTCACTAGAATCATAACCAAACATGGAGAAGCAGCTTTCAGTTTCTTTGCTCCCCATATCTGGAACAAACTCCTGGATGAATGCAAAACTGCTGCATCCAGATCACTTAGATCCTCCAGCTCTAGTTGACTCACCGTCCCTAGAATCATAACCAAACATGGAGAAGCAGCTTTCAGTTTCTTTGCTCCCCATATCTGGAACAAACTCCTGGATGAATGCAAAACTGCTGAGACACTGAGAATCAAATCAAAAGTTAAATCTTATCTATTTAGACTTGCTTATGAGTATTTGATACAACTTTTGTGTTCATTCTATTTAATTACTGATAAATGTTTCTGTTCTAATTTTCATAACTTTAGATAAATGTTCTCTTATGCTCTAATCACTAAATGTTTTCTTTTCTTTTAATTACATAAATTGTCTTTTATAAATGTTTGTTTAAAATTTCTTTAAGTGATTTTATGTTTTAATTTTTCATATTTTTCTAATCTTGTCAAGCACCTTGAAATTGCCTTGTGTTGAAGGTGTGCAATAGAAATAAAATTGCCTTGCCGTTGCTTGCATCTTTACCATATACAATCCATCTTAGTGTATGAGTTTTAAATAGTTAATAAATGTAGCAATTTTTAAAAAACTGGATTGAGCGTATATTCTAATATTTTTGGCATCAGGGTAAATGTAGTTGCTATGTTTCAAAGTTAAACTCTGGGTATTAAAGCCATGTCTCTTTCTTAGAAATGTCCTGCCTGATGGAGGCGCTGCAGGACAAACGTGTTCGTCTGCAACCAGAGTGCAAGAAAAGACTTCAGGATCGCATTGACATGTGGAGCTATGCTGCCAAGGTACACCCTCAGCATGAATATGCTGTCAGAGAAGTCCTAGTACCAGTATGGAGACACCACTGATCCTTTAACACCAGGTGGTGGACATAAACAAGCATTGAGCTGTTTACTCAGACCTCAGGTCTTGGCTGTGAAGCTGCTCTCACATATCCAATGCAACCCTGCATTGTTGTACTTTCGGTACCATTGTGTAGATGACAAACTTCTCACACCAGGAATGAACACTAATAAATATAGAGCTATCACACATACAATGCAGTGCTTTAGCTTTGTTCAGTAGCTTACTGTACACACTGCACATTGTATTCCAAATCAAAAGCAAACCCTCCAACAAAGTATCCATTTTGCATAACAAGTACACCATTGGATTACCCGAATCAGGTCCTCACAGTCAGGAGACGAACACTAAGAAACACAAAACAAGTAAAGTAAGTACACACCATTTGACATCTGCGTACGCTGGTAAGGCTCACCACCCTAAACTACGCAAAAAACTGTGGGCATGTGAGTTCTGTGGCAAATGTGTACGTGCGGTTCTCATGTCTGACAACACTATGCAGCAATGAAGCTTCAGCCAATCAGTGAAAAAAGCTGAGAAAAATTAGTCTAACATTGCGTAATGTTACTTCTAACAAAAAAAGATAACAAAGAAAGAAAGATAAAAGGTGTTTTTTTCTTAGCAAATCTACCGATCATGTACAGCAGCAGACCTTCCAAAATTAAGAGGGTCCATGTTCCTCAAAAGTAACTAAATAAATAAAAGAACAATGGCCATGTTTGTGACCCTCTAAAGTTCCTCATCATGCATTTTGAACAGTGTGCAATTTTGATGTGGATATGAGCCACCAGGGAGCTGTAGCTAATTTATAAATGAGCCCCAATGGCGTGTGCACATGTGCTGTAAGCCAATTCAGTTATTACATTACTAAAAGCAACAAAAAAAAACTATTGTAATATACAAAATAAGTTACCATTTTAATTAAATACATATTAAAAAGATTGTATGATTCGTGTTGATTAAATGAAAATGAAATAATTCAAGTAAGTTAACATGTGGCTATCAGCTTGTTTAAGCTGTTCAATTTTAAAATGTCCAGTGCAGTGTAGGTATTGTAGAGTCAGGTCAAATTGGAAAAAATATCTATTACTTGTAAAAATAAGGACTATGAACATGTGGGTGTGTGTGTGTTGCAGAATGTCGACGCCATGTGGAGGGCAAAGAAAACTTAAAGATTGTGGCCAGTACACTACAAAATGTCTATATTTTCTTAATTAAAAGTATTGTAATCAAAAAGTTTTATAACCAATTTCCAGCCAATGAATTGGAAAATGACTGCATGCACAGTAATGTAGTTGCAAAAAAAAAGTTAATCGGGAAAAAAAAAGCCATACAATACAATTAGTACTGAAAATATTTTGATGAGGTTCGGATGTCTGCAGAAGTAATATTATATTACAGACTTTTTAGAAGAAGTAATGTTCTAGTTTGTGTTCCAGTTGTGCATTTAGAGCCTAGCATGTTCATTTAATATCTCACATTGTATTGTAAAGCATTCACACTATATTAGATATCTGCTAATTCAAAAACATTTTTACTTTTATGTTTAGTCACTGATATGTTACAGTTTTTTCCCTCCCTTTTTTAATCATTATCTGATTATAATTCAATTATATAGAATTGTCCTTACTGGGAAACTATGGTAAAATCGGGAGAAAACTTGTAGGGTGTGTCTCTGGCTTAATAGAGAGCATTATTAAGCAGTCTGCTTTTCTTTCTGTCGGTCTCTCCCCCCAGGTTGCTCCTGCTGAGGGCTTCTCAGACCTGGCCATGCAGGTGATGACCTCACCATCCAAGAACTATATCCTAACTATCATTGGTGCAGGTGTGGCACTGCTCTTCCTGGTTGGGATGTTTTGTGGTAGATTCACAAAACGGGTAACTCAAGAGCTGAAGGACAGGTAGGCCCCGCCCACTCAGGGGTAAGGAAGTGTTCACACTGGCCACCTCTGAGGAATTAATAACGCTCTCCATGAACTCCCATTTTCCCCATAAATTAAAAAGACAAAAAACATTTTCAGCATCCAACCTGATTTGTCCTCTTCATCAGTTTTTTTTTTCCTTTTTATTACTGCTGGGATAAGACATTACTCCCAAACCCCACAGGTGAACGTGGGTATGCCTTCCCAGTTTCTCCTCCTCCTCTGATTTTGTTCTCCAGAATTCTGTATGAATGTGTGGCTGCTGTTGGTTTCCATTGTTTCCATCGGCCTACTTGATAGAAAGCAGCATCTGTCTCCTCTCCTGTTTTTTTTTTCCGGGAGGATTGTTGACATGGAGGAGCAGGGGGAGTTTAATAATAACCTCTCAGAACTGACTGGCAGAGGAGAAGAATTAAACCGTTTAAAGTGTAAATATGTCGAAAGTGGGTTGGGATAAGGCTTGCCAATAGTGGGTTAATGACTCCAGTATTTTAAAAATGAAGCTGTTTCTTTTGGTGAGTGTGTATGCTTTCCGGTCTTTTTGCTCCGATGTTCTCCTTAGTTGTCTCTAATGGTCTTTGGGAGATGCATAATATGTGTATGTCTGAAAAAGTGTCTTTTTTTTGCCATGGGACTGCCAGGCAGGTGGTGCCACCTCTCTACCGAGCCGCATGGGATTAACAGGGGAGTGAACACAAGTCATTTGTTTTTTTATTGTTATTTCCAAATAGCCTAGGTGGCAACCCAGCTCTCCTCTGCTGCAGCCCAACCTCCATCCCAGCTAAATCTGTGCCAGTTGCACTTACTGCTTCTTTCCACTTTTAGCATTCCACCTCCAAGCAACTTACCAACGAGCCTGCCGACTTTCTGATCCCAGTTGAAGCAGAAATGGCTTTATTTTTTATGTTTTGAAGAAACCGGCTCAGTGCCAATTGCTGATCCGATCTTGTAAGTTGAGACAAGGCTGACAGCATTTTTGCATTTGGAAAACTTAAAACCAGATTGGATTGTTACAAAGATGTGAACCATTTGTTAAAAAAATTATACTGGAATCATTACAGTTTTCTTTATCCTTTTAATATAATTAAATATAAATATATTGTTTTGATGCAGCTTTATTTATTTTTTTGTCTGTTTTGTTTGATTTGAATGTTCTTTCTGGCTGCTGCCTTTTCCAGCAAGATTTTTGGCAAGGGAGGAAGGAGAGACAGGTCTGAGTTCCTCCAGGTATCATCCTAATACAGCACTTTGGCTGATTTCTCATGTGGGGACAGTTGATATCCCACAGGAGACTTTTCCCCATCACTGAATTTAGGCATTAAAGTTATGTGATGGTGTTTGAAGAGGTGGGGTTGGTTTTCTCTTCCACAAAGATCTAGAAAAGGCTTACGCCAGTAGGCGAGACAGAACAGCAAGAGAATCTTGATATAGAATACCATTCCTATGTAGACATTAGACAATGGCTTTTATAGCAACCTAGATCTGGATTCATTTATATAAAACCTAAATAAATGCAGATCTTTGAAATTACAAATTTCAGTATTTTACATACCAGACATTTAATTGTACAGTTTAAGATGGGATGTTGTTTTTTTTTCTTGTCCTGTTCCATCTATCAGTGAGTAAAAAGATCCATATTTTTAACTTGGGGGACCTGCTCTTCAGCCTGTAGTTTTATGCCTGAACAACATGGTCAGAACGCTGATGAAAGCTTGGGTCATGGGGTCCTTGAGCTTTTTGGTCTCAATTTAGCAAAATGGCAAGGTCTGCTGGATACAATGTGTGTGTGCCTCTGTAAAAGTCAGAGAGAACTGCTAGACATATATGACTGTATATGTGTAATATACAGAGTAATAGGCTGTATGTGTTCTACTATTTTTTTCATCTGACTAGTTCTTAAAGGTTTCTGTGGTGAGTGCTACCCTTGCTGCCTGCAGATCCAAACTTTCTTCATTCAATTGCCTTTTTTTAATCTTTCTTTTTAAATTGTGCCTAATCACCATCCAACTGAGGGTTGCTGTAGCTCCTAGCAAATGACAGGGTTGGACAGAGATACACCAAGCCTCAATCATTGGTTAATTTTTGCATAGAGTTCACTCTGTGGCCAGCTGGGTTTAATTATCCAGAGAGATGATAGAAAGTTTTTTTTAATGATCTTAAGTTTGTTCTTGATTATCTTGTGTGTTTTCTGTCTGAATCAATGGAGCTCCTGGTTGTTTTTCACAGTTTTGTCTCATTTTGTTTCTCTGTACAGAAAACTAAGGACAGTTTATTAATAAAGTGTGCAAGGTTTCTATCCTGCTGTCCAGTTTGTTTTTCTCAGATTCCTTGTTGCTTGTTGGAGGCCTCTCATTTTTAAAGATACAGACCCTTTCCAAAAAATTAGTATCATGGAAATGTTTATTAATTTTCACAATTAGGGCGACTGTGGCTCAGTAGGTAGAGTAGTTGTCTTGCAATCGGAGGGTCGTAGGTTTTCTTCCCCCCGCATTACTGGACATTTTTTCATATCTATTAATGAATGTTTTTAATGGACAGTTATAATATTTACATTCTTAGGAGATCAACTGTCTCTCACCTTGCACCTGTAAATATATTTTAAAAAGGTTTTAATAAACAAACACTGTATATAAAATGCACACTGTGATTTAAGACTGGTTGTTAATGTCCGCATAATTGTTTTAGAAAAAAATAGGAAATTCTATGGAATTTGGTCAGATGTTTAAGATATGTGATTTTGCCAGTTCTTGTTCTGCAAGTAACCACAAAGATATGCAAAATATTTATGGATTATTTCATGAACATAAAACACAGCACACCCTGGACAAATGGGTGGTCATAAAACCCCTGAACAACATAGTTGAAAGGTAACTCACCTCACCCCCACCCAACCTTCAATCGTGAAATGTATTACACTATAAAGAAATATCATGACTTTTTTTTTTTCATATGTTACAAAGTTATGAAGCAGATCAGCAACCCTGGTGTTTTTCAATTAAATTCCACACTCTTCTGCAGTTGCATGGATCTCTTATTCAAAGGTTGTTTTTTCTTTCATGAAGCACCATCTGATCCTCTCTATACCAGCTAATTTTGTCTCATAAACTACGTTTACAAAAAACGATCTAAAGAAGAACATCCTAGTCTTCCATTTCAAATGGGCACAGCCATGTTTTTTTTACAACGGTAGTCTATTTCTACGACCGTTTCCAGTGTTTTAGATAGTTCTGCGCTTGTCAAAATGATTTATTCCATTCAGATATGTGAAATTCTAATCCAAACTATGATCTATGTATAGAAACACTGCCTAGCACATGGGGACTACATAAGATTTTTTGTATATTAGCTATATCTTCAAAATTACAAAAAAATATCAGTTTCCAATTTACATCTGAGTAATGTTGGGGACATGTTATGCTTGACCGCATTAGTAAGCCACTAAAACTTTTTTTTTTTAATTAGGTGGAGATACTGACTCTGCTACTTGTACTTGCTTTCCCTCCAAAAATGTATCCTACTTCCTGAGTGTTATGTGACTGAAGAAACAGTCAGGAAGCGTGTACAGAACGATTTTCGTCAAAGTGAGGGGCACAGTGAACTCGGGGACAGAGCATATTTCAAGATTTTTAATATTAGAATATATTTTGAATTTAACAAATAGCATGTGGTGAGATGTATTATCAATAGTTATTTGCAATTCTAGGAAAAAACAAAATATTAGATTTTTATTACTTCTATTTGCAAGTGAAATAAAAAAACTGACCGGGGACATGGCAGTTTAGATTGCATGCACCACCGTCAGAGTAATTATTTAAGAATGAATAAAAGCTGATAGAATAAACCTTGTATTAAGTAGTGGAAAAGGGTTTAATTTAGTAAGACAGCTTTAAAAAATAAGTATTAACCTTTTTTTCACAACTTATGCTTGATTATATCATGGGGACACAAATGGCACCATTTGCCAAAAATGACCCAACTGCTAAAATTAAAAATAATGGACACCTGTCTGAATGCATTGTTCTACAACATGGCTCGAGACAGGGTTGCCCCTTTTTCGATACTTTTTGTTTTATACGTAGAACCTCTTGCTCAATGGCTGAGACAAACAGAAAATATTAAAAGCATTTTAATAAATGTCGAAGACCACAAAGTAGCCTTATACGCAGATGATGCCGGCATTCATATCCACATCCACTTATACATTCCCAGAGTTAATGAACCTCTTAGTAAAATTTGGGAGATATTCAGGTTATAAACTTAACATACAAGGACATAACTCATATAATTTAACAATACTTCTGTATTGGCAAAAATTAACTATGAATCCTCACCAGCAAAAATTAAAGAAGACCTAAGAAGTTGGAGTTTGATTTCCTTTTTCAGGCTGAGCCACAGGGTTGACAGTGTGAAAATTAATGTGATTCCATGAGTCCTATTATTTCTCGCACTTCCAGTGGAAAACTATCAGGAAAAAAAATTCAAGGGTGATGTGAATGTGAGGTGAATTGAAGGGTCTTTCATAAATCACATACAAATGGATATATACATCAAGTTGATTCAAAGTCCTAGGGTTGAAACCCAATACAATATTTGGAGAAAAGTGAAAAGGGGCGACTGTGGCACAGGGGGTTCAGAGGTTGCCTTGCAATTGGAGGGTTGCTGGTTCAAATCCCTGAGCCCCCATATCCATTTGTCTCAGTCGTTGTGTCCTTGGGCAAGACACTTCACCCACCATCTACTGGCCGATATGGCAGCCTCGCTTCTGTCAGTCTGCCCCAGGGCAGCTGTGGCTATGATTGTAGCTTGCTTCCACCAGTGTGAGAGTGAATGCATAATGGAATTTGGAAAGCATCTTTGAGTGTCGAGTAAAGCGCTATATAAGTTTGAGTTATTATTAACAGAGAATATAATTTAGATGATAAAGATATTACAGTGGTGTTCATTTGACTGTGGATTTGGTCCTAATTTCATAAACGATACATTTAAAATTATTTCACAGGATGTGATAGACACTCACTCTCAATAGAAAGATGAAGGAATTTGATAGTTTTAAAAAGGCAATACCAATT
The DNA here is from genome assembly GCA_028564705.1 of Apricaphanius iberus. NCBI lineage: Eukaryota > Metazoa > Chordata > Actinopteri > Cyprinodontiformes > Aphaniidae > Apricaphanius > Apricaphanius iberus. The sequence continues at coordinate 132,506 of JAPXFQ010001405.1, read as the reverse complement.
TAAGATTTTATTTTTTGTAAAGCAGAATATAATCACAAACTGACATAGATGATAATTTTCTTGAAGGAATATGAAAATGATCTAGTTAAAAGGTACTATTGGTAGATTCTATAATGGATTTTTGTCCAAGAAGTCCTACTCTATACACTATGTTAAGGAAAAATAGGAGATTGAAGGTAATCTTTTAATAACAAGTGAGGACGGGTCAGATACATCTGAAAATGTATAGAAAGGTACAAACTCTTACAAATGAAGAGTTCAGTTGGAGATTTTTAAAAGCACCAAAGCAAGGATTCCACTTTGGCACAGGTTCAACACTCTGCTGAAGTTATGTGGGATTTAGGAGGTGAGTCATTGGCATCTGTTTTGGGATTGCTCAAAGATAAAACCCTTTTGGAATTATTTTTGTTTTAACTCATGTATTTAATAACCGTAATCTACAATTGGAGTTCTCAAGCATGTAGTGCAAAAATTCTAACCCATATAATTTTGTAAATAAGTATATTTTTTATAATTTTGACGAGATCAGCCAAAATGGCAATCACAAGATGCTGGCTACTTCCTGAGCCCCCAATGGTAAATGATTGGATAAATATAGTAAATGAGATCTATTTACTGGAAGCCATTACCTTTTCTATGCGCCTTAAAAAGGGTGCCTTTGTGAAACTTTGAATTGCATGGGTCATATCAAAGTTTGCATATGGAATCTAATGTCCTAGACATACATTTTTTTTTCTTTTTAAGATTGGAAGATGTATCTATCTTGCAATTTGTTCATCTCCCCCCCTTCACTTTTTTTTGTTTTTTTACAAAAATGGTAATCAACCCATATTGTTGAAACTGACATGTATTGTTACACTTTATTGTGTACCTTCTGAAAATAAAGAATTAAAAAAAATTAAAGTATGCCTTTCGTTAGGGGACCAAGGTCCAAGGGTTTGGAGGAAGGAACAGAACCCAAGCTGCTTGAGGTCCAGTGTGAAAAATCCACAGTCATGATTCGGGATGCATAGTGCAGTGCAGGATGCTGGTAAACTGCTACCTTAGGCTTCAATAGCCTAATTCTAACTACGTGGTCTTTATATAATTAAAATACATATCACCCAATACAGTCAGCAAAACTGTTTTGCCGGCGGGATCAAAAGGGACTGCAAATTGTTTGTGTTTGCGGCTCATCAGGTAGACACACACAACACACTGGCGCTTCCCACTCAGCGTTTTTAAACATGTCCCGAGACCCCAAAGCAAAATTGCTTATAGAGATACAGTTGTGAGTGGGCGGAGGTCCGTCCTTGGCTGGAAAGCTTCAGTAAAGACGAAAACAAGGTATTTTGTAAAATATGTCAGCGAGTGTTCATTGTTGCTGCACAGCACGGCAGGCACACTAGAACGCAGATAACACGTCTGTTAGGCTTATACTGCATGTAGGCTAGAATATTCAAAAAGGAGTACATTTATTGTGCATTTTCCAAGTTATCTCGTGCATTCACACTTTTATTTTTTGTTGGCTTAATTGTGGAGAATTTGTTATAGGCCAGTAGGTTTAGGCATAGTCTGTTATCCAATCAATATAAATGACAATTTTAGGAGTGATGAACCCTTCTTTTCACCTGAAGGGGTGGGGATTCCCCATCTGGATGTAGCACATGAAAGGATCATGTTATTCCAGCCAGATCCTCCCCAATCCTTCAGGCACCCCGGTCAGCCAGGAGGGGTCAGTATACAGCCCAGAACTAGTGCATGTTTTTGTGGGAGTAGCTACTCAAGGGAACACGGGGAGAACATGCAAACTCCACACAGAAAGGCCCTTTCGCCAACCCCACCCAGAGTGTGGGTGCTGATGAAATGGAGGAACAAACACACCCTCATCACCCACAGCGTCCCCGGAGGGAATTGAACCCAGGACCTTCTAGCTGTGAGGTGAGTGCTACCAGCTGCGCCACCATGCTCCTATCACTCCTCAAAAGCATGAAGGACACTTGAGCTCAGTGTAGGGCCCTCCTGGTGTTGGCGGAGGGAGAGCAATGCCCAGGACTGGACTTAGGAACACTACGTGATGAATAATGGGAAAAAACTGTGGGAACAAAAAAATAAATGACAATTTGAAGAACAAATCATACTAACTGATTAACTGTTTTGGTGCTTCTGGTAGACTAACAGAAGCACCAAAACCTTGTTTTATGTCCATGCCATCGCAGTGCTCGCCATACCTAAACCCCATTTAGACATTAGATAAGAAGATAAGATAAGAAGAACTGACAGCAAGCATCAAAGAAATCAGGGCTTCCATAACTCCTAGGCAATGCTACACAGGCTGATTACCTCAATGCCACAGCGCATCGAGGCAGTGATTAAGTCAAAGGGAACCATAGATTGAAAATTGACATTATTTTGAAAGTACCATATTTTGATTGATTTGATGTGATCCTAATTTCTCTCTTTTTTTCTGCAAAAACTGAGAATTAAATAGTGATTTATTCACAGTATTAACATTTTTTGAATTCCTGTTTTTTTATGGGTTTTATGAGCTGGAAACCCAAATTATGTACAAATAAACAACTAAATACATTAAATAATTTATGTTGTGGGCCCTGAATCTATAAGCTATGAAAGTTTAACGTTTTGAATGTAATTATGGAAATAAACTTTCCCATGATATTCACTTTTTTTTTGGAGATTCGTTTTAAAAACAGATTTTTGCAAAGGAGTTGTTCCTAATTTATTTAAAATTTAGTTATTTAACAATAGGCTTGGGTTGACTATGAATAACCATTAAGTGCCCAATGCAATTATTTAAGTTTTAAATTTGAGAAAAGTTAGATTACCACCTGATTACAAGGAATAATAGGCATGTATGAAATTAAATTTTCAAACAAACCATAAGAATAAAAAGAAAAGGTGTAAAGAACAAATTTATGCAAAAGAATATAGATTAAAAACAGATAAAACAATCAATTAATCCTTCCATAAAGAACAAATTTATGCAAAATAAAATAGACTAAAAACAGATAAAACACAATCAGTTAAAAAATAAGAATAAAAATCACATCATGAGAATCCTAGAGATGTTCTTCAGGTGAAAGAAGGCTGACCTTGTTATTGCCTTTATGTGACCCTGGAGGTTCAGATCTGAGTCCATTGTTACACCTAGATTACGGGCTTGATGAGTCGTTTTTAGTTGTATTAGCTGAAGCTGTGTGCTGACTCTTTATCGTTCCTCCTTAGGTAAAAAAATCCCCAAAAACTTCTGTTTTGTTTCTGTTTAGCTGGAGAAAGTTATGGGATATCCAGTCACTGATTTGTTCAATGCATTCATTTAAGGTCTGGATAGAATCAAAGTCACCTGGTGACAATGTAATGTATACCTGTGTCGTCTGCATAGTTATGGTAACTAATCTTATTGGCTGCAATAATGTTGGTTAGAGGGAGCATATAAATATTGAGTAGGAGGAGACCCAGGATGGGGCCCTGGGGGACCCCACATGAGATTTCTGTTTTTTTCTGGTGAGAAGTTTTCGATGGACAAAAGAACTTCCTGTTCTTGAGGTAAGACTCAAACCATTGAAGTGCTGTTTCAGTGAGTCCGAACCAGCTCTCCAGGTGTTCTAGTAATATTTTATGATCAACAGTGTCAAAAGATGCACTGAGGTCCAACAGAACAGAAAGTGTGGTTCTGCCGCTGTCTGTATTTATGTGGATGTCACTGAAAACTTTGATGAGGGCAGTGCTGTGATGGGCACGGAAGCCAGACTGAAAGTTATCTAAGGAGTTTTTTTATTGTCAGGAATGTAATTAACTTTTTAGATACATCTTTTTCAATAATCTTACTGATGAATGGGAGATTAGAGATTGGCCTATAATTCTGCATCAGTGTATTATCTAGGTTGTTCTTCTTCAATAGGTGTTTGATAACTGCTGTTTTGAGGGCCTGGGGGAAGACACCTGACTGGAGGGACGAGTTAACTATTTGCATCAGATCGGACTTAATGACAGTAATAACTTTCTTTAAAAAAGTTGTTGTTAAGATATCAAGGCAGCAAGAGGAAGAGCTTAGCTGTTTAATTATTTCATCAAGATGTGAGTGAATGATTTAGTTTTTTGAAATCAGACACTTTATCTGCATTCTTTTAACATGGGAGTGAAATGGTGGGTTGGGTGCTGCTTTACAGATTGATCTTCTATTTTCCAGAATCTTTTCAGTGAAGAAGTCGGCAAATTCACTACAGGACCTAGTAGAGTGTAGCTCAGGGGCTGTTGTCACTGGAGGATTGGTTAGTCTTTCAACTGTTACGAATAGGGTTCAAACGTTATTAATATTTCTGTTAATGATTTCAGAGAAGAATGTTTCTCTTGCAGTTTTCAAAGTTGAGTTATATTTGTTCAGCCTGTTTTTGTACCTCTCATAGTGAACCTGAAATAGAGTTTTCTTCCATTTTCTATCGGCCTGGCGGCAATCCCTTTTTTCCCTACGTACTAGAGGATGGCTGGTCCATGGAGTTGGTTTCTACCTGAGACTATAACTTTAGTTGGAGTAATGGTATCAATGATGTCTGAGACTTTAGAGAAAAAGGTATCTACCAACTTGTTAATAGTGTGTGTTGAGTAGTGGGGGGATGGGGTAGAGCAGTACATTTGTCTAAAGATTTCAGCTGAAGAAGCGTTTTTTTATTATGGTCTTATTTTGATTAGATAGTTTAGTCGGGGTCATGCTTTCAAAGAAAATGCAGAAATGGTCAGATAATGCAACATCCACCACGGAGATGTTAGAGATTTTCAGTCCTTTGCTAATGATTAAGTCTAAAATGTGGCCTTGTTTGTGTGTTGGCTGACTGACATGAGTTAGACCAAAGTTATGGAGAATATCACTTAGTGTTTTAGTCCGTCTATCCTGGGGTTTCAGTATGAATATTCAAATCTCTCACAATAATTAGTTGGTCATATTCAATACATATTACAGATATAAGGTCATTGATGTCAGTAAAGAAGTTTGAGCTAGCTTTGGGGGTTTTGTACATATTTACGACTAAGACCTTATTTGGCTCTTTTATCTCTGTGGCAAGGTATTCAATGGAGTGAAATGTGCCCAGAAATATATTTTTAAAGTTCAATGTTTTTTTTTAATTGTGCCCAGTCCACCCCCTCATCCTTGTTTCCTTTTTTTGAGTTAGAAAGCTATAGTTAGTAGTGACTTCTACCATTGAGGATATTTCATTATTTGCATATAACCAGATAAAAATACAGCCGGTAAATTATGATTAGTAATAAAGTCATTGATTAGGAAACATTTCTTTGATAAGGATTGAATATTGAGTAATGCCAGTTTAAGAGATTCATTGTTAGTTTTTAAATTATTCTGACAAGTGATAGGTCTAGGCAGTTCATTTTTTCATTTCAAACAAAAAATGAAAAAAACAAAAACACTTGTTTTTTTCATTTTTTGTTTCACACGAAAAAATGGATCACGAACTCTCCTCTGATTTTTCCATGACCCGGAAGTTCTCTCTGAAGTTGGCGCAAACACTTTGTGTAGAGAACTGTTCATTTATACACACACACTGCCACAACAGACGAACAGCCTGACTTTTTGTATATGGACTAAGGACAACGCATGAATAGAGAAGCGTTAGAGATTGATGTTTTATTTTACTGATAGCCAGTTTACGATCACGGAGGTCTGCTTTAGTGAGTAGGGTGTATGTTGCTAGGCTACGCATTTAACAATTGAGCTTACGATGGTGATGTTCAACATAGTCTGTGGGTTTTGTCAGACTCCAAAACCAACCTTTACAGATAAGGAGTAATATTCTGAAGAAGTGAAGGAGAGTGGAGGACGCCATAAAGCAGCAAGACAGGAGACCAGCTGGACCATTTATATGGTGAGCTAATGCTAAAGTAGGCTAAAAATAAGCTAAAGCCCAACGTAAAACTGTGTAAATGCTGATGTATTAAGGTTTAGTTATATGTATGCTGTGTGTGTATTTCAGATAAATGTCCTGTAAAGTCATCCCAGCAGATGTCAGTGTTTAACCAGACTCTCTGTGGTATGAGCTTGTTCCTGCAAAGTCAGAAAATGATATATATTTTTATGTTATCTCGTAAATCTGTTTATTCTACAGTCTTCCGTTTTATTTTTTGATAAATATTCATATTACCACTTAATTACTTCAGGACAGCATCAGATATTTTTTGTTGTATTCTTTAATTTAAATTCTTTAAAGTGCAGGCTTTTAAATGCATAATTAGTATAATATTCAAAATACTTTCAAGTTACTATCAAGTAATATCAGCACCCTAAAGTCACTCAAAATCATTAAATTGCTCATACAAACTACAAAGCATTCATGTTACTCATAAAAAATTCATGCAAATTCTGTAAGTATTTTACACTATTCTAGTCCATTTTTAATTTTAGTCTAGGCAGGAAGAAGAGGGTCTCCATCCATCCATCCATCTATTATCTATACCCAGAGGTGTCCTACTTGGGTAGAAATTTTGAGTATTTATACTTTACTGGAGTAATAACAGATTGGCCTACTTTTTACTTCTACTCCTTAAATTTTCACGCAATTATCTTTACTTTCTACTCCTTGCATTTTAAAAATAGCCTTGTAATTTCAGTTTCATTTGGTAATTTTTTATTGAAAATAAACACAAAAACTCTATACAAAGTGCTCTAAGTGGATAGAGTTTACGGTTTGTAAATTATTTTAATCATCTTGTCATGATTTTAGCTTTTGGACTCTAGTGCAGACACACAAAAGACTCAGTGAGACTGGAGGTAAAGTTTGCAAAAGTAATTTATTTTTCCTCTTTGCTCGATGGGTCCAGGAACACAGGAACTCAGAAAACTCAGAACCACGGGGAACTTGGAGGACAACCACTGGAGATAAGAGATGGAGGTGAGGGATCTTTCAATTGTGCTTGGCAGGAGGAAAAAACAGAAGTTTGTGAATTCTTACTTTGCCGTTGGTGCAGATTACACTGAGGAGGAATTGGAGAGGATGTGATCCTTGGTGCGTGGAAGAGGGACCGACTCTGGGGTGTTTGTCTCCAGGAAGTAGAGTGAGAGTGGACAGGCAGTGGGGAACCTTGAGCTCAGCCAGATACCTTGAGGAGGAAGCCCAGTATGCCGGGAAGGAACAGACGCCCAGGCTGCAGGCCGACCAGCAGGTCCGGGACTGCAGAGTGACTGGAGGAAAAAAGGCAAGGAGGTAAGGATCTTACGTGGAGTAAGTTGCTGACAGCAGAAGGGCATAGGAAGTGGCTTGTTACCACACGACGCGGTTTAACCATCTGGCGTCTGCTCCAGGTTGGCACTCTCCTTTTGAGTGCTCCTTCTCAATAAGGCTGAGGGGCACCAGCTGCAGGAGCACGATCACCAATCTGCACCCTTGGATGGAAAACAGGTGAGGCAAGCACACACACACACAATCCTCACACATCTGTCTTTCTGACAGCCTGGCTCCATCGCATATTGAGCACACAGGGGTCACGTTAGCCGAATATTTTCTGTACAGTCCCGTTTTTTTGTCCCGGCAAAAAAATCTGAAGGCAGCTCGTCATTTTTGACAAATTACAATTTACATCCATGACTATTTGAAGGAGACATGCTAAAAGTTTACAGTTTAAGTGCAGAGTACAGGTAACTGAATCAATAATAGTGAAAAGATTTGCATATAGGCATCTGGGAATCATCTGGAGGCTATGAAAAGGGATTGTTACCTTTGCGGCTGGTTAAAGACTTGCTTCATAGAGCCCGGTGACAAAAGAAGCACATATAGTTCTGGATCATTTTTAGTTTTATCTGTCCGTTGTAGTGAGGTAAATGAATTAAATAAAAACAAGATATTAAAAATAAACTGTTTGTGTAGGACACACCTGTTAACTTAAAAATGCTGATTTATTTAGTGTAGCTGACCTCTAGCTATGAACCACTTCATAGTCCACCAGGATGAAGCAGATGGATATTGCCAAGTTCAAAGATACCCATAGTAGATACTTAGGCAATACACCATTATAAATAGGCAACTAGTCATCATATCTTCTGCTTAATGAAACATGTATTAATGCTCATTAGTGCACATCTAGTTCTTTGATGTACTTGCATTACACTAAAATGCATTAATTTTGATGGACAAATGTAGCTAAAATAAGGTCCCTAGTGTATCCCCAATGTATAATTATGAGGATTTTTATATAACAGTTATTATGGCCTTTAGTAAAAGTGTGTTTTTTGGGGAGGTGTGGTATGTAGTATGTATACTAATACCTGAGTACTGAATGTGAATACTTTTGACACCTCTGTCTATCCTGCAGGGTTGGTATCTCAAACAGTCATCAGGCGAGAGGCCGGTACACCCTGGACACAGCTCAGAGAGACTTCAAAGACAGCTAATCATTTATCAGTCAGCTGGAAGAAGCAGAAGAACAGAAGCAGACCCAGCAGCATCAACATGTTCATCTGATCCACAGGAACAGGAAGTTTGCTTATGAAGGGAGATTACACAGAATGTTGCCTTCAATCAAACATTCCTTGGGATGGTTAAAGAGATTCTACATGCCATGACCCACAGACTCCTGAAACAGCATCCTGTAGAATAAAGAGTGTAGGCTAAATTGTTTGTTTGCTTTGTGATTTGTAATTTTTATCCGAACATACACTGGCTGGTAGAATCAATAGTAAAACCTAAACATTTGCCTTATTGATATTAACGGCTCATCACTGAAACAACTGAAGGGTTCTTAATTAAATTTTCTAAAATCACATCTGACAGATCAGGGGTCAGCAACCTTTCTAAATCAGATAAGTTTTGCCCTGACAGTTATGAAGTAAAAATTGTATAGAACTGCAAAATAAAAGTGAATTTCCTAAATATTTAAGATTATTGAATCTATTCAATAATCTATTTTTAGATCATGAAGCATGCAGTCACCGTTTGTGGTCCCCTGTGATAAATCATAGGACAAAAGATTAGTAGGCAGTAAAGTCTGCTAAGTGCTATGGATTCAACAAACCCATTTCAAAGTTAAACCAAGTACTCAAATCTAAAGCAGTTGTCGAAACTACTTTGATAAAAAATATATTACTCATAACTCAAATATTTAACTGTAGGATTTGTCTTGTTATTTGAACATACACATTGTTGTAGTGACAATTTAAAATCATGTCACAAGTTTATTTACATCATTAACATCCATAATATGTTCATTAGGATCACCCCATGAGTTCTCATAAGCTTGATGCAAAACAGCCCAGCACACCAATAGACTTTCATAAGATGGATATCACAGTCATAATTTTTCATTTAAGGAATAAAAAAGTTGTGACTTTCCAGAAAGCAGTGCCATCTTCCCTTCAGTCTGCCCAAATCATTTTCTGACATTGCAGGAACATGCTCGTACCAGAGATAAGCTGGTTAAAGGCTGGCACCTGGTGCGATGACTTTACAGGACATTTATCTAAAACAAACAGCATATATATAACTAAACCTTAATACATCAGCATTTACACAGTTTTACGTTGGGCTTTAGCTTATTTTTAGCCTACTTTAGCATTAGCTCACCATACAAGTGGTCCAGCTGGGCTCCTGTCTTGCTGCTTTATGGCGTTCTCCACTCTCCTTCACTTCTTCAGAATTTTACTCCGTATCTTTGATTTTGGAGTCTGAACATCACCATCGTAAGCTCAATTGTTAAATGCGTAGCCTAGCAACATACACCCTACTCACTAAAGCAGACCTCCGTGGTCGTGGCTATAAGTAAAAGAAAACACCTATCTCTAATGCTTCTCTATTCTTGCATTGTCCTTAATTCACAAATGAAAAGTCAAGCTGTCAGTCTGTTGTGGCACCGTGTGTATAAACGAACATCTCTCTACACAAAGTGTTTGCTTCAGCTTCAAAGAGAACTTCTGGGTCAGGTCACTCGACTGAAACAAAAATATCAAAATCAAAAATGAGCTCCCGTTATACGTTTTTTTTCCAAAACAAAAAATCAGATGAGGGTTTGTGATCTGTTTTTTCGTGTGAAACAAAAAAATGGAAAAACGAGTGCGTCTCTGTTTTTTCATTTTTTTGTTTGAAACGAATTGCCTGAATGTACACGGGCCATGATAGTTATGAGATTTGACTTAAAGAGGGGGGATTTGCATTTGAAAGTTCTTCTGCTTATAATCAAAGGAATGCTATTCTCTCGGTAACCAGACATGTGCTGGTGGGGGAGTTGTCTTGGAGTTATGTCTGGTGACCTTAAAAATTAAATCATCAGTCATTGCCAGTGGTGGGAGGGGAGACTCATCATGTCCAATAGAACTGTGTGAGAATCTTGGAGTAAGTGGAGTACCTTTGATGATTTGCTCCTGTAATTTCTTTTACAGAATTCGATAGGTGAGCCTAATTTTTCTGAAACATCTGATCCTGATTCATCACTCCACTTTAGGGAGCAGGGGACACATGATTCTTGGAGGTTGTAGATAGTGCAGTCTCTGTATTTTCAGAGGGCTGCGAATAGCTGGAGGCGCCGTCTGGTCCGTTATCTGCAGGTCCTTTCTGAGTGAGGCTAGACCGAAGCACAGGACTGTTTGTTTTCTGCTGCTATTTTGTTGGTAATGTCGTCTCGTTGTTATATCCAGCATTAATCTCAAAGTTTATTTCCAGAAGGCGTAGTTGTGCTTCCATATTCCAGAGCTGTTCCTCCAAGGCGTTCTGTCTTTAGAGTATTGCTTCCATATTCCGGAGCTGTTCCTCTGAGGCGTTCTGTCTTTGGAGTATCTTATGAAAGTACTCAGCTGAGCAGTGTGTCTTGTTGTTAATCCACAGTTTTTCACAGTCTTTCACAGGTGTCCAGAAAAGGTGATCCGGTCTAGCAGGTAGCTGGGCACAAGTCTTCAGCTGAGTAAGACACCAGTTGTTGATCCACAGTCTAGCAGAGGTCCTTTAGAGGCAATCCACAAGAAAAAGTCCCGTCTAATTGTGTACTTCCAGAGGCTCGGCATATAAATTAAGAGGAAAATTCAAATTCAAAAATACTTTATTGATCCCAGAGGGAAATTAATTGTTTTTGTAGCTCATAATTAATTTTTCAAGGAATTGTTGTAGACCATGATGGCTGGGGGGAGAAAAGATTTCCTGTAGCGGTCTGTGTTGCAGCGAAACTGAAGAAGCCTCCGCCTGATTATACTCTGTTGCTGTAGGACTGTCTCATGGAGAGGATGCTCAGGGTTGTCCATGATCTTTTTAATTTTATGAAGAATCCTTCTTTGCATCATAATCTCCAGTTGTTCCACAGCCGTCCCCATAACCGAACCAGCCTTCTGTATCAGGTTATTGAGCCGTTTTAAGTCCCTGGCTCTGATTCTGTTACCCCAATAGATGATGGACAAAGAGATGACACTCTCCACCACAGACTTGTAGAAGATTTGCAGCATCTTGCTTGAAGGACCTCAGCTTCCTCAGAAAGTACAGTCTGCTCTGTCCCTTTTTGTAGACGGCTTCACTGTTGATTCTCCAGTCCAGTCTATTGTCCAGGTGAACTCCGAGGTATTTGTACTTCTCAACCACCTCCACTTCTTCTCCCATGATGGAGACAGTCTTTGACTTGTCTCTGTTTCTTCTGAAATCTACTATCATCTCCTTTGTTGTGTTCACATTTAAGGTAAGATGATTGTCTCCACACCATGCCACAACGCTTCTCACCAGCTCTCTGTATTCAGCTTCTTCACCATCTCTGATACACCCGACAATTGCAGAGTCGTCTGAGCATTTCTGTAGATGACAGGTCTCTGTTTTATACTGGAAGTCTGAGGTTTACAGAGTGAAAAGGAATGGTGAGAGTACAGTCCCTTGTGGTGCTCCTGTGCTGCTGATCAGCTGGTTTGACATACAATCCTTAGGTCTCACAAACTGTGGTCTGTTTGTCAGGCAGTCATTGATCCAGCTGATTGTTGAGGCCTCCACCTGTGTCTTCAGGAGTTTCTAACAAAGTAAATCAGGCTGAATTGTGTTAAATGCACTGGAGAATTCAAAGAACATGATTCTCACAGTGCTGCCTGCTTTGTCCAGATGACAGTGGGTTGGTTGAAGCAGGTTGATGATGGCATCTTCAACACCAACACCATGGCGATAAGCAAACTGCAGGGGGTCCTGATAGGTTCTAGTTTTCTTACTCAGGTGGGGCAACAAGAGTCTCTCCAGGACCTTCATGATGTGGGATGTCAGGTCTATAGTCATTGATGACTAATGGGTGAGTTTTCTTTGGTACTGGAACAAGGCAGGATCTCTTCCACAACATTGGAACCATCTCTTGGTTCAGGCTAAGGTTGAATAGGTGCTGCAGAATCCAACAGAGCTGCTCTGCACAGGTCTTCAGGACTCTGGGGCTGTCACGATCTGGACCTGCAGCCTTGTTCTGGTTCAGTTTCTCCAACTGCCTCTACACCTGACTTTTAGAAAAAGATAGGTGGGAAGGTGAGGTAAAGGGGGTAACGGAATCCCCTGACTTGGTCGAAGACAAAGTTGTGGAAGAAGAAGAGTTCATGACTGAGGTGGAAGATTAAACATCTGAGGTGTGACAGGACAGGTGTGGGTTAGAGGAGTCGGATGTCTCTCTGGATGGAAACAGGAGACGAGGATGCTGAGCTTGTTCTTGAACTGAACCTATTGAAGAATGTGTTCAGTTCATTGGCACTATCCACACTTCCATCTATCCAGTGCTTAAAGCCTGTGATCTTTTTCATTCCAGACCAGACATCTCTTATATTGTTCCTCGGTAGTTTGTTCTCCAGCTTCTTCCTGTAAGCCTCCTTGCTGTCTCTGATCTTGACTTTTAGTTGCTTCTGTATACTTCTTAATAACTCCCTATCTCCCTCCCTGAAGGCTCTTTTTTTCTTCTTCAGCAGTTCCTTCAGCTCACTGGTGATCCATGGTTTGTTATTAGGTAACCATGTCACTGTTCTGGAGGGGACAATGTTGTCCACACAGAAGTTTATGTATTCAGTCACACACCCAGTCATGGCATTTATGTCCTCTCCATGTGGCTGGCAAAGAGTCATCCAGTCTGTGGACTCAAAGCAACCCTGCAGGGCTTCTTCAGCTTCATTTGACCATTTTTTAACAGTTCTCTTTGTCTGAGGTTGCCTTTGAACAAGTGGTTTATATTCTGAGCAGAGAAAGACAGGATTGTGATCTGATTGTCCTAGCGGAGGTCTTGGTTTGGACTTATAAGCTTCCTTTACATTTGCATAAAACAAATCCAAGGTCTTGTTTTCTCTTGTGGAGCAGCTGACAAACTGTTGAAATGTTGGAAGTGTAGAAGACAGCGAGGCATGATTAAAATCACCAGATATTGCCACAAATCCATTGGGGTGCTGGGTCTGTAGCTTAGCAACAACAGAACTGATGACATCACATGCATGGTCGGCTACGGCTGACGGTGGAATATAAACAACTGCCAAAATGACACTGGTGAACTCTCTTGGTAAATAATATGGACATAAATTAACTACCAAGAGTTCAATATCTGGGCTGCAGAGACTAACCTTCACAGTAACATGTCCTGGATAACACCATCTATTGTTGACAAGCACTGCTACTCCACCTCCTTTTCTTTTTCCACTTCTCTTCAGATCTCTGTCTGCTCGTACAGTCAGAAAGCCAATCAGAGAGACGTTGGAGTCGGGGATATGATCCTGTAGCCACGTCTCAGTGAAGCACATAACACTGCATTGACGATACTCAGGCTGAGACCTTGTCAGGGCTTGGAGTTCATCCATTTTGTTAGCTAGAGATTAGCTGTTAGCTCACGTTTCCCATTATGATTGATGGAAGAGATGGTTTGAATTTCTTCCTTCTCCAATCCTGCTTTGCACCCACACCTCCTCCTTTTCAACTCTTCAGGGATTTGTGGCTTCAGTTTAAGTATAATTTCAGTTTTTGCCATGTTAATCAGCTGCTCCCGGCTGTAAACCACCTCGTTGCCATGGTTTTGCATCATAACAAATGAGCAAAAGTGAAAAATCAAAATCAAAAATCCTTCCAACTTCACAGGACAAAAACCCGCAAAGCAAACAGGTCGAAAAAGTGCAATCCTTCCTCAACAAAAAGGGGGAAGCAATGTCCAAAAAACAAAACAAAAACAAATCTCAATGTGTAGCTAACAGAGCCACTCCAACATGCAGCCACCCAGAGCATCGCAATTCTAGAATAAAAAAAAAAATAGTAGCCAAATAGTTTTCAGTCTCAAAGCCTGCCTAGTATTGAAGAGTAAATGGAGTGAATTCACGTACTGGGCTCATCATTTTTGTTCTGTTGCAGCTATATTATGCTATTGTTTACCCATATGGTACAGTCCCAACTGACTTATAGTGCTTTATAGGTTTCACCCTGTATTTAGCTACACCCATCCTCCCATGAATTCTAATCAGCTTTCTTGTAATCACTGAGAAAAGTATACCGACAAAATGATTTTGCAACCATAATGTTTTCACAGTGAAACATTCTACTGTAAATGTCATTTTGCATGTAAGCAAAAAGTTATTTCTGGTTCTGTGCTGACCAGAGTACCTTCTTGCTTATGTACACTTTGTCCACTGGCGTGTGGCCATCAAATTGATTTCTTTCAAGGATCTAACCATCTTCCCACAGGACATATAGGATGTGAACAGATTGTTCCAACTTACCTTTGGATCTCTGCAGCTCCTTCCAGAAAGCCTGTTGGCTTTTGATTAATCCTCTCCTTTCTCAGTCGGTCAGGTTAGGTGGATGGTCATGCCTCAGCAGATTTGCAACTGTGCCATACTCTTGTTTCCAGATTAAGTGCAAGAATTGCACCGTTCATGATGGCAACACAGCCATATGTTGATTTGGATTTATTCTTTAGATTGTAGACTTGTTATTTTTTAAGTGGAGGCATTGCATGTTTGGACAACTATTCCCTCTGGTTTTGAATAATGTGCTGCTGAAAGGGTTTTTAACTTTTTTTATACTTACTTTCGGGCAGTAGTGATGTGCAGTCATCGCAACAATGTATTGTTTTTACAACTAGGAACAGCTGATTAGCATCGTAACTTAGCATATTAGCATTAGCATATTAACTATGACCCCAAATTTTAAAGGACTTGAAAAGGAGGCTTCAGAGATGGAGAGCAGGGCAGAAGAGCAAAGATATGAAGTTCCAACTATCTCTTCCAATCATATCAAGGATCCTGACTTGGGGTCTCTACTCAGCTTTCTGACCTTACAGAGTTTTAAGGAGAAGTGGCAAAAGCAAATACAGTCAGCTTGTTCTGATGCACTGCAACACTGGCTGCTGCTGCCAGAGATTGTTCCTCCCCACAGATTCACCATCCACAAGAACCCTTTGCAGATACTTGGTCATGAGTGATGATAACCCTTACAGAAAAGTCACCTGTGCTTTCAAACGTTCTTCACATTGGAACACATGTCATCCTAAGTGCTATATTGTAAATCACATGTGTACCACAGATGGACTTCACGTGTTTGGTTTTACATGGGTTTTACAAACAAATTTTCACATGTAGGTTTCATATGGAAAATAACATGTTTCACATGTGGTTTACATGTTATTTCATGGGCTTAACATTAAATGTCCTGTGGTGGACCTCCAGGAGGCTCCACTCATACCCAGAGAACAGGATGTTTGGATTTGAAAAATGTGTGGATTAAAAAAATATATATATTAGTGATTGCTGTGGGTTTAATTTTTTGAGGTTATGGACACAGAAGGAAAAAACAAGAGAGAAGAAAAAAGAAAATCCAATAAAATAAACTAAAAACTACACATCCACAACATGAAAAATTGGTATATTAGTACAACAACAATGTCCTTGAATAGCCCCTGGCTCCAACCAACCATTAATGACACTCCAAGCCAAAGAATACATCCGCAAACACCAACATCCCCACACCCCTGCGGGTGTGAGTATGCAGGTGCACACAAGATTTCCCCACACGAGTGCCAGACAGCTGGTGTGGGGAGCCCTCCAATCCGCCGAACAGGAATCGATGCAGACATGAAGGAGGACAGGGACACAGTTGCCCAGAGGGCCCCAGAGTCAAGGAACCCCAGGCGGACCGTCGCAAAGCCGACCATTTGACCGAGGGAGGAACAGAGGGAAGCCCCCAGGGAACATTCAGCAGCTACAATGCTGGGGCCTGGAAGACCAATCCGCACCCGGTATGTGTGGATTTTTGGCGCAATTATTGTATGTGTTCTTATGCCAGGTTCACACTGGTCAGTGCTTCCAGGCATCAAATCGCTCAAATGGATGAAAGTTAATGGTTTAAAATTAAAACCCAGCTGCTTGCAAACTTTGTTGTCCACGTCACCTCAGCACATCAGTTCACGGGTGGGGATTTCTCTGTACAAAGAGATCTGTTGACGCTGCATTTGCTACCCTAAAGTTCATTTTTCCCAACTTCACGCAGCAGCTGCTCAGACGGTCTGTCAACTCGTGCAAGCAGAACCTGCGGGCAGGCGTGTAGCAAGCTTTTCAAAAGTGTGGGGGATGGATGTTTTTTTTTTTTTAACAATAAAACCGAGAAATACAATGACTGGTGGTCAGTAACAGCTGGGGTTGAACTCTCTGCTCCTCTTAACCATCCTTTTCCTCTCTTACCTCTCCCTCACTCTGTTCATCTGGTCTGCCTGCTTGTCATCTGCCTTTTCCTCCATCTTCATCTCCATCTTCCTCACTCCTGGCCACATCCTCAAACTCTAATCAAAATATTTGAAATAAAATCAGGATTTTGGTATTAAAACACCAGACACATCTGTGCACCTGGGGTGGAAATAAGTACCACCTTTAATACAAACACACATAAAAATGATGTCTTTTCCTGCATAAGCCTCTTAACTTCACTTACAGGATTCCTCTTGAAAAATATGCAAATCTTTTCCTGCCTCCTTCTTTGTCTAAATCTTAATGATTCTGTGTGATAAAAAGGATAGTGGCAAACTTCATAATGACATGGGTCTGACAGGACTGTAACTGCTAAATTATTGACTAAATTACTGCTTATTTGCACCTTGAAAAGGAGAGATATCAAGAACCCCCCCCAGGACCAAAAGATCCTCAAACAGATCCTCAAAATGATTACATTTGAAATCTTATGTTGAAGGAGGTTTCTTTTAAAGTGTAGGTATGTGTCTGGTTCATTTTGGGTTAAAATTAGTTTTTCATTCTGTAAAGCTACAGGCAGCGTGCAAAGCATCCAGAAATTTTAATGAAGCAGGATAAGCAATCAATCATAATGATATTACTCAAGTAATATAGTAAAAGAAAAATTTAAAAAGTCATTTTCATGCCAAAAAAGAAATCACGTAAATCAAACTAAACACCCATGAATAAGAGTGACGTTTGACGTATTTATAAGTAGTGAAAAAAAATACAATTGAACAGGACTTGTGTCGTTTAAAACCATTTTACAACTTTTACAATAAGCTCTACGCTAATTGCATCAGTCCGAGGAAATGTAAGGGAAGATATTTTTTATCCCAGTGTAACAATTCCGGTAATTAAACGCCACTATTACAAGGTGAAACTATTTTGAGTTAACCTTTAATAGGCGATAATCAGTTGGCTGTTTAGGTTTGCGCTTTTATTTTACTAGAGGATCTTTCAGCCCCTACAACGTGCCTACTTATCGAGTCCCCATAACTGCAAGGAGTAATTCCGCTTTCAAACTTCCCTGAGTTCTGCTCATCTGATTGATCTCTTCAGAGATTGTCCAATCCGTGTCACTTGAACTTTAAAGATGATCTAACAACCTTTTATATAACCATGCTTCTATTCATCACAGATGTTTTGTTTAAGGAGATTCCACTGAGGAGATCTGAGGCGGGCTTTTTGCGGCCGCTCCGCTTCTCCCAAGCTGATTACGGAAATTCAGACATCAATCTCACCGCCACAATGTCAAGACAGATGCCTGCAATCTCCTCAGAACCGGGGCCCGCGCACAGTTGAGCAAATTTAAGATGCCTTCTTTTTGTGTTTGACAAAACACAATACTACCAACTTTACCCCCAGGACTCAATTCCTTGCCTATATGGAGTCCCCAAGAAGGGGCCCCGCTCAGGCCCATTGTCAGCAGCTTAAACTCTGTCACGTACAATATAGCCAAACACATAGCCAATATCCTGGCACCTCTGGTGGGCAACACCCCACACCACATCCAAAACTCCATAGACTTTGTGAACAAAGTCCGGAACCTAAACATGGATCTAGATGAGACAATGGTTTCCTATGACGTGACTTCATTGTTCACCTGTATTTCTACCATGGAGGCCTTGGCCACAGTAAGAGAACGACTTACACAGGACAACTTCCTCCAAAACAGAACAAAACTCAAACCAGAACACATTTGCCAACTTCTAGAATTGTGCCTGAACACCACATATTTCCAGTTCAATGGCAAGTTTTATAGACAGAAACACGGCTGTGTCATGGGCTCACCAGTTTCTCCAATTGTGGCAAATTTATACATGGAGGAGGTAGAGTGCAGAGCTTTGAACTCCTTTGAAGGAATAACAGGTAGACACTGGTTCAGATACATAGATAACACATGGGTTAAAATCAAAACCAAGGAGGTGCAAGCTTTTACTGAACACATAAACTCAGTGGACAGAAACATCAAATTCACCAGAGAAGATGTTAAAGACAATAGTTTGCCCTTTTTAGATTGTGTCATCCAGAAGAGAAAGGACAGAAGGCTCCACATTGGGGAATACAGAAAACCCCCACACACAGACCAATACCTACTTTTTGACTCACACCGCCCACTGGAACACAAGCTTAGTGTTATCAGGACCCTCCAACACAGAGCTGATAACATACCCACCAGCTCACAGGCCCAAGGGGAAGAGCGCAAGCACGTGAGAGACACCCTCACAACGTGTGGTTACCCCAGCTGGACTTTTGTGAAAACTGCAGCTAGAAAGAAAGCCAACAAAGTGGTTGAAAAAGAAAAACAAAACAAACGAAACAATGTAGTCATTCCATATATGTCTGGGATTTCTGAAAAACTCAGGAGGATTTTTAACAAACACAGTATCCCTGTGTATCTAAATCCCAGCAACACACTCAGACAGAGACTAGTACATCCCAAGGACAGAACACCACAAGCACACAAAAGCAACCTGGTGTTTGCAATCCAATGCAATGAAGAATGCAAGGACCTCTACATTGGTGAAACCAAACAACCACTGTACAAACGCATGGCCCAACACAGGAGAGCTAACTCCTCAGGCATTGACTCTGCTGTTCATTTACATCTCAAGGATAAAGCCCACTCCTTTGAGGACAGCAATGTCCAGATATTAAACAGAGAGGGCAGATGGTTTGAAAGAGGAGTAAAAGAAGCCATATATGTAAAAGTAGAGAAACCATCGCTTAACAGAGGAGGAGGCCTGAGACATCACCTAACTCCAATTTACAATGCTGCCCTTTCATCCCTCCCCAGGAGACTCAACAACTTAACCTCTAATAAGAAAAACAACTGTGACTCCAACGACTGTCGTTATAACACAATAGGGCACTAATGAAGCCGAAACCTAACCTCCACCAATAGGCGGCACGCCAACGTCCGTCGTTAAGACATGGAGCACAAAGGATTCATTGACCTACTCCGTCTTGTAAAAGCCCTCCAAGAGGTTAAATAGCTGAGTCTCCACACCAGTTAGTTGGACCAGTCCCAGCCTGGTCAGTAGCGAGCATGAACTGATGAAGCCTTTTGGATAAGAGGTGAAACGTCTTCCAAGAAAAATTACCAAGTCCAGTTGCGTTCGATTGAAATTTCCTTGAGATAACCATGACCTGGATGAATGAGAATATTCACAGAAAAGTGAAATGTTAAATCTGCTTCCTCTTCTCTCCATCTGAACGTGACACCAAGTTTGATTGTGACCGGCTGATGATTGGCTGTTCTGCCTTAACTCCCGAATCTCGTGGTGTTAAATTTATCGGTCAGCTTGTGCCGAGGGGGCAGGAACTTATGAGCGGCCAGAGAAGCAGGGAAGACATGAAAAAAAAAAAGAAAAAGTTTGGGGGTTGAAACCCCTCACCGGGAAAAGTGTGGGTGTTGAAAGACCCACATCCCCCACGGGTGCGGCGCTCCTGGCTGCGGGACATGCTGATGCCCGCATGAGCTCCTGGGCGTAACCCCATTTAGGGTACAGATGTAAGGTTCCTTTTCATCCACCTGCTCCCAGCTCTGGTGCAGGCTGTCCTTGCAAAGTACCCAATGCTGCTGCGAAGAGACTACCGCTCACTAGCTGAAGAAGCCGACTGCATCCTTCTGGCTCAAATCTCATGTTTCTAATATGTCTTTACATGTAAATTTCACATGAGTCAGATTTTTTGCTTGAGATTAGATTTTATTTTGACTATGTGCTTTTTCCATAAGGGAGAATTAATTTGTTTCTTTGGAATAAAAAAAAAAGTAGTTTTCAATTAAAGGGACTCTAAGGAAGTTGGAAATGCATGTTGTATGTTGTACGTGCACTCGCAAGCGATCACAAACAACTGCTGAGTCAATACGGTTATTCGACAGTATATAGCTTTGCAAGGATGACTTTGACTGAGGTAAATTATGAATGTGATGTAAGATATTTAGACCAAATCAATTTGAGTGTATTTGTAGGATGTGAAACGTGGGCAAAGTTATAGCAAAGTGAATCTGGTGAAGAAGCCAAATAATAAGGATAAATGATTGACTCACATTAGAAGGATGAATAAAATAAAGAAAAACACTCTTACATTTTTAATGCATAAACTTGTAACAACCAGCCCCTCAAACTTCTGCAGAAAAAGGCTGTGTCACTAATAAACACACAAAAGGTTCCTTAACACTAAATCTAGAACTGCTGGAGCACTTTTAACCCAAAATGATGAGAAAAAAAACACAGTCCACACGAATCAGCTCAATTTCACTTTAGCTCCATATATTAGGAAGCGGTCACAACAAACATTCCTGCGCCCAACGAATTACTCAACAACAAATAAACTGATCTTGATTGTCCAATCTAAAAATAAGAAATAATTAAATCCTTAAGACTGCAAAGTTTCTGTAAGTCTCTGCCTCGTCTTTGCTCCCCCAAAAATTATAATCCACACGAGAGCGAGGAAAAAAGAGAAAAATAAAAAAAATGCGATCGCTTCAAAAAGTGGTATACCACAATAAAAAAAAATATATATATAAAAAAAATATATATATATATATATATCCAGGAAAAAAAGGGTAGATCTCACCGGGTTCAAGTGAGTTTGTAGCTGCAGGATAGGAATTGAGTCCAGACTGATTCCGGTGTCTTCTCCACCTGTCAGATCCTCCCAATTTCCTGGCTTTTGATGACGTGCGCTCCATGTGAGGAAGGAATCAAAGATCGCGTCTCCCCAGCCTTTGCATTCCATAATTAAATTTTCTTTCTTAATTAGTATCTCACTGCATCAGAAGCGAAGGTGACTGAATGAACAGTTGAGGCTGCAGCACAACGCGCTGGCACCTCAGGTGCAAACGCCCACTATATTTTTTCCCCACCTGTTTATTCTCTCTTAAATAACTATCATGGGCAGCGACGTGCCCTTCCCTCATTCACCCAAACCTACAGTGGACACAAGGAAATTTCACATGAAACAATTCGTTCAGATCTTCACATACAATAGTATATAACATACTATAGAGTGATATGTTAATAATTCATATCTACATTTCTTTTAAAAGGGAAACATCTTAATGTGACGGTGTCACATACTAATTAATCCCACTGATAGGTAATAATCAATTTACTAGTTGCTACTTTACAGGTATAGGCCTGTTACTAGTGTTAAATCTCTTAAAGATAAGTAATGGGATTTTATACTCATCATTTCCACCATTTGAATGAACTAATCTTTTGGCACTCAGGTTGGGGGATAATAAAGTTCCTTATGCTTCATATCTTTCTTATACACTGAATTTATTAATGTTTATATACACTACCGTTCAAAAGTTTGGGGTCACATTGAAATGTCCTTATTTTTGAAGGAAAAGCACTGTACTTTTCAATGAAGATAACTTTAAACTAGTCTTAACTTTAAAGAAACACACGCTATACATTGCTAATGTGGTAAATGACTATTCTAGCTGCAAATGTCTGGTTTTTGGTGCAATATCTACATAGGTGTATAGAGGCCCATTTCCAGCAACTATCACTCCAGTGTTCTAATGGTACAATGTGTTTGCTCATTGGCTCAGAAGGCTAATTGATGATTAGAAAACCCTTGTGCAATCATGTTCACACATCTGAAAACAGTTTAGCTCGGTACAGAAGCTACAAAACTGACCTTCCTTTGAGCAGATTGAGTTTCTGGAGCATCACATTTGTGGGGTCAATTAAACGCTCAAAATGGCCAGAAAAAGAGAACTTTCATCTGAAACTCGACAGTCTATTCTTGTTCTTAGAAATGAAGGCTATTCCATGCGAGAAATTGCTAAGAAATTGAAGATTTCCTACAACGGTGTGTACTACTCCCTTCAGAGGACAGCACAAACAGGCTCTAACCAGAGTAGAAAAAGAAGTGGGAGGCCGCGTTGCACAACTGAGCAAGAAGATAAGTACATTAGAGTCTCTAGTTTGAGAAACAGACGCCTCACAGGTCCCCAACTGGCATCTTCATTAAATAGTACCCGCAAAACACCAGTGTCAACATCTACAGTGAAGAGGCGGCTGCGGGATTCTGGGCTTCAGGGCAGAGTGGCAAAGAAAAAGCCATATCTGAGACTGGCCAATAAAAGAAAAAGATTAAGATGGGCAAAAGAACACAGACATTGGACAGAGGAAGACTGGAAAAAAGTGCTGTGGACGGATGAATCCAAGTTTGAGGTGTTTGGATCACAAAGAAGAACGTTTGTGAGACGCAGAACAACTGAAAAGATGCTGGAAGAATGCCTGACGCCATCTGTTAAGCATGGTGGAGGTAATGTGATGGTCTGGGGTTGCTTTGGTGCTGGTAAGGTGGGAGATTTGTACAGGGTAAAAGGGATTCTGAATAAGGAAGGCTATCACTCCATTTTGCAACGCCATGCCATACCCAGTGGACAGCGCTTGATTGGAGCCAATTTCATCCTACAACAGGACAATGACCCAAAACACACCTCGAAATTGTGCAAGAACTATTTAGAGAAGAAGCAGGCAGCTGGTATTCTATCGGTAATGGAGTGGCCAGCGCAGTCACCAGATTTGAACCCCGTTGAGCTGTTGTGGGAGCAGCTTGACCGTATGGTACGCAAGAAGTGCCCATCCAACCAATCCAAATTGTGGGAGCTGCTTCTAGAAGCGTGGGGTGCAATTTCTCCAGATTACCTCAACAAATTAACAGCTAGAATACCAAAGGTCTGCAATGCTGTAATTGCTGCAAATGGAGGATTCTTTGATGAAAGCAAAGTTTGATGTAAAAACAATCTTATTTCAAATAAAAATCATTATTTCTAACCTTGTCAATGTCTTGACTCTATTTTTTATTCATTTCACAACGTATGGTGGTGAATAAGTGTGACTTTTCATGGAAAACACAAAATTGTTTGGGTGACCCCAAACTTTTGAACGGTATATATATATATATATAATCCTGTGTGCTTATATAGTGTGTGTGCTTTAGAATATATTATCAGTATTAGGCTATTTTCTGTATATCTACATGTGCACGGGAACCAGCACCCCAGAGAGGAAGCTCCCTCCTCCCTCTCGTGTCACGACTACAGCTCACGACCCCTGATTTGCATAATCACACGTCAGCAGCTGCAGGCCAGAAGACAGAGGAAATGGCAAAAGATTGCTTACTATAACAACATGTATTGTAGTTAAGATGTGGTAAATCTTCATGTGTCAGAGGAATAAAACACGACCCACCTCAGAGAGTTGCCTATATATGTGACAACAGAACAAATAATTGTACAACCGTCCCTTTTGTCCTTCCTTTTGCTTAGTTCTTGTGTACTTCTTCTTGAGTAGACTTGTACTTAGACTTAATTCAGTTTTGTAGTTGTTGCTATTGTAAGCTTTTGAACTTTGTATTTTACTCCTTTTTGAGTTAACATTAAAACTTTTTAAAGTTACATTACTTTTCTAAGCTAATCTTTTTAAAGGGTAATAACTTAATTCTGTAGGGAAACCTCATAAAAACCACATAAAACCTCATAAAAGTCAGGAATTCTCGAATTCGAGGACAGATAAGACAGAAGCGCTGCTTGACTTGTAGACCTGGCTGGTGTTCAGGTGACAAGAAGCCCCACCCCGCGAAGTAAGTAGCCTGCATCCCGAAACTGTGACACCGAATTGGTAAGTCCAGCATCTTAAATTTGCTCAACTGTGTGCGGGCCCCGGTTCTGAGGAGATTGCAGGCATCTGTGCGACTGTGGCTCAGTGGTAGAGTAATTGGCTAGCAATCAGAGGGTTGTAGGTTCGATTCCAGCTTCCTCCAGTCACATGTTGATGTACCCCTGGGCAAGGCACTTAACCCCAAAAACATCGTCCTACCGAGCCATATTGGTTGGTTTATGAATGTGAGTGTGAATGTGTGAATGTGGCTTCAATGTAAAGCGCTTTGAGTGGTCTGTACGACTAGAAAAGCGCTATATAAGTTCAGTCCATTTACCATCTGTCTTCACATTGTGACGGTTGATTGATGTCTGAATCTCCGTAATAAGCTTGGGAGAAGCGGTGCGGCCGCAAAAAGCCCTCCTCAGTGGAATCTCCTTAAACAAAACATCTGTGATGAATAGAAGCATGGTTATATAAAAAGTTGTTAGATCTTTAAAGTTCAAGTGACATGGATTGGGAAATCTCTGAAGAGATCAATCAGATGAGCAGGACTCAGGGAAGTTTGAAAGCTGAATTACTCCTTGTGGTTATGGGGACTCGAGGTGTATAAGTAGGCACGTTGTAGGGGCTGAAAGATCCTCTAGTAAAATAAGAGCGCAAACCTAAACAGCCAACTGATTATCGCCTATTAAAGGTGAACTCAAAATAGTTTCACCTTTTAATAGTGGCATGTAATTACCGGAACTGTTACACTGGGATAAAAAATATCTTCCCTTACATCTCCTCGGAACCGATGCAATTAGCGTAGTAGCTTACTGTAAAAGTTGTAAAATGGTTTTAAACGACACAAGTCCTGTTCAATTGTATTTTTTTCCCACTACTTATAAATACGTGAAACGTCACTCTTATTCATAGGTGTTAAGTTTTATTTACGTGATTTATTTTTTGGCAAAAAAATGGCTTTTTAAATATTTTTTTTACTATATTACTTGAGCAATATCATTATGATTTATTGCTTATCCTACTTCATTTAAAATTTCTGGATGCTTTACATGCTGCCTGTAGCTTTACAGAATGAAAAACAAATTTTAATCCAAAATAAACCAGACACATACCTACACTTTAAAAGTAACCTCCTTCGACATAAGATTTCAAATATAATCAGTTTGAGGATCATTTGGTCAAGAAAGTATACAGTAAACGCCATGTTGTGGAAGTCTAGTTGGCCTTGTTCTAAGATCTAATTATGCATTACTTTCTGGGTTTTATATTTCAATTAATGACTTAGTAGTGGGTTTCCTCTACTCCTAACTAGTTATTTTGTGATGTTATTGATGTAATTTGTTTTTCACTCTATGAAATAACTGCATTTGCCAAGAAATCCATGTTTAGGTCTGTCTTATGACAATTTTAAAATCACATGATACTCAGTACTCAAGCAGCTCGTTTACCGAAACTTTTTTCAGTCTTATTTGAATAGCATGTTGGGTGGATACCTTTACTCAAGTAAAAATATGTTGCTACTGCTACTATTACTTGAGTACAACTTTTGTGTACTTTACCCAAATCGGTTCATATTTTTCATCTAGGTAAAAGAAGTCTTAGCAACATTGTTTATGTCATTGTAAATAAAGCACCATCACGTTTATATAAAACATACATTCCATCACATTAACATGTAATCCTTGTTACTTCTCCTTTGAGGAATCCAGTCCAAATGTTTATTCTTAAGTCTCTGAGGAGAGCAGTGACTCTGGCTGGGGTAGAGGGAGAGCAGCGAGAGGAGCAGGGAGAGGAACAAGGAGAGGAGCAAGGAGAGGAGCAGCAAGAGGGAGAAGCAGAAATGCAGGTTCAGCCACGTGCCGGGAGAGAAGCCAGGCTAGAGGAAGAAGAGCAGGACCTATCAGTGATGAGGACAGAGAACAGGTTTCTCAGCTGTCTGCTGACAGAACAGCAGAGTTACAGGTATGTCCTTGTGAAGAAAACTACAATATGTCATAATCATAAATATTATAAAATAATTTTTGTATACCATTTAAGTGCTGTCGACAGGATCTCGAAGGGTGTCTGAGCAGACATGGGTATTTTAACTTGTTCTGCTTGAATGAGGGAGACTTGCGTTTGGCTCGGCAGACGTGGAATGACGTTTTGGCTCTGCGTGACAACCAAGACCCTGGATCAGATCACTGGGAGTATCGTTACTTTGCCTACAGACAGTACACCATTTGGAAACACGGACGTCTTGGCACAGACAACCGGCATGTGATTTTGTCATGTTGTGTGACAAATATCCCGACCGATTTGGGGTTTATGTGGGTTTCAAAGAAGCCACATTCCGCACAAACTAAAACTCATGACCACCTTGGAAATACTTTTTACTTTTATTGTTATTTTAGTCAAACTTTTTTTATATTTGTATTTATTACATTTATGTAAATTAAATTTGCTGTGTTCAGCTTTGAATCTTGTCAACCTCTGTTTATGGATCACATATCCAGTCTTGGTGGAGAAAAACACACAGGAAAATTAGAATTATGTAACTTTCTTCCACCAAAATGGAGAGGGCATGTGGTTATCATCATTACCTGTCCTCTGCATTGCTGTGTCTGCACCAGCTCACCTGTAGGAGGAGGGATGATCCTGGAAGAGGACCCAGGGCCCTGGGGTCGTCTGCCCGAATTCTTCTCTTTTTTGAGAGTCCCCTTGCTGAGCCTAGTCCCTTCTGCAGTATTCTTAGTGTGAACAGTGTAACGCTGCAAGTTTTTGCTGGACACTCGTTTGTGTCTAAGAAAAAAAATGTAGACACATGACAAAGGTAGCAAATTCCTGGTAAAGTAGTTGAATTATTTTTGACTAATGGTTCACAACATGTAATGGTTAATAATGCCTTGTCCACAGCAAAAGAAAATAGCACATGCCATGAGGAACTATAATTTCTCCTGTCCTTGTCACATTGTACACAAACCGTACCATATGATGTATCGTATTTTAGTGTTTTACCCTGGCACTACAAGCCATCCAATCCAAGAAATGGAAATTAAATATTTATTTTAAAGCAATACATTAGCAGTATTTCTCAAACTTTGTACAGTTGGTACCACCAGAGAAAAGGTTGATTTCTCAAAGTACCTTGATCATGACCAACCTAAACATACAGTTGAGAAGGCTTACCCTTTTACCTATAGACAGTTCACAAAGGAGACCTATTTACTCCTAATTAGGAGTATTTATTAGTAATTCTTGCCAGCCACAGCCACACTGTGTGTGCATTATACATTTTTGAATTAATTTATATTCACAAAAATTCATTTTATACAGTCAGAGAGTGTAAACTGAAAAGATTTTACCACGACAATAAAAAACTGCCAAATATAAAACATACCGTAATGAGATTGGAGGTACATAATCTGAATCGTATGGGTCTAAAGCTCCTTCCAAATGAAACTCTATTCTGGAAGTAAAAACAGAGCAAAATATGACACTATGCACACAAATATGCATAGAGAATTTCAAAAAGAATAATTGGTTACTTAAACACCGTTTTCAAAACTATTGGCTGTTTCTAATCTAAACCATCACCCTCTATCTCCATTGAGTTGATGCAACACAGAACAAAAACATTAGAGTCTACATCAGTTACAAAACATAGGGTAAGTATTCATCATAATATAAAAGCCATGCACGCTTACCTTGCTTCCAATAATTCTATTCCTTTATCTTCTTTT
This sequence comes from Apricaphanius iberus, assembly GCA_028564705.1. Taxonomy (NCBI): domain Eukaryota; kingdom Metazoa; phylum Chordata; class Actinopteri; order Cyprinodontiformes; family Aphaniidae; genus Apricaphanius; species Apricaphanius iberus. The sequence goes on along the minus strand of JAPXFQ010001405.1, from coordinate 104,469 downwards.
AGAGGTTGAACTCCTGCAACCTGGAAGTCATCCCTGTAGATAGGTAAGAAAGAGTATTTATTTTATGTTATGTGGAGACAATAACCTGGTACAGGAGTCGCATTTTGTTTACAAGTAAAATTATCTATCAGACTCCACTGCAGTGATTGAAGTGGGGGGATAGGTCCCTCCAAAAACTGCTGGAGATGGCCGATGGGGTGTTGATGTGAGTGGTGCTTCAGATGCTGTGTGCTTCTCAAAGCTAAAACAACACAGCCACTTTTACTGCTCCAATCATAATGTGCACATGTTTACAAATGACAATCAGTAACATACACACTTTACTTGATTAGCAACCTAGTTTTACTAAGTGTACATAGACAACTTAGTTCTTTCACACAATTCCAACAACTGAGCTAATCAATGTAATCAGCTGTGAGCACGCCTGACAACCCATATATAAAAAGTGTTCCTACTAATGGCAATGTACCGAAATTCCCGCTTTGAAAGCATCTACTACTCTTTTCCCCACACGTTTTTAGTAAAGAATTCTTAACTTTCAAGTAAAAATGACGCCAGCTGCGGGTCTCTTTTCATACCTAGTGATTCTCTCTGCATTTTCCACTTCTCAAACGCGGGGCCGATATTTACTCTAGTTTTTTTGCATACGTCGTTCCGATTCTAGTTTCGCCCGCTTTGTCGCACTGTAATACACTCTGGTTTTCTTAGTTATCTTGGCTGGGGTCTGGGCTGGAGTGTTACTGGTGCTTGAAGCAGCTCTCTTCTTACTCTCGAAAGAATCCATGCTTGCAACGCTAGCTCTGCTCTGTGATTCTAGCTAACAGTAAATGCTACGCCAGAGCATGAATCCCAGATTTTTAACCACTTATTCCAGCTAATGTGATTCACCATGCCACAATATTCAGAATATCCTACTGTAGTTTTAATACTAACATTCTCCATTTTTAATGCATTTTTTGCTACACAGTCCACCCCAGGGGCGGAGCTATGGGTGGGCCTGGGTGGGCACAGGCCCACCCAGATTGATAGATTGCCCACCCACCAGAGGCAGGACCAGGCAGCTTGGGGTTGCCATAGCAACAACAAGATATGGCCAAGCAGCTGTTTAACAACCCCAGTTATGTTGTAACAACAACTACAATTTTAAATGATTAATTTAATGAATGTTCAATGTTTTTCACAGTGCAATAAAAAAACAAGAACTTTTATATCTGGTATTAATTATGATCATACAAAAAACTTCCCAGTTGCTTTGCTTGTTGGAGTTGTAAGTTGGTGTTTTATATAGAAAACGAATTTACTACTGCTTACTGACACCACCAACTATTAAGCCACAGCAGAGAAAATATCCTGGTGCCATCCCTAACACCCACCAAGTGAGGTTCATGATTTATATATATATAATTTTATCCTATTTTATTTTTTTACATAATTTAATTATGTCTGTCATTGTGTTTTTTAACATTCTTGAACATTTAGAATTGAACATAACCTACACACACACAAAAAAAAACGTAATCTTTCATGATTGACATCTCGCGACACTTGAGTTCATACCTGAAAGCGGATAATTACGGTTGGCTACAGGAGCAGGTGGATGTAGCGGTTGAACAATGGCTAAACAGCTATCTTTGAGCCACTTTATAAAACGACAACGTCTACAGACTGAAGAACATTCAGATCAGTCTGTGCTCAAAGAGGTTGGTCATCACGAGGAGAAAACCTCGTCATCATCCCAGGAGAGTCAAGTTAGCAGCTATGCTAATGAACTTGCATCGTCCCACAAACCGCTACTGGCTGAATCTAATGAGTCATTCACGACACCTTTGGATTTATCATCGCTTCAGGAACCAGCCACTCAACCGAAGCTGATCAGATTCCCAAGTACTATAATTGGAGGAAAATCACGGTCATTCAATGCCAACTGGTATGGGAAGTACAAATGGATCGAGTACAGTAAAGAACGAGATGCATTGTTTTGTAACGCTTGCAGACATTTTCCGGAGATGCACACAGAGACTATTTTTATAAAAGGTGGCTACAAAAACTGGAAATGTCCTGGAGATGCCTGTGACAAACATGAGCGCAGTAAATCGCATTCCATTGCATTAACAAAACTGGCGTCATTTAGGTGGTGCCACGAACCGCAAAGCCCAGTGTTGAACCAGCTGCACGGTGATGCGGCAGAGTTTGTGGAGAGAAACTGGGAACAGGTCAAGGTTGTCCTGGACATCGCTATGTTGTGTGCCAAGCTTGAAATCCCCCTTAGGGGCCACAGAGAAACAGAAGATGTGCTTAACAAGGGAAATGTTTTGGAGCTTTTTAAGTTTGTTTCAAAATATGCACCAGAAAATGAAAATCGACTGAACAAACTTCCCCGAAATGCCACACTGATGAGCCATCAGGTTCAGGATGAGCTGCTGGAGGCTGCAGCATCAACCCTTCTTCGTAAGATAAAGGCTGAACTGCATGGACAATATTTTTTGGACGTCCACTGCACGTCTAATGTTCACGTCCATGGGACATCTGTATAAAGGCTTTTTATAGTCCAAATATGGTTATTTTGGACATCTTTTCAACATCAAATTGAGACAAATTTCAGATATTGTTTTGCATGATTTCTATAACTTTCAAGAGACTCAACGACAGTGTGAACAAGCAAACTTGAAACATGACTTCTGTCATTGCTCACTCTGTAAACCCATTAGTGGGCTTACAGTGAGTTTTATGCACTCTCATGGACGAATTCTACAATTAACATGAACACATTACCCATAAGTCTTTGGGGACTACAACAACTAAACTAAACTTAAACAAATACCAAACCAGCATGTATTCAAACAAATAATTAGTCAAAGAAACTAAATTATTATTAAATATGAACAATTATAATATCTTGATATAGGAATTAATAACTCCTGACAAATGAATAAAAAGTGTCAACACCATTTTCCTGTACCTGTGTGAAGAAGTCTCCATGACGTTGAAAACATTCACATAGTTCACGGTTAAAAAGTTAAACTGTATATTGACGTCCAAATGGGCTTATGACTAGACGTCCAAATAGTGGACCTAATTTGCACGTCATTTAGTAGTCCAGAATTGGTCTTGGACCGAACGACGCAATATAGACATGATCTGTACGTTCATATGACGTCTAATGTTTAGTGGGTAGTTTAGATAAAAGTATGAACCTTAAGTAAAAGTGAAAGTAGATAAACAGTCTCTAATAGCAAAACCAGTTTCTGCACTGGGTGTTCCACAACAGAAGATTTACTGAAACATTGTCCTTTTCCAATCTTCTTTTCTCCAAAACAAAGCTTTATTTTTCTTACAAGTCCATCTTTGTCAGTTATGTGACACGTGCTAATCTCCATTCATTGCGGGGTAAATCGTCCATCACAATATCTCCTACATTCAAGTTTCTCTTTGGAGTTTGCCATTTCTGTCTTGTTGCAATGTTTGATAGATGCTCCTTTTTCCAACGTGACCAAAACTGTTCTGACAAATACTGCACTTGCTTGCACTTTTTGCATGCATAAATGTCCTCTTTGATGAATTTACCCTGGAGGTGGCACGGCTGACTTTGACTTCATCATAAGCAGGCGATTTGGCATCACATGGGTTGTCTATTGTAAAAGGCCTGCTGTTTACAATCACCCTCAACTCATAAAAAACTGTCCTGATTTATTCCCGCACACCTCCTGTATGGCTGGAATGAGGAGTGTGCATTTTGAAATCGCATTGCTTCTCAGCAAGAAACGTAGTAATATGATTAAAGTCCACTTGTTTTAATGCTTCCTGCATCTCATTTTTTAGCTCCAACAAAGTTACTTCCTTGATCACACCTTTTCTCACTGACTGCTCCTCTTGTGGCTATAACACAGCATAGTGTATTTATGTAGGCATCCGTGGTCATGTTGTCTAACATTTCTATGTGAACTGCTCTACAGCAAAGGCATGTAAAAATAAGTCCATAATGCTTGTTAACTTTGCGAGCGTGTTTAGTGAGAAAGGGACCAAAACAGTCCATTCCACAAAATATGAATGGTGGAGATAGATCTTAACTCTGTACTTTTGAGATCAGATATTTTCTGTTCCTCTGTCCCTCTTCTGAGTCTGCGACACCTTACACATTTCTGTGTAAAGTTTGCCACAGCTTTGTTGATGCCTGCAATCCAAAATCCATTTGATCTGATTTCATTGATTGTCAGTCCTTTCTCTTGGTGCTGCACTTTACTGTGAAAATAACATTATCAGCTGAGTGACATGATGACCTTTTGGAATTATCACTGGATTTTTAGTGTGGCAGAGATTTAAGCTTCTTTGATTCTTCCTCCCACCTTAAGGAGTCCATCACTATCAAGAAAGGTGTCCATTTGATACATTTTGATTGTCTGAGGAAGTTCCTTGCCATTTTTAGCGACTTTATCTCCTCTGCATATTCACTTGCTTGTAAGTCCTTTAAAATAAAACGTTGTGCATTTAGTCTTTCTAGCACTGTAGTGTGGTTTGTTGTGGTGTCTCCCTTGGCACAGCGAATGAGTCGAGCTATGGCTTCAGGGGCATTGTACCATGAAGAAAACTTTAAATTTTCTGACAGATCTTTTGTTTCTGTTTTGTGGGTATTCATGTACCTTTTTAACTGCCGGATCTCCGGGTAGTACGTTGACAACGATGTTGGAAGCTGGAGGGACTTTCTTTTCCCACAGAAACTGTGGCCCTTTAAACCAGTTTGATGTTATGAGCTCACTCACACTTGAGACGAAGTCTGCAGGATTTTGGTCCGAAAAGACATATCTGCACTGCTGGGGGAGCTGTTGATCCTTATCTTGTGAGGTCTGTTGGAAACAAATGTATGAAAACGACGTGCTTCATTTTCGATTTCTTTTGCATCCACCTTTTCTAGGACTTTGTTCATGATCTTCACATATTGCTCGTCATACTTTTGATCCTTTAACAGATTGTTCTTGAAGCTTTGATGTTGCACAATTGGAATTTGCTTCTTGTCTGGTAAGAGCGGTTTCTCCTTAAATGGAAGTGGCATTTCATAATGTCCTATTTTTTTAAAAATGCCTTCCTTTAATGTCTTCATGAAGATAATGTCATCTTGAGACACTGACCTGTTTTCCTTGGTATCATCCTTGAAATCAGACTCAAGAACCTTGAATGCATCAGCTGGATTAGCCAGGGGGAGCTCTTCAATTGTAATTCTATGACACACAGTAGACATGTTAGAAGAGTCATTCTGAGATGCTGAGGAGCCTACAATACTCCAGCCCAATGCTGTGCGGACTGCGGAGGGTTCATTCTCCTCACCTAAGATTACCTGTCGTGGAGCCAGTGCCTTAGAGCAATTATAGCTAATAACATTCCAGCTGTGGGGGAATCGCATTTGTTATGACCTTGATATGATTCCATTGCTTTGCCGTTTCACAGTAGGAATGTGAGAATGGTTAACTGGTATATGGTCTTTTGTGTAAGCTGGAGGGAGTTCATTGATTTCTGAGGAGTTGGAGCCTCTCACCTTGAGACCTGAGACATGCTCGTTAGGGACAACAGCATCTTTACCAAGCACCTTTAGTGAGCCTTAACTTTGCTGGAGTGGACTCTGCCTCAAGACTGTTAGATACATCTTGGTCTATGAACACTTTGTCCCTCTGGGTGTCCAAAAATGCATAAACAAGCTTTTCTGTACCTGGATGTTGTTTTGAAGAAACCCATACTGGTACAATCATTGAGGTGCTTATACCTTGCTCATTGGTCTCAGCATTTAGAGACAGGGTAGTTGCAGCTTGTTCTGTGTTGGTCTGAATAGGGTTTTTTGTTGAGTTATTGTTGTCATAGTTGAAGTCATACAGACATTTAGGGTGCATTTCTTGCACATATCACACACAAGTCTGTAATGACATTCCTTGGCTCCATGTCTAGGTTTTAGACAGCCGTAACAGAGGTTTTGGTTTGTTACCGGAGAAACTTATATGAAATGATGAGAGAAGATTCTGTTAAATGTTAGAGGACTTAATGAAACTCAGATTGATCAAGCCAAGGAGGACATCCATTTACATTAGAATATGTAAAATACTGACCTGTCTCTGTCTAACTAACACAGCCTTTTATTAATTCAGTTAACCTTACAATTATCAACTTCACATAGATAGACACTTCTTCAGGGTGACACTTGGAGACTCGGATGCGCCTTTTGCTTGATTTGGAAGCCACAATTTTGTAGGATGTCAGGTCATTCACTCAGAGAGGGTCGTCAGGTACTCACTCAGAGAGGGTCACGACAACGCACAAAGTAGTAATTTTACTGTCAGTTCATTTGACCATGACTTAAGTCTACAACGTCATTCAGTCAGACTGATCAAAATAATAAAGAACTCAGCACAGGGTATCTATGAGTCACTGTTAAATACACAGAACAGATGATTCTTAATATAAAAAAATTTCACCACGGCCTCCCCACTTTTTATCATATCTCAATGATGATATGATACATATGTGGGGCGACTGTGGCTCAGTGGTAGAGTAGTTGGCTTGCAATCGGAGGGTCGTAGGTTCGATTCCAGCTTCCTCCAGTCACATGTGGATGTACCCCTGGGCAAGGCACTTAACCCCCAAAATCTACATTGTCCTACCGAGCCATGTTGGGTGTCGGTGTATGAATGCAAGCGTGATTGGGTGAATGCAGCTTCAATGTAAAGCACTTTGAGTGGTCAGTAAGACTAGAAAGAAAGGCGCTATATAAGTTCAGTCCATTACCATATATCAAAAACAAAAATCAGTACTAGTAATGACACCCTAGCACCTATCCTAATGAGACAGGCAGTATTTAACAATAAAGACAATCAGGAATCTGGATGAGATGATCTTATGCATTACAAGTCACAGTAAATTAGCTTCTGAACAAATTATCTAACTTATGCATCCTTCTTGATGGCAATTATCTGACCCGTACAAAACTCCATTCAAAAAAACCCACGGGGCTTAAGATAGACATTCCTCAAACCTATGGTCGTGTTATTGCATCTCTCGACCTTGTGGGGAAAAAGAATTAAGCCACCCTTATGGCCCCATAAGTGGTCATTCTGTACGGTTCCTCATCAGTCAGGATGCCTAAAAATAACTGCAAAATTGAGAGAGGGCACAATGTTAGGCTGAATCGATCAAGTACATAGTAAAAAAAATAAAAAAAATTCTTAGCAACACTTGAAACATTTACTCTTCCCTTAAATGAGGCAGGAATTCACAGTGTGAACCTCAAAATCAGCAGTCAATCATTGCTCAGCACCAAAGTGTCCCTTTAAAGTGGTTAAAATTCAGTAGTAATCAACCATAATAATACATTCCATCACAATAAACCCCATAGAAACCATTTAAAAATAAAAAAACTAATAAAAATTTTACTTCAGTAATGAATAGGCATTTTTCACTGCTCATAAATCACAGAATTTGTAATCTTCCCCCTTATTCATTAGAAAAAATGAATAACAAAAAATAATGAAATAAAAAGAAAATGCAAAAACACTCAAAATAATCTGGAATGATAATAAAAAAAAAATCATTTCAAATGAACTTTGCTTAAACTAAGATAAAAAAGAAAAAGAAATGAAACTGGAATGAATAAAATTATTGAATTAAAATAAAGAAGAATGAAAATCAAATCCCTCTCATCTCTCTGTCACACCTGGGATGAGACTGCTAAAATTCCCATTGAAAAACACAATGTATTAGTCGCAGGAAGAAACATCAGAAAACCTAATTCACACAGTGATTCAAAGTTAATCGTCATACACCTGTAAACCAATCACTCATATAATTCGAGGTCATCAACCAAGTCCATACTAATCTCGTCTCCATCCTTCTTTTCTCTTCCATCCCCATCTCGCCGAACTGAGTCTGCATCAGGTTCGCAGGCTCCTGTCTGTTCTGTCAAAGATTTTGCTATCATTTTATGTGTGAAAGCTTTCTCAAACACCCACCAATGACTACCAATATTCTGATGCAAGGAATGATACAACAACCACTCCCAGAAAAAACTACCAAGGCTGTAACTAAAGTCCCAAAGACCAAAATAGCTAAGGATCCCCACTTACCAAATACAGAATCCAACCAGCCACCTAAACTACCTAAATCAGTATTTACTCCAGAATGTTTTGCAAGGTTCTTCTTCATGACTCTCAGATCTTCTAAGGCTGTCAACACACTACCTTCAGAGTTTGTATTTCCAGGAATAAAAGTACAGCATTTTTACCACCAAGCATAGCACAAACTCCACCTCTCTCTGTGGCCAGCATGTCAATAGCCATCCGGTTCTCCCACGCTACGAGGGAGGTGGTGTGTAGCTGGTCAGCTACACCTTGCAAAGCATTGTGCGAGCAGTTGACGAACTCTGCTGATTATAAAACAAATAGTTAATCCAATCGAAATTTGTTTTTTATAGTGGTCCACAAAACAATTAACTGAAACCCTGCTGCAATCTGATTCTTAGCATTAAACTCATCTGGAACTCCACGTGGCACACCAATCAAATCAAAGTAAACATGCACATCAAAACTACCTAGAACAGGTGCTCTCCTCCTGGACATGTGATGCAAAGAATCTTCAACTTTCTTAAAAGGATCAAGCGAGACATCATAAGCTAGCATCACATGAGCACACATACCTCTCCAATTTGGGGGAAGAGTAGAACTCAGCTTTCCGTCACCACACACCCAGTAAACGTCTGGGCCCGCCTGTTCCCATTTCAAAATCCATCTACGCAGGTGAATTCTAGAAGCACAAGTCCAGTAATCAATTTTTGTATCATCCATCAGACTTCCAGCACTCAGAAAAATAATCTTCTTTATCATTAAGATTAAAACTTTTTGAACATTTCCCTGAAAACTCATCCATGTCAACCTGTTACCCTGAACTTGTCACATTATAACAAACATAATGTGCATCTGGAGCTGGTTGTAAAAGGTCAATCAACCCAGGAGCCTCAACAGATTTATCAAAACCACATGGTTTCGCCCAGCCTCTATTCCAACCTGCTGTTACATCTAATATGCAATGAGAGGCACATATACTGCACTTCCTGCCTTCAAGGTTGAAATTAATTCCGGGGGCTTGTATGGTACCCCAATCATCACGATTACTACCCTGGGTTTCACAGTAACTCACACACTCATCTTATTTTCTCGTCGAATGGTATGGGGACATAATACTTGAGGAGTGCTGTACCCATGCAAACAACACAAGACTTAGAAATTGATCTGGCAGAATAATTAGAAAATTGATACCACAAGTTCCCTCGAACCCAACAGTCCTGAAGGACATTAGAGGTGATGGATCTCTAATGAAGTCCAGCCCAGGTGACCGCTTGTCCCTAACACCCCCTAACAAAAAATAAAACACAAACAGCATCAATGTCTCAGCCATTTTTGCTCTGGAGCACCAGAGCTTAGAAAAATGTATAATTTTGTCCATTTCTTCACGTGGGATCACTAGATGAACAGGACGTGTCCAAACCACAGTTTTAGGAGTTAATTTTTTAGTCTACTTCTCTCAGTTCTTTGCATCAGTAGTGGTGGAGTTGTCCAGAATCGGTCCTGTCAGCCTCTTTCAATGACTGGCATGCGCCCAAGTTGGTCTCTCAGCGACCTATACAGCGGTCTAGGTCAGAAGCAGAACCTGGAATAGTCTCTGCCAGTGCTTTGATTTCCAGTGTCGTCTCAGTTCTTTAATTAAGACCCAATCACCAGGTCTGATCAGATGAAGTGGTTCCACAGCTGATTTGGGCAGGGCGTCCTTCACCTTTTGGTGCACCTGTGCAAGAGTTTTGGAGAGATTTTGACAGCAAGAGATCACTGCATCCTCACAGAGGTCTCTAGAGAGATGCGGCATTGCAGGTGGGTTTAACCCCATCGCAGAATGCCTGCCAAAAAAGAACCTCAATAGGGCTAGGTTATTTTTGGCCCTTTTTCTCATCCTCATGTAAAACAAAGGCAAAGCTCTGACCCATGACAGACCTGTTTCCTCACAACATTTAGCCAGTTTGGCTTTAAGCGTCCCATTTTCTCGTTCAATAGCGCAACCCGACTGCGGATGGTAAGCACAATGTGCGGATAATTTCACCCTGAAAAAATTCACCAACCTCTTTAGGGCCTTGCCCACAAGATGTCTGCGTTTGTCACAGGTGATTTTCTCAGTAATTCAGTGTCTGCATGTTTAGATGGGAATGCCTCTGTCCATTTTGAAGACGTCCATAATCACCAACCAGGTTCCAACTCAATGAAGTCTATCATCAGGTGCTCAAAAGGTCTGAGAGGAGCCGGATTACCAGCAGGCTAAGTGGACACCGCTCGACCTGGATTATTCGTAGCACAAACCATGCATGAATGACAATAGTTCTCTGCAATAGAGGTGAATCCTCTTGTGAACCAATGTGTAGGACCCAAATCAAGCATTCCAGACTTGGAACAATGATCCAATCCATGACTGAGCTTTGCTAAAACTTGAAAGAAATGTCTAGGACATGGTTTATTCTCAGCAGAAAACCCCACTCCCTCTTTTTTTCTTACAACCTGCCTTCTTCCAGGCTGAAATCTCAGAAGGGGTGGCAAAACTCTGCACAGCAACCCGATCCGTAATGTCTGGCTGCTCTTCTGTCTTCTCAATAGCAGCACAGGTAGTTGCCGGAGGCTGTAGGATGGCAGCCTCCACTGCAGCGTTGGCTCTGGCATTACCCAAGCCAATGGGGTCTCTGAAAGAGGTGTGGGCTGCCCACTTTATCACTGCAATCTTGGAGGGCAGCAAAATCGTCTCAAGTAGGTCAGCAACCTGCAAAATTCATTCAAAAATTTCTTACCATCAGATTTCAGATATCTGCGGTGCCTCCACAGCACCCCAAAATGGTCGACCACACCCACTGCATAGCTGCTGTCACAGTAAATGGACATTGCCTTATCTTTAGCTGGCTCACAGGCCCTTGTCATAGCAGTCATTTCTGCAGTCTGCGCAGAGAAATGAGACGGGAGGCTTCCTGCAGACAAAGTACAATGGTCAGAGGATACAGCGAACCCCACTCTATATTTCCCCCCGACAGTCTCTGAAAGCTGAACCATCCACATATAGAATCATATCTGGGTTCTGCAGGGGGGTGTCAGTCAGGTATGGGTATGGTGCGCACAGTACCTCCAATTCTGCTAGGCAATTTTGGGGGGCCCCGTCATCCTCAGTGGACAGCAAACTGGCAGGATTAAGAACATTACAACTTTTTACTGTTATATTAGGCAAATCCAGCCACACAGAAGTGTACCTGAGCCATCTTGCCGCTGACAGGTGTGAAGTCCTCTGTTCCAACAAAATTATTGCAACGTTATGAGGTACAAACACAGTGAGTGGAAAATATATGACAATGTCCCTAGAGGCCAAAACTGGTTTCTCTGCTGCTGCTACGGCCCTCAGACAACCTGGAAGACCTGCTGCAACTGGATCCAGTTTTGCAAAGTAGTAAGCCACTGGTCATTTCAGTCCACAATGCTCCTGTAAGAGAATGAACACCATGAATCCTTTTTCTCATCTCATCAACCATCTACAAAAATGGTTTCTCTGGATCCGGTAAAGCTAGAACTGGAGGGCGTTGTAAAGCTCTCTTCAGCTCCTCAAATGCTTGCAGGGCACCACTGGATGGCATCAGACGCCATCATGTCTCTGCCATGAATCAAGTAAGACAGAGGCTTCTCCAGCACCGCATAGCCCAACATGAAATTCCTGCAATACAAGTCAGGCCTAAGAAAGACATAATTTGTTTCTTTGTGACTGGTCGTGGAATCTGGTGAAAAGCTGTGACTCTTTTAGAAAACAGAGATTTTGATCCTTTTGAAATCACATGACCAAGAAAGGTAACCTCTGATTTTACAAACTGATGTTTTGAAAGGCTTGCTTTGTGTCCACATGCCTGCAAATGTTTCAACAATGTAACAGTGTCTCTCTCACACTGTTTTTTTGAGGGACAGCAGAGTAAAAGATCGTCTACATACTGGATTAAGGAGGATCCAGGTGACAGCTCAAGCCCATCCAAACTCTCTTTCAACGCCATGTTAAAAATGGTAGGTGACTCCATGTACTCCGAGGAAGCCTAGAAAAAGTATACCTTCAGACTTTCGAACTGAAAACTAAACCAAAATTGGCTGTCAGAGTCTACTGGTACACTTAAGAATGCGTTACTCAGGTCAACAACTGCAAATTGAGGGGCTGAATGTGGAACCTGAGACAAAATTGTGCATGGATTCGGAAAAACAGATGCCCGAGGCACCATAGCAGCGTTAACACGCGTTTTGCCAACATCTCCGCTCTATACCAGCTCTTTAGAGTGTTGTGGAATTATCAATTAAAAGTAATTAATTAATTGATAATTGTTATGGTCTATCTGGTGATGCTGAGAATATTAACCAATAATTGTAAATTATTAATTTAACCAATTTATTCTACAAACACAACTAAAATAAAACACTACTTATACTAAATGGTTCTGTTAAGACTACCGGTGCCTGAGCAATATGGCGACCAGCGATGACGTCCTTTAGGGCCGTCACGGGGCGCCTCATACCGACGTCGTACGCAGCCTCTCGCGTGTATGCGAGGAGGTGGTGTATGATGCGAACGCGCAGCTCTTTGGATAAGGACGGGGGGGTTGTTTTATGATCCCATTTTATGACTTATTGTTTAACCTGAAGCAAGAGGCCTGCGGTTCCTTCCTAACAAAGAAACCTTGTGGCTCTTATCAGTGAGTTAGCTTCTGCTAATACAGGCTCTGGTTGGGAAATGGAAGAAAATGGGTTTTAAAATGTCCTTTGCGTGCTGCGCGTTCCTGGCAGGCACTCCGAGGATGCGGTTGCCTATGACAACAACACTTCACTGTAAACTACCGAGAAGAACCAAAACTTCTACAGACTAACAATTCTGCTCACTAATAAAAAACAAAAACACACAGGAAACACACAATCGAAATACAAAAACTCACAAATTTACCCATAGGCAAAACACGGCACGGAATAGTCGCAGAGCGCTCGAGATACATGCAGCTCTTCACATCAATGACTATGCATGCATATAATTATAAAGAAAAACTTCCTAATTTATCCACCCAGGTTGAGAGTAAATTTAAACAGTCTTACTTTAAAGAGGAAGCTTCCAGGTGTGGAAGAAAAAAGTCAGGAAGCGTGATGCTTGGCTCGTCAGCCCGCGGAGAAAAATAAATAAAAAGAGAGTAGTTCAGCAGATCAAAAAAGGGATAGTTTGGGGACAGCCAAACTATTGGGAAAACTTGGTTGCAGGGAGCAAGGACAAAATCCAGAACAAGTGTTAGGAAAAGGAGTCTCTCCTTACAGTTCTTAGAACTGCCGACACCATCAGGCGAGTTTGGAAGAGAAAGATGGATGCTCATCCAGCACTTTTATGCTGAGTGTGGGTGCATCGCCCCCCTTTCCCCGTATCTGTCTCCAATCAGGCTGCGGGCAGCAGCAGCGGTTTTGAGGGATTGGCATTCTAGCCAATTGCTGCAGCAGATCATCCACCGCTCAGCGGATTCAAACAGGGAAGCAACGGATAGCTCCGCCATTGGTCAGAATTGCGCAGCCGGGGGAAGGGGCGTGTCGCCAAGTTATGGAATGCTGGGTCATGATTGTAGAGCTCCTTTTAATGTCATATTCATGGTTCAGACCCCAACAAGAGAGAAGGATGTATGGTTCGTGTTTGGTAAATCAGTAGAGTGTTTGTTGTTCAGTTTAATGTGTGTCCCACATCACGGAGGTTATTTTCAAAGTGCCTGTGTCAGTGGTAAACCATGTCTGCTCATAATCTATGTCAGGCCCTGCAAAAATATGTGATGTGCAATGTAGGTATGGCATAAAAACAAAAGCTGGATTTAACAGGTTCTGAGCCAATACGAGGAGGGATTTTGCGGTACCTGCTACCAGCTTTGACTCGTATTTGTGTCTGAGGTCGTGAGGGGTGTGTTTCACTGCCGTCAGGATTGGGGTCTCCTGTACAGGAACAACTTGGAAAAAGAGCAATATTGAGCTTTCACATCAGGTCTCTGCCTAATAATTTTACAGGACACTGCTGAGAAATCAGAAATCCATGTTTAAAAGCTAGCCCGTCTCCTAGTTGACAACGGAGAGGGTAACTGAACCTTTCTTATACGACCTGACCTGAGATTGAGAAGACATGGTTCGTGCTGAATCTCGGTGGTAGTTGTAAGGCTGTGCGTTTCAGAACCAACTGTGTTGCTCCAGAATCAACCATGAACTCCACGGTTGTGCCTGAAACATTCAGAGACAGAATAGGCTTTGTACGCATCAGAGGTCAGATGCGCGTATGTACCTGTTGGAGTCATTTGCTATTTTTCTAAGTGTGCAATGGCTTCTGTAATCAAAGTGTGAAGGTTAGTTTTGCATGAAACAGGTTCTTCATTGCTGGCTGTTTCACTCGAAATGGCAGATTTTTCATCACAAACAATATTGTTTTTATCAAATAAAACAGTTTCATCATTGTCAACAGTAGGTGTTTCATCACAAAGAACAGTTTGATTATCACTTTTAGTGAGAATAAATGTGTCTGTGTGTGCGTCAGACCTCCTTCTCCATCTGCTGGCGAAATGGAGAAATCTCGTTTCTGCCCAACAGTGGAGAACCTTCCAACTGATTACTTGGCTTGGTGACGTCCTCTGCGTGGGACCGTGTCCCTGCCCACATTGGTCACTGTAATGGCCACGCCTTCCACAGGTGAAACAACAGTTATCATGCTTGAGTGGCTGCGGCACTCTGGAAAATTATGGCGGCAGTGGTGCGAAGCCTGCTGTGTGCCTCAGCCACCCCGTCGGTACCGGTGACCACCTCTTGAATAATGTTGTTGTGGTCTGCTCTTGTGGTCTCCAGTAACAGCACTATACATTGTTAAAGCCGTTTCGTAGTGGTCATTTTGCCTTTTAGCTTTAAAGTCACTGTCTTTTCTGCTTAAGAGTTTAACACAGTGTATAACATTTTTACGCAGGTCACAGTGCCCTGGTCCATTCCAATATATTTGTTCATTACCGTTTCATAGCTCGCGCAGCAAGTCAGCCAATATTTTATCACACAGCATAGATTCGTACGTAGACCTTTCAATCTCTTCCGCTTTTGCAAATCTGCTGTATCTCTCAAACGCCTCTCCTAATCTGTGGAGAAAGTCATCATGCAACTGAGTTAAGTTCGGCTTGGTGGGAAATTCTTTGACTATTGCTTTACAAAGGTGGAATATCGCAGTGAAATATTCAGCAAGCTTTCCTTCAGCTTCGCGGCATCAGGGGCCTTCAGTTTCCTTTTAATAATCCGGCAAATTACAGCCCCAGTTGGCCAGAAAGTGAGACATACCTCTTCCAGCTCAGCTGCGAACTCTCTGCCATTTCCAAGGATGGCGGGGAGTCTCACAATAGCTTAATCCGTCGGTCACTCCATGGTTGATAGACCAGCATTGGACCACTTGCCCCCGCCACTTCAATCATAGGATACGGCGAAAAAACATAATTAGAAGCTTGTGGGTCTCTCACCTCACAGGTTCTGCATGCTTTAGTATTCCTCGTTCGGTAGGTGGCATTGAAGGCGGCTTGGTGACGCACTGATTCGAACTGCAACAGGCCAGCTCTGCTGCAGCCATTGGTGTATCAGGCTGTCCCTCCGGTTCGGGCTCTGCCTTTGCTGACGTTTCTCCATGCACCTCTGGCTGGCTTGTCTGCCGATCATCTATGGGACCCGCCTCTGCTTGCTCGGGATAGGCTGGTCCTCTTGTCGGTCCTGGTGTAGCTGTTGTCGGTTGGTGCTGAATCAGCGGGGCGGAGTCCAGGTCTGGGTCTAGTTTAATCTTCGAGAGGGATTGCAGCTCTGCAAGGACTTGTGAGTCTGAAACATATGGAGGCGGATTCGGCAGATGTTTTGTAGATTTGGGAAGTGTGGCCGCTTCAGGAGGTAGAGATCTGAAAACTGCTTTTGTTGTTACGTCTAATTGTGGAGCAGATGTCTGTGTCTGTGGGGTTTGCTTATGAGATTGAGTCTGTTTTTTATTCTGTTTACATATGGAACACTCAGATTGCATAGACTCATTATCGCGATGGCCAGCTTTGGTACCAGATTGATCTCTTGCGCCTCCTAAATTGTTAAAACAGGCTTTCCGCTCACAACAAATTGCATTGTTCATTCAAATCTGCCAAACGCGTTTGTGCTGTTTGAATCTTTTATACCAAACCCCTCGTACTAATGCACTGGATTGTAATCGATCCCCCTCTAAGGATCATTTGTATCAGATTTTATCAAGTTCAGCAACGTCAAATCAACCCCTGATTGGAAACCCCCATTCATATATCCAGAAAGCAACGTCCATCCATCCATCCATCCATCTTCTTAACCGCTTATCCAATTCAGGGTCACGGGGCAGCTGGAGCCTATCCCAGCAATTATCAGGCGTTAGGCAGGGTACACCTGAACAGGACGCCAGTCTGTTGCAGGGCCAACACAGAGAGACAGACAACCATTCACACTCACATTCATTCCTACGGACAATTTAGATGATCAATTCACCTATCATGCATGTTTTTGGACTGTGGGAGGAAGCGGAGTACCCGGAGAGAACCCAGCATGCACGGGGAGAACATGCAAACTCCATGCAGAAAGACCCTGGACCGGGATACGAACCCACGACCTTCTTGCTGCAAGGCAACAGCGCTAACCACTGCGCCACCGTGCAGCCTAGAAAGCAACGTGTTCCAAACATTCCTGCCCATATTTATCCCGCATTATACGACATGTAGCACTGTCTGGTGGAGGAAGGCTTGAATTAACCAACCCCATTGTTTACAAGAAAAAACCCCAGCAAAACCTCTGCTAATTAAATCTTTTCAAACTAAAAGTATATCAAAAACGCTTCTTTATTCTTTGTTGACAAAGCACTGCATTATCTTTCTCCCCACCAGAGATTAATGCAAAAAAAAACAATTATTAGGGAAGGAATCTCTCTCACTGTTTGCCTTCTCTCAAGGAGAGAGAGGTAATGTGTGGGTCCAAAACTCAGGCAGCGTACGGGCTTCTCCAAACTCCACGGAGGTCCAGGGCCGGGGGCTAGTCCTTCCGGGTTGGCTAGACGTGTTGGTTTTTCTTGAAAGCCTGGAAGCAAACGTTGGGAGCCAAGCTGTTACCGGAGAAACTCTTAAATAAAATGATAAGAGAAGGTTCCGTTAAAGTTAGCAGGATTTAACGAAACTCGGGTTGATCAAGCCAATGACAGTGGAATATGTAAAATACTGACCTTTTATTAATTCAGTTAACCTTACAATTATCAGCTTCATATAGATAGACACTTCTTCAGTGTGACACTTGTAGAGACAGAGGCGAATTTTGCTATTTGGGAAGCCCCAATCTCGTAGGATGTCAGATCATTCACTAGGAGAGAGTCGTCTCCACAGCAACGCACAAAGTAGGAGTTTTATTATCAGTCCATTTGACCATGACTTAAGTGTACAGCGTCATTCATTAAGACTGATCACAATAATAAAGAACTCAACACATAGTAACGCGTCACAGTTGAATACACAGAACAGATTATTCTTAATATTAATTTTTTCTCCACAAGTTCTTATTGTATTTCCATCAAACTTCAAGTGATTTTCCTTTAAACTGTGGGCAAGTATGAAGTTTGTGTCCGTTGTCTTGAAAAAGCATGCATGGTGGTTTAACATTTGACCTTTGTTTTGTGTTTTCAGTCTCTGTTGCCACCTGCGTATGGAAAACACTGGAGGTGGGCCCTTTTCCCTTTGGTAGCTCTTAGCAGTGACTGTAGTGAAGTCTGGAGAGTGGAGAGCTAGAAATGATGTGATTGGGTTGCACACAATCTCTGCTTCATAAGACATGAACCTCGAAAAGTGCTTTCAACTTGGAAATTTTACACCTTCTTTCATGAACTGATTGGCTTGACGATTCCATCTTGCAATTTGGTAACTTCTGAATAAATTTTTAGTTCTAACAATCGTTCAGGATGTCTAAGTCTTCAGTGTCAGTCATAGCCTCATGACATGTTTGAATGAAATCAGCAAATGCTCTAAATCCTTTAGAGTCATTTGTTTGTATCTTTGGTCACTTTGCTAGCTTTTCTGTGAACGCTTTCTGAACAATAAAAGGGTGTCCACACCTTTGGTTGAGGCCCATGCATCCTTGTAAGCTTTGCTGTCATTTCTGTAGAAGATGCCATCAAGCATTTGTTGAGCTGGACCACCTACATATTTCTTCAAGTACTGCAGTTTTTCAGCAGGTGAGGTGTTCCTTTTATCAATGAGGGCAGTGAATGAAGCTTTCCACTCAATGAACAGTATTGGATCACCTGTGAATGTGGAGGGCTCTGGTATTGGCAGCCTATTCATGGAGACACTCTCCTGTACTGCTTGTGCTAAATAAATAACATCTGCTTGAGGAGATTGGCTGGAGACCATATTACTCTTGGGAACTTGAATGGGAGTAGAAACTGTGTCTGTGTGTGTGTGTGTGTGTGTGTGTGGGGGGGGGTATTCTGAGCTACTTTGCTACAGTCAACAGAATGAACACTCCTCTCACTCTTTATCTCTTGATCATAAGTAATTAGCCTAGCTCGTGCAGCTTTTAACTCATCTTCAGCCTTTAATCTTCCCAGCTCACGTTTCTGTTATTCAAGCTATGATTCAAGAAACACCTCATACTCCAATTCTTTTGCTGCTACTTCGGCGGCACCTTCTGCTCTCTTTCCTGCTACTACTGACCTTGCGGAGCATGACTTACTGGCAGAAGAGTGTTTACTTGAATGTGGGATTGAGGAACTGTAAATGGATTGAGAATAGTCTGGATTTAGAAGCTCACGGATACGTATTTTCACTTTATCACTATCATAATCATCTATTTTCCGGAGATTCTTTCAAGTGCAACCTTGACAATGTCTCTGGTGATAGCTTCACAGGCATCTATGAGTCACCTTGTGCCAATGGAGGGAGTAATAATTTCCCTGATTTCCATATACAACTTTATGATACCATCTGTTTCCTTCTCTAAGACTAGTGAAGTAATTTGACTGTTTGTTATGTCTGCTTTTAATTTCTCTTGTGTTGTAAGTACTTGTTTTTTCCAGTCGTCATAAGCTTTGAGAAGCCGTTTTTCCTTTTTATGTGCCTCCTCCTCCTTATTTGCTTGTATCTTTTCTGTAGGCCTCCTTTGACAAACAGAGCATTAACCGTCTTCTTCCTCATTGAGCTGGAGGTCCTTTGTGTACTCTGGTTCCTTTTCAGTTATTTCCATGTTGAGGGTGTAGTGATGTAATTAACCATCAGCTCCCAGAAGAGGTTGGTTGGAGCCGTGCAGCTGAAACCTTGAAGGGGCCCTTTCTGGGATGTCAGTGCTGAACATGTTTGAGCTCCTTCTCAGCTTAGGGTGTAGCTCTGCTCAGCTAGGGTCAAGCTCTTACTATAGCATCCTCGGTTGAAAAGATCGTCTCTCAAACAATCACAATCCTTTTACTAAGATCCTTGCATGTGAACACACCGTAAGAGCTACAAAATATACAGAATAAAAATAATACCATTAGTAACTCAGACAGTATGTTACCTTTAACCCTTTGCCTTTATATAACCATGAAAGAAATATTCTTGCCTTAAATTATTAAACCATTTTATCCTTGACATCTCTACATTGAGTGCTTTAACCATGTATATCTAAACCATTTTAGCACTGCTTTTATACCTTTCTGTACCATGAAATAAAATAAATGTTTTTTCCAATTTTCTATGATTTACAAGACAAATAACAAAGCTTGTAAACCTTTTAATTACTACCGTGCCTAATTTATCAGAGCACATTAGCACCATCTAATTGACAAAAACCATAATCGTTTAACTTAGTAGAACACCTTACAATCGGAAATTTCTAACTAAATGTATTAACAAAACAACACTCAAACACCAACCTTGTTCCTCATCAACTAGGTGCTAAATACCCGTTCTTATCTATTGGTGCGTTGAGACCGCAAGATTTGTCATTGTCAAGCAACGCTCATAAAGCAAATAATTTGATGCATATACACAAAAGATACATTTTTAAGCTGAAGCTTGCAAAGCTCGTAGGCGGGCCTTTCTCTGCTGGATGTTTTAAACACTTGCGAATCGTGGTTGGCTAGACAGCGTCGACGTCGGGCAACGTCATTACAGTGAGACGCTCTGATTGGTTGCTGTGCAGCATCAAGAGCGTTAAGACTGAAGCTGAACCTCTGCGTTGGTAGCGTTATTCGCTTTGAAGTATGAAACACAGGAAAAGCTTGAAAAGTTGACGGAGCCAATGCTCACAAAGTACCGCAGAGACTGCGATGCTCCTCCAACGTCCTCAACCATAGACTTAACATGTAATCTTGACGCTGCTGACAAAGCCTGCGGTCTGAACACACCATTAGAGTTAAACTGACTAAATATCTTTTTTAACTGTATTTCAAGCATGAATCTTCCTTCTTCACACTGGCCTTTGCTGCTGCAGTTTGCGACAGCTGATTTACAGTGCGTTGTCGCTCTGTGCCCTTTAAAATAAAAGCATTACTTGTCTAGTTATAGAATAACACTTCTAAACCAAATTACAATAAAGAAAATATTAATACAGTCATTTAAACCTGGTACTGATCACAGTTATTTATTTTTAAAGTACTATGCTTGCAGTGCATTTAAAAAAACATACACTAAGAATTTTACTTAATTAAAAGAAACAAATATGCCTTACTCTGCTGCAGAAAACTTAAGTAGGTCATTCATATTTACAAAAACAAAAACCATAGCATCAGAACAAATTTGGATTAACTGACAATAAAAAAAGTGATACTGAAGATGATTTGTAACAGAGTAGGTTAATATTGTGGATAGAATATACAAGCGGCATTACATTTGCTTCTTAAGCTTGGTTTATGCTTGACACATGTACATTCCGCGCGGAAATGATACGAGCTGAACCGGCCGAGACAACTTCTAGTAGCATTTATACTTTTGCGGCTTGTCCCTGCTGAGAACCAATATTGTTGAGGACTGTACCGTAGGGGGCGGCGTAGGGCTCTACAGCATGCAAACAACACTACACCATAGTAGAAGTTGTTGTTTATAACATGGCGACACCCATAAGCTTAAACAAAGCAGAACTTTTATGCTGTTTACTTAGGAAAAAAGCCGAAAAAGGAGACTGTCCACTCGACCATTAAAACACAGTTGGTCACAGTGATCTCTATCGGCCGAATCATAAAGATGTTTGTATTCACGAACCTCCGCCATGTTTTTCCGCGCGGGATGTTGTTACAAAATTTCCTAGGTGCGCGGTTCGGAAATTTGGGTTTCTGCGGTGGCCGCGTGGAGAGGCGTGGTTGCTGAAATTACGTAATTTGGCCGCGTGGAGCCATGCAGACCACGCGGATGCGTCAAGCATAAACCAAGCTTTACCAAGAGTACGAGACAGCTAGTTCAGGACTTCAGTGTTCGCAGTTTCTCTGCTTCGGCCTGCTGGTGAGAGTACAAGCTCAGCACGGATGGAACCACAGCAGAGCTCGTACCGATTAGCTTGGCGCGACTCAGCCCGACTTCTGCCAGTGGAGAATAAAAGGTACCAAGGCTGAGTTGTACCGAGTCGAGTCGTACCAGTGGAGAAACACCTAATAATTTTATGAATTCACTAGAGTACAATAGAATGATATATAGCATCAAATACTTTTTTACTAAGATAAAAAACCGTATTATGTATTTATGATTTGTAATTGCAGTTGTGATGTCTGCCAACATTTCAATGAGTGCCAAAGCAGTAGATCTATTTGATCTTAAACCATACTGCCTCCTACTCAGTTACTTATTCTTTTTAATAAATATGTCTTTTTCTATCACTTTTTGAGCAAATTGCACTCAAAAGCACTTTTTAGAATTCTGAAAATAAAGACACCATTCTATAATTAACATCACTTTGTTTATTGAGTCTTTATTTAGTCAGACAACTTTGGCTACTTTAATTCTGTCTGGATAAACACCTGTATGAAAAGAAAGATTAAAGATGAAATTTATAGGTTTACTTATTCAATCAACTGTCTTTTTTACCATAGCTATATCTAACCCATCACAATCAGTAGATGTTTTTTTTTTGTGGTTTTAGTTACAATGGTTCGAATTTAATTTTCACTTACTTCTAGAAACATAGATTGCAACACCCCATTCTGTGTTTTTAATAGAATTTGCTAGATTTGGTCCTATATTAACAAAAAAATTACAATTTATTTACTACCTAATTCATGTTTTCAATCTCCTTGTTATTATCATTAATATTAGAGAACTAAATGGCATTTGTCTTTTAAAAAGTATTAAAATCTTATTGTAATTTTCCATATACCTGAATGTTTTAGATATTTTATTGAAGGCTGGACATTTGAATGTTCTGTCAATATTTTGTGTCTTCTGACAGAAATACCCACATTACATATTCAATAAGGGCAAAACCACTCAAAGGTTTGCACGACTCTTGTTCCGGTTAGTAAATCACCTGATGCTTACGCTGAGAGGTTTGTACATGTTTTAACAAGCGTAAACCTTTGATAAATCAGGCCCTATATTTCTTTATGCAGCACATTACATCTTCCAGGGCCGACTATGGCTCAGGAGTTAGGAGTTTGTCTTGTAATTGAAGGGTTGCCGGTTCAAGCCCCAGTTTGAACAGCTCACACTTTCGTTGTGCAAAACAATTCACCTGGTGGTCAGAGGGCATGCCAGTGTCCACAAGCGTCACTGCCAGTGTGCACCAAGCTAGCTGTGGCTACAATGTAGCTTGCCATCACCACTGTGTGAATGTGTGCGTGAATGGTTGAATGACTGAGTGCAGTGTAAAGTGCTTTGGGGTCCGTAGGGACTAAATAAAGCGCTATACAAGTACAGGCCATTTGATGTTGGCAGTGCTCGGTACAAAGCTCTGAATCATATCTACTTTTTATGTTTTACGATCCCCAAATACTTGACCAAACTATGTTGTCTGTCTGGCAGGTCCACCACATCCACCAGTTTTCACTGCAACTACTAGAGAACAAGCAGCTTAAAAGCAAGCTTGATGGTATGGGTTGCCGTCTGTAAATTACATGGTCAAAACAAACAGCAATGATTTGGAATTTTCATGCTGTAAGAAAAGAAACAAGTGTTGGTTCATTTTTAAAGTCTTGTTAACGTCTGTGTTATATACTTATAAATGTATATAACTATAATACTATATATAAATATAATACAAGTTAAATATTTAGTTTACAACTTATATTCAGCTTCCCAAAAAATATTTCGTTACCTGGTACTTGGATATCTGACAATTCAATTTATTTATATAGCGCCGTTTCACAACAGATGTCATTTCAAGGCACTTTAGAAGAAGAGTTATTACAATACAATGTTTAATTTAGAAATTAGAGAACCATAGAATATTGCATTGTTAATTCTCAGCAATCCCTCACACTGAGCAAGCATGAAGCGACAGTGGAGAGGAAAAACTCCCTTTTAACAGGAAGAAACCTCCAGCAGAACCAGGCTTAGCATAAGCAGTCATCTGCCGAGACCGTTTGGGCTTTGGAGAAGACAGCAAAGACACAGAAAGAGCAACAGAACTAATGTAGAAGGAGAAGCTGGTAGCAGGACGTGGAGACCTTCCGCCACTGGAATGCCATCTTAGTCAGGGTCGTCAAGCAAGTAGTAGCAATAGCTAATACCTATTCAATAGATTTTATTTTCAATATATTTTAGGTATTATTACATCAAAACAACCTGACCAGAGGACCACACATAAAAATTAAACGCTTGTGCTTATTACAATACCTTATGCAGTTACTGCACGACATAGAACGCAAATGCTCACCTTTCTTTTTGTAATGTAATAGTCAGATTGTTGCAGAAATTATTGTTAAGAGGTTTTGTATTTTTGCCTCGGGCAGAATAGATTACACCTGATGTACTTTTGATCTGAAGGCAGAATCTGTGTTTTACTGCCGTACTGGAGACTGGAATTACTTTATTCAGTTCAGACAAAAAGTTTTAAAATTAGGAAACATTTCTCCTATTGAAGCGACCAGAGGTCGAAGACTCTCAAAACAAACTGTTCCCTGACCCGTAAACTACCCGAAAGAAAGCCTGCAGTTAAAGCAGCAGCAGGCACCGCTCAACACCGGTCTTCGGAACACATGAGACTTGGGTGCATCTAACTGAGCGCACTGCGTGTGTCTGGCGTAGCAGCACTTGCGGGCTCAGTGCGCTCCAATGCATGTACCGTCCTGCTCTCCAACCTGGGGTACGTCGGCACTCTGCTCCGGTTGCTCTGTGCGCCTCTTCCTTCCGCTCCCTTTTCCGAGCCCCTGTGCCTTCTTTGTCTATTCCCCAGTTTCCCCGGTCGGCTCTGTCACTGCACGATCTGTTCAGGAAGCATGATCCGTACCGTGAGAGGGAAGCCAAGATGGCGACCGCGACAAAACGAGTGAAACTTCTGTGAGTTTTTAAAACTTGGAATTTGCTGCACAAACTGTTTTTTTGCCACTTTTTTTTACCTGAAAACAAGGAATATCTGGCTTGTGTCAAGTTGTGCCTTGGAAAATCTTCAAATTTGCGCACCAAGCCTTGGAATAATAAGGATGAAGAAATCAAAAGAAAAGCGTGAGGTGCTCAGCCATGACAGTTCATCTGAAAATATGGATGTGGATCCCTCAAAGGAAAAACGACACATAAGAGAGACCCACTCCTATGCATGCCAATTGAATGATGATGAAGAATGCTCTTCAATGCCAAACACACCTGTGAAACATCAACCCAAGAAGGTGAGAGGAGAAGAAAAGAAGTGTATTGCAGATAAAACCTCCGACGCTGAGCCATCTTTGTCGGAGCTGCAGTCCACCATTATCACAGCTGTTACTCAGAAAATTAATGAATGGGCTGACAAAACTGACAAAGCTGTTCTTTACAATACTGTCCAAATTGACAGTTTGAAGAAATCTCTTGAGTTTTGTCATCGAGAGGTGGTGGAGCTAAAAAAGATAAACGAATGCCTAAAAAAGAAGTGTGAAGAATTGGAGAAGAAGGTTGGAGAGATGGAATCCAAACTGAATGATGCAGACCGCTACAACAGAAGAGTGAACCTACGCTTGTCTGGTGTTCCTGAAAAAAAGTCAAGAGGACGTCAAGTCGAGGGTCCACAAGATTATCAGAGAGACGTTGCCAACCAAAGATTCTGCGGTGGTGGTGTCAGCGATCGATATTTTACACAGAGTTGGAAAGCCCAGAGGGAATGGAACCAATCAACCTCCTCGACCCATAATCATCAGGTTCTTGTCCAGATTGGCCTGGGATCTTCTGTGGAAAAGCTCCAAGAAGAACATCTACCTACTGGACCATCATCTCCGTCTTCAGGAGGATCTCACGTCTGTTGATAAAGAAGCTCACAGCCGCCTGTGGCCGAAGGTAGAGGCTGCCAGGAAGAAAGGAGAGAAGGCCTACTTCGTTGGAAACAGGGCTTTTGTGAACGGCAAGGAAATATTTCTACATTGAGAACTACTATGTGAGTAGAAGTTGAATGCACTCAGAAGATGTGCAGCAGTTCCAGTGCGAAACCAGGAAGTTCTAAAGTTACTTTATACTAATAGAGAAAATAATGATCTTCAATGAAAGAACCAATTTATCTGAACAAGAACAAAATTTTCTAATTTCTTTGCAATCAGAATTGAACAAAGTATATGAAGAAAATGCACGTGGCTCATTTGGTAGATTAAGAAGAAAGTGGTTTGAACAAGATGAAAAATGCTCAAAATTTTTCTTTAACTTAGAAAAGAGAAACTTTGAGATTTCCTGTCTACGTCAGATTAAAATTGGTAATGCATTATGTGAAGATACCAAAAGAGTTTCTCATTTTGTTGCTAAATTTTATCAAGACCTTTATACTAAAGATTACATTAAAAAAGAAGACATTGAGCTGTTCATAGACAAAATTGGAAACAAGATTGGTAAAATTAGCGAAACCTTTAAAGAGAATTGTGACCAAAGAATTAAAATAGAGGAAGTTGAACAATGTGTTAAATCTCATAAAAATAATAAAAGTCCAGGGAATGATGGATTGACAAGTGAGTTTTTTAAATGTTATGTTGATACATTGGCCCCTTTTCTGACAAACTTATTTCAGGAGGCTTTGGAAATTGGTATATTACCTCCAACTCTTAGACAAGGTCTCATTAAGCTCATTCCTAAACCACAAAAAGATAAACTCTCCATAGAAAACTGGAGACCTATTAGTCTGTTAAACAATGATTCCAAAATATTTGCACTTATTTTTGCTAAAAGATTAAAACTAGGATTAGATAACATCATTAGTGAAGAACAGTCCGGTTTCATGCCTGTTAGAGATATTTCAAACAACATCAGATTAATACTTGACATGATTGATTATAATGAATATATTCCAGATGATAGCTTTATTTTATTTGTCGACTTCTACAAGGCATTTCACACGATTGATCACTGTTTTATGATTAGAGTTATTCAAGAATTTGGTTTTGGAAGCAGATTCTCAAAAGCGATCGAGGTCCTGTACAATGGATGCAACAGTTCTGTTAAACTTGCTCATGGCACAACTCCTAGATTTGACATTAACAGAGGGATAAGGCAGGGATGCCCTCTTAGTCCTTTCCTCTTTTTACTTGTTACCCAAGTCATGGCTGTTCATATTAAAACTTGTCAATTCCAAGATATTAAAGCTTTAGCTAGAGAATTTCAATTGTCCCAATACGCGGATGACACAACAATTTTTTTTGGCAATAAGCAGGAAATACCAATTGCAATCAAAGGGATCGAGGACTTTTCTAAAGTCTCTGGATTAAAGATGGACCTAAACAAATCTGTGCTGTTCCCACTTAAAGACTGTGATTCATCAGAAATCAGTGGAAATCCAATAAAGACTTCACTTACATATCTTGGGATAATTATTGATAGAAACGAAAAAAATCGTACTGATTGCAATTTTAAACCAATTACTGAACAAATTGTAAAGAGGTATAATATGTGGCTGATGAGGGATCTTTCACTGAATGGTAGAATTCTATTATCTAAAGCTGAGGGGATATCGAGATCCGTCTATGTATCTTTGTCTCTAGATATGCCAAAACACATCTCTAAAGTAATAGACAAAAAATTGTTTGATTTTATCTGGAGGAAAAAATGTCATTATTTAAGAAAAATGTTTTATGCAACATCAAGAAATATAGTAGGATGGATGTACTAACTTTTGAAACCTTAAACAACTCTTTTAAAATAAAGTGGTTAATTAATTTATTGAAAGGAAAAGATAATTTCTGGAACACATTCCAAAACCACATATTTAACTCAATGTCTTAGGTTTTTACTCAGATGTGACTACAAGGTCGAAAAATTGCCCACAAAGCTCTCAAACTTTTACAAACAAGCCCTGCAGGCCTGGAAACTAATTTATAAACACAAATTTTCTCCAATGTCTTTTTTTATTTGGAATAATAGTAATGTGCAATACAAAAACAAATCTCTTTTTTTCTCCAGATGGTACGAAAATGATATTGTTCTCTTAAGACAACTTTTTAATTCTAATGGACATCTTCTAACATATCAATAATTTCTTTCTAAATTTGGAGTTCCAGTTCCGCCCAGGGAATATGCATTAGGTTTGGATGCCATTCCTAGCAACTTACTACAACTGTTTAAAGGGATTCAAGACACTAGCCCATTCAGAACGCAAGCAATCTTTTTGGCAGATGTTGATATTTGTTCCAGTTCAATCTCTAATAAACAAATAAGAAATTTATTACACAACACCACCCTACCAGCAGGAAGGTTTTATTGGGATTCGATATTTATGAACATAAACTGGGCTTCTGTTTGGATAACTGGAAATAAATATTGCTCAAATAATAAAGTAAAGGAGGTTTCGTTTAAAATATTACACTGCATATACCATGTTAAAAAGACCTTGAGTAGATTTGTGTACAATTGTGTACGTTCTGTGAGATTGAAGAGGAAACCATACTCCATCTCTTTGTGAAATGTATGTATGCAAATAGTTTCTGGATACATTTAGGAAATTATATTAGTAGCATAACTAAAAAATCTATTAAATTGTCAGCTCAAGATGTTATAATTGGCTGTCTTACTCAAAATGGAGATAAAGATTTTATTTTTTTAACACATTTGTTTTTGATGATAGGAAAATTTGTTATACATAAGTCTAAGTGGTCTTATACCAAACCAGGATTCCAACAATTTTTGAAAGAAACTAAACAGTACAGTACTATTGTAAAACTTTAAAAATAAAAAAGCTATTAGAACTAATTTGATATTTGAGAAGTTTAAAATTTGTTGAACCCCGATGTCTGTTGAAGAGGAAAATGTTTTATTTTATTTTTTTATTTATTTTATTGTTTTGTAAAATCATTTGATAAAACTATCTGTATCATTATCATAAAAATATCATTTTATATTTTTGTCTGTATACTTTTTTCTTCTACTTGTATATGTTTTAGTGTCACCTGAGGCATTCACCTTTCTGTTGTAATGTTGATTATGCAATAAAGTGTTAAAAAAAAAAAAAAAAAAAAATGCTCCGTACCGTGAGCACATCTGCGCATGCGCGCAAGGAACTATTTCCGGGGGAATGTTTAGTTCTGCTTTCGTCTTCTTGAGACGGTACAAGATGAATGATTTTGCGCTCTTTCACCACCTGAAGCAGATCAAGACCATTTACACTTTAAAGATAAAAACTTCCGGCAGGATGGCGGATTGGACAAGCTGCTGTGTCTAAGCTCTCACACTAATGCCCTACATTTACCTGAAAATACAAGTTTCTTTTGCGACTCTTGAACAGGCACTCAAATTATTAAGAAGTCAGTAACCCTTAAAGCACTAAGAACGTTCAACTTTGTGTTAAAACTCCAGAAAGTTTGTTGGTGTTATTATGCCGCCCGGCAAACCGCAAGCTAAGCTAACTGCAGAGGCAGCGAGCTCGAACACTGCTCACTCGAATGAACACGCTTATGCTCACATGGATGTAACAGTTTCAGGCTCAATGAAGAGAAAGGACCCCCCTGCTACCCCGACCAAAAATGCTACACCACCCGTGAAGGTAAAAGCTCATCAAGAACCATCTGTAGATACTACCCAGACACTGGTTAAAGCTATAGAGAAGCTAACTTAAAAGATGGATGTCTTCGGTGCGCAGCTAAAGGAAAACAACATCATGGTGGTTAATCTCCAAAATTGTGGAAATGAATGCCGCACAAACTAAGGAATGCAAATAGGATTTCCAAGCAGTTAAAAAAGAAGTGCCACGTCTCACCAAAGAAAACAAAGATTTGAAAGAAAAACTACTGGAGTTGGAGAGATACAACAGGCGGCGGAACCTCCAAATACATGGTCTGAAAGAACAGGATGACGAACGAATCCGGGATGTTGTTATGGAAATCCTCTCCAAGATCGCACCGCAGATAGCTCTGTCCTTGGACTATGTGGTTGACACTGTTCATCGCCTTGGGAGAAGATTGGAAGGGAAACACCGCCAAGTAATGATACAGTTTTCCACGAGACACCACCGCGACGCCCTCTGGAAGCTCTCAAAGAACTGTAAGATCTGCAAAGAGATGGGAATCCACTTCAAGCAAGATTTCTGCAAAGCTGACCAAGAGGCTCATGCTGCGGCGTGGCCAAGGATGGAGCAAGCTCGCCTTGCAGGGAAGAATGTATACAACAAAGGACATGTAGGGTACATTAACGGCAATAGAGTTGAAATACTTTAGGGACAGACAGACAAAGTATTACATTTTGAGGGTCTCTTTTACTAAATCTCTAATTATTTGTTTCATTTGCTGTTGAATAAGTCTTAAAGCTTACACATTTCAAATTTAAAGATAGAACCCTCCATTTATTTTCTTTTAACCACCGCTAAATGATTGCTAGTAAATAAGATGGTCAATGTTCTATTTAATGTTCTATTCCCAGTCTCTTATATAGAAGTTCATTATACTTATACATTTATTTGCTAATGTTAAAAGGGGCAGTGTTACAGTATTTAAATTCAGCTAAGTTCCTATTTGTTAGGCCTAAGTGATTTCATTACCTATTAATCTCTTCTATGTCTTTTTTTAGTTCTGAATTTTCATTTCTCTCTCTTAACGCTAGGAGTCTTAGAGATTATATTTAAAGATAATCAACCTTTCTCTTTTGCAAAGGTGAAAAAGCTCAGTGTGTTCTCTTACAAGAGACACATTCAAATGACTTAGATGAAAAATTCTGGTCCAATCAATGGGGCGGAAAAATCATTTTCAACCATGGCACAAATAGTGCAGCCGGAGTTGCTATACTTTTTAACAACTTCCTTGGCAAAATTCTAATCACAAATAGAGACCTTTCAGGCCATTGGCTGATCTGTGTTCTAGAAGCAAATGATGATTTGCTGATTCTTGGAAATATTTATGGTTATAATAACCTTAACCAAAACAAAAAAAAAAATGCTCTATGAAATTAAACTAACAATTGAAAGTCTTCCTCTGCAGTATCCTACCAGAAACTTTATTTTTGGTGGTGATTACAACATGGTAATGGATGAATGGTATGATAGGCATCCTTCAAAATATCATTCTAATATGTATAATCCCTCACTGTTGGACTTCTGTAAGGAATTCAATTTAAAAGATGTGTGGCGCATAAATAACCCAAATTCTAAAAAGTTTACCTGCTTTAAACCTGACTGTTCAATTAAATCCAGAATTGATTTTTGGCTGATTTCAGATATTAACTCCAATTTACAAATTTTCTCAGACATTTCGGCTGATCCTCTTACAGATCACTGCCATATTAAACTACAATTTCTTCAAGTAAACAAAAGTTTTAAAAACAATTACTGGAAATTTAATTCAAACCTACTTAATAACGAGTCGTTCTGCAAAGAAATTATTGCAATGATAGATGAAATTAATACGGATAACAATATTAAAACTCTCATTAAGTGAAGATAACAAACAAAAACTTTCACTGCTACAATCTTCTTTAGATAAAATGTACATCTCTAAAACCAAGGGAGCATTTATTAGATCAAGGGCGAAGTGGATAGAAGAAGGAGAACGTAATTCTGCTTACTTTATTATTTTGGAAAAGAAAAGGCAAGAACAAAATGCAATTAAAACCTTATTGATTAACTATAACGAATGCTCAGACCCAGCTTTAATTTCCAAAGAAATCTTCAACTTCTACAGTAATTTATATTCGTCCTCCTTCGTGTCCTCAGATGCAGAGGCCTTCTTTGAGCATGTTAAAGTATGGGTACCCAGGATCGATGATAGCTTCAAATCAATCTGCGAGGAAGATATCAGACTAGAAGAAATTGAAATGGTTGTGAAACACTTAGCGCTAGATAAATCTCCCGGACCAGATGGCATCCCTAGTAATTTTTATAAACATTTCTGGTCATCCCTCAAAGAGATCTTCTTTAAAATGCTTAAAGAAATTCTAGAAACCCTAACTCTTCCTACTACTATGAAACATGGAGTCATTACGCTTGTCCCCAAACCCGGAAAAGACCATAGATTAATTGATAATTTAAGACCCATCACCCTATTGAACCTATGAATATGATTTTTTCGCCCCATTGATTGGACCATAATTTTTCATCTAAGTCATTTGATTTTTTTAAAGCTTTTGATATGGTAGAACACCAGTTTATTTTCAGTACTTTGGAATTATTTGGCTTCGAAAAGAATTTTATGAATGTAATCAAATTAATATACAGAGATACAAACAGCTCTGTCAAATTACCACAGGGTACTTGTACTAGATTCCCTATAAGGAGAGGCATTAAACAAGGATGCCCCATCTCCCCTCTCCTTTTCATTGCAGCAGCTGAGATACTCTCCATTCTAATGAAGCATACAAACTTTAGAAAATTGAAATTTTTTGGCAATGATCTGACAATCAGCTAGCTAGCAGATGACACAACAATATTTATGAAAGATATCAACCAAATCCCTATTATAATCAAAACAATTGATTTATTCTCGAAAGTATCAGGACTAAAACTAAATTTAAAAAAATGCGAATTGCTACCCATTCATGACTCTCCACTTACCGGCACCTCATGTTATAATATACCTGTTAAATCAGAGGTCAAATGCTTAGGAATACATATTACAAAGGATGCTAACATCTCCAATAATCTTAATATTCTGAATAATTTGGATAAATACAAATCACTCCTGAATCTGTGGTCTCAAAGAGATATTTCTATTATTGGTCGAATTTTTCTCACAAAAATGGAATGTCTTTGAAGGTTTATTTATCCAGCTTTCTCCCTTGCGCTCTCTCAAATCTATTAATCAGGCTAATTTTAATTATATTTGGAATAGAAAAACTCACTACATCAGAAAAGGTACGCTAATCAAAAAAAATGAAGAAGGAGGTCTTAATGCCATTGAAATAGAATGTGTCAATGGAACAATTAAGGTTAATTGGTTAAGGTCTTTTAAAAAAAGTCAAAACAGCCTATGGTTTCTTATCCCCAATTATATTTTAAGTAAATTAGGAGGTATTAACTTCCTTTTGAAATGTGATTTTGAGCCAAAAAAAACTCCAAATTAAATTATCCGACTTTCATGCACAGGTATTACATTAATGGAAAATGATATTTAAACATAATTTTAGTCCTCACACTTCCCCACTCTGGAACTGCAGATACATCACTTTCAAAAATAAATCTCTACTCTATAAAAACTGGTTCGAAAAAGGAATCTGATCTGATGCAACTCTTAGATAACACAGGTAATATTATTCCTTTTGAAATATTATCCTCTAGTTATAACATAAATAACAAAAAAGAGTACAATAGACTTATAAAGCTATCCCCAAGTCAATTATCATGTTATCTCACAATCTACTTAACCTCAATATAAATCCTGCTCTTCCTTCGCTCTAGATTAATGGTCATAATATTACTGACAAGAAATTAAACAAAATTGCAATCCGACGCACTTTTACAAATGAACTATATCCATTTTCCTCCAATAGATTGCTAATTCGTAAATTTTTATCTAAAGACGAAGTGGAACCACTTCGTTCTAAATTTTTTAAGTTTCCCATTGCACAAAAGGGTAAAAAAGTTCATTTTAAAATCATTAATGATATATACCCTTCTTCTGAATTTTTAAGAATTCGTTTCCATCTAGATCAAAATGCATGCTCTTTTTGTGAGAAGGAAATTGAAACTACTGAACACTTATTTTTCAACTGTAAATTTGTTTTTACATTCTGGTCCGACCTGAATGGCTGGTTATTCCCAAAAATACAAAATATTAGTTATTTTAAAAAGGAAAATGTTCTTTTTGGTGTATCTGTTAAAGATCCGTCAATTGAGGAATCATTAAATCCTTACTGATTCTTGGCAAATTCTTCATACATAAAAACAGATATCTTAAATCTAAACCCCCTGATGTCTTCCATAAAGAACTTTGCAAATACTTTGTATCCTTGAAACACATGAAAGGAAAAAAGGCTATCACGCTTTATAGTGTTTTTGAGAAATTTAACCTCATAGAATACCCCTAGTACTTTCTCTTCAAAAGGTTTTTTTTCTCTCCTTTTCTTCCTTTTCTCTTTTTTATTTATTTAGTCTGTATTTATTCTGTTTATTATATAGATACATCCTCTGCTTGTCCTTGCTTTATGGTCAAATTACATCTGACAAACTGTGCCAATATGTTCTGTACATCTGTTAATAAAGATTATGGGGAAAAAAATGGAAAAAAATACTTTACACATAAAAACAAATTGATAGGAAATCTTGTTTATCTGACATATTTACTTGCTGATAAATGCACTTGCTGAATTCGTAATCTTACAGCTTTCTTAATTGTCACATATTTTATGGAGCTGAAATATTCATTTATTTCATTTTCAAAATGCAGTAATTTAGGTTTTGCCGTGTGCCCATTTTGTTTTGTGAATGTTATATTTGGCTAACATAATAAGGGTCTGTATCAAGAGGGCAAGATCTTTAAGAATTTAGATATTTTCATAATAAAATAGTACGTCGCTGTCCTGGAGGCCGATCACATGACGGGCTTTAATAATTAATAATAATTTCTCTAAATGACTCCAGAGGTTTTTGCTATATGCAGCAGTAAAACAGATTAATGATAGTTTCTGGTTCTATATGACCGAAGTCACAGTTGAAGTCAATGTTTAATTTAAATCTTTCTAATCTTCTTTTGGCAGGATATATATTATGGAGAAGTTTTAAAAGTTAGAAGTCTTAATTGGTCTATTTACTGGTTCAATAAGATTTTTAATGTATATATTTGTACATGTTTTTGTAGTGTAGATCAATCTTATCAATATACAGTATATTTTGAATTCTTTGCATCCGATTGTTTTTGTTTTTCAAAGTGTCGAATTCCGTATGGTATTGCTTTGCAGACTTTTGCATTTTCAGTTTGAGAAGTGTCAATATGATATATAGTTGAGAAGTCATTATATGTAAGTATTTCTCCTTGCGAAGTAATGAGTTGATTGACCCAGACTATTCCACTGTCAAAACAGGTTTGAGAAACAGGGATTTGTTGCTATATTAGATGCATTCATTGTTACAAATTAATAGGTAGTTGGCAAAAAGCTGTGCTTGTAGATCAGCCTCCAAGATAGCAGTGCCTGTTTATGAAAGTCTGATCATTTAATGTGTAATTTTCTTTGTTTTAAATTGCATTTCAGTAAAAATTTAATTGAAAATATACTTTGGGATTATATTCCATAAATTGCTTTTATCCTTGAGCAAGCAGCAAAGCCAGTTCTAAATGCATCATTTATTGTTTTGAAAGTTAAAACTTCCATCCCACCATTTCCCTTCTGATTGCAGAGTACATCTTTCCTTAAATAATGGGCTTTTTGTTTCCATTTTAAGTTGAAGAGCAGTCTGTCCAGTTTTTGTTTTGTTTAGATACACTGTGGGGCATATCCAGAGAAATAGAAGTATAGATCTGTTCCGGAAGCACGATCCGTAGTGCATATAGATGAACTATCTATCTATCCATCCATCGATCCGAATATGATAGATAATCTCCTAATATCTATGTGGTTTTCAGGAATTTACACCATATTTTCACTTTATCACTTTATTCACAAAACATGAAATTTACCCGTAGCCCCATCACATCAACAAATTTCTCATGAAACATTTCCATGTCTTCCTGATAATGGAAGGAAAACATGAAGGCCTCTCTTGATGAGTCATAGTCTTCCAGTGCGGCTTTCTGACTGTCTTGGCTCATCTGGAACACGTCAGGCTCCGTAATCTCTCCACGGAATAGGGCCTTGTGCTTACATATCCAGTCCCATGCAGTATGCACATCCATCAGAATCTGCACCTGTCCCCAAGGTTGCAAAAATAAAACAAAAATAATCAGAATTGACATCTGTACCACTTAAGAATGTTTGTTTCTTTCAAGACATCCATGCATGTATGCAATGTAAATTAAAAGATTCTCTATTGTTAACTTCTATATCTGTATATGGGACTAAGGCTCTTTTAAGTTTGCAGTGGCATGTTTGAGTCCTCTTGGCCAGTGACAGGCTGTTAAAGAGGTGCTCAGGGAAGTACAGAACCAGCAGCATGGTGCTACTCACCCTCTACACAGCAGCAATTCACATCAAACACCTACCTTAGCATTGTCCTCTCCATCTTCACCATTCCTGGATGTTTTCCCACTGGTGGACCTTGGAACCCTGAAGATGGGTACCAGGGATCCTTGAAGAATTTGGGCTGATTCTTCAGTCCAGTGTGCGAATCGATGCCCATGCCTTTAAATGTAGCCAAAGGATCAATTGATCACTTATAAAATGATGTATCAAGGACACTGACATTTTCTTTGTGAATTTACCCTTCAATGCAAAACCTCTCGTTTGGCTGGAGGCGACACCAACGTCGAATCCTTGGCATCTCCCACTAAAACAAAACACACAAAAACAAACTGTACAACACAAACTAGTAGTGTTATGAAAGAATGTAATGTAGTAATATTATTATTAACAACAACAACACATCAAACTTACGTAGAGCATTTTACACTCAAAGATGCTTTACAAGAAAAAAAATGTAGTGAGCAAAAAAACACCATACCTGGGAAATAGTAAAAGTAAAATATTACACAGTTTATTTGATAAGTACTAGCTTTGAAGTACCAATGTATACCATCAACATCAAGATCCCACAGTCGTGTCCGGAAGACTGAAGGGGAAACAGCTAGGAAAAGGAACAGAAAGACACAAGCAAAATTTGAGAAAAGAAAAATTGTATTTAGTCTCCATATATATATATATATATATATATATATATATATATATATATATATATATATATATTTCATTGCATCATTATTCCCATTTTGATAAGTTAAAACATACTTCAAGGTCTCTCCCCGTCTTCTCTGTCCATGGTCCTGGATTAATGAAGACTGCAATGCGTCTGCACAGTTGAATAATTAGTTTACATGAAAGCATGTGTACTGAATTTGAAGCCTGAGAACGAGGCTTTTCTGAACTTGAAGCCTGAGAACAAGGCTTTTCTGAACGTGTATCCAGAACAGAACTGGCAACTGAACAAAGCCAGACAAGTTATATAATCTGAACCTAAATAGGCCAAATCACCAAAACCATTAGGGTGAAGAGAGTCAAGAAATACTAGCTCTCTCTGTTTAACAAGTAGAACCTGCAATTCATACTTTTATTATTATCAATGAAAACACAACAAAACCATGTAGTTCATGCACTAAACCAAACAGAAAAATGCCATTACACAGAGGAGGTAGTGATCAGCAGCACCCTGCTGTTGACTCCATGCTGGGAAAACCACTGCATCTTTCATGGTCAAGTCCTAATAGTACCAATATATTATATCAATATAAAGAGAGACAGTGAAAAGGATAGCGAGATGTATGGATTTGTTAAATACTTACAGGCAATGAACACAGAGGATTCACATTTTCAGCCTTCCACGTGGGTACCACATAGAGATAAAAAATGTGTATCTCTCTTCCCTTAAGACAACAGAAAAAACACATGCATTTTAATCCCCCCCCAAAAAGTCATATTTGATTTGATTAATTACTAATCTCCTCGCGGTTTCCTCCACTATTTTCATGCAGGCATTTCCAATCTTAGAAAAGTAGCAATAAATCAGTCAGTGAGTAGACAAGTAAAGATTTCAGGTGTTATGCCACACCATAAAATATACTTACGTTTGATTCCATGCACTGATTTAATCCCAAGGACCAGAAATCCTCCCGTATTAGGCATACACTTCCCTCCTTTACTATTAGCTCATCTGATGGCCGATTCTGGTCTAATATGTACCTCAGCTAAAGGAAGGAACATAAAAATGTTAGGAAAATAACTACTAGCAACTTTGCAATTACAGGTTATTGCAAAAGTGTGAGTAACATGAGGAAGGAGAGGAGACAAGAATTTGCCCATTTAGGACAGATGTTATGGTGCAGAGAGAGGTGCTTTAAATACTTGTGATTCAGTGCTTCTAGGTTAATATAATTTATATAAAAACGTGTTAATGCTTACAAGACCCTCTTGCGCTGGGTTCACATCTTTTTCCCATTTTGCTCCAGAGGAACTATATGAATGCTCCAGATCCAGATTAGCTGAAGAGTATGCATGGTCCTGGAAAAGCTTCCTCTCAGTTTGTTGGTCATCTGATTATAGGCATGATAAGAAATAAAGTTAATTATTTAAAAAAAAAGAAGATATAAATACAAATACTACGAATGTCTCAAGGATTGGGGGTGGGGTATATAAACAAACTTACTTTCTAACCTATAATATGACCTTAGTCTTGACACATTGAACTTCTGGGAGTTAGATCCCTTCGTTACAGTGGCTACTCCTTTGCTTGTGATGTTTCTGATGATGAAAGGTCCTTTGTGCTTGCTTGTTAACGTGTCTTTTTTGAATCCCCTGAAATCAAACACTCGTCACCTGTTTCAACAGTCTCTACTCGGGTAAACTAGCGTTTCCGGTCCCCAAAAGTCTTCTGTTGTCTTGCTTGTGTATTCTCAATATTTTCCAGAACCTTTAAAAACAGAAAAATGTTCAATAAGCAAGACAGAAAAATGCTTGTTACATTTACTCTTGTCTTGTCAGTTACAAACCCTGGCATTTATGCGTTTCATTTCAGTCAGTTGGTTCTCAATTTCCTCCTCTGCATTTCCAACCTCGAAGCTGTCTCCCATTGGGCAGGCCTTTATTACCTCTGGCAGACGTGGGTGGCGGTGGAACAACAGGAAACACGGACTGTATTTGGTTGAACACTGATAACAAAAAAAGCACATGCTTAGCTCTTTCAAGACATTAAATCTTTAGTGCAAATTAACTGGAAATGGGACTACCTGCTTTGCTGTGTTTATCCCATAAACAACTGCAGGAAGGTGGAGGTCCCAGTCATTATGACTGTCATTTACGTACTTCCTCAGAGAACGTTTGATATTTTGATTTGTCCTCTCACCCTAAAAGTAATCAAATTTTTTTTAATTTAAATGAAACATGACAAAACAACAAAACCAAAGCTATACCTGCCCATTGGTCTGGGAGTGGTAGGCGCTTGAAAGAGCATGCTGAATGTTTAGCAGATTGAAGATACTGTCATTCAGCTACAGGGAAAAACGTAAGTATCTTCAAATGACTAAAGTTTGTAACAATAACAGAGAAGGAAACAAAAGAGGAATTTTCACCTGGTTCACAAACTCCTTGCCCTGATCAGTAATTATTTTCCTGACCAACCCAAACATATACAATTTGGAGATGATTGCAGGAGACACCTCCACAGCAGTCTTTGATCGTAGAGGCTCAGCCACTACCCACTTGGTGTACAAGTCTGTCATAGTCAGGACATAACTGTTTCCCCGTAATGTCTATGGAAGAGGCCCGTTCAGGTCCAATCCAAGAACCTCCCAAGGTTCCTTGACCTGAAATTCAATAAATAACATTAATAAAAATATTATGTTGGAACGACACTACATTTACTTGTAAAAACAGTGTTTGTCTATTAGTCTATAAAAGTAAAACAACCTTGATTGAATGTAAAACAGGTGCCACAGTTTTCATAGGGTCATTAACTTGGCAGCGGTGACAACATTTGACCTGAAAGACAAATTTTCAGTCCAACTGATAAAGGCTAATGGACAATAAAATCGGCAAAAGAAGAAATACAAGTTACACCATGTGTCTATTAAATCCTACAAATGTTTATGGGTGTCAATGTTAAAGTTGAATATTTTGTAAGGTATGATCTATACATAATTAGCGGTACGTTACCCAATCGTCCACATCCTTTTTAATTGTGAACCAGTAGTATCCAGCAATAACCCTGTCTCTTGTGGTCCTCTTTCCGTTGTGGTTTCCCGTACCAGGATTATTGTGGCACTCCCTCAATACGGATATTTTTTCTTCCCCCGACAGTACCACAGGCCGCTGGAACTGTCTTTTGGGGCCAACGTAGAACAGTCTTTTGTCTGTTTGAAAAATAGATGGATGAAATTATATGAATTAACTCTTAAATAAAATAAGTTAAAGTAATTCTTTCTAATGATAATATTTTTTCAACCTTAATTAATATGGCCGATGTTCCTGGTTTAGCAGTGAAAGATCTGTGAATTTAAATATTTTGATTGATAACTGATCGAATGTCTCATTGTGCTGTGTTTAATTACTTTCTCTTGATTTCTAATAATGAGACTCATATCAATGCATATAGCGTAGCGCTGAGCTCCCCCCACGCAAAGTAAATCAAAATTTATAATGTCAGTACATGTCTTTTTACCTTTCACAAGGAAGTGTGGAAACATCCGTTTAATTTTCTTTCTGGAAAGAAAATCCACATCTTCTTCAAAGGAAAGCTTTTGCAGAAAATGCTGCAGGTGGCGAAAGAGCGCAACATCATTCATCTTGTACCGTCTCAAGAAGAGCTAAGCAGCGTCACTGCACGATCTGTTCAGGAAGCACAATCCGTACCGTGAGCACATCTGCACATGTGCGCCAGGAACTACTTCCGGTTAGATTTCTTTCGTTATTCGTTCATTCATATTTTTTTGATCAAGGCCATTTACACTTTACAAATAAACAGAAATAGATAGGCAATCTTGTTTATCTGATCTATTTACTTGCTGATAAATGCACTTGCAGCATTCGTAATCTTAACAGCTTTCTTATTTGTCACATATTTTATGGAGCTGAAATATTGACTGCGGTCAAGCCAACCGTCGTTCTTTTGTCCGTAGTCAAGTGAGCCGCACACATTTGGAGTGCGCTGTTATTTGGTACTTTACGGTAACAGCCGTCTCGCTGCTTGAGAGGAGTGGAGATGAGCGACAGCGAATTGGCTGATATCAGGATGAGACAGAGCTGCTACCTCACACTTATTGGGCAAAATGGGGGGGGAGCAAGATGGCTCATATATATATGACCAAATATACAGTTATATTGCACTTCAATCAGGAATCACTCCAAGAATCAACGTCTCTTGTGGAATAAGACAAGGGTGCCCTATTTCACCAAAATTATTCATTCTATGCACGCAGCTTTTGGCTTATTTGTAGTAAATAATAAAGATGTTGAGGGGATAACAATTTGTGACAAAGAATTGAAAATTAGCCAATTTGCTGACGATTATTGTTTTTAGAATGCTTAGAAAAGCATATCTTACCAATGGCGGTTTGTATTGGAGATACTAATGGCATATGGTGTGAAGGGATATTAGGTTTATTATTAAAAAGCATATAAACCCCTGATGGTGTTGAGCCAAATACTTTAGTATAATCATCACGATTTACATATAAATTGAAATGTAGATAGAATTCTTCATAGGAGAAAAGCATGCCATTTGAATCGAATAATTGGTTGACTAATATAATGTTATTTTTAAACCAACTATCTAAGAAGAGAGATTTTCTTTTACAAAGGATATCTCTGTTATTCCAAATATAATAACTGTGTGGACTAAAGTTATGCTTGTAGAGTCCACGATAAAAAAGCCTGACGATGAAAAGCAGACATTTTTATAGGGATTTTGTCAATATCAAAATTACATGTAAGGAAAAAATGTGCCCCACCTAATTTGGACAACATGTACATAGGTATCGTATTCCAAATGGAGGTAGGATTATTGATTAGATGTTTTAACCAATTTATTTTGAAATGTATTATTCAGAGTGTTAAAATCTAACACATTAAGTCCTTCCATCAGCATGAGTTTATAGAAATTGTTTTTTTTACATAGTGGGTCCTATTTTTTACCAATAAAGTTGAAAAGTAATGTATCAACTTGTTTTATAACGGGGTTTATAATCAAAGGTGCAATGCCAGAGCTGTGTATGTTAAGACGAGAGATGCCCTTCTGATTTATTTATTAATTACTCTACCTTTTTAATGATAAATCTTTAAAAGCCAAGGAGTAAATCTGTTTTTAATTTTTTCTAGAATTTGGATAGAAATTTTGGAGTTAATCCTCTTTCCTGGTTTTTGGTTATTATAATTCCCAATAATGAACTTCTTGGTTTATTGGAATGTTACACAAAGCTTGTTTCGAACATTCTTTAATTGCCATAAGTTCACATTTTGGAATATTCAAGAACAGCCCAGACGCATTAGAAAATGTGGGAAATTGTTTTGATAGCAAAAGATATTTGACTTTCATCATTTAGGAATAATGTGGTGTCATACGCTAACACGTGTGATGAGATAATTCTTTGCAAATTATGTTCTCTGTTCTTACAATTGATGGATTTTTTATATGGTTAGACAGTAGTTGGGCAATTAACAACAAAAGGTTATATGAGACAAGAAATGGGCCAGCTTGATCTTATTCCTCTTTGTTATGCTGAATCTAGGTGATGTACCATTTGTTAATTGATGCAAGCTTGTTACTATTATTGTATATTGTTTTAATGCAGAAGAAAAAATAAAGTCCCAAACCATATTTATCTAGAGCTTGAAAAATAAATCCATGCTCCACTGTATCGAAGGCCTTGTAAAAGTCTAGAAACAATATAAATCCATCGCTATTTATTAGGTCACAGTAATCCAAAATGTCTAAAACCAATCTGATACTTGTTTGTAATGTGTCTTTTGGGCATAAAGCCAGATTGTGTTTCATCAATGACAGAATCAAGAATCATCTTAAGTCTGTTTGCTAAAATTAGAGCAAATACTTTATAATCATTATTTAATAAGCTAATTGGTCTCAAATTATCAATCATCAATAGGTCCTTATTAGGCTTTGGGATCAACGTGGTTAAACCTTGATTCATTGTATTGGGAAGATGTTGGTTTCCTTTGCTCTCTACAAAAACCTCAAGAAGAAAAGGAGACAGCTCTTCAGAGAAACTTTTATATAATTCTGCAGTAAGTCCATCTGTGCCTGGGGATTTATTAATTTTCAATTGCCCGATTGCATCTTTTACTTCTTCTATTGAGATGGGTTGATCACATAATATGGAATCTTCTTGGCTTATAGGTTTAATATTCAACAAATGTAATAACTGATCTGAAGCTTCCTGAGAAAATTTAGAGCTATAAAGTTCCTTATAGAAATTACTACAGTGTTGAGAGATTAACCTGAAATCCTCTGTTATAACCCCATTTATCTTTAACTTGTTAATATTATTTATGCTTGAGTGTTTCTTTTCTAAGTTGAAAAAATAATGAGAATTGCACTCTCCTTCTTCAAGCCATTTAGATCTGGATCTGATAAAAGCAAAAAAAGACGAGCGTGAAAGAGCCAGATAAATTATACATATTTTATCTTGCTTATTTAGGCAAGGTTCAATTACACT
Source organism: Apricaphanius iberus (assembly GCA_028564705.1). Classification (NCBI taxonomy): domain Eukaryota; kingdom Metazoa; phylum Chordata; class Actinopteri; order Cyprinodontiformes; family Aphaniidae; genus Apricaphanius; species Apricaphanius iberus. Next base: position 61,530 of record JAPXFQ010001405.1, on the reverse strand, counting down.
GTTAAGGTTCAATTTAATCCTCTTCAGTCAAGGTGTCAATTTGTTTATTAGATAAGTGTGTAATTTGAATTGTGTAATTTGACAAATTGTATTTTCTTCCTCTTAATCCTCTTCTAATTTTTTGGATTTGGCATTTAGGCAGCAAATCTTTCTTAAATATTTGGCCCTTTTCAAATTTTAATAGTTCCCAGTTATTTCCAAACTCTAAATATTTTTGAGCCCTCAACCAAATTAATTTGGAGATGAGTTCTCTTAAGATCCCTTTTCTCGTTGTCTGTCTTTTCTGTAATAATGAGATGTTGTGTTTCTAAGATGTCAGGTTTTTAACAGCAGATGAATTTGTGAAGGAATTTACATTTATTTTAAATTCTATATGGCTTTCTTATCTGTTGCAGGAGAAGCCATGCACCAACATCTATTGTTGGTCGCTATCGCAAACTTTACTATGAAATAACCAAAAGTCTATTTCTTGAGTGTCTCGGAATTGGAGTTGTTGCACCAAGTAAACATTTTGGTATGAGGATATTTAAATCTCCAAATGTCTATGAGTTTAAGGCGTATCATAACAGCTTTTAATGTCGTATTAATTCTGTTTCAATGTCCTGGAGGAAATCTATCTAATTCAGCATCCATAATGCAGTTAAAGTCTCCACCTAGTAATAATTTGGCATTTGGGAATTTATTTAACCAGCTAGATATTTTTTTTTAATCATCAAGAATAGATTATCATTTTCTAGCTTTGTATTAAATCCATATAAGTTGGCTACTATTAAAACTAAATCAATATATTTTATGACTTGACACACGTAATGACCTGCAGGATCACATTCCGTATATAAAACATCCCCATTAAATCTGTTTTTTAGGATCAATGCTCCAGCTGATCGTTCAGTTCCATGAGATAACCATATGGAATTGCCCCATTGAGATCGCCAAAAACGTACATCATTAAGAATAGAGTGAGATTCTTGCAAGAACACAAAGTCAGATTCTAAGTTGCTGTGCATAAAGAAATACGGCTTTACGTTTTAAGTTGTTGCGGAGACCCCTAGCGTTAATAGAGACAAAAAACTGAGAACACAATTTGACAAGGAAAATACAAAATGTGTAACTGGAATGTAAATCGAAGTTACTTTAAACCTAACACGAGATCAGCACTAGAATATTAAATTATTCTCGGGATAAATAGACATTTTCCAACACCTAATTATAGTTTGATAAGAAATAAAATGGCATTTTCTCTACTTAATAATAAAGGTTTTTTGATAACAACAGAAAGCAATTTAGGTTAACAAAAATGATATCTAACAGATACCAGGTAACATTATTTAACAAACCACCCCCTCCACCTTTTCTTTTTGTTGTTGTCCATAAACCATATGGAGAAATATGAAGATATGAATACCTTGTACAAAACCTGAGATCTGAGAATCTGGGTATATTTTAGGGTTTATGTGTGAATTTCTGCTCCATTTACGAAACCTCGACCTCCAACAGAGTAGGCAGATTTCCCTTCTTCATGTGACTTCTTTATAATGGGCCACAGCTTCAGTCTATTTTCTTTCTCCTCCTTCGTCAAGTCGTCAGTGAATCGCAAATTTTTGTTTTGAAGGAAAGGATTGTTCTTAGCAGCTTTCTATACTGTATCACGGATCCTCCTTGAGATGAACCGGATGATGATCCCTTTGGGTCTCGGGTCATTCTGTTTAGATTTCCCCACTCGATGAATGACGTTGTTCTCTGGAAGCTTTCCTTTTTCTGCTGACAGAATTGTTTGGCATAGGTCGATCACCTTTGCGCGCACATCTTCTTTCTCCGACTCTGGCGCTCCATGCAGTCTCAGGTTCCAACGGCGGTTGTAGCATTCAATTTCAGAAATGCGTTCGTCACATTTTTGTGTTAGAGTTTCATTCTTCTCAACCCTCTTCTCAATTACCATAATCTTATCACTTATATTCTTTAGCTCCGTACAAATTGTTCCTACCATTTCTTCAATGGCGTCGCTCCTGGTATTGATCAGGTTGAGGAGGGTGTTGACCGCATCAGCTTTCAGAGAGTCGCCATCAGAGTGACTAGTATATAATGTTGGTTTCTTAGCCACTGGTGGTTTGGAAGGTGTTATTGGTAGTGGAGGAAATTCATCTTCATCTATCTGCTGTCGATCCATTTCTTTCAGATAGTTATGGTCGCTAGCTAGTATGCTAGCCGCTTGTGGTTTGCTCGAGTTACTGAGTCTTTTCTGAGCCGATTTTGACATGTTATTGTTCCTAAACTTTGTTTCAGATCAAGCTGGTTTAATAACAGAGTCTTCAAAAAAAACTCCTGGTTGCTAAAAAACGTCAAAAAGGCGCTAGAAATGTGTTTTATTATATTCCCGTGCTGAGAGCTCAAGAAATCCCCCTCTTCACGCCGCCATCTTGCTTGGCCTTCTCGCTTCCGGAACATATCGTGAAGTGACACAGCGCTCCTTTTTATACTTACAGCTCCCTCATGAGTACGGAAGCTGGTATGCTCCGGCCCAATTAATTTGGAGCAGACTTATTTAATCCTGCTACAGACAGACAGACAGACGGACGGACGGACGGACGGACGGACAGTTCTCCAGTTTAGAAATAAAATGCATCTACATACTACAGCAAACAAACAATGAATAACAGCTTTGTAGCGACACAACACACAAACTTACAATTTTTACGTGTGCCAAGTCATGCAGTGACACTAGGTACTAGCATGGAATTAGATTATGTGTGATTCTATTTAAAGTTAATAAATAAACAAGTAAGACACAGATGCATTATTACTTTACGGTAATATCCCATCTGGTCTGGTTTAAAAATTTAATGCTAGAAGGAATAAAAGATTTGGCATACCTATTTGTTTTCCTAGGTGGTACAATAAAACGGCGTCCTGAAGTCATCATTAGAAATTCAGGACAAAATATGTCCATGTTGGGAAATTATTCCTTTAGCCTTGTGGACCACATGTCTTTCCCAAAAGGGAGTTCAGTTCTTTTGTTGAATTCCAATTATTTTAGAACTGACCTTTACGACACTTCTAAGGCTGTTATTATGTTTTTCAGATAAGCCCCCCCCCCCAACCAGCAGACAAAGGAGAAAGTTAAAATGCTTTCGATAAAAGACTGATAAAACATTAGGGGTTTGTCCTTTTGATTGACAGGGCCGTCTAGGCTAACGCTGGTGGCTAATGGTGGCTAACTGTTGCTAATAGCTTGCTCTGTAGTCTCCTGTCCCCCTCTGCTTGCGGGGAAGCTCTTCACAGCCTGGGACTAAAGCCTAGTTTATGCTTCTCTGACCGCAAATTTGCCCTCAGACGTATTGATGGAGACGTTTTCTGTTCATAGTACTCTGCTCGTCCGCTCCATTCTCTATTGTTTTTTTCAGCGTTGCTCGACCAGGACAGCTGAGGGTGCTAAGTTTTCATGATGTCTCTGCCTACTATCACACAGCGCTGCTTCTGTTTTTTTCTAGGCTTGTGAACGCATTTCTTCCTCAAGGAGCAATGAACGACAGAAAGTAAATTTTGATTAAGCTGTAAAGCTTTTTACTAGACGTGCGGATTATAGAATACTCTAGAAACACATGGAAACAAAACACAGCAGCTGCTTTTTATTTTTTATATCGGCTGATGCCTTACCAGCTTGGGGGGGCTTTCTCTCAGGTGGCAGAGAGAAATGCTGTTCTGGTCGGAGCTTTAATTCTCTTTCTACACGCAAGTTGGAGCTGGTAACTAGTCGGGTAGCAGAAGAGCAGCAAAGTCAGCAGGACCGAGAAGTCACGGCATTCAGAGAATGGGAGTCGGCTACATTAGACTGGAAGACTACATACAGAGTCGGACTCTAGACAGACTGGATGATCGCTGGTTAGTTCAGCACTGGTGTGAGGAACACAGCTGGAGGCATGAACTAATGGATGTTTGAGATGTGAGGTGAGTCAAAAGTCTTTTATTTTTTGAGAGGATCTGAGTTGTCATGATGAATTTGTGACTGCTTTTTCCTAGAAGTGTTGTTAAGATAAGCCTTCCTCACCCTCCACCGAAGGTAATGGAAATAACACCATTTTGGGCGGTATTGACCCGACCCATTTTGGTCTTATTATATCGATATGTGTTCTCTACTCGAGATATTTCTTCATCTAAAGTGAACGGGGCAAAAGTATCACTTCTGGCTGAAACCTGCTGCAGCCTACGTTAGCTTCAGTTAGCCCCCAACTAGCTTCTGACTAGCTTGTAGCTATGTTGGTTCGGAGCGTCAACCTTCCCTCCCCAGCCTCACAGCGCCACTCTCTCTTTGCCCATTTTTGGAGTTTCTGAGGGTGACGAATTTTTGCTCTTCAGAAACCTATGGGTGACGTCAACGAGGGTTTGTCTATCTATATATACAGTCTATGGCTGCCTCCAGAAGGTGCTGAGGGAGCGCTGCTTTTTCGACCCAAACAGTAATTATTAATAACTAATAAAGTAATTTTACAGGTATATAGAGCCAACCACTGTGAAAAGGCCAGGGCTCTTTTTACTGACCAGGACGCTGGATCATGTATGTGGCAGAAATGTTGCATTTTTATACATATATTTGCTGTTAAACCTCCTTAGAGTCCCTTTAAATTAAATTTAACATGAAATTCCGCAGAACAACTGTTTTGCCTAAAATTATAAATGATTTTTCATATTAGGTGACATAGGAGCACATGGTATGGTTGTAATACTCAGTTTCCTGAAGCAAGTTATAGACTCATTATACCCACTGATAGGGTAGAAGCCCTAGACTTGCTCCCACAGGTCAGTTGTTTCCCCTCTGGCAAAACAGCTGTTTTTGCTGTTTTTGCTCTCCTCATCTTGGACAAGGAGGCAGAACCCAAAATCTGTATCACAAAGACTGCTCATTTATATCAGAGTATACATTTATTATCAAATTAACACTTTGATGCATAGTGTCCACTACAGTGTCCACCTATCTAAACACTGTTTTCCAGTATAAGCAGGGGTCAGGATGGTAAATTAGCAAATTAGCCACTTCACTGGACATTTGTGAGTTCTCCAATACACTGCCACTCACTGAAAAGTAGATAAATATAGAATAACATCTGATTCAACTCAGGACAGGAAAAACAGGAAAAGAAAACTATGCAACAATATTTTAAAGAATTTTATAATATATAGCTTTGACAACATGTAATTTTATTCATATTTTGAAAAAAAATAGATGAAGATAGATAAATAAAATAAAAAGTCTGATAATATTGAAAATAAACAAAAGCATAACTGTACATGTCTTTAGGACTAAAATGTTGAATAATTCATGCATCAGAGGGTTAATTATGTACATCATTTATACAACTCTACTTAAACAAACTCTTCTGGATTGAATGATTCTTTTTGTCACAGTTATGCTCAGCAAGTATGGTCTCAGCTCTACACAGGGGATCTTGTTTGACCTCAGTGTGGACTGGTGTGTTATATGAGGTTCTACACATGTGATGTGTCAGCATTGGTGGCCTTATCAGTACATCTGGGTTGTCTGTTTTCATATATGCTCTGTTTGTTCAGTGGAGGCCCCTTCCTGCCTAACAAATCAGTGTAAAATTCTTCAGTTTAACGGACCAAGACATCTCCCATTTTCCACAGCACAAACATACAACTTACCCATACAGCCCTTAAACCATCCAGGTCTGAAAAGTGTACAAAATAAAAAGAGACCAGTGGTTACCTCTCAGAACATAGCGTAAACAAATAAACCCAAAGATGACACTGCTGAAATATGTGAGAACATGTTTATTGAGTCCTAAAAAAAAGCAGAGTAAAATATGCATACATGTACAAAATAAAATACTCAAGTTTATCATTTAAATAAAAATGTTTAAGCATGAGGATGAGAACTAAACCTCTACTTTCCTGTTTTTATAAATGTAGCCATCATCATTGATCAACTGTTTGCTGTCAGAGAATAGGTTTAATTGAAAGTTAGTTAGCCTCATTTTTGCTTGTTTGCAGGCCTTCTAACACACCCTGATGCACACCTGGAGCCATGTCCCATCAACAGCAGACTGTATAAAAGTCTCCTAAGATCCAATACCAAGCCTTCTTGTAACCTGGGCATTTGTGACTTGGTGTTAAAGTCACATTCTTGGTATGTTTTATGGGGATCTTTGATTAGATCTTGTTTTGGTCAATTGTGTTAACTTGTGCCTTTTTTGTTTGTTTTTGTTAGATTGGTAGTTTAGTACGGGGTTCTCTGCCATTTTCTTTAAACTGCTATTTCCTGTTTTGTGGCAGGCCAGGGAGATTAGGCAGTGTACTTTTTTAGGTAGGAGCTGCTCTTTTCTAGTTAGAAGTGGCTATTGTTGTTAGTTGTTTTGGCCTTAAAGAACCCTGAAGTTTATAACTTCTTTATTGTGTTTCTTGTAAAATGCTTGACTGTCAAATTTAAGAAATTAAATTATTTTTATGTTGAGCCAAGTTTTGTTCATTAAATTACTTTACACATTTTGAATTACACCCTGTTTCCTCTATTGTACTGTAAGGGTTGCAACAATAACCTTCCCAACTAGAGGACTTTTCACTTGATTGCAAACATGTTAAATGTCATGTGTCCTAAAACTTGACTAGCTCACTTCCTGAATCAAACAAACATGTAATCTAGGGTTCCGACATAAGTCAGCAAGACTATAATCTTGTAGTCTACCTCTGGACACGTTAAGTGTGATTTCAGTGTCTTTGTAATTTTATATCATAAGTTTTTAAAAGAAGGAAAATAAAATGTTGGAATTAAGCTTTTTGATGCAGTAGTTTCAAAAATGGACCCTTAAAGAGGACATATGCCTTTAAAAAAGAAAGTCGTAATAGGTCTATGGTCTATACAAAACTTGTTCATGAAGTTATTTGGACAAAATCAATCACATAAAGTGATCTCACCAGCTCATTTGTTGACAGTTGTCATTCTGAATTGTCCAGGTTCTAAGGGTCCTTCTGGTACTCATTTCAGAATAAGTTGTTCAGAAGACTCTGTCAGTTTAATACAAATTAGGGGTTACAAACCACAGCTGCCCATCTTGTTACTAGGCTGCAGGTTTGCCGCCCATCAGAATGGCAAGGAACTGGAATTGGTAGGTAGGATTTGACAGGTGAAGGATATTTGCAAAAAAAATGGATAGATGTTTTCAGTCCCATTATTTTGTAATTGGTGTAATTTTTTTTTTTTTGTAAATGTAACTCCTAACTCAAATTCTGCATGTCTTCAATTTCATCTAATTATCACAAGTTTAACACGTCTTTAACCAATGATAAATCTTAATGATAAATGTTATATCTGATGCTGTCACATGTACACTCCCTGGTTTTTATGTGAGAGGGAGCTAGAATGGAATATGCTGCATTTGCCAACAAAAATCATTTTGACAGAGAACAGAGCCGCTAATAATTAACATTTTATCTATAGAAAAAAATTAGAAAAATAATATGAATTAATATGAATTAAAGAGTCCCGTAAGAGTATCTGAGCATTACCTCAGGCCTGGACCCTGTCCTCATGTGCATCTTGCTATCTGGCAACTGACAGCACATCTGCAAGCGGTGCCGGTGTTCACAGACACGCTCAGAAGAACCCGGTGTCATGCCAACTAGTGAAAAGTGGGATGCTGCAGGATGTGCCTCTCAAGTCTCGCTTAAGCAATACCTTACAGGTCAGGAAACACCGTCTTTAGAGAGTCTTTCCAACTTCTGATCTTTAAAATTAGAGATATGTTCCCTCATTTCAAAACTTTGGCTGAAGTGACACTCGTCAGTCTGCAGTTCGGCTGCAGAGCACGAATTCGACCTCCCAAACATCAGGTTGTGAGCCTTTCCAATTTCCATTCAGGCCACTGCAGGTGAACTGCACATAATTCAAGTGTGATCATTTAATTTTGTTTTGTAAATATGTTACTAGGGCTACAGTCTGATTTTTTGTCACTGGATAAAAAGTTGCATTTATTGATCTGATGGATGTGATGTAATGGATTCTGTTAATCTTATTCAGGTTAAATATTGATGCAAACGAATAGAAGTAAATACTACTGAATATGCCATTATCTAAAATATGAAGAGTATAAGAGTATAGGTTATGACAGGATTTTTTTCACCTCATCTGTCAAAATAACAGACAACAAAAAAACACGCCTTAATCAGCTACTAGTATTTTTGCTATTTTTCTGCTTTTAATATTATGTATATTATACTATTTACATAGTTAAAAGGAACCCAACTTTTCTTTTATTGCCTAACTTCATCTTAGCACATTGTTTACTATAAACATTTGTGCGCTTTAATTTTTATTTTGGTCAAAATGTTATAATTTTTTGCATTACAATTTTAGATCACAGGATTGTCTTGTCAGCTTTGTTATTTGTCAAAGACTCAGAATAGAACGACTTTCATTATTTTTATACTCCAAAGTTCTATGAACCTTGAATTGTTCTGTTCTTTTTGTGCTCAAGCAATAATCGTTGGATGGTCAAGTATTCATCTAGTGGACTTATTAACATAAAAATGTTAGAATTTTAGAAATTAACTCCTAAACAGATAAAAAAAAGTTTTTTAAGTGATTAAGCATAAAATAAAATAAAATCAGACAAAGACGTTGGAGCTTTTTTTTCAACTTTTCACAACGTCAGGCATTTTAGGCTGTAACAATCACAAAAGAATACCACAAAATACTGGAGGGACTGTGTGTTTCATTTATGTTTGGAGTTAAGTACAAGTAGCAGAGATGCAAGTGACCCAAACAAAAAAGGATGAAAAATGTGACATTTGATATCCCACTTTTAAGGCTTGGTGTCCTGCATGTCTTAAAAATGTTCCTTCACAAGAACAGCTGATGCAAATACTGAACCGAAATTACCTCCTTGACACCTCAATATATTTTGCATAGGCTGGCTCATCTATTTATCTGTTTATTTTATTCAGGTGTGTTAAACCAAGAAAAATCTTTCAGGACTGGATTTAGATTCTTTTGATTCTACCATATTACCCAGAACTACCTGGAAACATCTGTATGACTTTAAACAGGCCAAATAAAGGGCAAATAAAACAATTTTTTATCCTCTTTAAATTAGAACATTAACATATTTTAATCCTAGATGCTTGTTGAAGGCTCTCTAAATCAACACACTAAACTTTTTTCAAATTAATTGGTCATGCTAAGTCACCATATGAAAAACTGTAAACTCATGGAACAACAGTCACAAATCAACAAACACAGAGAATTGGGGGTGTCAGTAATAAATGTTAAGGCTGAGAGGTTACCTGGTAAGCTATTGCTATGGCTTTTCTATCTATTCCATCAGTTTAAAAGGAAAATGGTCAGATATGAACACAAGTTACATTATGTCCCTGATAATTCAGGTCTCAGTATCACACAGGGAGGTGGTTTAACAAACTGGTAATTGGTCGATCGACTCTTACTTGCCTTCCCTCCTAGAACATATATGGTGACACAAACAGGGTAACCTTGGTGAGGTAGCGGCCCAGCAGGGTGTTGCTCTCCAGCTCACTCATTTCTACCTCTGTCTCCAGTGTGGCTGGCCCTTTGATAGATGTCACCATCAGAAGAGTCCCAGTCTGTCGACCCGAACGCTGCACACTGAAGTGACCACGACCACGGCCACCGGCTAGGCCAAACCGCAGTGTATCTCCCAGCACACGGGCCGCAGACACCTTGAAGAGGACGCGAGGGGCAGACATGTTGGAAACTATTGCGAGAAAGTGGAAGGAGATAGAGTTTGGAGCTTGGGTGCATGCTTTGTCCCCGAATATACATGGATTCCTCTCACAGCGCCTGAAGAAACACAGAATCACCTTGTTAATTCTCAGTTAAAGTCTGTCTGTTCAATGCAATTAGTTGGACTTTCCCTCTTAGTTTTTTGTATTTGCAAAACAAAAAAAATAATCTAAAAAAAGATATGAAAACAAACAAACATCCTTAGTCAGCACTTTAGGTCTAGCTTCACATTCAATTAACTCATGTAATTTAGTAAAAAGTTTTTACAATGTGAAGTTTTCTAGCTGAAAGTCACCAATGATTATAGAGAGAGTTAGAAGCAGTTTTGTCCTACAATTAGGCCTACTAGTGTAAACATGTAAAGTTTGTTTTACTCTGATGGGACTTTAACTAGTTTTCAGTATTCCAGGTGGACTTGATGTGAAACAAAGGATAAAGATTTTAAAAAGCTTGCTTACGCACAAAACAGGGTCTGAAAACGATGTAAACAACTTATGGGACATGGACACTAACAGCACAGGAGGAGATATATTAAAATTGTTAACGTTAGCCATTTTCAGACTTGTTGAGCCTTTGTGTCAGGCATGCTGCTGCATCAACGCTGTGTCACTTGCAGCTCTTCCATTTATTTGTGACCCCAAATCAATACTTTGCACAGATGATAATTTTTAAAAGTAGACTTGAAGCTCACCTTTTCTGTTAGGCTTTAAACATCTAGGAGTGGGTAAACTTGTGTTCTGGTGTAATTTAGTTTTATTTGTTTTAAATTCCATTTTTTACAGTTTTATTGTTGCTTCAATAAGTTTTCTTTTTTTCCGTGTCCTGTCTAGCAGTTTGCTACTCAGAATTGGTGTTTGAGTACCAAGTACAAGCCCAACTGATGTACTTTCCCAAGCATAGCATTACAGCTTTGCTATAATACCCCACTTGATATACATGTATGAAAAATCTTTATTAGTGAATACTGTGGATTTAATTTCTTGAAGTTATGGACATGAATTTGAGATAAGAAGGAAGAAAGGAAGAAGATGAAGAAGAGAAACAGGACCAGTAGAAGTGTGAACTGATGATACAAGATAGGGAGGTAAACGAAGAACACAAGAAAACATCCCAGTCCTCCACCTCTGTTGCTTCAATAAGTAATCATATAACTGAAACTTTATATTTAGTTTCTGTTTGTTTATCGCTTGTGCTGTATTTTTAATATTTTACTTTTTAATCTTTTTAATCTTGTTACGCATTTTCGTTTTACAACTGCATTTTTGTCTTCTGTTGTGAAGCGCTTTGGTTGCCTTTGGCTGAGTAAACTACTATGTAGATAAGCATTGATTGCTGATTGAAATAAAACAATATTCCATGCCTCCACATGATTTTGTGGAGTGTGGGGGGGTGCGGGGTAGCAACAATGAGAGTTGGACTCCGCCAAGGTTGCCCTTTGTCATGGATCCTGCTTATAATATTCATGGAATGGATTCCTTGGCGCAGCCAAGGAGTTGAGGGGTTCCGTTTTGATGGCCTCAGGATCGGGTCTCTGCTTTTTGCAGATGATGTGGTCCTGTTGGCTTCATCGGAACGTGATCTACAGTTTTCACTGGAGTGTTTCGCAGCCGAGTGTGAAGTGGCTGGGATGAGGATCAGCACCTCCAAATCCGAGACCATGGTCTTGAGTCGGAAAAGGGTAGGGTGCCTTCTTCGAGTCGGGGATGGGGTCCTGCCTCAAATGGAGGAGTTTACGTATCTGAGGGTCTTGTTCACGAATGAGGGAAAAATGGAGCGGGAGATCGATAGACTGATTGGTAAGGCGTCTGCAGTTATATGGGCGCTGTACCGGTCTGTCGTGGTGAAGAGAGAGCTGAGCCAAAAGGCAAAGCTCTCGATTTACCGGTCGATCTTCGTTCCTACCCTAATCTATGGTCATGAATTTTGGGTGGTGACTGAAAAAACAAGATCACGGATACAGGTGGCTGAAATGAGCTCCCTCCGCAGGGTGGCTGGGTTCTCCCTTAGAGAACTCGGTCATCCGGAGGGGGCTCAGAGTAGAGCCGCTGCTCCTCCACATCGAAAGGAGCCAGTTGAGGTAGCTCGGGCATCTGGTCAGGATGCCTCCTGGACACCTCCCTGGTGAGGTGTTCCGGGCACGTCCCACCGGGAGGAGGCCCAGAGGAAGACCCAGGACTTGCTGGAGGGACTATGTCTCCCGGCTTGCCTGGGAGTGCCTAGAGATTCCTCCCGAGGAGCTGGCCCAAGTAGCCAGGGAGAGGGAAGCCTGCTTAAGCTACTGTCCCCACGACCCGACCCCGGATAAGCGGAAGAAGATGGATGGATGGATGGATGTTTTTTAAATATATTGAGAGAAGGAAGTTCCTTTATAGAATTGTCTATCAGATCTCAGGACCATTACATACCATACTAAAGCTTGTTAATTTCAGCTTGTGCTTTTCCTTCATAAAAGAGTTTTCCTTCTGGTGTTATAATTATGAGTAGAATAGGTAACTGGAATAATTTGGCAAAGGTTTGGATTTAATTGATAAACAACATCATATATACTACTAACATTTTGAAAAGTGTTGCACACAGTGAGCTTCAGAAGCTTAAATCTATAAAAGAGTGGGTCAGGGGGAGTATTATAATTTGCCCAGGTAATAACATATATAATTTTCTTCTGTAAAATCTGCGATTTGTGTAAGATAGCAATGATAAGTGTTGCATCATATGATATTACAGTAATTCAAATGTGGTTCAAATTGAGACTGAGTCAGAGAGAGTAGAATCAGAGTTAAGGGAGCATCAGAGGGAAGTTCACGTCTCAATTTAAGAAACAAACCAACATATTTACATAATTTATTTGTTAAAACCTCTATATGTTGTTTCAAGTTTAAAAACTCATCTTAATAGATTCCTAAGAATTTGATGTTCTCTACTCTCTCAATTACTCTATCATGTCTTTTAATAAGTCCTATCTATATTTATCTGACTTCTATTTGAATGAAATATGAAGAATTTTGTTTTAGTTTTATAGTGGGGAGAACAAGTATTTGATTCACTGCTCATTTTTGAGGTCTTCTCACAAAGCATGTAGAGGTCTGTAATTTTTATCAAAGGTACTCTTCAACTCTGAAGGACAGAATCTAAAACAAAATCAAAGTGGATTATTTTAAAGTAATTAATTTCCATTTTATTGCATGACATAAGTATTTGATCACCTATCAACTAGAAAGAATTCAGGCTCCCACAGACCTTTTAGCTCTTCTTTAAGAAGCCTTCGTCTTCTCCACTCATTATTTGTATTAATTGCACATGTTTTAACTCGTTACCTGTATAAAAGACAACTGTCCAAACACTCAAACAAACTCAAACCTCTCCACAGTGGCCAAGACCAGAGAGCTGTGCAAGGATATTAGGGATAAAATTGTAGAGCTGCACAAGGGATGGGCAAGCAGTTTGGTGAGAAGGCAACTCCTGTTGGTGCAATAATTAGAAAATGGAAGAAGTTCAAGACAGAGGTCAATCTCCCTCAGTCTGGAGCACCATGCAAGATCTCTCGTCGCAGGGCATTAATGATCATGAGGACAATGAGGGATGAGCCCAGAACTACACGGCAGGACCTGGTCAATGACCTGAATATAATAAAGTCTCAAAGAAAACCATCAGTAACACACTGCTCCATCATGGGACGATTGCACCGTATTGAGGGGAGGATGGATGGGGCCATGTATGGTGAGATCTTGGCCAAAAAACTCCTTCCCTAAGTAAGACTATTAAAGATGGGTAGTGGCTGGGTCTTCCAGCATGACAACAAGCCGAAACACACAGCCAGGGAAAATAAGGAGTGGCTCCGTAAGAATCATCTCAAAGTCCTGGAGTGGACTAGACAGTCTCAAGACCTGAATCCAACAGAAAATCTTTGGAGAGAGCTCAACGTCTGTGTTTCCCAGCATCAGCCCTGAAACCTGAACACTCTGTATGTGGTCCAAAATCCCTGTTGCAGTGTATGCAAACCTGGTGAAGAACTACAGAAAACGTCTGATGACTGTTGTTCCTCAAGTCACATGTTGTTGTGCCTCTGGGCAAGGCACTTAACCCCAAATTGCCTACCGATAATTGTATCAGTGTGTTTGTGCGAATGAGTGAATGTGGCTCCAGTGTAAAGTCAACATGACTAGAAAAGCGCTATATAAATTCAGTCCATTTACCATTTGTCTGATGTATCAAATACTTATTATTATTATTTAAATACACTGTGATTTTCTGCATTTTTGTTTTAAGATTCTGTCCCTCACAGTTGAAGAGCATCTTTGATATGAATTACAGATCTCTACATGTTTGTAAGTGGAAAAACTTCAAAAAATCAGCAGTGTATCAAATACATGTTCTCCCCTTTATATTTAATGATACCTCGTCATATTTAAACCAGTTATCTACTTCACCTAATTCCTCCTTAACAAGTTTTTGCAAAATGTCGTGATTTTCTATGTGACAAGATTAGTGTCATCTGCAAACATCAATCAAAGAAACTTTATTCATAAAGCGCTTTTCATACAAAAATCGTAACTCAAAGTGCTTTACAGAATTAAAATGATCCCATATAAACCCCATTCCCATCGATCCTCCACATAATTGATAGTGGTTCATGTAGAAAAGCTCAAAATACTTATGATGTGCATGTTGTGCACATACACTTAGATGGATGGATGCAGCATTTAGAGTATAGAACAGGAATTAGACCCTGGCAAGCAATTATTCAAGTTATGTTTCTCCGTATTTATTAGAAGTGCTTCTTGATTGTCTTCCGGGCCGATTTGGGGGTTTAACAAATAAACAATGAAAAACGGACGAATCTTCAGCTGCAGCATACAAGCCTGGCGAATCTGCCGCGGTAAAACACAGACTGACAGTCCTGCACCAGCGTAATTGTGTATCACGTCCAAATCGGCCCGGAATAAAATACAGAAGTACTTCCTAGGTACTCGTACGTCCAAGGAGAATATAAACATGGTAAAGTTAAGGCATTTGGGGCAGATTAAACCTTATTACAAGCGGCATTGGGACTGCACCGAGCACTCCTATTCTACGGATACAGCTGATCAAGACTGGATGTATAAATGCTGCTTAAACGGCTCAAACTAGCTCCAAACTTCTCAGGGTGGGTCAAAAAACATCAAATTTGCTAAAAAATTTGGTCCAGGTTGAAAAAAACCCAAAACGGAATGCCCTTTTAAATTCACACAAGACAGAAGTTATCTTTCTACGGAGCCCGGCAAGGGTCAGGGGTAAAAAAAAAAAAGGCAGTTGGAAATCCATGCGAACGGATTGTTAAACTGTGCGCATGGATTGTTTAACTGTGAGCACAGATTGTTAAACTGTGAGCACGGATTGCTAAACTAGCCTTTTACCGCTAGAAATCAATGACGGCGCTGGGATGTTTGGAACTATTGAGGGCTCCATGAACCACGTGACCACGTGTCAGCGAATTCAAAGTGTTTCGTAACTCTCTCTAATCAATAGGCTCTGGATTCAACTATGTATCATTGTCATGGTAACTGGTGATGTATTCCTTTATTGAAGTGTCATGGGAATAAATCTAGGCACATGAATCATATATCAGCAAATTAGCCACTTTACTGGACATCAGTGACTCATCCAATACACTGCCATTCACTGAAAATTATATGAATATAGTATAAAATCTAATACACTGTTATTATGAAGTTTGCCTGCAGGACAAGAAAATGGTACAGCTAGATTTTTTATAGAATTTTAAAATATATATCTATGAAAACATATTTTCTTTTGAACGGATAAAGATGGATAAATAAAATAAAAAGTCCAATAAAATAAAAAATAATGAATAGGATCACTGTACATGTCTGTACAAGTAAAATATTGACTTTAGCAATGTGTGGGCGCACCTGTGGGCATGGTTTAACAATCCGTGCTCACGGATTTCCAACGGCCTCTTTTTTTTACCCCTGACCCTTGCCGGGCTCCGTATCTTTGGACCAGAAGCTCTAAAAAAAGAAACTGCTTAGACAAACTGTATCTAAACTTTATCTAGGTGGTATTAAATTGGCCTCTGGTAATAACATAAAGAACCTCAGTGTAATTTTTTACCGAGACATGACATTCAAATCCCATATTAAAGAGGTTTCCAGGATTTTCTTTCTTTCACCTCCACCATAAAAATTAGAAACATGCTGTCCAGGAGTATGCTGACAAAACTAGCCTGTGCATTTGTTAATTCAAGGCTGGACTACTGTAATTTTTTTCTATCAGGTAGTCCACAAAATGCAATTAAAAACCTTCAGTTGATCCAAAATGCTGCAGCAAGAGTTCTGATGAATATTAAAAAACAGATCACATTTCTCCTGTTTAAGCTTCTCGTCATTGACTCCCGGTTAAATCCAGAATAGAGTTTAATATCCTCTTTCTTACGTATAAAGCCCTGAGTAATCACAAGCCATCATACATCAGGCATCTGATTGTTCCACATGTTCCTAACAGAGCACTTTGCTTTCAGACTTCAGGTTCACTGGTAGTTCCTAGGATTTCTAAAAGTAGAATGGGAGGCAGATACTTTAGTTATCAGGCTTCTATCTTGTGGAACCAGCCCAGTTTTAGTCCATGGACACAGGAAAAAGGATACCTTACAAACAAGTCTTTAAAAAATCAATGCAAGACAGTTTTTGCTTGTGATGGCCCAAAAATCTGCCAATGGAACAAGTGAAAAGTTTCTTGAAGAGTTATCTGAAATAAGAGAATATATTCCAAAAACAAGACAAAATGTCCATAAATAAGGGATTTTTATTTTCTTGAAAATATTTTTGTCAGTCCTGACCCCTCATCTACTTTTATGACCAGGATTAAAACCTTTTTTTGATACAGCTTATAATTAGATTGGCTAAGGTCATCCCAAGCTATATTTGTAGTTATGATGCTATAGGTATAGACTGTTAGAGGACAGACTGACTACTTTTCTACCACTCTAAAGATGTTTTTCTCTTTTTTGCTGTTATTTTGGCTGTTAACCATGTTTTCTCTCTGTGTTTTTCTCTTCTTAGAAGCTATACCTGGTCTATTTTCCTGCTCAGCCACAGTACCCTGTTGAATGGTGGGCATTGACTCAGATTATGCTCCTAGTGACTGAACATCTTCTATGTCCTGTTATCACATTTTTTCCATCCATCCATTCATTCATGCCACCTATCTATGCCCTTATCGTCGAAGGGTCGCGGGGCGGCTATCTCCAGCAGTAAACGGGCGAGAGGCATCGTAGATCCTGGATGGGTTGCCAGGTTCTAATTCAAAATCAGGTAAATGATTGGTGCAATATATTCACAACAAAGATTAAGAAAATAATGGATAAGCAAAGAAAGGTTCAACTCATGTGGATATCGGATAAAATCTGAAAAATACAGACCCCGCACTAAAAAAGACAAGACCCTTATTGTTCATAATTTCAGTAATAAATACGTATAAACGGAAGAGTTAGGGTCAAAAATTCACCCCCTCAGCATTGTTATGATAGTAAATTTGACCGAAGAAAGTTAAAATGTTTTTGTAAACATACTTATTTCTACTGTGAGGTTGGCATATTTATAATAGGAGTCAATTGGAACTTGCTCCTTTCTGGACCTAGTCCCTAATGGATCAGGGGAAAGTGCAATTGTTGTCACTTCCGGGTAGGGCTTCGATTCCGGCCAATGAAGTTTGCCCCTTGGTTCCAAAAGACACACACACACACTCTCTTTCTCATCAGTTTCTAATGGTAGAAATTTTCTCAGTGTTATGGTATTTGCCTTTAACGAAGTCCAACTATAAAGGATAGAGATATATAACGATGCTAAATGTTTAAATACTTAATATGTCAAAATAGGAAATCTTTGAGCAAATGGTCCTGATTTAAATGTTATTTAAACATTTTGTGCAGAAAAGACAACTAACAATAACAAAAATAATAAATCTGCCTAAGGCAGCATTTGCATTAATTTGTGGAACTTTAGCTTAAGTTATTGTTGAAATATAAACAGGGAAGTAAATAAGGGTTGAAAGCTTCATTACTTCTATTGTTGTATTTTGTTACATCTACAGCTAAAGTATGATGTGGTATTTTGTGCTTGTCCTGAAGTAACCCCCCGCTGACCTGCCCTTTTCTTTGGTGGGTGAACCACAACACTGTTCTTATCACAGTCATTATTTCGCTGTATAAATGAATGACATTTTTGAAAGTGATAAACATCTTCAATGTCATAAAAATAGTATCTCAGACCTATCATGTTGACTGGAGTCTTAATCTTTGTGGTTCATGTTGTGCCAAACCTCTGTCTCAGTCAGTATGAGTTGGAGAGCAGCTTAATGATGGGTGTAGAGGGGAAGTGGTTGACATGCAGGCTGAGCTCATTGTTTTCAAAATGTCTGTCCTCAGAGGTAAGAGATGGTTGGTTTTCTTTGACACTTTCTAATCCTTCATTTTCATTCCTTTACTGCTGGTGGTTGTTTCATTGTGCTTGCCAAGATATTTTTTTCTTGTTTATCTCAAGACAATAAGTTTGTTAGCTTCTCATTAAAATCCAAACATTGTTTTGTTCATGATGGCTGACAAAATTTACTGTCCAAAAATAGGTGGGCAAGGCACTTAACCCAATGTGACATGTGACAGGAACCTTTGAATTTCTGATTGGAAAACAAATACCTCTACATACTGCCAAATGGAATTTAAATTGGTAGGCGGAGCTTGTTAGATGAGGAGCAGGGTTTTACTGTGAGGGCCTTGTATATGTACATTTTGTATGTTATGACGTGACAATAAGGCACTTTTTTAAATGGCTTGGAGCGCAGCGAGAATTTGCAAAAAATGGATGGACCATTTTGGTTCATGTTTGGATGCCTTCGAGACCCAAATGGCAACACAAACAGATGAAAAAAGTGACATTTGCATAATACATTCCAGTTAAAAAGCTGAAGTATGCTTGTTGTTTCCTCTCTTCCTCTGTGAAAGCAACAATCTAAACACAGCAATGGAAGTTTCAGGAAAAAGTAGTGTAAGTGATGCATGACCTTACATGGGAGATGTCTTGATGTAAGTAGCATTTTTTGTCTTTGGGCACTCCACAGTCACACACTGGAAACCTCCAAAGGTGTTTACACATAACTCGTCTGCTGTGCAGTTGTGTGAAGGTTTTTCACACTCGTCAATGTCTGAAAGTGAAAGGTCAGAGGTGGGACATATGTTCAGGCCTGATGTTCAGTCCCTTTCTCCTTCTTGTTTCAGATTTGCTCTAACACACTGAAATTTAAGGCTGTGTTCTCAGCTCCAGCCTTTGGGAGCTACAATCCTGCAACTTAAATATCCATCAAATAAATAGCTTGTTACCATCCCTCTGCAGAGCTGAATGACTGAATGCCGATGAGTTAATTAAGCCATTGATTTGATTTCATTTGAGTCAGGTGGATAATGGATCCATCTAAAAGCTGCAGGATTTATATCCAGAGGTCTAAAGATTAGCAGTCCTGACCTAATTAAACATCTCCTTTATACCAACCTTCAATAAACTCTTTACAACCTATAATTGATGTTTGTTGTGTTATGCATGAAAAAACCTTAAACATGTAAGGATCTATACCGAAAAGACATAGGTTAGAAAATATGCTTTTCTCAATCAGTTTAATAACCTCGGAACTCTAACCTGTGCAGCTGTGACCATCTCTGGTCAAGCTGTAGCCAGGTGGACAAATACAGTGGAAGCTTCCAGGTGTGTTTACACACTGATGGGCGCAGAGACGGCCAGGCTGAGCGAGGGGAAAAAGATGGCACTCGTCGATATCTAGAACACAGGGAGGTGTTGGAGATTCAATAGACTAATTGACATTTGAGATTACGTTCAATATTTATTTTAAGAAGGTAAATACTTCTGACAAGCAGATCTACCTGTGCAGATGTTACTGTTCCGGCCTGATATAGTGAAACCAACATCACAGGTACAGTGAGTCGAGCCCAAGAAATGTGTGCAGTTAGAAGGTCGGATAGAGGATGAGGGAGAGGAGGACGTTGGGGATGAAGCTGGAGAAGGTGATGATGCTATGGAGGAGGCTGATAAGGCCGTAGACGCAGAAAAGGAGGACGCAGCTGAAGAGAAGGAAGCCAAGGAGTTGGTGGTGGCATTGAGCCCTAAATAGAGATCATTAGAATAAAAAAAAAAAAAATACTTATCAACCCTTGGGGGGTGATTTTCAATTTTGTGTGTGTGTATGTCTCACGTCTGCACATGGGCTGTTGGCCACTCCACTTCAGAGACTCCAAACACACTCTGGTTCGTGGGCCTATCAGCTCATAGCCGGGCTTACATAGGAAGTGGACCTCGTGTCCCATAGCAAACACTCTGCCCAATCTGCGGCCATTAGCTGGGGGGTCAGGCTTAGGACAGGATGCTGGGAGCAAATAGGAACAATTTTGCTTACATTCTCTCACAAGGTTTCACAACATCCTCAATGTTCTTTTTTGTCTCCATGCTACTTTTTTCATAAGATTCGTAAGGACGTTTTAAATCATTGCTATGTAGGCTCAATCTGCTATTTACTGGGACTTTTAGTTGTACTCTTTTGTACAGTTACTGCTTGGGGAAAGAAAAGGCATGCATATGTTTGGGGCCCTAGGCTACAAGGGTTTACCGACTGCTAGAGATTAGATTAGTTTAAAGCAGGTTAGTTAGTATCGTCTTTTCTAAGTACCTAGACTTGATACTTGATAGACCTTACCACCACCCTGAAAAGAAAATTGTGAAGAATATAAAGGTAAGTAGAAAAAAATTAAACCTATTGATATTTGAAATCTGGAATATAGTAATTTTTTGGCTTCCAAAATGCCCTAGAATCACATCAGCTCTTTTGGACGTTGGTGCAGGAGTACAAACTGCTGGAGCCAATCAGTTTTATTTTTAATTTTTATTTTTTTATCACTGTCTAGGGGTTTGGTGGTAAAAATAATGTCAACAAATATCAAAAGAGACCATAATTCATTGCTTTCCTGCAGCAGGAAGCATCTATCCCCACAAGTTTTACCCATTTTAAAGAAGGACATGGTGCTGTTGTGCAGGGCACTTATCTTCTTCCTGAGAGAACGTAGGCCTTGCTGGTATGATGTCTCATGTAGTGCTAACATCTTCTCTACCTGCCGCAGTGAGTTCAGTAGATCATGAGTGGATGGACACTCCTGTGGGCAGGATGAAGACACTTTAGAGGGCAAATTATACTCATAAGCAAAATAACTAGAGGCAAGCTTCGGAAAACCATTGTCAGCCAACACTGTCTGTTGCAACATATAGAAATGTACGTAAATAAAATTTAAACTGTTTCTTTGCTTTATATCTCAATGTCACCAGGTGATGTTGAACCCATCCAAACTCTTAATAAATGCATTAAGCAAATTAACAACTGGATGTCCCATAATTTCCTCCAACTGAACAAAAACCAAAACGAAGTATTTATCTTTGGACCCAAAAAAGATTGACTACATGGCAGTAATCAGCTTTAACAGGGCCAACCAGAAACTGCCAACCAGGCCAGAGATCTAAGTTTAGTAGTCGACTCAGACCTGAATCTCCAGGGTCACATAAAGGCAATAACAAGGTCAGCTTTCTATCCATCAGTCCTTTAATCCTTTTCCAGGATTAAAGGACTGATGACATAAGTACACCTAGAAAAACTCACCCATGCATTTATCTCTAGCCGCCTTGATTACTGTAACAGTATCTTCACAGGTCTACCTAAAATCAATCAGACAGCTGCAGCTGATCCAGACTGCTGTTGCTCGTGTTCTCACTAGAAGCAAGAACATATAACACACCACCCCAGTTCTAAAGTCACTACACTGGCTCCCTGTAGCTCAGGGAATAGACTTCGAAGTGCTTTTATTAGTTCATAAATCATGGAATGGGTTTGCACCAGAGTACATTAACAATCTGCTATCACGGTACAAACCATCCAGATCACTTATCTCCTCCAGCTCTAATTTACTGATCGTCCTTAGAACCAGAACCAAACATGGAGAGGCAGCTTTAAGTTTCTATGCTCCTCACATGTGGAACAAAGTACTGGGAGAATGCAAAGCTACAGAGACACTGAGCTCTTTTAAGTCTAAAATTAACACTTACACATTTAGACTTGCTTATGAGTAATGGTTCCTATTATTGCGTTTTACTTATCTCGTTTGAGCAAAGACTCCACATTTTTTGGGGGGGGATCAAACATCTGATTCTAATAACCAAACGAGAGTTAGGCTGTTTATGGTTAAAATATGTCAAAGTAATTGTGTGTAACTATTAGTAGGCATGGGACAACTGTAAATATGTGAACATGCTCTACTGATGGAAAGGTAATTATTAAAATATTCATACCACTCTGGCTAAATGGTAGGAATATCTGTCTTGCAATCTGAATGTAGTTGGTTCTATAACAGCTACCTCCACTGCCATATGTGCACCTGTGAAAATTTAAAGGCAAGTTGCCCACTGATCTGCTCATTAGGGTAAGAAGGTGTGTGCATTTGTGAGTGTGATTAAGCGAACGTACCTCTAGTGTAAACTGCCTTGAGCTATCAGTATGAACACAAAGTGTTTTAAAACGTTCTGTCAGTTAACATCAGCTTCATGTCTATTTCCAAAAAGGGCATAGTAATTTTATGATAAAATAAAAGCGTTTGAGCCTGCTCTGCCTTTGCTGCAATCTATATGTCTGCATGTGAAAATGGTTGGAGCATGATGAAGGAAAATTATTTAACTTTATGTAATAACTGTAAATAACTGAAACTTTTTGCATGCAGCTATTGTTTAATTATATAAAGATCAACCATAATAGGTTTAATAATACAGACAATTTATTGAAACTAAGGAACGTAGATTTCATGTTTTTAAAAACACAACAAAAATGTATGAATCGTGTATCTTAAATTAGAAAACATATTTCCAAAAAGTAAAATTCCTAACCAGAATCTTGACAACACAGGAATATCTCAGACCTATGGTTGTCATCCCCAACATGATTCAGGTGTGAGGTTGTTACATAAATGTGAGGTTTTCAGAGCTACAGTAACATCTGGGTGTAAATAGTAGCAGACGTCATCCTGACAGCTGAAACACTGCTGTTATGCCATGAACCTCTGGGTCTGATATCTGCAAGGATTTTTCTCCGCTCTGGTTCTGGCAGCGAAGATGAGACAGCTGAGCTGTGCTGCTCTAAAAACAAATGACTCCCTGCTGTTTTTAAATTTACTTTTTATAACATATATGAAAGAAGTTTATTCATTTGAATACTCATGTTTCCCCCTATATCTATATATATATATATATATATACCTTCTCATTCAGTGCATTTTCTTTATTTTCATGACTATTTACAGTGTAGATTCTCATTGAAGGCATCAAAACTATGAATGAACACATATGGAATTCTGTAGTAGGCTACTTTTACAAAAAATTGTGAAATAACCTGGCCTCCAAAGTCACCGGACCTGAACCCAAAAGGGCCAACAAGTACTAAGAATCTCTGGGAACTCCTTCAAGACTGTTGGAAAACCATTTCGGGTGACTACCGCTTAAAGCTCCAAAGAATGCGAAGTAGTAATCAGAGCAAAGGGAGGCTACTTTGAGGAATTTAAAATACAACACATGTATTCAGTTATTTCACCCTTTTTGTTTATGTACATACAGTATTTCCATACATTATGTGTTCATTCATAGTTTTGATGCCCTTGAGAATCTACAATGTAGTCAAGAAAATGTCCAAACTTTTGGCCTGTACTGCATATATATATATATATATATATATATATATATATATATATATATATTGGTTAACATACTGTCATACTTACAATTCTAAGCACTTCACACTAGAGTCATATACACCTAATTGTCTCAACAAATGCACACACATCTGTACACCAATGCCCAGAGCAGAAGGCAAATTAGGGTTGAATGCTTTGCTCAGGGGCACATCTGCATATCAAGGAAGCTTCAATCAAACTAACAACTTTCAGTTTACAACATGACTACACTACCCATTGAACCACAGCCACAACATAATTGGATAATCAATGTTGGATAATAATAGATTGTATTAGGAAGTTATGAATTGCAAGCAATTTTAAAGATAAGTTTTAAATAAAGTTTTAAAATGTAATGAAAATGAAAAAAGTGGCTTTAGTCATTTGAAAATTACCCCTCATCAATTTAAATTAACTGGGCCTCGACACTTCGATCTATGTCTAAGAAATCATGAAATAGTTCTTACAAAAGGATTTAGCATTCAACATCGAAGAAATGCTTGAGAACTCTGAAAAAAGTTAAGAAATCAAAGAAACAGTTTGGAAGTCTTCTGTACTCACTTGAGCAGAAACCCGCCCAAACTGATGAAGACTCATCATTAACACCATGACCTGAATGGCTTTAAAAATCAACGTAAACTCCATCATCAGACTCATAAACCAGTTCCAAATTAACTCAGGAATCTGTAGATCAGCTCCTTGTGTCCTACTCCTGCAGTCCTTCACGCAAACTGCTTAACTTTGTTACTATGCCACATTTCTCCTCTCTTACAACCCTCCTCCATCTCCACCCACCTCCCTTCCAGTCAGAGCTGGGCGGAGAATCAAGGGCACAGAGGAGCCCGCAATTGTAACGTGCTTGGATGCTGTTTTAGATCCATCATTGTCCCCACAATTGACTCCTAAATTATAAGAAAAAGTCAGCTGCTTGTGGTGCCTTGTGATTATAACCGGTCAAAGAAAGCAGTTACATGTAGCTATTTCAGTTTCACTTACCAGCTCAGGGATTTGTCCAGGACTCTAATCACAGCAGCTATAAAGCTTCACTTTAATTTTTAAATCCTGAACCTGCTGCCCAGCAGTGTAGTATATTATGGGTTACTAATTACAGGCAAGAAAGTGCATGTCTTATTCAGAGGTTACTACCCGTCGGTCAACCCTCCAGCCAACACCTCCAACCCAACTTGGAGATTTGTTAGAATGCAGTCACAGAAAATTGAATTTACAGATCAATATGCACACAAAAAAGCTACAATTATGAAATCCTGCAAAATGGCTGGAGAAGGCTAGACTGAAGTGAGTTCACTCTCTATACATTTACTTTTCAGTACTCTCTTCACTCAGGGCATAAAATGAGGGACCAACCAATAAAGCCAGAAGCCAGAAACTAGTTAATCAGACAAAACTCAACACGCAGGGTGATCATAGCTGCAGGCCCTGAAAAGATTTAGCAATAACAGTAATAGCAGTGTGGCGAGAAGAGTCCATTGGTCTTAGAGGAACACACCAATAGGGATTTAGTTAACAGCAAGACTCAAACCCTCACCCTACTTAGAAACAAAAAAAACACAAAACAAAACAGACGGCGCAAAACTGATTTTGAGCTCACAATGGTGATATTAATGGGCCTGCCAAAGCAAAACATGGCAGGAACTCATTATTCTACACCTCTAAACTTGGTTCTTTATTGGGGCATCACTAGTTGAAAGCTGAGTGCTAGAGGTGACTTCATCGCCGTTGCAGGCAGAGCGGCTTACCGCTGCTAGAGTTCCAAACACACACTCCTCCTTCTCACAATCTCATGGCTGCTTCGGTTTTTGGCAGCTTAAAACAGTTTTTTTGTTGGATTTTTTACTTTCTCTGTGAATACGCCTATGTGGCTGCATGGATTACAGGATTTTATTCTACATTCCTAAAGAACAGCAGCTGGATCAAAGAACAAAGACGCCTGATGAGTATGAATTGTGCTCTACAAATAAACTTGTCCTCTACAAATAAACTTGCCTTGCTTTGCCTTGCCTGATGGACAGAGAAGTAAGTGACTACATGCTAGCTAATGTGTGTTAGCCATTTACCAAGCTGCTTTTGTAATCTTATAACAGCCTTGTGTGGTTAATTAATGGATCTGTGGCATCTCAGAATGTTCAGTAAATGGTTGCAAACAACACCTACGGCTTTTTTTTATATACTTTGCTGGAAAGATCTGCTTAATGGATGCAGTCGTGTTGTTTTCAGCTCTGTCTAAAGCCTGGAGATGTAGCATCTGAAATAGGCTTTATTAACTCAGTTTTTTACTCACCAAAAAAAAGAAATAAACCAAACGTCTGGGCCCTAAATATAACAGAGTTTCATTGTGTGCTTTTATAATTTATTGTCAGAATACTTGAGATGAAGCATTAGCACTTTTTCTCTCAGACCGAGCTGCTGTGGCTCTGCATGGAAGAGGAATGCAGCACGCAGGGGTGGAGGTGGGGGTAGGGTGTGGGTGCAGGAGGCGGGATTATACAGAAATTAGCTGTTTTACTTTGTGGTCCAACATTAACTACAGTATACAAGTTAAATGTTAGGACAAATTAATACTATATAACACCAATGGTAATGTTTTAGCATATATAAGTCTATCCCAGAAGTCGAAAGCTGTAAAATAGCATGATATTGTCCCTTTAGTCTTCAGTCATCTACACTCAGCCGTCTAAATCAACAGGTTTTCGAGTTAGCATCAAAGATTGACGTGAGTCGAGAGGAATCCCTCAAATCCGCCTATCGCTTCCGCGATTTGGCAACAGCTCAGCCTGAGTCCTTTTCTGGTGAACTACATAAAGCAAAAGGATTCTTGCTGCAATGCAAACTTACATTTTCCCGTTTGCCCCAAACATTTCCCACGGATTCACAGAAATGTAGTTATATAATTGGTCTATTACGAGGAAAAGCCCTTAAGTGGGCAGGAGCATTTTTCACTGAATCCTCAGTGGAAATTTCGCCCCCATTAAGAATGAAGAAGGATCAGCCAGAAAATGATGGACCATTAAGAAAATAAATACCACAACAAAAACAAAACCAAACCCACAAACCACACACCAAAAAAAAAAAAAAACTTCAAGAAATGATCCTGACACCCTCAACAAACTAATCACGTTGGCAATCAAACTCGATAATCGTTCTAGAGAACGTTCTAAATCCAGGAGTATATTTGTGATCCAGCACAAGTGGCATGGCATTTTATTCTGTTTTATTGTGTGTTGTGGTTTAAGTGTGTTTTTATTATTTTTATCTTTGCAGTGCATTTTAACTTTAGTTTTATGCCAGTGTCACTTGTTCTCAATACTGGATTTTATCATTTGACTTTACCCCAATTACTGCAACAATTATCACCTGTCCGACTAATTAACAGCTGCTGTGCTGGAATTTAAGCTGCTTTGCCAGCGTTAAGAAGGGAAGTAAAATAAGCAAAGGGGCGGAAGCAAGATGTGAGGCCAGAGAACGACGCACAGTACCCGCTGAGCAATAGACGTCTATTAGACGTGCCGTCTAAATTCAAACCGAAATTAGACCGTCTATAATCGGTCTACATTTAAGCCCGAATCTAGACGACACAAATTAATATATTTATTAATAAATATTAAATAAAAAAATAACTGAAAGTTGTGTAAATGACGGCCAAGTACTGGATTAAAACGTTTTTAACAGTCATTGATCAATGCACAATGTGGATTATATTTAGACTCGATTTAGACGTCTAAATGTATACGTCGTATCAACGTCTCTCTTTAGACCAAATTTAGATTATTTAATTAAATACATTAAAGAATGAACAGTGATTAAAAAAAAACTAAGTTGCACAGCTGATGTCCAAATGTTGGATTTGAATCATTTGAATTGTCATTGATCAATATAGAGTAAAGTTTGGATTTAGCCTTGATTTAGATGTTTATTCAGCGTCTACATTAAAACCTGGTTTAGACCAGACGTATAAGTTACTTTAGTGGTAACCCCCGACCCTTACCACTAGGAGGCAGCAACAAACTTAAAGTTCCGCTCGGTCTAATCGTCTTTATGGTGATATGAGGATATCGGAGTCCTCCGAACCAATTTATTTTACTCATTGGGACCACTATGTGTTAGAAAACGTTGTTTCTTCAAATATGAAGGGTCGCATATTGGTGAGTGCTCAAAGGAAAGTTACTGAAATGTTGTTTTGTCCTACAATGTTTGTTATCCGTTTGCAGCTATAGCTAGCAGGCTAGCTATAGGTTACCTGCTAGCTTGCTATTAAGTAGCCATTAAACCAAATGGTCCTTTGAAACCATGTACTTTGTCTTAATGGATAATATCGCTGTGATCTCTGTGACACTTAAAATATTTATTCATTTATTCTATTGCTGTGTTTGCAGAATCTGTTCAGAAAACTTTAAAAGACGCTACGGAGTAAATTATCAGCCCAGCAATGGCTGCACATCTGAAACAGGCTCCAGCTCGAAGTGTTGGAGGGGGCTATAACAGGCCGAGGACACCTTTGGTGTATTTTATTTATTTATTTACATTTTGGTTTAGGTTGATGAATTTTTCTAGAGTTTTTGTATATTTAAAAAAAAAACGTTTTGGCCAAATTTTTGTTTTGTAAATGTTTTGCATACAAATACCTTCATTTTTATTTTAGTAATTTTGTACATTAGACTACTTATTTGTCACCACAATCTTTGTTTAAATTAAATAAGCAAAATAAAATATTTTGATATTATATATTTAAATTTGTGCTTTTATTTTATAGCAATGTATGTTTACAAATGTGTTGAAATTAACAACATGTATATTGCACATTCATATGTTTGTGATGGTTGGCTGTTTGAAAAATGTTTTGATTTACATTACAGTAGGATAGTTTGGTCAATGTTAAGCTTAAGAGATGTATTTATATCCAGTTGTAAAATAAGTATAGTGTTACTGAAACCGTTTTAAAACATCATTGTTATTTTAAAAGATAGTTTTAGGGAACCTGATTTAACATTCAATTTCACAACTTTAATTTAATTTTAATAGGTTTGTTGTGATGAATTTAATAGATTGTAAAAGCTGGATTTATTAGAATATCATTAGGCTATAATACATTTAACAGACGTCTATCCGACGTCTAAATGACGTCTAGATTATCTGATGGTGTATAAATTTGGTATAAAAATAAACGTCTGTTAAACGTATAACTTTAGACGTCTAGAAATAGATGTTCATTAACGGTAATATAAACGTCTTACATTAGACGCGGCGTATAGAGGTAGTCGTCTTTTAGACATCTATTAGATGGCTAGTCTAAACCTAGACGGCTGAAAAACGTTCACTTTTAGACCAGTGGTAGACCGATTTTAGCCTAGACGTCTACGGACCATATAGACGTTCATTAGACCTCTTTTAGACCGAAAAATGCTCGGTGGGATGAGTTACAAAGTTTACACTCAAGAACGGCAGTGAGAAAAAAAATTTAAAATAAAGTGAGGGACTTATTCGGGAATCCCATGAAGTTCAAATAGTGAATATAGTTTCAGGGCATTGTTATTATTCATCAAAAATAAGGATTTTTTTATAGCAGTTCAGTTCGTTCTTCCATCCGATGATGTGGGGTTTCGTCTTTAAAAAATTGCATCTGTGAATGTGGTGTTTGAATAATTAGATTGTTAATCAAAAAGTCCAAGTTTTTTTCCTTTAGTTGTACACCAACTTTGATAGACATCCAGTTCAGACGCTGTAAAAGAATTTGTTTGGTCAATATCCAGCTGCGAAAGGACAACCAAAAGTCAATAACAAAATCACAATAAAAAAAATGTGTTCAACCGTTTCAATGTCTCTTTCACAAAATTTGCATGAATTATTCACCCAATAAAAATTTTAAACAAAATTCTATGGATGGGTAGATGTCATTCAGAATTTTGAATGCAACTGCGGAATAGGATAGGATAAGTAGGCCTATCGCTTTCTTAGTATTTTAGCCTCTATAACTGAATATTCGCTTAAAACATATTTTCTTTTTAGTTGACAAGGATAGAGAAGATTTGTTAAAAAAGGTCTTACAAATTTGTTAGAAAAGGATTTGCTACCCAAATTAATACGTTCCACACTAAGAGGTCTTATTTGGAAAACCTTAGAATGAAGCAATAATTGGTATGTCAGGGCTTGGAAGGGAGGAGGAATGGCTTTTATAACAGCATCGTATTGTTTGGCTGAACAATGTAGATTCAATTAAAGAGAAAGCTTTTCATGGGTTAGGAAATTCTCTTCCTTGTCCAAGAGTTGGGAAACAGACCATATTCCTTTATCTAACCAAGATTTTAAAAATAAGGAATTCCTACGGGACAAAACATATCTGTTGTTCCACGGAGGAGAATTTTGAGGTGTAAAGTTATGGTGAAAAATTAGCTTCCAGTAGCGAAGAACTTGCTGGAGATAGTTAGAAAGTTTTACTGGCAATTTGTAAATATCATAATCACAGAGTAATAAGAATTCAATACCGCCAAGATTTTGGAAAATTGCATTTGGGATTATAAACCAAATGGAGTCTTTATGTGAAATAAAAGAACTGAGCCATTTAAGTTTTAAAGCACCATTCATAGCAGAGAAGTCAATGGCATTCAAGCCACCTTCCTCAAAACTCTTAACCACATCAGCTCTTCTAATATATTGGCATTTGATTTTCCATATAAATTTGAAATTTAAACTATTAAGAAGATTGATAATTTTATCAGAGCTATCAAGAGAAAACGCAGGATAAATGGATCTTGATAAACTTTCCATTTTAGAGAGTAGCACCCTCCCAAAAATAGTAACCTCTCTCTGAAGCCAGGAATCTAGAATATTTTTTACATTTTTCCAAACATTTTCTCTCCCTCTCTTATGTCTTCATTCTTGCTATCACTAAACCCAAATATTTCACCTGACTTTTTACCAAAATGTTCCAAAGACACACAACTATTTATATCCTTATATAACATGTTAATCAAATTGATACATTTTTGACAAAAACCAAAATAATTTAAAGTGTTGAGTATGAAGCGGTGCTCTACTGAATCAAATGCCTTGTAGAAGTCAAGGAAGAGAATGAATCCCTGTTCAACCAATACATGCGAATAATCTATTAGATCCAAAACCAGACGAATGTTATTATGAATAGATCTTCCCTCTAAGAAGCCGGATTGAGTTACATCGATAAGTTGAGACAGACCATATTTGAGTCTAGCTGCTATACAACCTAAGAGTAATTTGTAATCTGTGTTGAGGAGTCTAATTGGTCTTAAGTTGTCTAGAAGTCTTTTGTCTTTATTGTGTTTGGGAATTAGGGTTATTACACCTTGCTTCATACTAGGCATTAGTTCCTGTTTATATATATATACATTCTTGAATAGCTTTGAACAGAATCCGAATCAGAATCAGCTTTAATGGCCAAGTATGACACATACAAGGAATTTGACTCCGGCAACTTTTCTCTCCAGTACAGAATTTAAATAAGTGGAAAAAAAGAACAAAAAAAGAAAAATAAATAAATATAAATAAATAATAAAGGATAATATATACACCAAACCTGGGTTATTGTACAGTGAGTATATACAGCAGTGCAGAGTTATAGTTTATTGGTATGTGAATGTACTCTCACTCTGTGACTACTCAGAGTTCATCACAGCGACAGCCTGTGGGAAAAAACTGTTCTTGTGTCGGGTGGTTTTGGCGTACAGTGCTCTGTAACGCCTGCCTGAGGAGAGGAGCCTAAACAGGTTGTGGCCAGGGTGTGAGGGGTCTGTGGTGATTTTTCTGGCCCGGTTCCTGACCCTGGCCGGGAATAGGTCCTGAATGGAGGGAAGATCATTACCTATGATCCTCTCTGAGGACCTGACTGTTCTCTGCAGTCTTTCCTTGTCTTGCCTGATGGCGGATCCGAACCAGACAGAGATGGATGAGGTTAGGACAGGCTGGACTATTGCTGTGTAGAAGATGGTCAGCAGTTCCTGAGGCAGGTTGAACTTTCTGAGCTGACGCAGAAAGTACAGCCTTTGCTGGGCCTTCTTCCTTATAGAGTCAATGTGGGAGGTCAACCTCTTCTTGTGATGGTGGATCCTGGGAACCTGAAAGACTCCACTGTGGGGACTGGCCTGTTGGTGATTATGAGAGGAGATGTTGATGGGGGTCTCTTCCTGAAGTACACTGTCATCTCCACAGTTTTGAGGGGGTTTAGCTCCAGGTGGCTCTGACTGCACCAGAAGACCAGCTGTTCCACTTCCCTTCTGTACGCAGACTCGTCACCGTCACGGATGAGTCCAATGACGGTGGTGTCATCTGGCGGTGGCCCATTCCTCCATGCAGATCTTCTCGAGAGCAGTGATGTTTTGGGGCTGTTGCCGAGCAACACAGACTTTCAACTCCCTCCACAGATTTTCTATGGGGTTGAGGTCTGGAGACTGGCTAGGCCACTCCAGGACTTTCAAATGCTTCTTACGGAGCCACTCCTTCGTTGCCCGGGCGGTGTGTTTGGGATCATTGTCATGTTGGAAGACCCAGCCACGTTTCATCTTCAAAGCTCTCACTGATGGAAGGAGGTTTTGGCTCAAAATCTCACGATACATGGCCCCATTCATTCTTTCCTTAACA
This sequence comes from Apricaphanius iberus, assembly GCA_028564705.1. NCBI lineage: Eukaryota > Metazoa > Chordata > Actinopteri > Cyprinodontiformes > Aphaniidae > Apricaphanius > Apricaphanius iberus. The sequence goes on along the minus strand of JAPXFQ010001405.1, from coordinate 29,320 downwards.
TGGATCAGTCGTCCTGTCCCCTTAGCAGAAAAACTGCCCCAAAGCATGATGTTTCCACCCCCCATGCTTCACAGTAGGTATGGTGTTCTTGGGATGCAACTCAGTATTCTTCTTCCTCCAAACACGACGAGTTGAGTTTATACCAAAAAGTTCTACTTTGGTTTCATCTTACCACATGACATTCTCCCAATCCTCTGTTGTATCATCCATGTGCTCTCTGGCAAACTTCAGACGGGCCTGGACATGCACTGGCTTAAGCAGGGGGACACGTCTGGCACTGCAGAATTAGTTTTCCCTGTCGTTGTAGTGTGTTACTGATGGTAACCTTTGTTACTTTGGTCCCAGCTCTCTGCAAGTCATTCACCAGGTCGCCCCGTGTGGTTCTGGGATTTTTGCTCACCGTTCTCATGATCATTTTGACCCCACAGGATGAGATCTTGCGTGGAGCCCCAGATCGAGGGAGATTATCAGTGGTCTTGTACGTCTTCCATTTTCTGATAATTGCTCCCACAGTTCATTTTTTCACACCAAGCTGCTTCCCTATTGTAGATTCACTCTTCCCAGTCAGGTGCAGGTCTACAATTCTTTTCCTGGTGTACTTCAAAAACTCTTTGGTCTTGGCCATAGTGGAGTTTGGAGTCTGACTGTTTGAGGCTGTGGACAGGTGTCTTTTATACAGATAACGAGATCAAACAGGTGCCATTAATACAGGTAACGAAAGGAGGACAGAAGAGCTTCTTAAAGAAGAAGTTACAGGTCTGTGAGAGCCAGAGATTTTCCTTGTTAGAAGTGACCAAATACTTATTTTCCACCATAATTTACAAATAAATTCTTTAAAACCCACCCACTACCCTATAGAGGTAGTTTCCCGTCCACTACCCAAAACTAATGAATTAAAAGTTAATGCTACTAGAGCAAAGTATAAAAATCTCATAAAAATAAATAAAACTCGGACTGAACATAAAAACAAATCAATTAAATGTGGTTTACTAAACATAAGATCTCTCCCCTCAAAAACACTCTTAGTAAATGACTTAATTTGTGAAAATAATAGTGATTTGTTTTGTCTTGCAGAGACATGGTTGCAGGAAGAGGACCATGTCACAATAAATGAGTCAACTCCCCCTAGCTACTTAAACTTTAGTGTCCCTCGAAGTACTGGTCGAGGAGGTGGAGTAGCAACTATCTTTCATTCCGATTTACTAATTAATCTCCAAAAAAATAATAGTTACAGTTCCTTTGAGCATCTAGTTTTTAGCTTTCCTCATACACATAACAAAGCAGTAAAGCCACTTTTGTTTGTGGTCTTATATCGTCCACCAGGACCTTATTCTCAATTTTTAGATCAGATTTCAGATTTTCTATCTGACTTAGTTTTAAACACTGATAAAGTCATTATAGTCGGAGACTTCAATATTCATGTTGATAATGAAAGTGATAGTCTAAATACAGCTTTTAAGACTATCCTAGACTCAATAGGCTTTACTCAAAATGTGCAGGGACCAACACATTCTTGTCACCACACTTTAGATCTTGTGCTGTCTTATGGCATTGACTGTGAAGAAATAACAGTCTTTCCACATAACCCTATCCTGTCTGATCATTTCCTTATCACTTTTAAACTTACTCTAATGGATCATATCAAACCTGAAAGAAAACTTCATTATACCAGAACGTTATCAGACAACGCTGTAGCAAATTTTAAAGAAGCTCTTCCAACTTTAATTTCCTCAGTTTATAAATGCAGAACAGAAAACAGTGATTTAACTCGTGACCCCTCACAACTTGACATTTTAGTTCATAGCGTTAATTCCTCCCTGCGTCGGGCAATAGACAAAGTTGCCCCCTTGAAAAGGAAGGTGGCTAGCCATAGAAGATTAACTCCCTGGTTTAATTTAGAGCTACGTACCCTAAAGCAGAATGTTAGAAAACTAGAGAGAAAATGGCGCTCCACGCATTTACATGATTCCTTTTTAATATGGAAAAATAGTTTATTGCTATATAAAAAGAGCCTTCACACAGCTAGAACAGCATATTATTCATCTTTAATCGAGGAGAATAAAAATAATCCTAGGTTTCTTTTTAATACAGTTGCCAAACTCACACAGGATCATAGCTCTATCGAGCCAACCATTCCCCAAGCTCTAAGCAGTGACGACTTCATGCAATTCTTTATAAATAAAATAGACTCCATAAAGAATAAGATAATTGGGAACCTTCCCAATATGCTTGCTTCCTCCTTAGTTAATGAGGCAGCCTCAAAAATGGTGGAACCTAATATATGCTTAAACTGCTTTAATGCAGCCGAACTTTGTGATGTACTAAAATTATTAGCTTCATCTAAACCTTCAACTTGCGTTTTAGACCCAATCCCAACTAAACTCTTAAAAGAAGTTTTCCCTCTGATCGCTGCTCCAATTTTAAATATAATGAATCTATCCTTAGTCAATGGATATGTACCACAGGAGTTTAAGATTGCTGTAATTAAACCTCTACTTAAGAAACCCTCTCTTGATCAAAACGACTTAATTAACTATAGACCGATATCTAATCTTCCCTTCTTATCTAAAATTCTTGAGAAAATAGTTGCACACCAGATATGTGAGCATTTAAACAATAATGAGCTGTTTGAGAAGTTTCAGTCAGGCTTTAGAGCTCATCATAGCACTGAAACAGCTCTGGTGAAGGTTACTAATGATATTCTCATAGCCTCAGACAATGGACTGGTGACCATTCTGGTCCTGTTAGATCTCAGTGCTGCCTTTGACACTGTTGATCACAATATTCTCATAGAAAGGCTTCAAAGTGTCGGTATAATAGGAACAGCACTAGGTTGGTTTAAATCTTATTTGTCTAACAGATTTCAGTTTGTTCAGGTAAACAATAGATCTTCCTCAACCTCAATAGTTACTTGCGGAGTACCACAGGGTTCAGTGCTTGGGCCGATTCTCTTTACTATATATATGCTTCCTATTGGTAAAATAATTAGGCAGCATGGGATAAAATTCCATAGTTACGCAGATGATACACAGCTATATCTATCCATAAATCCTGATGAATCCAATCAGTTAGGTAGACTACAGGCATGTCTGGAAGACATAAAAACTTGGATGACTCTAAACTTCTTGCTTCTAAATTCTGATAAAACAGAAGTTGTCGTCTTTGGACCAGAAGCTCTGAAAAAGAAACTACTTAGTCAGCCCCTTCACCTGGACGGCATTAAATTAGCCTCCAGTAATAAAGCAAAAAACCTCGGTGTCATTTTTGACCAAGATATGTCATTTAGAACTCACATTAAAGAAGTCTGTAGGATTTCCTTTTTTCACCTTAGGAATATTGCAAAAATTAGAACCATCCTGTCCAGGACTGATGCTGAAAAACTAGTCCATGCATTTGTTACTTCAAGGCTGGATTACTGTAACTGTCTATTATCAGGTAGTCCACAGAATACAATTAAAAGTCTACAGTTAGTTCAAAATGCTGCTGCTAGGATTCTGATGAATATTAAAAGAAGAGATCACATTTCCCCTGTTTTAGCTTCTCTTCACTGGCTCCCAGTAAAATCTAGAATAGAATTCAAGATCCTCCTTCTGACATATAAAGCCCTTAATAATCTAGCTCCATCATACATAAGAGACCTGATTGTTCCATATGTTCCTAACAGAGACCTTCGCTCTCAGACTGCAGGTTTACTGGTAGTTCCTAGGATTTCTAAAAGTAGAATGGGTGGCAGATCTTTCAGCTATCAGGCTCCCCTCCTATGGAACCGGCTCCCAGGGTTGGTTCGTGAAGCAGACAATTTGTCTATCTTTAAAACTAGGCTAAAAACTTTCCTCTTTGACAAAGCTTACAGTTAGAGATATGTTAATAGGTAGTTAGAGTCAGGTCAGACAGGTAGATAGGAAGAGACAGGTTAATGTTAGTAGTCAGGCAGAGTGTCAAAAGTTAGGAAGAGATAGGAAGAGGTAGAGTAGCTAGGTAGAGATAGATTAATGTAAGCCAGGTAAAGATCCGGAGCCGGTCGCGGCTTACCGCCGCGGAAGAAATGCGCCCCACAGGGGCCAGCCAGCGCCGGAGAGAGGTCCCTCAAGGGGATCCTCCCGCACAGTGCGGCCGCCCATTACCTGCCGGGTTGAATCCCCCGGGCAGACTGTGCGGACCCCACCCGTTTATCTCTTAAACGTTTCTCGCCCTCTTCAACTCTGTCCTCTCAGTTCTGTCTATTTTTCCTTAAGATAGTTGTCGACTATCGGTCTCGTGCCGGTATTTAGCCTTAGATGGAGTTTACCACCCACTTTGGGCTGCATTCTCAAACAACCCGACTCCGAGAAGACCCCGGCATGACGGGGGCCGTTACCGGCCCTACACCGTCCACGGGTCAGGAGGACTCAGACAGAGTGTTGGTAGCCAGGTCTCCTAGTAGCTAGGAGACAGGTTAATGTTAGTAGCTATGCTGCTTTAGGCTAGGCTGTTGGAGGACATTATTAGGGTCTGTTCCTACTTTCTCTCCTACTTCTCCCCAACTGCATGATGTGCTGTCAATTCAAGCACTAACCTGTTTTCTATTATAGTAGGTGCTCCGGATTAGCCCTGCTTGACGACCCTGACTAAGATGGCATTGCAGTGACGGAAAATTCTCCACGTCCTGCAACAAACTTCTGCATCAGTTCTATTGCTCTTTCTGTGTCTCTGTTATGTATTCTCCAAGCCACAGACGGTCGCGGCAGATAACCGCTTGTGCTGAGCCTGGTTCTGCCGGAGGTTTCTTCCTGTTAAAAGGGAGTTTTTCCTTCCCACTGTCGCTGCATGCTTGCTCAGTATGAGGGATTGCTGAGAATTCCACGACGCAATCTTCTGTGGTTCTGTAATTTCTACACTAAACATTGTATTGTAATAACTCTTTTTGTAAAGTGCCTTGAGATGACATCTGTTGTGAAATGGCGCTATATAAATAAACTGAATTGAATTGAATTGAATTTAAAAATCCTACAATGTGAATTCCTGGATTTTTTTTTCAAATTCTGTCTCTCACAGTTGAAGTGTACCTATGATGAAAATTACTAAACTCTATCATTTAAGTGGGAGAACTTGCACAATCGGTGGCTGACTAAATACTTTTTTGCCCCACTGTATATCTGAATAAAACATTTTAATTATGTTAAAAAATGTATTCCCAAAACCTAAATGGTGTAATGTTTCAAACAAAAAAAGGTTGCTCAACAGTATCAAAGGCTTTATAAAAATCTAAAAATAACACCAGACCTTGAAACTCAATTAACCCATGATAATCAAGCATATCAAGAATCAGCCGAATATGATAATTAAGGATTTAACTTCATTACAAAAGTAGGTATTATGTAGGAGGTTATTGTTAAATTTCCATACAGCATTTCTCGGTTCTTTCTCATCAAGTGAGATAACTAAGGAAATCACACAGTGATCAGTTAAAGGACAAGCTGAAATTTCACACTTTGTAACCATAATACTCAAATTATTAGATATTAACCAATAATCTATTCTAGAACACTGTATATATGGTAATTGGCTCTAGAAGGAAGGCGATCCAGAACAACATTGAAATCACCACCCATAACAATTCTGTCACCCAAATACCTGACCTTCCATTCCTGCAGTCTGTCACATAAAAAATGTTAAAAAAAATAGTTATGAGCTTGGATATTATATCCATATAAACAAAGCAGGATATAAATTGAACCATGAATTTCTGCCACCACCATTATCCAGTGTCCTTCATGATCCTTTTGACAGTCAATAATATTACCTGGAAACCGGTTTAATAATATCATGACTCCAGCCGAATGCGAAGAACCATGGCTAAAGAAAGCTGAATCACCCCATTGTAGCTTCCAAAACTTTGCGTCTTCTTCAGTAGAATGAGTCTTGTAAAAAAACATTACTCACATTATTTTTTAACCCCCTAGTATTTAAAGAAATAAAAGATAATATGCTTACTATTGTTTTTGGATATAAAGAAGTATAGAAAGAAACGCAGGAACGAACAGCTGTATCCTGGATATATGTTAACAAGAAAGGTCCAGAAGTGCAATAACACCATTTAAAATGGAGAAAAAACAAACGTATTTAACCTGAGTTCACAACCGCACACCTGAGAATACACAGAAAGCAAAGACGTTGCATCTATCCGTCAGTCCGGATCCACTCTCTTGTTATCGATGAGAGCATAGCCATCCTTCAGAAAGGCCCTTTTCCCTTTCCTTCTGGCTTCCTGGACCACCGGACACTGCTTGGCTCGAGCCTCACGGTCTTCTTTGGAAAGTCTTCCTTAAATCGGATGTTCATCTCTTTACAAACACTTGCATCTCTCGACTTTTTCCAGACTTCATCACGGACTATTCTCATGCTGAACTGAGTGAGAATTGTCCTCGGGCTCATGGAAGAGGTAGCGCCCCCTTTTTTCCCCACCCGATGGACCGTATCCACAGAATCCTTAAGCTTGTCCTCGGAAACCGGCACAACTCTCGTGAGGATCCAAATTACCGTCTCTCTCACGTTTTCTTCATTCTTCTCAGGAAGACCAATGAGCCTCAGGTTCCACTTTCTCTTATAGAGATCATGATCCTCACAAAGGCCAAGCAGGGATTTATTTTCTTTTTGCAGCTCAACAACCTTCTCTTGAAGCTCGGTGATTGATTGTTTATTTCAGATGTGTTTATTTCAATGCGTTTATCCAACTTACGAAGTAAAACTGTCTGCTCGTCCATCTTCAGTGTTAGGGCATTCACTGCTTTCAGGATAGCTGCGGCCGTGTTTTCGTCCTCCAACGACTGGTCTCCAACTCCTCTTTTTTTGTTTGGGGTGGACTTTTAGTTGGTGTGTGGGACCAGTTAATTTTCCCTTCTTTAGTGCTAGTTTGAGCAGCTACCAGTTCCTCAATATCCACTTCGTCACATGCTTCTCTCAAAGCTAGCAAGGTATAGTCGTGCTCCATTCTAATCATAATAATGAGGCAGACGGAGAATTTGGGATGAAACTTGCTAAAATACTAAGTTCTTAGACGTCTTTAAGTTTGAAAATACTGAAATAAACAGGACAAAAAACAATCTTTATACGGAGCCTGCTGAAAGGACGCTGCTCACTCCGCCATCTTCCTGCTCCCCTTTTTTCCAGAAAATGTTGGAGGTGGCGAAAGAGCGCAATAACATCCATCTTGTACCGTATGAGAAGAACCATAGACTGTAAAAAAGAATAGACAGCGCCTCCTCAGTCCTCCCCATTTACCAGAATGACACACTTTCATGGGGGAATTCATGGCGGATTCACAGACTCCTCCTCTCCAGCTCTGACGAAACATGTTCCTAAAAAGGGCATAGGGGCGGGATCTTCACTGTAGACTCTGCCCTCGCGGGGCGTATATGGGCGTGTAGTTCGGTCGTAATCACGCCCATTCTGCTCCCGCATCTTTAGCTCTGATGCTAAACTTTGCTAGCTAAGCTAAAGGATAATAGCCCCAAGCCTGACGGCTGCCGTATCTGCGCTCCTCCGATGGTTCTCCTATTTCTCAAACCTCAAAATGTAAGAACTAGTAACTTGAAATAATTATTAAAATGTAGTGTTACTATAATTAAAGTCCAACGAAACAGCCTGTCAATCAAAGTCCAGCCCCCTCATTAATTATGCAAGATTTCAAAAAATGATCTTAAGAAAACCAGCCTGGTGCCTATGTTTTTGACAAGCCCAGCGTTATCTCAGGAAGAATATGTAGCCATAGAAAGTTTTTAAAAAATGGGCACCAGGCATTAAAGTTGTTTTTAACGTGTCTAAAGTCCAATGCTTTTCAAAAGGGGCCTAGCGGCCAAATGGAGGTACTACAGCAATGGAGGGGCAATGGCGGCCTCCAGGGTATGCGGTCACAAAGCAGAGCAGCCAGCGGCCATTGAGAAGAACTAAACAAAACTAAAAAACCCCCCCGGAAGTAGTTCCTGGCGTGCATGCGCATAAGTGCTCACCGTACGGATCGTGCTTCCGGAACAGATCGTGCAGTGACACGCTGCTCACTTGGTGAGCATGCTAAGGAAACTTCTATGCTCACCAGAACTGCTCAGGCGTCGTCAGTCTCTGTACTCAGGCTGTGTCTTCAGTAAGCGATCGGCTCGGCTTTGATGGTATGTACTTGATTAGCTAATCAAACTAGCTTTAAAGAGAACGATCCTCAAACGGTGTTGTGCACTCAACAGCTTGGGCGTTTGTTTGTTTTGTGCTGGGCGTGACGCTACCGCCCGTCCCAGAGTGACTTGTTCACTGGAGAAGAGGTGTACCTCCTGCAGGGGACAACAGCTTGCTAGCTGAAGCCATCTAATTTAAAGCTCTTTGTTAAAACAACAGATTGAATACCTGTGTGCTGCCGGGTGGGGAGGCTTCCTTGGGTGACATTAGCTGGCAGACTGGTAGGTGTGGGCCTCACCTTCTCCAGACTTGGTCAAAACTATTTGTTAACCTGTACCTTCTCTTGCTTTTAGATTACAATGTAGTCTGGCTGGTGGCACCACTGTTTTGCTTCCATAGTTTTGTTTAGCTTTTCATTTCTGATTTTGTTTTTAATTAGTTCCTCCCCATCCTGTGGTCTTGACAGACCCAGTCACATTGGTCGGAGGTCCCTCACCCATGGGAGGAGTTCAGGGAGGAAAACAAGTTTTTTTGAGATTGTTTTAATGTCTTGTGTGTGTTTGTAACACCCCTTTCTTTTGTGCAGGCTGGGAAAGAAGGTGGTGAAGGTGGCCTCGGTGGTGGCGGTCCTGTTTTGTGCGTGTATTGGTGCTGTGTTCCCTCAGGTTGGCGTGAATGTTCACCATTGCCTGGGGTGATTTTAATTCTATTTTTGTGCCTTGTTTCTTTTTTTGGGATTAATCAGTCCGTGTGTCCATTCCCTCCTCCAGTTAGTCTCAGCCCTGCAAGTTTATTCCCCATTTGTCTTTGTTTGTTGTACTTTTAAAACGGAAAATATTTAAAACTTGTATTTTAAAGCAAATTTTTCAAAAATAAAATTTATTGTAAATTGTGGAACCAAGTCTCCTGCCTCATTTAGTGCATCGAACCTATGTCCTTTCATGTTACCTATTTCCTTGGGTGAAATTCCCAAGGTGGCGTTGCTGACATCCATTGGCTGCTCCCTGAACAAAGTAAAAGGTTACAGTGTGTTTGCGGCATGCCATATTTATAGCTCCTGCTCATATTGCCACATATCTATGTATCCATAATTTCAAGATTAAATTACATATAAACTGAGAAGTTGGGAAAAATAATTCACCCCCCTCAGAGTTGCCATGGTGGTAAACCTGAACTATCTAACCTTAAGTGGTTTTTTGAACCAGGCTATAAACAGGTTTATTTTTGCTGTAAAGTTGGCCTTTTTATTTTAAGGGCAGACTGGAAACCAGCAGAAGGAAAGAAGGAAAAGGGTAGTTTTATCGGAAGAGCTAGAAAATCATTTCCTGGTTATGCAAATATGTCCCTCAGAGTGGTCTGGCCTGATATCCCTTCATGGTTGCTTCCGGATGTAGAAGTTGATTGGACTATTAAAGAAAAAAATAATAAAAAAGATCAATGAATTTATTTAAGGGAGATTAATGAAATTGTTAATGAAAATGGGATGGATATTTAAAAATGTATACTGAAGGATCTGTCGATCCTAGTAGTAAAAAGACCGTCATGTGATATTTATATCCCAGAAATTGAAATGAGCCAAGGATATTGAATTCCAAATGGAAGATCTATATTTCCTGCAGAAATTATTGTCATATGTGGTTTGGAGTGGGTGGAAGAAAATCTGGGCTAAACGAACATTAATATGTGTTGATTCAGCTGCAGAATTGATGGCATTGCAATCAGGAACATCAAAAGCTAGACAAGATGTGATAGCAGAGATATTAATAGCTCTATTAGAAGCTGGATCTAGGACCCTCAATATTTTTTTATGGGTCCCGGCTCATGTTGGTGTGTCTGGTAATGAATGAAAGGGGAGACGGGTAGCGGAGCTACAAAGTGAGAAACGGGTGGGCCTGGGAAAATCTGGGTGGACCTGATTAATTTTCAAGCGACTATTAAATAATCGCGTGTACCTGTGATAAGTACATAATTATAACTCAGCCATTGTACAGAGGGCATCTGTTACAAAAATCGCTCACTATACGTCCACTAGGTGGCAGTTTGTTTTTCTATTTGCTGAGATGCAGATCGTCAAGCAAACTTGGTCTCAGACAACTGATTCTGGCGCACTTCCATCTCTATCACGGTGCAGAGACAAATACCACCAAACACTTCCACGACATATCTTGAACGCTACCTAAAGAAATGACTACATTGAAACACAAATCTATAACAAAAAACTAGACAACTTGCACAATAGACATGGATTCACTACCCATAAGCCTTTGCAGCACCTAACTGCCTGTTCTGTTCTGCTTTACACTCTATGGTTCTGCTACGCCATAATATCTATAGCTACAAGCGACTATATTACAGTAGATACTTATTCCATAACTGGATCTCTGTTAAATTTCAATGTTAAGGACCGAAGGAGAAAAAGAGGAAAGAAGAAAGAGATCGCATTAATGTTGACAACTTTATGCTTTATTGTTTTGCTTCTGTACAAAGAGACTTTTTTTCGTTTACTTGACGAATACCACAAAACTTTACACTTCTGTGCATCGGAGAAAGAGAGCTGCTCTGCTCCACTCTGCTCCCGTTAAGTGCTTCAGTGCGCAGAATCCTGCAGCACTTCTATTGGCATGAAACACATCAAATAAGTTCGGAACTCCCACAAATGGCCACGGCGGAACCAGACTACATAAAAAATAAATAAAAATAAAATAAAATAAAAACATAGGAAAAGCACTGTCTTACCGGCAGCCATTACACCAGGCGGAGTCTTCTGGGCTTTGAATTAAACGCGTCGATTATGTCATCATAATCGGAACTGTCAATCATGTATTTTTCAAAGGACAAAAGTGTCAAGTTTTTTAGGCATCCGGTCAGCATGGATGATCTCAGGCGTGTCTGGATTCTGTTTGTTGCGGAGAAAAGTCTCTCGACGCTACAGGAGGTTGAGGGGAGCGTTACGATGGCCCTGAGCAGACTGTTCATATTGGGAAAAATATCCGAGGGCAGCTGTCCAATAGGGCGACTGTGCCACCAAAATCCCACAGCAAGCAGAGGAGTGTGGGAATAATTGGAACTGGTACTGAGAGCAACCTTGGAGTGGTGAACACAAAGCTGGTGAATGTGTTTGCCACTAGGTTTTCTCCCACTCTGGATGCTGACACGCTTCGTGACTACTTTACTGGGAAACTGGAGAATGAAACAGTGACGTGTCGAAGGATTGAGTCGGCCCGTCACAGGTATGGCTCATTTCACATTACCGCCGAATGTAACAAAGTTTCTGACATGTAAGACCCAAAACTTTGTGGCCCGTGGCCACAACGTTATTGGTAATGAGATGAGGTACACCTGCAGCTCAACATGAGAGCCAGTCTGCATAGCTGCAATGATATCAATGAATCTCGCTATGGACATCTGTGTTGTGGCTTAACAATGCGCGTGGTTTGCGTGTCTGCCACGGTGAAACTGATAAATCACGTCGTGTTGTTGTGGACAAATTGATGGAGAGATGTGACATTCTGTGTGTCCAGGAGACTTTCCTAGCAAAACAAGACTTGAAAGGGCTAAATTCTATTCATCCAGACTTTCATGGGGCGGGTGAATCAACAACTGACCTGTGTACTAAAGTTATTCGGGGAAGGATTCCAGGTGGCGTGGCCACAATGTGGAATAGAAAATATGACCAGTTGGTTAATGTTATAAGATTGGGAGTTGACTGGGCTATGGGGTTTGAGCTGTGTTGTAAGGATAAGAAAATAATAATTCTGAATATCTATACACCATTCGAGTGCATCCAAAATGAGGATAAGTATCTCAGCAGATTAGCATTTATTATGTCTTTTATCCAGGACAATCCCTCTACCTGCATCTATGTAGTTGGTGACATTAATGCTGATGTAACTGATGCTGCCTCTTCATTTGGTAATCATTTAATTCAGTTTTGCTTAGACAATGGATTGATTTTATCTAGTAAAGTATCGTTGCCAAATGAGAGCTAAAAGTATATCAGTGAGGCCTGGCATTCTACTTCCTGGCTAGACCACTGTCTCTGTACAATGGATGCTCATGACTCCATCAGTATGATGGAAATAGATTATGATCTGGCTACTACAGACCATATACCCTTTAAGATGGTGTTAAACACAGGCAATTTACCTGTGTTGTTGCCTGTGAAGGATGGCAGTGATATAGGGAAAATAGAGTAGTCGAAATTGTCTTGGAAAGATCTTAATAGATATGTTAAACATTCGGATGCATTGTTGGGTAATATTAAGGTCCCACAAGATGCTTTATCATGTCGGGATATGAACTGTAAGAATGTGCAACATTGTGAGGAATTATGTTCCCTGTATGAATCAATTGTGGAATCTCTCTATATTTCAGGCGGGCCTCTATATAAACATAAGAGAAAAGTGTGCCATGGTAAGCCAGGTTGGAAGGATTATGTAGAGGAGCTCCATGCAGAGGCCCGGCGTGCTTTTAAAACATGGGCTGTCTGGTAAAAGCAGACATGGCCCATTTTTTGAAGATAAAAAATGCACTAATGCTCGATTTAAATATGCACTTTGCTATATCAAAAGAAATGAAAATACTTTAAGGTCAGATTCACTGGCTAGGAAGCTGCAAAAAAGTATTGTCAATGAATTCTGTAAGGAAATAAAAACTATTAATAATTGCAAAACATCCCTTCCATCTAATATAGATGGTGTGAGTGGTTCTGATGAAATTTCACAGTTATGGCGGAACCAATATCATGAACTGTTAAACTGTGTAAAAAGTAATCTGTATGTACTGGATAATGTAGACTTTAATGATGATGTTCTTGTTACGTCTGCTGAAGTTCATGAAGCAATAATGAATTTAAGAGATAATAAGGCCTCTGGTCTGGATAATATTACAGCTGAACATATTAAACATGCCAGCAAAAAACTGTGTCCTCTGATGGCCTTGTGCTTCACATGATTTTTTGTTAATGGAGTGTTATCTGATTCTATGCTCTCTGTTGTACTAGTCCCAGTTATCAAAGATAAAGTGGGGAAACTGAATAGTTCAGATAACTACAGGCCAATAACTTTGGCCAGTGTCATGGCCCAAGTGCTGGAGATCATTCTTTTGAGTAGACTTGAAAGGTACGTCCTGTCTACTGATAACCAATTTAGCTTTAAACGAAAGCATGGCACTGATTTATGCATTTTTGCATCAAAGGAAATCTTAGATAAATATAATAGACAAAATTCCACAATGTTTACATGCTTCATTGATGCTTCTAAAGCATTCTATCGTGTTAATCATGAGAAGTTATTTCTGAAATTAACTAAAAGTGGAATCCCTGGATTTTTAATTAGAATTTTGATTTATTGGTACTCACATCAAACAATAAGAGTAAGGTGGAGTAATGTAACATCTACTCCATTCCATGTGACTAATGGTGTTCGTCAGGGCGGAATTTTATCTCTGTTTCTTTTTAATATGTATATGCTTGATTTGTCATTGTTCTTAAATGCATGTAATACAGGCTGTAGGGTTGGTGACTCACTAATTAATCACCTTATGTATGCAGACGATCTGGTCATTTTTAGTCCATGTAGTGCTGGCCTTCAACATCTTCTGAGAACATGACAGACGGTCAACATTCCCTGACTTCATCGTGGCCAGTACACGATGCCCACTTTGAACCAGCTGTGCTTGACAGGAGCTTTATTCAATGGGAAAGACAGGGGGTTACCTCACTCTGTCTTTTGACGGATAAACAACATGACCTCATAGATTTCAAAACTATGTCAACAAAATATGACCTGGGTCGTCATGACTTCTATAAATATCTTCAGCTGAGGCATTACTACATTAAAAATATAAAAACTTTGCAGTTTGATGGTATATCTGGCATCACACAAATGTTTATAAAAGCTTACAAATCAGAATTATCCAGGAAAATTATTGGTGAACTATACGGTTGTATTATAAAATTAAAGGGACATACAACACTCTACATCAGGGACAAATGGGAACAGGAACTGGGGGTTCAATTTCGACAGAGGACTGGGAAACAATTATAGATACTCAAATTAAGACTACTAATTCACAAATGTGGAGAGACTTCTCCTGGAAAAATACGATTAGATACTTTATAACGCCAAAACAAAAACACAGACAAACGGGACAACCACCTGAATGCTGGCGTGAGTGTGGTCATACCTCTGCAGACCACACACACATCTTCTGGGCCTGCACTGCGTTGGACTCTTACTGGGAAGACATACATCACACAGCAAGGGAGATTCTGGGCTTTGATTTTGACTTTACATGTGTTTCATTTTACTTAGGAAATCTTGATTCGAATTTGTCTGAGGCAGACAAGTACCTCCTGAAGGTATTTATGGTTGCGAGCAAAAAAGCAATCACTAAACGCTGGCTTACAAGACATCCCCCGACGGTCACACAGTGGCTCGCCATCGTGGAAGGTATTCGGTCCATGGAGCGCTTAACGTTTGTATTGAGGCTCCAAAGACAAAAGGGTGATGCTCTCTGGGAGAAATGGAACACCTACCTCATGTTAAGGGGCAATAATTGAATCAATGTTTTTGATGCCTGGCTTTGTTTATATCTTACTTTTATATATTGTACACTTGACACATCATTATCCCACCTTGTTTGTATTTATTTGTATTGTTTGTATTTTTGTTTGTTTAAGAAAAACTTTGAACACAAATAAAGTTTAAAAAAAAAAACATTCCCTGACTTCTATCTGTCAGGCACTGCGCTCCGTGTGTGTACTGAGGTTACGTACTTGGGCCATGTTATTGCTAATGACCTGTCTGATGACAAGGATATCTATCGGCAGCGTCGAAAGCTATATGCTCAAGCAAACATGCTGTGTCGTAAGTTTAGCATGTTTTCCTTATCTGTGAAGATCTCACTCCTTAGAGCGTATTGTACACCTTTGTATACTGCCCACCTGTGGTGTCGATATAAACAAAGCAGCATTAAAAAACTCACGGTGGCCCATAATGACAGCATGAGGCGGCTGCTGAGAGCTTCACGAACTTCCAGTGCAAGGTATATGTTTGTCATTGTCGGGGTACCTACCTGCCCTGCTGTTTTGCGTAATATGATGTACAGATTTATGTGTGGGGCATCTGAGTCAGAAAATCACAGAATTGCTGTTTTGGCTAATCCTGTTCGCAGCTCTGTCAGATTTTCTTCTAGACTGTGGAACCATTGGCGAACTTGTCTGTATGTTAAATGTTGATTCTTGGTTGTGTATATATGTAAATGTCTATTTTTTTTTACATTGTGCTGTAGTTTTTATTGTGATATGGATCCCCCTGGGTCTGAAATAAAGTGTTGTTATTATTATTATTATTATTATTATTATTATTATTAATACTTTCTTTATTGTTATTTGGTTTAGAAGTGTTGTTCTATAACTAGACAAGTAATTATTTTATTTTGAGCGAGCACAGAGCGACAAGGCACCGTAAATCAGCCTTCCCAAACTGCAGCAGCAGCGGCAAACGCCAGTGTGGAGAAGGAAGGTGTGCTTCATGGTTGAAACAAAGGTAAAAAAGATATTTAGGCAATTTAACTCTAAGATATCAACAGTTATTTAGCACTTAGTTGATATTGAACAAGGCTGGTGTTTGAGTGTTGTTTTGTTAATACATTTAGTTAGAAATTTCCGCTTGTAAGGTGTTCTACTAAGTAAAACAATTACGGTTTTTGTCCACTAGATAGTGCTAATGTGCTCTGATAAATTAGACACGGTAGTAATTCCAAGGTTAGCAAGCTTTGTTGTTTGTCTTGTAAATCACATAATATTGCAAAACTTTTATTTTACTTCATGGTACAGCATGGTTAAAGCACTCAATGTAGAGATTGTCAAGGATAAAATGGTTTAATAAGTTAAGGCAAGGATATTTCTTTCCTGGTTAAATAATGCAAAGGGTTAAAGGTAACATACTGTCTGAGTTACTAGTGGTATTATTTTTATTCTGTATATTTTGTAGCTCTTACAGTGTGATCACACAAAAGGATCTTAATAAAATGGAGTTAACATGTTAACTTTGGCTGTGATGGACTGGCGACCTGTCCAGAGTGTACCCAATGGCCACTGGCTGCTCTGCTTTTTGACCGCATGCCATGGAGGCTGCCATTGCTCCACCATTGCTGTAGTACCTCCATTTGGCCGCTAGGCCCCCATTGAAAAGCATTGGACTTTAGACACATTAAAAACAACTTTAATGCCTGGTGCCCCATTGTTTTAAACTTTCTATGGCTATATATTCTTCCTCAGATAACGCTGGGCTCATAAAAAACCTGGGCACCAGGCTGGTTTTCGTAAGATAATTTTTTGAAATCTTGCATAATTAATGAGGGTGCCGAGTCAAGTTTAGCATCAGAGCTAACGACGCGGGAGCAGAATGGGCCTGATTACGACCGAACTACACGCCCATACACGCCTCGCAAGGGCAGAGTCTACAGTGAAGATCCCGCCCCTTTTCCCTTTTTAGGAACATGCTTCGTCAGAGCTGGGGAGGAGTAGTCTGTGAATCAGCCATGAATTCCCCCATGAAAGTGTGTCATTCTGGTAAACGGGGAGGAGTGAGGAGGCGCTGTCTATTCTTTTTTACAGTCTATGGGTGTACCCCGCCTCTCGCCCGTTAACAGCTGGAGTTAGGCACCAGCCCCCCCGCGACCCCTGGATGGATGGATGGATGTTTACTTAGGTTCAGGAGCAGGACAACACTTTATAAGTAAGGAGGAGGATCTTAAACTCTATTCTGGATAAACAGGGAGCCAGTGGAGAGAAGCAAAAACAGGAGAAATGTGAGCTCTCTTTTTAGGCAAGGCAATTTTATTTGTATAGCACACTTTCAACACACGGCAATCCAAGATGCTTTACATATGATTAGAATACAAATGAGCAGTTACAATAAGAAAATGATCAAGAAAATACAACAATGTAGGGAGAAGTGAGTAAAAAACACAGGTTTAGTTCATTAACTGATCTTGGTGAAGAAAGTTTGCAGTATTTAACACAAGTAAGCATTTACAGTAATTGAGACAATCATTTTTGTGTCAATTAAAAACCAGCAAGTAAAAACATTTACTCATAAGCTAGTCTAAATAGGTAAATTTTAATTTTAGACTTAAGAGAGTTCAGTGTCTCTTCAGCTTTGCATTCTCCCTGTTCCAGATATGAGGAGCATAGAAACTAAAAGCTGCTTCCCCATGTTTGGTTCTGGTTCTAGGGACGATCAGTAAACTACAGCTGGAGGACCTGAGTGATCTGAATGGTTTGTACCATGATAGCAGAGCTCTAATGTACTCTGGCACTATCCCATTCAATGATTTATAAACTAATAGAAGCACTTTAAAGTCTATTCTCTGAGCTACAAGGAACCAGTGTAAGGACTTGAGAACTGGGGTAATGTGTTCTACTTTCTTGGTTCTAGTGAGAACACAAGCAGCAGCGTTCTGGATCAGCTGCAACAGTCTGATTGATTTTTAAAGTAGACCTGTGAAGATACTCTCACAGTAATCTAGGCGACCAGAGATAAATGCATGGATGAGTTTTTCTAGATGTCTTTAGTCCTTTAATCCTAGAAATGTTCCTCAGGTGATAGAAAGCTGACTTTGTTATTGCCTTTATGTGACCCTCGAGGTTCAGTTCTGAGTCCATTATTACACCTAGATTTCTGGCCTGGTTGGTAGTTTCTAGTTTGGCCTGTTTAAGCTGATTTGTTGTCGATCTTTTTTGGGTCCGAAGAGAAGCACTTCAGTTTTGTTTTTGTTAAGTTGGAGGAAATTATGGGACATCCAGCTGTTAATTTGCTCAATGCATTTATTGAGGATTTGGATGGGTTCAACATAGCCTGGTGAGATTGAAATATAAAGCTGAGTCATCAGCATAGTTGTGGTAGTTAACATTGTTGGTGATTATAATCTGGCTTAGTGGGAGCATGTAGATGCTAAATAGGAGGGGCCCTAGGATGGACCCTGGGGGACCCCACATGTGATTTCTGTGTTTTGTGATGAGAACTGGTTAATTGACACAAAGAAGTTCCTGCTCTTAAGGTAGGATTTGAACCAGTCAAGAACTGTACCGGAGACGTTCTAGTAATATAACATGGTCAACGGTGTCAAAAACCACACTGAGGTCTAACAGTACCAGTACTGTGATTTTACCACGGTCAGTATTTGTATGAATATCATTGAAAACTTTGACGAGGGCTGTCTCTCTAATGCGGTACATACAAAAACCAGACTGATAAATATAAAAGCGGTAGTTCATTGCTAGGAAGCTATTTAATTGTTGGAACACACCTTTTTCAATAATTTTACTGATAAATGGGAGATTAGAGATACGTCTGTAGTTTTGTATCAATGTGCTGTGTAGGTTCTTCTTTAGTATTGGTTTGTTAACTGCTGTTTTTAAGGCTTTGGGGAAAACACCTGATAGGAGGGATCCTTTAACTATTTCGATCAGATCCGCTCTGATGGCTGGGAGGACCTTTTTTAGAAATTTGTTGGTAAGATATCTAAGCAGCAGGTGGCAGAGCTTAGTTTGTCAATAATTTCATCAAAGCTTGTTTAATATATTGTTTGACAGTGAGTCATTTTCTCTGCGTGGTTGTTAATTGGGCTCAATGTTGGTATTGGGGTTGGAACTGATGTTCTGATTGACCTTAGCCGTCCTCCAACAGCTCCCGTGCAGCCGGGATCTGAGGCGAGCTGGGTGACGGTTCGTAGGAAGCCTAGCGCCAGACCCAAGCCCGCGGCCAACCTCCAGCCCCTTTCTCTGAACAATAGGTTCGCCCCGCTCAGCGACGCACCCGCCGAGCAGGAGAGGCCGATTCTTGTAATTGGCAGCTCCATAGTTAGGAACGTGGCTCCAGAGACACGAAAGACCACCGTCAAATGCCTTCCAGGGGCCAGAGCTGCGGACATTAGGTCCCATCTGAAGCTTTTGGCCAAGGACAAACGGCGGTACAGCAGGATCGTTATCCATGCTGGTGGCAATGACACCCGGCGACGGCAATCGGAGGTCACTAAAATTAGCGTAGCTTCGGTGTGTAGGGCTGCCAAAAAGATGTCTGACTCTGTAATTTTTTCTGGTCCCCTGCCTGATCGTACTAGCGATGACATGTACAGCCGTGTGCTGTCGTTTCACCTTTTGTTGTCAAGGTGGTGTCCAGAAAACGATGTGGGCTACATTGATAACTGGGGGGCTTTCTGGGGAAAGCCTGGACTGTTACGTAGAGACGGCATCCATCCCACCGCGGACGGAGCTTCGCTTCTTTCCAGGAACATTGATAGGGTTATCTCTAGTTCCCCAAAGCCGTGACAACCCAGAGTCCAGCTCAGGGATCAGGGACTGCCACCCACCCACTACCCTATAGAGACAGTTTCCCGTCCACTGCCCAAAACTAATGAATTAAAAGTTAATGCTACTAGAGCAAAGTATAAAAATCTCATAAAGATAATTACAACTCCGACTGAACAGAAAAATAAATCAATTAAATGTGGTCTACTAAACATAAGATCTCTCCCCTCAAAAACACTCTTAGTAAATGACTTAATTTGTGAAAAAAATAGTGATTTGTTTTGTCTTGCAGAGACATGGTTGCAAGAAGAGGACCATGTCACAATAAATGAGTCAACTCACCCTAGCTACTTAAACTCTAGTGTCCCTCGAAGTACTGGTCGAGGAGGTGGTGTAGCCACCATCTTTCATTCCGATTTACTAATTAATCTCCAAAAAAATAATAATTACAGTTCCTTTGAGCATTTAATCTTTAGCCTTCCTCATACACATAACAAAGCAGTAAAGCCACTTTTATTTGTGGTCTTATATCGTCCACCAGGCCCTTATTCTCAATTTTTAGATCAGATAGCAGATTTTCTATCTGACTTAGTTTTAAACACTGATAAAGTCATTATAGTCGGAGACTTCAATATTCATGTTGATAGTGAAAGTGATAGTCTAAATACAGCTTTTAACATTATCTTAGACTCAATAGGCTTTACTCAAATGTGCAGGGACCAACCCATCGCGGTCACCACACCTTAGATCTTGTGCTGACTTATGGCATTGACTGTGAAGAAATAACAGTCTTTCCACATAACCCTATCCTGTCTGATCATTTCCTCATCACTTTTAAACTTACTCTAAAAGATCATATCAAACCTGAAAGAAAACTTCATTATACCAGAACGTTATCAGACAATGCTGTAGCAAGTTTTAAAGAAGCTCTTCCAACTTTAATTTCCTCAGTTTATAAATGCAGAACAGAAAACAGTGATTTAACTCGTAACCCCTCACAACTTGACGTTCTAGTTCATAGCGTTAATTCCTCCCTGCGTCTGGCAATAGACAAAGTTGCCCCACTGAAAAAGAAGGTGGCCAGCCTTAGAAGATTAGCTCCCTGGTTTAATTCAGAGCTACGTACCCTGAAGAAGAACGTTAGAAAACTAGAGAGAAAATGGCGCTCCACGCATTTACAGGATTCCTATTTAGTGTGGAAAAATAGTCTATTGCTATATAAAAAGAGCCTTCGAACAGCTAGAACAGCATATTATTCATCTTTAATCGAGGAGAATAAAAATAATCCTAGGTTTCTTTTTAATACAGTTGCCAAACTCACACAGGATCATAGCTCTATCGAGCCAACCATTCCCCAAGCTCTTAGTAGTGATGACTTCATGCAATTCTTTATAAATAAAATAGACTCTATAAAAAATAAGATAATTGGGAACCTTCCCAATATGCTTGCTTCCTCCCTAGTTAATGAGGCAACATCAAAAATGGTTGAACCTAATATACGCTTAAACTGCTTTAATGCAGCCGAACCTTCTGATGTACTAAAATTATTAGCTTCATCTAAACCTTCAACTTGCGTTTTAGACCCAATCCCAACTAAACTCTTAAAAGAAGTTTTCCCTCTGATCGCTGCTCCAATTTTAGATATAATGAATCTATCCTTAGTCAATGGATATGTACCACAGGAGTTTAAGATAGCTGTAATTAAACCTCTACTTAAGAAACCATCTCTTGATCAAAACGACTTAATTAACTATAGACCGATATCTAATCTTCCCTTCTTATCTAAAATTCTTGAGAAAATAGTTGCACACCAGATATGTGAGCATTTAAACAATAATGAGCTGTTTGAGAAGTTTCAGTCAGGCTTTAGAGCTCATCATAGCACTGAAACAGCTCTGGTGAAGGTTACTAATGATATTCTCATAGCCTCAGACAATGGACTGGTGACCATTCTGGTCCTGTTAGATCTCAGTGCTGCCTTTGACACTGTTGATCACAATATTCTCATAGAAAGGCTTCAAAGTGTCGGTATAATAGGAACAGCACTAGGTTGGTTTAAATCTTATTTGTCTAACAGATTTCAGTTTGTTCAGGTAAATGATAAATCTTCCTCAACCTCAATAGTTACTTGCGGAGTACCACAGGGTTCAGTGCTTGGGCCGATTCTTTTTACTATATATATGCTTCCTATTGGTAAAATAATTAGGCAGCATGGGATAAATTTCCATAGTTACGCAGATGATACACAGCTATATCTATCCATAAATCCTGATGAATCCAATCAGTTAGGTAGACTACAGGCATGTCTGGAAGACATAAAAACACCACAAACCACACCAAAAAACACAACCAACCACCACAAAACAATTGGATGACTCTAAACTTCTTGCTTCTGAATTCTGATAAAACAGAAGTTGTCGTCTTTGGACCAGAAGCTCTGAAAAAGAAACTACTTAGTCAGCCCCTTCACCTAGACGGCATTAAATTAGCCTCCAGTAATAAAGCAAAGAACCTCTGTGTTATTTTTGACCAAGATATGTCATTTAGATCTCACATTAAAGAAGTCTCTAGGATTTCCTTTTTTCACCTTAGGAATATTGCAAAAATTAGAACCATCCTGTCCAGGAATGATGCTGAAAAACTAGTCCATGCCTTTATTACTTCAAGACTGGATTACTGTAACTCTTTATTATCAGGTAGTCCACAGAAAACAATTAAAAGTCTTCAGTTAGTCCAAAATGCTGCTGCTAGGATTCTGATGAATATTAAAAGAAGAGATCACATTTCCCCTGTTTTAGCTTCTCTTCACTGGCTCCCAGTAAAATCTAGAATAGAATTCAAGATCCTCCTTCTGACATATAAAGCTCTTAATAAGGAAGAAATAGGAAGAGATAGGTTAATGTTAGTAGCCAGGTAGAGTGTCAAAAGCTAGGAAGGGATATGAAGAGGTAGAGTAGCTACGTAGAGATAGATTAATGTAAGCCAAGTAGAGAGTGTTAGTAGCTAGTTCTCCTAGTTGCTAGGAGACAGGTTAATGTTAGAAGTCAGGTAGTGTCAAAAGCTAGGAAGAGATAGGAAGAGGTAGAGTAGCTAGGTAGAGATAGGTTAATGTAAGCCAAGTAGAAAGTGTTAGTAGCTAGGTCTCCTAGTAGCTAGGAGACAGGTTAATGTTAGTAGCTATGCTGCTTTAGGCTAGGCTGTTGGAGGACATTATTAGGGTCTGTTCCTACTTTCTCTCCTACTTCTCCCCAACTGCATGATGTGCTGTCAATTCAAGCGCTAACCTGTTTTCTCTTAGTCTCTTCCTACAGTAGGTGCTCCTGACCCGCCCTGCTTGACGACCCTGACTAAGATGGCATTGCAGTGACGGAAAGTTCTCCACGTCCTGCAACAAACTTCTGCATCAGTTCTGTTGCTCTTTCTGTGTCTCTGTTCTGTATTCTCGAAACCACAGACGGTTTCGGCAGATGACCGCTTGTGCTGAGCCTGGTTCTGCCAGAGGTTTCTTCCTGTTAAAAGGGAGTTTTTCCTTTCCACTGTCACTTCGTGCTTGCTCAGTGTGAGGGATTGCTGAGAATTACACGACGCAATCTTCTGTGGTCCTCTAATTTCTACATTAAAAATTGTATTGTAATAACTCTTCTTGTAAAGTGCCTTGAGATGACATCTGTTGTGAAACGGCGCTATATAAATAAACTGAATTGAATTGAATTGAATCTTCTGATGTTCAAGATCATTTGTGCAAAGAAGCTGGCAAATTCATTACAGGACCTGGTGGAGTTTAGTTCAGGGGTTACTGTCTCTGGAGGTGTAGTTAGTCTCTCCACAGTATCAAATAATATTCTAGCATTGTTGTTATTTCTGTGAATAATCTCAGAAAAGAATGATTCTCTTGCACCCTTAAAGGTTTCTTGATACTTGGTCAGTCTCTCTTATCTCATAATGAACCTGGAGTCGAGTTTTCCGCCATTTTCTCTCAGCGCACCAGCACTCCCTTTTTTCGATACAAACCAGTGGATTGTTTCTCCACGAAGACTTCTTTTTACTAAAGATGGTTTTAACCTTAAGACTTGCAATCTTATCCATCATGTCATGTCAGATTTTGGATAAAAATTATCTGTCAGTTTGGTTACTGAGTGTGTATTGGTGGATGTTGGTGATTTAGGTAAGATTGGAGTGTACATCAGTTTAAAGTTTTTAACTGAGTTTTCTTTAAAGAAGCGTTTTTTAACAGTGGATTTACATACCTGTCAACTGATACGGTTTGCCCGTATTTAATACGTTTTTTGCTATCTTTTAAATGGATACGGCGTACTACAACATATAATACGGGAAAACACCCAGACCGAAACGGGGTATTTTTGCCGAATTAAGCTCCATCACGCATGCGTCGCTTTATAACTTCCGCTTCCTTCTTGATTGCAACACAACACGAGGAAATCGATATCATTTAAACACGAAACTCTCACCAGTGAAGATCACACGAAGGAGACTTAGGGTGTAGGTGGAGGGTTCGCGGGCCGGTGGTGTGTGGGTGGTGGGGGTTTTGGGTTGCGGGTGGGGGACAGTAGGGCGTAAGTGGCGAGTGGTGGTGTGGTGTACACTATATGACACCAGGCAGACATCTATCTATTCCTAAAAATAAAGGCATTTATGTTGAAAATTTAACATTAACATTTCAGCATGAATGTGACAGCTCTTCAATGGTTTCCTGACATTTACTTATTTTAATCCAAGAACAAAGTGCAACAGAAATACCCTTCATTCAAAACCGTGAGGAACAATTGAGCAGTTAGAAGTATGTGCTTCAACAAATCTGATTTATAACCCTAAAGGGGAAGGACAGCAGGAAATAAGAAGGGAAAGGTTGAGAGTGGTGTTGATGTAAAACTGTCATTCAGACTCTTAATTCAATTCAATTCACTTCTATTTATATGGCGCCAACTCACAACAGATGTCATCTCAAGGCACTTAACAACAAAAGTCATTTCAATACAATTATACAAACATTCCAATTAGTTAAGTTTTCTATGTAAGGAATCCTAGCAGATTGCGTTGAGTCATAATCTATACCTTTCAAACTCCCTCCTCTTCTCTTTCGAAATAAACCAGCCACAATTATACCTCTTCTTTCTGTCACCATCACCATCTATCTGATGTATCTTCTTCTACCTTTTCTTGCATGTCTTGTTAGCCCCGGGCACACAGCGTCCTTTTCACTCCCAATTTCTCCTTTACATTCCCTCTATGAGGTCCACTTTCTCCTTTCCTCCTCCTCTCACATTCTCTCCATCATTCACTCTAAATAAAACAACAATGCAGCTGTAATAACTTCTGAATTCAGCTATAGCACAATTTTATATCAATGCCTAGTCATTTAAATCACTAGGAATAGTATAATGGTAATATCACTATGGATGATAGCCACATTCAGTCAGGCTTTGGGCCGACTTACCCGACAATTCCCTTTTCCTTCAGCTCCTTACATCAAATGAACTAAAACAAAGTCTGCAATAAAATTTTCAGTCACAAGAAATCATTCCCTACTTAAGAGACAGACACTACATTAAATGCTTTACATGCATGTGCGCACAAACACACCTCGACACACACATGTAATAGCATCTAAACCTCGACTACTTAAGCTGACAGGTGAAAGGCTTTGTCCAAGATGCCTTTATTGTGGTAATAAATCTGTCAGTTCTATTTTCTTCTTTGCAGACAACATGAAGGCAGGAACCTCAAGCCTGCACTTCAATCAAGGAAAAAGACAACCCTATTCTTAAATGTACAAACCACACAATAAGATGTTTCGACATGCTTCTCTGTAAGATTAATCCATGAAATAGCAGGTAATATCATACTCCCTGCAGATGTGTGCAAGAGACAAAAGGGAATATTGTTCACTGCAACTAAAAATGAATCATGTTGCCAGTGAATTTGATTCTTTTTATAATCAATAAGATTAATTATTAGTGAGGATTCTACTGTAATTGTATGGATCTTTTAGATTGGGGGATGTTGTTATTGTGGTCTTTGAAACGGAGGCTACAGCCACACCCCATGCTTTGTGAATTTCCCCTAAACTCTTGAATGTGTTTTGTTTCACAATTCCACAAGGCTACACTTTTTGCTTTTAATTTTTTTCCTTCCACTCAACTTTTAGTCTTTCTAACTTTCCGATTTTTAGATTTAAAAAATGGTGGGTATTCATCAGTCGCGAGCCATAATCATGAAAATGAACAGGAAAAATAACCACCTGAAATATATCATAATGTGTGTGTGATGAGTCTGTAATACAAGTTAAAGTTTTGTAGGTGAAATTCTAAATAAAAAAAACATAACTTTTATTTCTATATCAATTACTCAGTCCTAATTATAATTAAATACATTGCAGACATGACTTCTATACCTACTGGAGATACAAGATGTTACACATTGTAAAGGTTGGCAGTTCATCACGGGGCCAAAACAGAAAAAGTGAGAAAGAACGATTCAGGCTCACATTCAGAGCCCAATTCAGAGCTACATATGGAGTGACAACTGTAATCAGATCAGAATCGGTTTTATTGCCATTGTTTGAGAACAAGTTCACAAACTAGGAATTTTTTCCGGTACAGTTGTGCACATAAAACATTTAACATAAGTAAAAATAAAATAAAATAAAAAGAAATAAAATAAAAAGAATGAGCCATAAGGCTAAAGTCTTTATAAATATTATAATCTGTATGTATATAAAAGAACTATGAAAAGATAAACATCCTTTTTAACATGAGAACAGCAGCAGGGTTCCATTCACAGATGTGCAGGTGAATGACAGCAGCAGATCTAAGTGTGACCAGACCACACAGTGCAGTAAAATAAAGTTACATTGTGCAGATGGTTCTATCCTACATGGGTCTTTAACTGAACTATCGGGTCTTGTTATTGTTCATGAGTCTGATGGCGGAGGGGAAGAAACTGTTCAGTTGGCGGGAGTTGTGGGTCTGGATGGACTGTAGCCTCCTGCCTGAGGGGAGGAGGGAGAATAGTCGGTGTCCAGGGTGAGAAGAGTCAGCTGTGATCCGACCCACACGCCTCCGGGTCCTGGAGGAGAACAGGTCCCGGAGGGATGGGAGCCTGCAGCCAATCACCTTCTCAGCAGCACGCATGATGCGCTGCAGTCGGTGTCTGTCCCGGTCTGCGGCGCCGGGGAACCACACGGTGATGGAGGAGGTGAGGATGGACTCGATGATGGCCGTGTAGAACTGCACCAGCATCTCGGTCGGCACCTTGAGTTTCCTCAGCTGCCGCAGGAAGTACATCCTCTGCTGGGCCTTCTTGATTAGGGAACTGATGGTTGGCTCCCACCTGAGGTCCTGGGTGATGGTGGTGCCCAGGAAACGGAAGGAGTCCACGATGGAGATGGGGGTGGGAGAGTCCATCAGGGTGAGGGGATACGGTGGGGCTGTGACTTTCCTGAAGTCCATGATCATCTCCACTGTCTTCTGGGCGTTCAGCTCCAGGTTGTTGTGACTGCACCAAGAAGCCAGCCGGTCCACCTCTCTCCTGTAGGCGGACTCATCACCGTCTGAGATAAGTCCGATGAGGGTGTTGTCGTCCGCAAACTTGATCAGCTTTACGGACTGGTGACTGGAGGTGCAGCAGTTTGTATACAGCGAGAAGAGCCAGGGGGAGAGTACACAGCCCTGAGGAGTCCCAGTGTTTGTAGTCCGATTGTCCGAGACAATCTTCCCCAACCGCACGTGCTGTCTCCGGTCCGACAGGAAGTCATTGATCCACCTGCAGAGGGAGTCGGGCACGCTGAGCTGGTAGAGCTTGTCTCGTAGCAGTCCAGGGAGGATGGTGTTGAAGGCAGAGCTGAAGTCCACAAACAGGATCCTGGCGTAGGTTCCTGGGGAGTCCAGATGCTCCAGGATGAAATGGAGGGCCAGGTTCACTGCATCATCCACAGACCTGTTGGCTCTGTAGGCGAACTGCAGTGGGTCCAGTAGGGGGGCGGTGATGTCCTTGAGGTGGGGCAGAACCAAGCGCTCAAATGACTTCATGACCACAGACGTCAGCGCCACCGGCCTGTAGTCATTAAGTCCTGTGATCCGTGGCTTTTTGGGGACAGGGACGATGGTTGAGGTTTTGAAGCAGGACGGCACGTGACAGAGTGCCAGGGAGGTGATGAAAATGTCCGTGAACACGGGGGCCAGCTGATCCGCGCAGTGTCTCAGGGTGGAGGGGGAGACACCGTCCGGCCCGGGGGCCTTCCTCCTGTTCAGCCTCAAAAACTGTCGGCGCACATCCTCCTCCTGGATGGAGAGGGCAGGGGGGAGGAGGGGGGGTCTGAGGAGTCCTTTGATGAAGTGCTGGGGTCGTTGATGGTTGGGGTGATGGTGGGGGGAGCAGAGGTGTGAGGAGCAGACGGCTGTTCAAAGCGGCAGTAGTGTGTATTCAGGCCCTGGGCGAGAGTCCGGTCGTTCAGGGCCTGGGGGGCTTTGGGCTTGTAGTTTGTGAGAGCCCTCAACCCCCTCCACACAGCTGCAGAGTCATTGGAGCTAAAGTGTTCCTGTATACGGTTGGAGTACACAGATTTTGCTCTTCTCACTTCACTAGTGAAGTGGTACTTTGCTCTTCTGTATGTACTCCGGTCCTGGCTCCGCCGCGCTACTTCCTTCTCCTCACGTAGGCGCCGGAGCTTGGGTGTGAACCAGGGCTTGTCATTGTTATAACAAATCCTGGTGCGCGTTGGGATGATGCGCGTCTCATTAAACTGAATGTATGAGGTCACAGTGTCCGTATACTCGTCCAGATTGTCCGTGGCTGCTCCAAACGCTCCCCAGTCTGTCGTCTCCCAACATGAGCGCAGCTCCTCCACAGCTTCAGAGGTGTATTTCCTTGTTGTTATCACCGCAGGCTTGACCAATTTCAGTCTCTGTCGGTATGAGGGAATTAGGTGCACCATCACGTGATCTGATAGTCCGAGGGCAGCGCGCGGCACAGCATGATACGCTCTGCTGACTGTAGTGTAGCAGTGATCCAACGTGTTCTCCTCTCTGGTCGGGCATTTAATGAACTGTCTATACGTTGGTAATTCCTGGCTCAGGTTTCCCTTGTTAAAGTCACCAAGCACGATAACAAGAGAGTCCGGAAAAGACCGCTCCGCATGTAATATCTGGCCTGCAAGCGTGCGCTGAGCCTCGTGCACGTCCGCGCTCGGCGGAATGTAGGCAGCCACCAGAATGAATGAAGCGATCGCACGCGGTGAATAAAAAGGCTTACAGTGAATGAAAAGATATTCCAGAGAAGGAGCGCAGTGTTGGGAGATCACAGTCACATCCGTGCACCAGCTGCTGTTGATGTAGAAGCGAACGCCACCGCCTTTTGTTTTGTTGGAGAGCTCCGCGTTGCGATCCGCGCGGAGGAGATGGAAGCCTTCCAGGTGAAGCGCGCTGTCCGGGACACTCGCGCTTAGCCACGTCTCCGTGAAGCACAAAACACAAGACGAGGAAAAGTCCTTGTTACTTCTCATCAGCAGCGCTAGTTCGTCCATCTTGTTGGGAAGTGAGCGGACGTTTGAGAGAAAGATGCCAGGTAAAGGCATGCGCGCGCCCCGTCTGCGCAGGCGGACGAGTGAACCCGCTCGCTTTCCACGGCGCCGTTTCCCTCTTTTGGTAAAAAAATGGACCAGGTCCGCAGCTGATGCTAAAAAAACTGGTAATAAGTCCGTAGGGGTGGTAGTTCTAATGTCCAGAAGCTCCATGCGGGTATAAGAGCACGCAGACGAACAGTTAACGCACAATAACAAACAAAACAGAGCGCACGAAAGCACCACGGCTGCCATCCTCGGCGCCATCTTAGAACCCAAGA